>NW_019167860.1:9190762-10390762 GCF_002303985.1 Durio zibethinus | reverse complement strand
TCCCTGTTGCTTTAATCGGGTATTGGATGTTTGGCAATTCTATTCAAGACAACATTCTCATCTCATTGGAGAAACCAGCATGGCTTATTGCAATGGCTAACATTTTTGTTGTTGTTCATGTTATTGGAAGCTACCAGGTTTGTATAAATCAAAATTTCTTCTTGTTCACATTTTACCATACTTGCTTAGATTTTGGTTTTAACTTTTGTCTATGCAGGTCTATGCTATGCCAGTGTTTGACATGATAGAAACTGTACTAGTAAAGAAACTACATTTCAGGCCAACTAGAACACTTCGATTCATTGCACGAAATATTTATGTTGGTAAGTGAACTCTTCACTTATTTCAACTTACATGCATGCAAATCAAGGTCATCATTCATATGTCATATCTTTATTGCAGTGTTCACAATGTTCGTTGGCATTACCTTCCCTTTCTTCAGTGGTCTTCTTGGATTTTTCGGAGGATTTGCCTTCTCACCAACAACATACTTTGTAAGTCACATTCTCTCTTAATGCCATCTTTCTTGCTATAAGAAAAGTAGCATTCTCTTTGAAAAACTTTTACACCATTACTGATTTTCACTTCCATTAGCTCCCTTGCATCATATGGCTTGCCATCTACAAACCAAGAAAGTTCAGCTTATCCTGGTGGACTAACTGGGTATGTTAAACTGGATTCAAATTTTATTAATCTCATTGTTTCAATGTGCTTCAAATTGGTGTTTAGTTGGTCTTATTTGGCTTCTCTTTCTTTTTCACAGATCTGCATTATATTAGGTGTTCTCTTGATGGTCATATCACCAATTGGAGGGTTGAGGCAAATCATCATTCAAGCTAAGGACTATCAATTTTACTCTTAAATTGTTGTCTTCCCACAATAGAAAAGAACTGAAGTGGGATGCCACAAAATGCAGAGTAGGATCAAATGAAGAACATGATAGTTAAGGCTGTCTGATGGGGCGCATGTTAGGCCATTGTCAATGCTCAATGCTGACAGCCTTCATTTGAGACCGGACCACAAGAGCATTGGCCATCACTGTTTCTTCATTTATTACAAGTGTATGCATAAAAAATAGTCTTTTTTGTTTGTTTTTGTTAGTGTGTTAGTGGTTGAAGCATGTTAGTGTGTTAGTGGTTGAAGCAACTAAGTATGGCATTTCTGCTGAAACTTTCTGACAGCAGATTAGTCTAGGTAAAATGATGGGTCTGTGCATGGTGACCCATGCTGTTAGGCCAACTACTTTTGTATTTTTGAAGCCTATAAATTAATGAAATGAAGCTCATGATCATATGAGCCAATTTACTTCAAGTAACAGATTAGTTTCTCTTGTTTTCTGCTATAAATCTTTCAATTGGTATCAGAGCATTCCTTAAGTTCTTAAAGGATCTGTGAGTCCCAAAAATTGAGTGAAAAGCCATCAAACACTTTCCAGCCAGCCTTTGTCAACCTTAAATGGCCTCAAGGAATTGCTCCTTACCTCCACCTCTTATTTTTTCTGGTGAAAACTACCAGATATGGGCTGTCAAAATGAAGACTTATTTGAGTGCTTTTGATATGTGGAAAGTGGTGGAAAATGAGAAGGAACCACCACAACTTCCTGCAAATCCAACAGTAACTCAAATGAAAAATTATAGTGAAGAAAAGGCAAAGAGGTACAAGGCTAAAAGCTGTATTGAGTCTTCAGTATCTAATGACATATTCATTAGAATCATGACTTGTGAAACTACAAAACAAGCTTGGGATGTGCTCAAGGAAGAGTTTCAAGGCAGTGACAAGACAAGACAAATGCAAGTGTTGAATCTTAGAAGAGAGTTTGAAGTCTTAAAGATGAAGGAGTCTGAAAATTTAAAGGAGTACAATGACAGACTCATTAAGATAGTAAACAAGATTAGATTACTTGGTGAGGAGCTGTCAGACAAAAGAATTGTAGAGAAGGTTCTTGTCAGCTTACCAGAGAGGTTTGAGTCAAAAATCTCATCCCTTGAAGACTCTAAGGACCTGACCAAGATAACTCCAGCAGAATTGTTCAATGCTCTACAAGCTCAAGAGCAAAGAAGGGCTATCAGACAAGAGGATTCAATAGAAGGTGCTTTTACAGCCAAGGAGAAAGGCAAGATGCAAACAGAAAGCAAAGGCAGAAAACAAAGAGATCAAAGAAACCAAGGTTCTAGAAACAGTGAAAAGAAAGAAAAATTTCCACCATGCTCTCACTGTAAAAAGACTACTCACTTGGAGAAATATTACTGATACAGACCTAACATACAATGTAGGTACTGTAAGCAGCTTGGTCACATGGAGAAGGTATGTAAAAACAAAAAATAGCAGTAGCCAGATCAACAAGCCAGAGTTGCTGACAATTAACAACAGCTAGAAGAGCAAGTTTTTGTTGCAACTTGCTATGGAACCAGAGCCTCTTCCAGTGCATGGCTCATTGACAGTGGCTGCACACACCATATGGCATCTGATATCAACATATTCAAAGAACTAGACAAGACCTGCACCTCTAAAGTCAGAATAGGTAATGGTGATTTCATAGAAGTCAAAGGAAAATGAGTAGTGGCAGTTGAGACACCAACAGGTACCAAACTCATTTCAGATGTGTTATTTGTGCCCAAAATAGATCAAAACCTGTTGAGTGTAGGACAGTTGCTAGAAAATAACTACTCTTTAGTCTTCAAAGACAAGGCATGCATAATTCATGATCCCACTGGCCATGAACTCTTTACTGTTAATATGAAAGGAAAATGTTTTTCCTTGAATTGGCATGAAGCAAACTCCTCTGCATATGTTACTTCACATGATGAATCTTCTTTATGGCATAAAAGGATGGGACATTTCAACTACAATGCATTGAATTTCATGCATAAAAATGATCTTGTATTAAACATGCCTACTGTTGAAGTCAGTGCTGGAGTGTGTGAAGTCTGTCAACTAGGAAAACAAAGTAAGTTACCATTTGCAATTAACAAAGCATGGAGGGCAACTGAAAAATTACAACTTGTTCATACTGATGTTTGTGGTCCTATGAGAACCTTGTCCTTGAATGGCAGTAGATATTTCATTGCTTTTATAGATGATTTTACTAGAATGTGTTGGATTTACTTCATGAAACAAAAGTCTGAAGTTGCAAATGTATTTTGGAAGTTCAAGGCTTGGATTGAGAATCAAAGTGGCTACAAAATCAAGCTCATAAGGTCAGACAATGGTACTGAATACACATCTGACAGATTTAATGAGTTTGTTGAAGTTGCAGGAATTGAACACCACTGACAGCAACTTACACTCCACAACAAAATGGAGTCAGTGAAAAGGAAGATAGAACAATCATGGAGATGGCAAGATGCATGTTGTTTGAGAAGAATCTTTCAAAGAAATTTTGGGCAGAGGCTGTCAATACCTCTGTCTACTTGCTCAACAGGCTGCCCACAAAAGCTTTGAAGGGAAACACTTCTTTTGAAGCCTGGAATGGAAGCAAACCATCAGTGCACCACCTCAAAATTTTTGGCAGCATCTGTTATATGTTCGTTCCTGATATCAAAAGGGACAAGCTTGATCAAAAAGCAAAAATATGTATTTTTTTGGGCTATAGCAACATCACCAAAGGCTATAGGACTTACAATCCACTTACAGACAAGATGATTGTAAGTAAAAATGTGAGATTTAATGAGCAAGCTGCTTGAAATTGAGAAAAATCAAAGGGAGAATCAGTCAAACAAATTGCTGCAGACATGATAAGCTTCCAAGATCAAGAAGATTATATGTTTGAAAATAAAATCATTGATCATGAACCAGTGAGAGGAATCAGACCACTCACAGATATTTATCAAAGATCAAATGTTGCCATTCTTGAACCTGCAAGCTTTGAAGAAGCTGTCAAATTTTCAGAGTGGAGAAATGCCATGAAGGAGGAGATTCAAATGATTGAGAAAAATCAAACATGGATGCTGGTTGACAGACCAAGTAACAAAAACATCATTGGTGTCAAATGGATTTTCAGAACAAAGTTGAATGCTGATGGTTCCATCAACAAACTTAAAGCTAGATTGGTAGCTAAAGGCTACTCCCAACAGCTTGGTGTTGATTTTTCAGAGACATTTGCTCCAGTTGCAAGGTTGGACACTATAAGGCTGCTATTAGCCTTAGCAACTCAGCAAAGTTGGAAAATATACCAACTTGATGTCAAATCTGCCTTCTTGAATGGTTATCTTGAGGAGGAGATCTACATTGAACAACCTGATGGTTTTGTTGCCAAGGGACATGAAGGCAAAGTCTATCTACTCAAGAAGGCTTTGTATGGATTAAAACAAGCTCCCAGAGTGTGGAATTCCAGAATTGATGATCATTTACTGAAGTTAGGATTCAAGAAAAGCCTCAGTGAAGTAACATTGTACATTAAAGTTTTTAACAGTAATGATCTGTTGATTGTTTCTTTGTATGTTGATGATCTTCTGGTGACAGGTAGCAAATCAGCTCTTGTGGAAGATTTTAAGCTCCAAATGCAGGAAATTTTTGAGATGACAGACATGGGAGAAATGTCTTATTTTCTTGGAATGGAGATTCATCAAGACCAGCAAGAATCTTCATTTGTCAAAGAAAATATGCAAATGAAATCCTGAATAAGTTTGGGATAGAAAATTGCAAACCAGTCAACACTCTTTTGGCTCAAAATGAGAAACTTGTTAAGGAAGATGGAGCTAACAAAGTTGATGGCTCTATTTATAGAAGCTTGGTTGGTTGCTTATTGTATTTGACAGCAACAAGGCCAGACATCATGTATGCTGCAAATTTACTCTCTAGGTTCATGCAAAATCCTAGTGAGTTGCATTTTAAGGCTGCAAAAAGAGTGTTGAGATATGTCAAAGGAACCAATGAACTTGGAATTTGGTTCAAGAAGAATGACAGTTCAAGATTGGTAGGATTCACAGACAGTGACTGGGCTGGCTCTCATGAAGACATGAAAAGCACTTCAGGCTATGTGTTTTTCATTGGATTAAATGTGTTCAGCTGGAATTCAAAGAAACAAGGAACAGTGGCTCAATCAACAGCAGAAGTAGAGTATATAGCTGCTGCAGCTGCTGTTAATCAAGCAATTTGGCTAAGAAAAATTCTGTTGGATTTGAGTCAAAAGCAAGATGATCCAACAGAAATTTTTTGTGATAATCAGTCAGCAGTTGCAATGGTCAAGAACCCTGTGTTTCATGAAAGAACTAAGCATATTAAAATTAAGTATCACTTTATTAGAGAAGTTGAAGCTGAGAATGAAGTGAAACTGGTGCATTGCAAGTCAGAAGATCAAATTGCAGATATTCTGACCAAAGCCTTACCAAAGGCAAGGTTTGAAACATTAAGGAAAAGTCTTGGTGTTTCCAGCAGAAATACCAAGGAGGAGTGTTAGTGTGTTAGTGGTTGAAGCATGTTAGTGTGTTAGTGGTTGAAGCAACTAAGTATGGCATTTCTGCTGGAACTTTCTGACAGCAGATTAGTCTAGGTAAAATGATGGGTCTGTGCATGGTGACCCATGCTGTTAGGCCAACTACTTTTGTATTTTTGAAGCCTATAAATTAATGAAATGAAGCTCATGATCATATGAGCCAATTTACTTCAAGTAACAGATTAGTTTCTCTTGTTTTCTGCTATAAATCCTTCAGTTTTGCTGTTGGTGAAAAGGGAATATACAGTTGTGAAATGGTATCTAAGTTTAATTAACGTCTGCTTTAATGTATATTTCCATTTAATCTATTTCGTGTTGGATCTTGCCAAAGACTTTTAAAAATTTATGTCAAAAAAACCCAAATTACAGAAAATTTTCAAACTGATATGCAAATCCAGAATGAGCCAGGCCATCATATTTTACACTATTTTTGCAACAATGTTTCAATATTTTCATAGCAGGCAGACATGTTAGAAAAGCAAAAATAAGTTAATAACCATCCATGCCAGGAACAACATTTCAGGCATGTAAATATCTAGCAATAGTCCTAGTTTCAGCATTCAAGTAATAAAATCTGTCTTTCAGGTACGGAGTAGAATTGAGATATGTTGCTGGTGTTGTTAGAAATTACTGAAGAAGCAGAAACTTCTAAAACAAAATCCTAAATTTATGTCCATTGAACCTGGAAATAAAGAGGGGTGACTTAAAAGTTGAAGCCATGTTTTCGTCCTTGAATTTCACAGAATGATATCGTTTCTTCTGGTTCGGTTGGATTGCCACTTGCTAATTCTGACAAAGATGTCAAACTGGTAGATATACGAATTTTTCTTGTCATTCTTTAGCTTCCTAGCTATCAACAAACCGAAGAAGTTTTGCTTATCTTGGTGTACCAACTGTGTATATTTTCAACTTAAATCTTGCAAATTTCTTCCTCATATTATCATCTGCCTTTTGACAATAAATCTGATATTTGGATTTTTTAAATTTCAGATCTGTATCATACTCGCCCTTCTGCTAATGACTCTATCATCTATTGGAGGTTTGAGGAATATCATATCATACTTTATGCCAAAATCAGGATTCATATCCAAATGATTATTCACCACTGGTTGGCTCTTGCTCTGGAAAGATGTCTGATACAAGCATCGGATTCATACCACAACTGTACTACGGCTTTCTTTGTGTTTATTATTGAATTGTAAGCCACATGTGCAAACCATTCTTCTAGTTTTATTTGTCAATATTTGGCCGTTGACGTTTTTGAATGCTAGTTTTGTAGCAGAAGGATGTGACAGACAATTGGCAGTTGCCTTGAAGGTTGTCCATATTTGGCATGACATTTGAAATCAAAGACCGAACAACTCTATTTTTTAAGAACAATTTTCCCAGCAGGAAACTTGCTTCTGGACAACATTTTTCAGATAATTGTGAATTCCAGCAAAACCAATCTTTGAATCAAACCACTAACCGATTAAAGAAAGCCAATTTTAATTCACCGGGGATCCACTGCAAGATCCTTATAGTTGTCAAAGAAAAAGTCGTCAAGGTAAGGTTCCAAGTCAAAACTAACAATAACATTAACATATCATTAGCTGTCATTGCTATGTTTCAAGATGCAAGCAAGTCAATGCCCACCGACCAGAGAAAATGGTAGCTAAACATGGGAAATTACCTATAAAACTAGGCTGTCTGTCAACCATAAGTATGGCTTTAAACATCCAACTGGCATCGCCGAAGGTCATTAAATCGTAGCCACCATTCTCGCCTAAACTTTTGTACCATTGAATTTAATTCTTAATAACTATCTACGAGGATCATGCCATAAGCTGCGTATACTGGTTGAGTTCCTTCAAATTGGCTTAATGTCAAGGAAATGAAGATACTGAGATAAGACATTGAGATTCATGCACTATTTATAGTTTCAATTATTTCTGTATTGAGAAACTACAAAAGTATTCATTCAAATACGATTGTATCCATTGAGAAAAACCAAAAAAAATTGTTCTAAAAGTAGTCATTTCATCCCAAAACCTCGTCAAAGATACCAAGTCATTGCAATCCTCATCCCCCTCTGATATTCTAATAATATTCTTCACGTAGATTGTTAAAACCCTCCTGAAGACATCCTCCATTATCATAATTTCTTCTCCAATTTTGCCTTTTTCTCTTTAAACAACTCAAACCACAAATTGGAAATCCACAAAATACTAACACCAATAGCTGTAACAATAACAAACATCCAAGAAATCCAAAGCCATCTAGGAATCACATTATCAGCTCTCCCACTTATATAAAACACTCCCATTCGGTACACAAAAAATGGACCAAAAATACCTCTAGCAGCACTATAAAAGGCATAAAAATAAGGAGACAAAAAGGCATAAACCTTTGTAGCCAACTCATCATCGTACCTCCTTGCAGTTGCCAAGGTCCAAACATTCTGGCAAAAGCTGGTAACTTCAGCTAAAATCAAAAGAAAGAGTATAGCATACGCGCCATGGACGACCAGGTAGCGGCAAGTGATGAAAACAAAGAGAGTAGCCAAATGATGGCCAATGAAAAGGATGTCTGAAGGGAAGAAAATAATGTAGTGAAGGAGATCTGTAACAAAATAAGCAATGCTATAATCCAAAACTAAATTCTGGACTTTTGTGTTTGACGAAGAAAAGCCACGGTTTTGGTCTGAAAATATTGCAAAAGTGGCTAAAAAAACAGCCGGCGTGCCATGGAAAAGAGAGATTAAACAAGAGGAAGCTTCGGGGCGGATCTTGGAGCTCCAGCTACGGAAAACAATGAAGTAGGCCAAGAAATATATGATCAAAAACATAGAGAAAAACGAAGGGAGATTCGGGATTGGGAAGAAAAGGGCAGTTTCCATTGAAAGTTTTGTCTGTTCGTTTTCTGTGATCTTAGGCTTGGACCGGAGAAAAAAGAGGAAATTTATGAGAATTGCCGAGTTGGGTTGGCCGTGATTTTGGGATATTTTGGTAGGATTAGGTAAGTTGAAGAGTGGCGGAAAAGGGTTGTATTGATCGAGGAGCTATTGAAAGCTTCGAAGATTTCTTGGAAGAAGGAAAAAGAAAGGAAAAGGGGCTGCCAGAGGGCAGAAAAACGAAAGGCGACAAGTTTTTAAGGAATCAATGTCCTATGACAGTTAAACTGACAGGGAAAATGTACTATTTTGGCTGCGTATGTTATCAGGTTTACATAGATTTCCGTGCCTGGTCTTGTTTCAATGGATTTTTATTTATGTTTAGCTTTATGGAAGTGAAGGTGAAATTTGAATGGTGGAAATCTAGTTGATAAGTAATCTACTTATTTACGTCGTTTGAGTGTTTTATTTTCAAAGGATTTTATATATAATATGATACTATGAAATTACAAATCCAATTGTAACCAAGTCTTTGAACCCCAATTAATTTTTACTAAATTCAGTAAATATTTGTCAATTAATATCCAAATAGTTAAAAAAAAAATGCTTGATCTTCAAAAGTTTAAAAATTATATTTGAATTGTATTGTTAAATTTTAAGTTATGGTCAACTTTGCTTGGATTGAGTGAAATCTTATCATTATATTCTTAAATTTATCTAAAAATAATAAAAAATTAGTGACTAAAAAATTTCCTATTTATAAATAAAAAAAATCGAGTATTTGAGATTATTGTATTTGATTATTAATATTAAAAATCTAATTTTATACCAATATATCACTGTAATTGTTGGCATTAAAAGTTCAATATTTTACAATCAATATTATTTTATCTTAGATATGTAAAAATTAAAATAAAATTATTTATTTATTAGTTTAAAATATTTTTTTAAGTTTATATAATTTAAATTATTAATATAATTTTAAATATATAATAAAATATATAAATTTAATCTTATAAATTAAAAATAATATTCTTCATTTTGAGAAAATCCACTCATCTTATATAAAAAACATATGATAATTTCTTTTATAATCTTATCATTTTCAATTAGATACAAATCAAACATAATATAAAATAATTATAACACTATCATATCCATTATCCTAAGCATCAAACATAACCTAAAAGTTTGGTAATCATGTAATATTAATAGCAATAAAATTTAAAATGAAATTCTAGTACTTGTAGTTGTAATTACATAATACAACAAACCATGTTGCCACCATTGTTAATCTGTCTCTGGCTCCCATAAAACCAACACAAGTTCTCTTGCACCTCTTTGCATTATATTTCAAGAGGAACTTTAATACCCCGGCAAGATTTTTCAAGGATCTATATATATATATATATATATATATATATATAATTTCTATTCTCTTCTTTTCTTATATATATATAATTTTCTATTCTCTTCTTTTCTCCTCGACTAGTTTCAAGATAGACAGGAACAGTTTTAATCTATTTCTCCCTCTTCCACATCATTAACAGGATTTGAAACACTAGCAGGCTCACCTTCCTCTTCCTCTTCCTCTTCCTCATCCTCATCCTCCTTCATGTACAAACCCAGTTGTTCTAAGGGGTTGCTGCTCCCAAACTTGAAACTACCCAAGCCATCCTGAGAATGATCCGGGCTTGTCTCGTCCACTGAGCTAGGCAATTGCTCGGCGGGGGCAGCTCTAAGCATTTCTAAGTCTTCAAGAAACCTAAAATTCTCATTGATTTCAACAGTCTTTTCCATCTACAAAACACCAGAAAATGCAGATATTAAGTCCAGAATTACACCAGGGGGCCAAGTTATCAAAATGTCAATACAATGCATTCCTCTACCTTCAGCAATGCAAGCCGTGCTTTTTCCCTCTCAAGCTCCCTCTTCCGTCTGGCCTCAACTGCAGCTTCTGCTTCAGCTCGTCTTCGAGCATCTTCAGCAGCCTTGGCTTCTGCTTGTAACCGTGCCTTTTCTGGCCAACATTAACAAAATTGTTGCTTAGACATGCAAGATTCAAATATGCAAACTTGTCCATTTTAATAACATATATATAACTTGTGTAAAACCACATGTTGAAAACCCAAAAACATTAGATTAAAGTTCAAACCTTTCTTCCTTCGCTGTTCAAGTTCCTCTCTGTCCCAGCACAATTTATCAGGGTCCCCTTTGTCACCCTAATCCAGAGTCAAAATGCTCAGAAAAGGTATAGGTATAGTCAGTTTCAGGAACCCAAGTTTACGAGTAACCTGTGTAAGTGTCTTCTCCCGAGCTTTTAGAATGGTATCAGCAAATCGATTCTTCAATAAAGCAGCCCTGTAGAGTTTCTCAGGAGAAATCTGTCTCTCAGTTGGAGCACTGTCCCCTAGATTTTTAATGGGATAGACAGTGAGACACAGCTTTAAATCAAAAAACAATTTTTTTCCTATTATAATCTTCATTGATCTTACCATCTTGGAGACCATCCAACTCAACAGAACTTGGCTTTGGCTGAGAAGTCAGCTCAAGCTGATCAAATCTACTAACACATTCTGCATAAGATCATGAATTAAGAAACAAACCTTACATGCAACGGAGCATGTATTATTTCATGGCTTTGACATCCAAGCACAAACACATTTCTCTCTTCATACCCATGAAAATACAAATATTATAAATTTACACACTCACGATTCCTATCAAGAGGATTGTCAACACTTGTGTTTTCATTTAATTGAGCTTCAGAATCTACAGCTTCCAGTACCTAAAGGATAAAAGTAAGATGCTAGTTAAAAGCAAACACCAGTTAAAAAGCAAACACCCCTCCTGAAACCCCTTGGGACCAAGTAAAGCTTCAAGTAGATCAAACATACAATTATGAGGTTAAAGAACTCAGTCTTATATTATATAAAACCAAATAGAAACAGCACACACCTTCAGTGCATCCACTGGACTTGAAGCTTTAGCACCATCCGATTCATTGTACGAAGAACTGCCAGAGTCTGAATCTGCAAAGCATACAAAAGAAAGCAATCATGGGGATGACATCTGGCAACATAAGGCCTGCTTGCACCCAGTAAAATTTGGGCAAAATATAACTAGTAAACAACAGGAGAAACCAAAGAAATCAACTTTAATAATACTAGCAGTACAACCCCCCCCCCCCCAAAAAAAAAAAAAAGTGAATATGCAGAGGCAATTAATTTACCCTGTGGGGGGTAACAAAAAGAGTTATTATCCTAACCAAGTTTCTCTATCCCTAAGCAGTTCAGAACAAGTAGCCAAAAGTGACTAGATTAGCTTGTATGGTATGAAAACATAAATGCACAGAACCCCCATTCTTTAGACGTACAGTTTCCAAAAGTCTAATTTTAGTGAAAAATTAAGAAGAATGCCTACTATATGCAGGCTGGTAGGTAAATGAGCTGCATAGAAAATTGATAAATTAGATCCAAAAGAATGTGGGAAACTGGAGATTCATCATTTAATTAGAAAAACAGAATACCCGATGCATACAAAAGGAAAATGAGAGGAAAATGCTATTACCTCTAGTGCGGCCAGAACAGACAGACTTTGCACTTATATGGCATGTATCCTTCTCTATCTCCACAGGTGGATAGCTTGACACAGGAGGCTCATTTCCCCCAATGTCAACATCCTCATCAGCCAGGTCATTCCCTGCAAATGCAAAAGATAAGCAGAAAACAAGTCAGAAGGAAGTCTCTGAACATAGCTCAGAAGGTGGGATATTAGCACAAGGATTTGAAAGATGACCTTTGCCTTGTTGCATAGATGAATTACTTAGTCCAGATTCATATAATAGCTGCATCAGAAAATTTTCCCGAAAAGCAAGCAATAATAAATAAGATTTAGAATTAACCAATTCGAAAATAAATAAATAAATAAATATATACATATATATTACTTTGAAGCATCAAAAGCAAGCAATGGTACTGATTTTTCAGCCTTTATATTGTGAGGATATGTACCTCAATTTCACAAGGTTCAGCTCTCAATCGGTTTTTCTGTTTCTCTTGCAAATAGTGGTCTAAAAGCTTTCGCAATTTGAACAAGGTATCATCACTGAGTTCGTCAATATCAATCTCCATTTCTTCCTCTCCAGATTCCCTTCCATTTGAACCGTGCTCCCTCAAGAAATCAATGATATGCATAGGCATGTTAGTGAGTAAAGATTCCAGTTCTCTGCCTAGATTGTGCTTTTCCTCATCTGTCATTCTCTTTATAGACTCCTGTATATTTTCTTGGGTCACTGAGGTTGTCTTCCTCTTTTTTGCAGGAGGCATTGTCTTAGAAATTTCCAGGTCCTCAGCAGGAGCTTTACTTTGTAAAAACTGGGCACCAGTACCTGGTAGTTTCTTCTCAATATTTTTCCACCTCACTTCAAAAAACTTGTTAAGGGTATCAGCCATAACGTGGAAATCATTACTAGGGGGATTATAAGTCATTGCGTTGCTGAAAGTAAGCCTCACATCAGCATGAAACTCCAACGGGCTTGCATATGCACCCGAAGCTATCTTTTTTTTAATTGTTCCAAGATCCATTGGGTGTCTTATAACAGTAAAATAATCTGGAATATTCAACTTCACTATATCTACTGGTTGGTTGAAGACCCACCCACACTGATGGCCCATCAATCGTTTTAGCAGACCCTCGCATTGCTTCATCAAGATAATATTAGCAGTTTTTGCTGCTGAAGCATGTTTTGTAGACTCGATTTTTCCAGAAGAACCTCGATTCAGCCAGCACCCCTTGCCAGTGCCACTCAATGGATTCCCTTTCTTCCCTGGCCTAGATGATTTCTGAAAATCCTGTACATGAGATACAATTTGCCCACCGGTATAACTAAAAATATCACTGGAAGATGACACAGACACAGTAACCCCGTTTGTCCTTTGCAACTCAACTTTCTTCTGAAGCATCTGTATCTGCTTCAATTCATGTCTCAACCTATGTATCAAATCCTTTCGTTTGGACTGTGACATGTTTGACAAGGAAAGCACTCGTATAGCGACACCAAAAGTGTCACATTTATCAGGGTTCAAACTGATACATTTCCTCGTTGGGGCACTTGAATCTTCTGAAGCAGCAATCCCAGTATCAGTCCGTCCCAAGCTACCAGATCCTTCTGATTCACCAGGAGGCTTATATGGGCCACAATAATACCCTCCTGCAAACATATCACTCTTTGCCAACATCTTAGCGAAAGCACCCTTTTTTTACTTCCCTTTATTCAGTGTTAAGGAGCCGCTGGTTTAATCACCATACCCTGCATATCAACCATGGGAGCAAATTATCCCCTCGGATTTCTGGTGCAACTTTTTACAGCATCCCTTAAGTACAACTATTAAAGTAAAGTTTGGAAAAAGTGTTAAGCAAATGTAGATAAACTGTTATGTGCATTTTCTTCACTTTTTGAACTACCCATCTTTTGAAAGACCCTACTTCACCAGATAAAACCCTAGAGAACAATAATAAGAATCCAAAGCCTCCTATACCCAGATTTAAATCTTTTCCAATGATGACCAAAAAATTAAATTGCATGATAATTAATTGAACCTATCTATAAATCAGCTTAGATGCCTTTACCCAAATCTTAAATTTTTAACCATTTTTGCTCACTTATTTAAACTACCCATCTTTAAAAACCCCCAAATTCACCAGATTAAACCCTTTGAAAGTTGATGAAACACCCAAAAAGAACCCTAATTTCACATTTAATCATCTTCCATCACCCAGGTGAAATTAAATTGCAAGGTAAAGAGAAAGTAGCAGAATGATTTATATTTGAAAATTTATAGTAACATTTACTAGTTCAAATCTCAAATCTTTACACCAAAAGAAGTTTGATACAACAAAACCCTAACCCGGATCAAAAAGAACAACTTCAAAAACCCAAGAACAACCCAATAATAATTACCAGTCTGACACAGCTCCTTCGCTGTTCCTCAAATCTCCAAAACCCTTTCTTCAATTCCGGAGTCTTTTAGGCGACAAATTAAAAGATATACACAAGAATGAACAGGGAAAACCCTAGATCAATTAGTGATTAATATTTGTAAAAATTTTAAAAAAATTAATCATTGTAAAGAAGAGAAAGAAAAGTAAAGGAGTCGGCTTTAGAAGGTTCTTAGTTGTTCTTTTCTCTACTTTAAAAACGCTTTCGCTTATTTCCAAGGAACTATGACCGTTGGAACCATGATGATGCGATCGGACGGTTAGAATTATCTTAGATCTCAGCCGTCCGTTTTTGGTAACAAGGTCTGACTTGTTCCAGGTAATGAAAAGATACCATCAAGACTATGATAAGAACGCTGTGACATTGTTGAATTCTATTGGGTCATTTCCTATATTACCCAAAGCTCAAAACCATTAGTGGGCTTGAGAGTTGGGTCCTTCAGTCATATACCCATTTATATTTGAGCCCAAAAATAATTTAAAATTCAGCCTCTTCCAACAGCAATTAATTTCAGTCAGCTTAAAGGCTAAAGATCATGACACATAATTACAAAATTATTTAAATTTTTTTATTATAATTAATTATTTTTTAATATTTATTTACATTCAATTACATCTTTATTTAAATGAAAAAATTAAAACCGTTAATTTTTAATCAATTAAAATAAATTTTTATGTGATATTAATAAAATAAATAAAATTTATCATATGACTTAATTTTTTTATTATTTATTTATTTTTATTAGATAAATTTTAGAAAATAAATTTAATGGAGATAAGGAGGAAAAAATAATCCATATTTAATTAGTTTTGATTCGTGCAAATTCAATAAAAATTTGTTTTTTAAAATCAATATCAGATTAATATTTTTTTTGAAATTAAGTTGGATTAGAGATGGATTTAAGGTGTTTTATCTCATTTTAAGTGCCCATACGACACTTCCTTCTCTTTTTTTTTTGTTTTTTATTTTTTAAAGTTTTTACCTTTTTGCTTTCATCATTTTTTATTTTTACTCTTTATCAAATAAAATTTGTAGTAAAAAAGTTAATTTAAATAGATATGATAAAATAATTATATCATATAGATTTTAATTGGTCATGATTCAATTGATGCATTTTTTTTTTTAATTTAAGGTAATTGAATTGAGTTTTTTAAATCAAATTTGAGTCAGAGTTAGATTTTAAGTATTACATCTTATTCTTGTTATAAATAAAAATAATATATTTTATTATTTATTTAATTTTATTTTTATATATTATTAAAAATATTATTTAATAACTTTAATTTATTAAATTATTATACCATCCCATTTGGTTATTTTATTTTATTTTATCAAATAAATTTTATAAAAAATTTAATAAATATAAAGATAACAAAATAATATATATTCAATAAGTTTCAATTCACAACAATACAATCAATACAAATAAAAATTAGATTAATTTTTTTTATTTTAATAATTTGAATCAATCGGTATCGAATTTTAGGTTCTCTTGACATTCCTTAAAATATAAAAAATATATTTTATTATCTATTTAATTTAAATATATTATATTAATAAATATTATTTTTAATATTTTAATTTAATAAAAAACAATATTTATATATAATTATACTATAATTTATATTAAAAATGAATATATTTATCTATATATTATCATTCATTAAAATTTAACATAAAATTTTTGTCTTTTTATATTTAAAATATATTTAAAAATAAAAAATCTCACAATAAAATATAGATCTAATTTTAATATTCATAAATTCTTTTTGTGCCTTTGTAAACATATGTTTAGACTTATAATATGTGTATTTTATTAGTATAAAATCTTAAATATTTTTATATTTATAATATATTTTATTTAAAATTTATATATATATAATTTATGTAAATATAAAAATATAAAATATAATTTTTTATTATTTTATTAAATATATATAATAATTATTATACTTTTAAATTATATCATTTCGATATTTTATTTTCATATTGATTTTATATCATATCATTATGATGTCATTTGAAGCATCAAAATTACAGATGTCAGCGCTACAGCACTTATACCTAACTTCAGTTTATGATATGATTCATAAATGAGCACGTGGCAGCAGCAGAGACCCAATCCCATCACTGAAGCACGAGGAACCCCTTTAAAATCGGATGACGTTACAAATCTCTACCCATAGATCCCCATCTTTATCGAATCTGCCACGCGTCCCTCTACTTCGCTTCTTTAAATCACCCCTTCCACGCGCTAATTTGATATGTACCTAACACTCATCCTTGTTCAAAAGTGGAAATGATAATTAGGTGCTTTTCAACATGAAGAAGAATAGTTTCGATTAGATTAAAAATAAAAATTATTATATGAAGAAATTTTGATATTTGTGATTCAAATTAAAATTAGTTATAAATTAATATATGTTTGACTATAAATAATAATGAATATGATATTAAATATAATAATTAATTACTTTATACATATAATTGATGTTATAATTAAAAAATATCTTAAACATGAATTTTTTTATAAGATAAATATTTTTTAAAGTACAATGATAAGCAAATATTATATTTTTATAGTCAATTAAATAATTAATTATTATATTATAATTAATGAATAATTAACTAATAAATTAATATATAACTAAATAACTAAATTTATATATAATATAAATTAAATGCAAAATCTTAAGATTTGACCGTTAAGCCAAGATTTTATTAAAAAAAAAGAAAATTTAGAGGTTAGTGGATGAGTATAAAATATTAAAATTTGTATATTTATATTATATTTTATATAAAAATTATAAATTATAATTTATGTTAAAGTGAAAATATAAAATATATTTTTTATTTTATTAAATTTATATGTAATTATTTTTAAAATTTAAAATTATAATATTTTATATTATTTATTTATATTTTATGTCGAATTATTTTATTATATTTTAAATTATCAGCTAGTAGAATTTAATTAATGTCGGTAGTTGTTAGGTAACGTGCACGAGGAAAATGGGCGAGTAGAAGAAAGTAAGACCTGAAACTGTAGAAACCGAATTGAGAGGTCGAAAGCTAATGAACAAAGACCACGTGTGCACTTTCTCGGACCTCCCCTCTAAAAGCTGTTTGTTCTCTTTTCCACTCATTCAACGGTTAAAAACTCCGCTCTCGGAAATTGCCCACCTGTCCCATCTCTTTCGGCAATGCTGTACACAGCCATCTTATCATTGGTCCTCATCGTGGGCCCAACTTCAACACTCAATCACACCAGATTCGCCCCCTTCGCTTTTCACCTGGGCCCATCCTTAAATTTTCAACCAATCAAATCCCTCCACTTTTCTTATGTTGACGTAGCCACGTGTTAGTTCTCCGTTGATTTGGCACTATGATTATCGCATCCCATTGAAAAAACCCTTAAAAAAACTGAACCTTTGAGAGTGGAAAAGATTGAGATTTTGAAGAGCGAAGAAAAGAAGATTGAAGAGAAACTCTGGTTTTTCCGTTGGTGATCAATCCTATAATGCTAAGATTCCGGCCGATAGCTCCAAAACCGGCGGCCGGAGAGTCAGGTTCCGGTGGGGTTCAGTTTGATAACAAGAACTTGTTGCTTTTACAGCCCAGATCTAAAAGAAAGTACGTTAGGTTTCGAAAGAATAATTTCAAGAGAAAGAAAAGATCATCATCAGATCATGAACAAGATTCAAGGAATCCTGAAAAGATTGTTACTTTGCAGTTATTACCAGAGAAAACCGAAGCAAATGGATCGACTAACAATCAAATCGGTGCAGTTTTGGAGGAAAATAATCAAGATCTACCTTCGTTGTTTAACTTGAACTTCAACAACCTCTGGATTGATCATATTGGACATGTCGAGGAACCTGATAGGACAGTGATGGTAAGTCAAAAGAGGAGGGTAACGGTGGTGGAGTCGTGGGTGACGGTGGAGTGCGTGACAGATACCTGCATGGAAGGGAGAGAGCTAGGGAGTACGGACGTGGAAAGGATGAAGAATATGGATGCTGAAACGTGTCCATGCTTTATATCAGACGGTTTGAATAGGGTTCAGTGGGTTAACGAGGCGTACAAGAGGTTGTTGACGGTAAGGGAAGGGAATGAAGGGCTGCTGTCACCACCGCAGATGATGGTTTGGCTTGTGATTAAACAAGAGTTGCCTAGGTTTTGCACTGCATTTTCATGCAATGTAAGGTTGCAGTTCACGTGGCAGAAGGAGAAGTGTTCGAGAATGTTGCCGTGTGATGTCTGGAAAATGGATGGTGGTGGTGGTGGTGGTGGTGGTTTTGCATGGCGGCTGGACGTCGAGGCAGCTCTCAGTCTCGGCCGCTAAGGAAAATGGAGAAAATAAAGAGAAAAAATGAAGCAAATTAGTAGAATAATCAGGTAACGTGAACTCCTTTTTTACTAATTAAGTAATAATTATAAAAATGAAAACTGCTCCTTCACTAAGCTTTCAATTGACAAAATAATCATTATCTAATAAATTTTGATAATAGAGTTAAAATTTTTATATTATATTATTATTTTGTATTTTAAAATTTTAAATTTATCATGAAACTCCTTTTGCCTCCTTTAGTCTTGAAAAAATATTGGTTTGAAAATTACTGTGAAGCCACTGTTGGTAGTTTAGAATATGGTACATCTCACATTGGATAGAAAGATTTAATTATTGATGAATAAAATTAATTTTTGTATTAATTTTATTCATATTTTAAATAATTATGATTAAACAGAAATAATTATCATATAACAAATGATCATAACTATTTAAATATAAATAGATTGTTATTCATAAAGGTCATGATTATATAGAAAGTCATAACTATCTGAATAAAAGTTTATATCTGTTCATTCATTATAAATAAATCTTTCGGTATAATCATTTTCACTACTTCTGATTTAAAGAGTTTTAAGGTTTTGTTATATCCTATAGGCATAATTGCCTTTAAGATAGTGTTATTCACACCTCAAAGTTATATTTTCTTTTTTCTTACTATTTTTGCTTGTCTTAAATTTACTAACAATTTAAAGACAATTATGGATATTGCATCTACTATTATCCCTACTACTGTTATGGATTTGGAATCAAGCATGAAAGTTTATTTTCAAAATCAAGATGTAATCAGACTTAATCGTTTTAATAGATCAAACTAAACTAGGTGGAAGGACAAAATAATTTTTCTATTGACAACATTGAAGATGTTTTATGTACTTGATCCAAATTTGAAACCAATTCCAAAACCAACTCTTGAAGATTCTGATACTATTAAGGCAACAAGAAGCAAGCGTGAAGAAGATGAACTAGTTTGTCGAGGTTATATTCTGAATTCATTATCTGACCGTCTATATGACCTATACAGAAATATGAAAATATCAAAAGATATATGAATTGCTCTTGAGCACAAATACATGAACGAACAGAAAGGTACGGATAAGTTTTTGGCTTTGAAATACTTTGAATTTTCAATAACTGATGATAAACCAATCATGGACCAAGTGCACGAGTTACAAATTCTAGTCTCTAAGTTAAGTGAGCTGGAAATTAAGATTCCTGATTCACTTCAAGTTGGAGCTATTTTTTCAAAACTTTCTCCTTCATGGAATGGATATAGGAAATACTTTCACTAGTGAAGAATTTCAAACTCACATACAGATTGAAGCAGAAAATCGTGTAAGAGATGCACTCTTTCTTGGAGGTTCCAATGTGAATTACGTGAGTAGACAAAATTTTGAAAAAACTCACAAGTCTTTTGGTAAATTTCAAAATAATTTTAAAGTTAAGAAGAATGGATTTAAGAAGTCCAAATTTAACAAGAACAAAATATGTTTCCATTGTGGAAAAAAAATATATTTGATTAAAGATTGCAGATTTAAAAACACTGAAATTAAGATTGGTTCTAGTTTTAAAAGCAAGGCAAATCTGGTTGAGCAAGAAATTAATGAACTTGTTGCAATGGTGACTGACATGCAAATTGAAAAGATCACCGAAGTTCATATGGCTACTACAAATAAGTCATCTGATTTATGGTTAGATTCTGATGCAACAATTCATGTTTGCAACAATAAAAAGCAATTCAAAACTTATAAAGAATGCAAGAAACCAGAAAACATCATTATGAGAAATCATGCTCCTGCCAAAGTGATTGAAAAAGGAACGGTTGAATTGAAATTCACCTCAGGGCAGAAACTAACTCTAAATTAATGTTTTTCATGTTTCTGATATTAGAAAGAACCTTGTATCTATAAATCTATTATGTAAAAAAGGTTTTAAGATTCTACTAGAGTCTGATAAAGTTATAATCTCTAAAAATGGTGTATTCATTGGAAAATGATATTCTAATGATGGTATGTTTAAACTAAGTATTAATGAAATAAATAATGTTTCTACTTATATTGTTGAGCATTTTTTTCTTTATGGCATGCTAGATTAGGACATTTAAATTATCATTATATGAATTATATGACTAAGCATGGTTATATAACATACCAGAAAAATTATGACATTAAATGTAAAATCTGTGTCAAAGCAAAAATGACTAAGAAACCTTTTTTTAAAGCTGAAAGAAATAGAGAATTATTAGAACTTATACATTCTGATATTTGTGAGCTAAATGGTTTATTAACAAGTGGAGAAAAAAGGTATTTTATAACATTTATAGATGATAGTTCTCGTTATACTTTTGTGTATCTAATTAAAATAAAAGATGAAGCCTTTGATAAATTCAAAGAATATAAATCAGTTGTTGAAAATTAAAAGGAGAAGAAAATCAAAATTATTCAAACAGATAGGGGTGGCGAATATTTTTCAGATTCATTTTCTCTTTTTTGTGAAGATAATGAAATTATTTATCAAAGGACAACAACAAAATGGTTTAGCCGAAAAAAAAAATATAACGTTGGTTGATATGGTAAATAGTATGTTGTTAAATACTAAATTACATTTGAATCTTTGGGGAGAGGCACTTTTAACAGTATGCCACATACATAATAGAATTCTTTCAAAGAAATTCTTAAAGACACCATATGAACTTTGGAATCATGGCAAAAAATCAAATTTGGATTATTTTAAAGTGTGGGGGTGCATTGCCTTTTATAAAATACATTATCCTCATAAATCAAAATTAAGACCTAGAGGTATTAAAAGTATTTTTGTTGGTTATGCACAGAATTCAAAAGCATATAGACTTCTTGATTTAAATACTAATGTTATTGTTGAATCTACTCATGTAAAATTTTTTGAAAATAAGTTTATATGTGATACCAAAATTATATGGAGAAACAAATTGAAATGATTTCTATGAATGAAAATAAAAGAAAAGAAAGTAATGGTTCTGTTAAAATTAGAATGAGCAAAAGAGTTAGAAAAGATAATCTTTTGCTTTCTGATTTTGTTTTTTCAGATTCTATAGTATTCTTAGTAGAAGAGAATAAAACCAAAGTGCTTAAGAAAACATCAATTCTACTAAATGTAGATGAAGACTCTAAAACATTTAATGAAGCTATGACTTCAAGAGATGTTACTTTTTGGAAAGAAGCTATTAATGATGAAATGGACTCAATCATGTCTAATAATACATGGGTCTTGGTAGATTTACCTCCAGGTTCTAAACCTATAGGATGTAAATGGGTGTTTAAAAAGAAATATAATACAGATGGTTTTATACAAACCTTTAAAATAAGATTAGTTACAAAAGGTTTTAAACAAAAAAAAGGCATAGATTATTTTAATACATATACTCCAGTAGCTAGAATAACATCCATTAGAGTTCTTATAGCTTTGGCTTTCATTCATAAACTGCATGTGCATTAAATGGATGTTAAAACAACCTTTTTAAATGGTGACTTAAAGAAAGAAATATGCATGAACCAACCAAAAAGTTTTATTATTTCAGGTAATGAGAATAAAGTTTGTAAATTAATTAAATCACTTTATGGGCTAAAGCAAGCTCCTAAACAATAGCATGAAAAGTTTGATTCAATCATAGTAACCAATGGTTTCAAACATAATGGAGCAGATAAGTGCATTTACTCAAAATTTACTAAAGAAATGGAGTTATAATATGTCTCTTATGTGGATGATATGCTAATTTTTGGTACTAATATGATTGGCATAAATGAAACCAAAAGGTATCTGATTTCTAATTTCAAAATGAAAGATTTAAATGAAGTTGATACCATTTTGAGAATTAAAGTTAAGAGATATAATAAGGGTTTCATTCTTAATCAAAATTATTATATTGAGAAACTGTTTAATAAGTTTAAGTATCTCAATATAAAAGAAACCAATACTCTATATGATACAAGTATAAAATTAACAGAAAATCAAGATAATGTAATTGCACAACTTAAATATACTAGTGCTATTGGAAGTATTATGTATGCTATGCATTGTATTAGGCCAGATATAGCTTTTGCTATTTGCAAGTTATCGAGATATACAAGTAAGCCTAGTATAAGTCATTGAAAAGCCATAGAAAGAGTTTTAGGTTATCTTAAAAGAACTAAAGATTTTGGCTTATTTTATTTTGGAGATCCGACTGTTTTGAAAAGATATTCAGATGCAAGTTGAATCACTAGTATAAGTGATAATAAATCCACTTCAGGATGGATGTTTACCCTTGAAAGTGGTGCAATTAGTTGGGCATCCAAGAAACAAACTTGCATTTCACATTCAACTATGGAATCTGAATTTATAGCTTTAGCTGCAGCAGGCAAGGAAGCTGAATGGCTAAGAAATTTATTAATAGATATAGAGTTGTGACCACAACTAATGACAACCATTTTTTTGTACTGTGATAGTGAAGCTACTATGTCTAGAGCTTATAGTGAAATTTATAATGGAAAATCTAGACATATTAGTCTAAGACATGATTATATTAGAGAATTGATAAAAAAAAAAGGGGTAATTACCATCATATATGTTAAATCTGCTAAAAACTTAGCAGATCCTCTTACCAAGGCGCTACCTAAAAATTTGGTAAGAAACACCACAAGTGGAATGGGTTTAAAATTTCTTTTAGACACCAATAATGGCAACCTAACTTTGAATTAGTAACCTCTAATTGTAAAGTTTAATAGGTAATAACAAATTATTGTTATGTGTCTGTAAACACTAGTTAACCTATTCTATATCTTGGAATACTAATGTAAGCCATTGCGTAAATGGAGGATGAGATTGAACTCTTAATAGAGTTAATAATTAAATGTTTATAGCAATGAAGACATAAATAAGAAACTACACCTATATAAACATAGAAGTGGTGCCGCTTCAACATGAAAATTAGAAACTTTCTTGTAAATGTTTATGAATAAGGATAAGCACATGGTCATAATAGTGCTAAAGTGATTATAAACCTTTGATAGAATATTAAATAAATATTATGTGCGTTATATCTTCAATTTTAACACTCCGAGTTGAGGTTTAATCTGCGGACACCATCAATTTTATTAGAATTCTAAGATATATACGCTAATTAAAGGTTTAAATCGAAAGATACCTTCTTGTATTCATAATATTTATTTGTGTGAAAGGTTAAAGATTAAGCACCAATATTTCAAATTAGTAGGGGATTATTGGTAGTTTAGAATGTGGTGCATCCCACATTAGATAGAAAGATTTAATTATTGATGAATAAAATTAATTTTTGTAATTAATTTTATTCATATTTTAAATAATTATGATTGAACAGAAATAATTATCATATGACAAATGGTCATAACTATTTAAATATAAATATATTGTTATTCATAAAGGTCATGATTATATAAAAGGTCATAACTATCTGAATAGAAGTTTATATCTGTTTATTCATTATAAATAAATATTTCAGTATAACAATTTTCACTACTTCTGATTTAGAGAATTTTAAGGCTTTGTTGTATCATATAGACATAATTGCCATTAAGATATTGTTATTCACGCATCGAAGCCATATTTTCTTCTTTCTTACTATTTTTATTTTTCTCAAATTTACTAACAGCCACTTCACCTTGGGCCTAGACTAAGATCTAAGACAAGTAAAGTTAATATAATTAAAGTATTAAAAGAGCTAAGAAAACCATCTACTAAACTTAAATATCTAAATATTCAAAGCTAAAAATTGTCTATGTCACAACCATTTCAAAGCAAATTATGCAATAAGGGCTGAAAACACATGCACATTGCCATATAGGTTCACATAGCCATAGCTCTGTATAAAACTCACTCTCACTCTTTGTCACTTCAAAACTAACTGTTACTACACTATCTCTAATTTAGTTGAAGTTCAATGATTAAAGATATTCAAGACAATATAATAAATGTGGGTTTCATCCGAGAGAATTGGATATATATATATATATATGAAGTGAAACACTTCAATTCATCGAAACAAAGGATGATAGTCATTCTTTGATGCTAGGAATTGATGTTGAAAATGTGAAAATTAACTGCAAATAAAAAAATTCACAAAAAAGATAATTCATAAAAATTTGAATAATGGTATAATATGATTATTGGATTAAAAGAGATAAAAGTTTATTATTAAGACTATAAATTAAAGGATACAAAAATACCATATTAAGAATTCTAATCAAGGATGCAAAATAATAAAAGTTCATCACTCTAGAAAATTCACCTAAGAAATACAGAACTTGTAAAACAATCTAAAATATTACTTAAGGATAAAAAAACTCTATTTTCCTTCTACTAAAGAATAATAGAAAATATATAGGCTAAGAACATCCATCCAAGCATGAAAATTTTCATATTGCATTGCTAGAATTATGCATAAAATCAAGGGATTTGTGTGTGAACTCATTTATTCATACAGATTATATAATAATGAATATAATCATAATTCTATCCATATTCATGCTCTTCTTCTTTAGCTAGTGTCAACACAATCTTCTTATTCTAGTCCACCTTATTTTTACATTTATTTAGTAGATTTGAACCAAGGATAAGCTCATCTTATTTTTAGATAAGTCTGTCTTAGTCTTAGCTCAAATTTTATAATGTACAAACACTCTGATATCAATATCCTCTGGTTGAAAAAGACTTGTCCTCAAGTCTGAACTAGTATTCTCATCATAGTATAATGATAAATCAGTAACATTGAAGGTGAAAGATAATTCATAAATGTCGAAAAGCTCTATCTTATAAGCATTCTTCCTAATGCGTTGGAGAATTCTAAATGGACCATCTATTTCAGGTTGTAATTGCCAAACTTTCCTTATGAAAATCTTTCTTTGTGCAAGTGTTCCATAGCAAATCATGTTTTTCGAACTTTACATGTCTTTGATCCATGATTATTGTCTTTATATATTTCTTATTTTTTTGTAAAATTTTATTTTGAACCTGTTCATAAAATATTTTGATACTCTTAGCTCTTTCCTCTAAATAATTAAAATGCTAGTTAGCATAAAGTTGAATTAAATCTAAAAGACAGATTGCATTATTATCAAGAATAATTTCAAAAAGGCTACAACCAATGGTTTGACTTAATGAATGACTGTAGACAAACTTCACTTGTAGTAAAACAAATTTCTATTATTTTAGTTTCTTTTTTGTATAACTTTTCAAGAAAATTTTTACATTGTTAAGTAGAACAGCTCATGGGATATGGTCTATGCAATGTTGAATATACTTCATTGATGGTAGACCAACTGGTAACTCTTCTTGAATAACATCTTAAAATTTTATCAATAATGATTGTATCATTGCAAGGGGCTCATCACTATCTTTATTCTCCTCAATCAACATTAATGCATACATAGTACTGTTCATTTTAATTTTTTTCTATAATTGGCCTTGATAAATAAGCTGTTTCCTTCCCTTTTGGGTGGTTTGGACATCACCATGGACTTGGTAGGGCCTAAGATGATTTTGCATCTATTTTTCACAAATGTGTAAGTGTTACGATAACTATCAGTAACCCTTCTATCATAATGGCAAGCATTTATTGGAGTTACATCATACCATACTTCATCCTTGTATTACTTTCCTATAAAAAAAAAGTCAAACACCTCTTGTTAACCTTGATTTCATTCTCTTTCTGTAGCCAAAATAGCTTATATGGTTAAAGGTGATTCACTGCCTTGAGGTCTAATTTTTGTACCATAAAGGTAAAAACAACATTTTTAAAACTTTTCACTATCAATTAAAACATCACATATTTTCTCATAGATAGTACACCGAGTGTGAAACACGTTTTTATGCAACCAATCTTTTTTCTTAGCTGGTGTAGTACTCAAGCTGTATTGTTTGACTAAGGATACTTCACAATCGCCATAGGTTGCCTTATCTTCCTCTTCAAGGTTTTGATCTTCTTCAACCAACTCTTTTTTATTTTCCTTCAAGTCTTCCTCTACTAAAATCACAATCTTTCTATTTGAGCATTCTGAGGTAATATGTCTAAGCCCTTAATATTTAAAACACCTTTTGGTTTGTGTACTAGATTGAGGCTTGCTTTCTCGATACCCAAATTTCAAGTTGCTATCACGGGCTTTCTTTTGTTGTCTCTCTACCTTAACGGCAAGCTTGCATATATAATTGAAAGTCCAATAGGGTTATAGTTGCACCATATTAGCTATCTCAATCTTCACTCTTCGAAGATGTCGGGTAATAGTCTATTATTTTTTTCATTAATTCATATTTTAACATAAGATGATCAAACTCAGCCGTATACTCCTTCACTAATAGATTTATTTACTTCAAATTATAGAGCCTAAGAAAGACATCTTGTCAAAAGTTATCTGAAAGATACTTTCTTTTTAACTCTTTTTTCATCTTCTCTCAAGTTATAATTTTTCTTCCATTTTTCTTTCTTTTTGCTTCTTCAAATTTTTTCACCAAAAAGATGTATGCTTTCTAAGTTTGCTGGCCACTAGCTTTACCTTACATTTTTAAGGGCATCATGGTATCAAATATATGTTCCACCGTGTGTAGCTAATCTAAAAATTCTTCAGGTTGCATATTTTTCTCAAACTCAGGAATCTCTATTTTTGGATTGAATATGCTAGGTTGAAGTTAGTTTCTGCATAGATAGTTTTTGACTTATCGTGGGTGAGACAGGGTGCTATCATTAGAATAACTATTATTTTCATAGTATGGATTGGTTTCTCCATCATCTTCTTCGTTTCTCTTTCGTTGCCTCTTTACTTTCTCTCTTTCTTTTTGTATATGCAGCTGATATTGTAGTTGAAGGATCTATTATCGCATCTCCTTTATGAGGGTATACATTGGGTCAACATTGGTAGTGGCTACAACGTCAGTATTGGCTTTAACCTCTTTTATTGGTGCTTGATGATGATGACCTGCTATAGCTCTAATACCAATTTGATATCGAGAATTGATGTTTGATATGTGGAGATTAACTATAAATAGAAAAACTCACAAAGAAGATAACTCACAAGAATTTGAATAATGGTATAATATAATTATTGGATTAAAAGAGATAAAAGTTCACCATCAAAACTAAAAATTAAAGGATACAGAAGTACCACTTTAAGAATTTTAATCAAAAATACAGAACAATAGAAGCTCAACACTCTAGGAAATTCACCTAAAAGATACAAAATTTGAAGAACAATCTAAAAAATTGCTTAAGGATAAAGAAAACTCTATTCTCCTTCTACCAAAGAATAATAAAAAATATATAGGCAAGGAATATCCCTCCAAGCATGATAACTTTTAGATTGCATTGTTAGAATCGTGCATAAAATCAAAGGATTTGCATGTGAATTCATTTACTCATACAGATTACATAATAATGAATCTGACCATAATCCCATCTATATTCATGCTTTTCTTCTCTAACTAGTATGAATGCAATTTTCTATTTCAGTTCATCTTATTTCTGCATTTATTTAGTGAATTTGGATCAAAGATAGGCCAATTTTATTTTTTGAATAAGTTTGCCTTAGTCTTAGCCTAAATTGTATGATGTGTAGACACTCCGATGTCATTTTTATGTGCTTATAAATGATGATAAAAGAAGACCATTAGGATGTATTTTTACAGCTGAGGTACTTATTTAAGTTAATTATTTCTAGAAAAGATTTTTAGGGTTAATTACTACTATGATTATTGTTTTGCATTTAAACGGATTAGTGTATTAATAGAAAAGAAGCTTTAAGTTGCAAGCACATTTAGGCAGTTATTTATTATCATTTTTTTTTTTATGTTTTTTAGAGAAGTTAAGAAATGATGAAGGATACATGTTTGAGTTAACATATAATTAGCCTATGAGGTGTGGGATACGTGCATGATGTTGGACCACTAACAAAACTGACATTATGAATATAGGAAATTAAATCCCTGATTAGGAAGATCAACTAGATACTTATCAAAATGCATGCACGCAAAAACTTAGTATGTCCTTGAATAAGAAGAATAATCAGTCTCTATTTTCTAACAATTTCCCCTTAATATGGCAAGGTTTTTTTCATTGAGGACCGATCGACGTCGAAGGATCAAAAAGAAAGAACTGAATTTGTGCAGTTTACTCCTGGATTAGAGAATTATAGATCAAGGCTAGGTTGAAGCCCCAGATTTTTGGTCTAAACATAAATCAACTTCACCCACCAAATGTTCATGCACGTAAATAGGGTGAAAGATTGAAGATGTGAGGCCTAACTTGTATCTGCTAAACAAGTTTAAAATAGATGTGCTCAAGATGAACATGGATTGAATTAAAAAGACTATGTAGCAGTATGTATAAATCAAGCCTGGTATGTTACTTTTGAGCCCGTTAGAATTAGAAGAACAAATTTCTTCTGCTGCATTTGTATAAGTATGCGTCTCCATCATGGTCAAGCCCTTAGATGTTATATCAAACAATATCTAAAATGTAATATTCTGGGTTGGGTGAGTCACCTTGCCTGGTTATATATATAAAATCATGAAAGCTCTCAGTTTCTTTGTGTTTGTAATATGGAATAAATTCAAATTTTATGTTACCCATAGGATTCACTTGGCATGTCATGAAATCCAACCATTATTTGGTGGACCAAGTTTAAAGATATTTTCTACGTCCTAAAATAATATAAGAGGATAATCACAAAGGTTACCCTAATTGTTAAAGAGAGAAGTTGCCTTTTTTGCCAATCAAGATTTGATTCCGAGAGCACTCCAAGAATAATATTACAAATGCATTTAGTCGATACGAAAGGATATATGCTCTTAAAATCAGGAAGATTTGATCCTATCATGTACTATACAGTGACGGATCCATCTTAGTGGGAGGGTGTCCATTGACGCTTCTAAAATTGAAAAATAACAAGATTAAAAAAAATTTTCACTAAACATCCTCAAAATTTCTCTAGACACCCCCAAAATTGGAAAAAAGATTGAAAATTTTTTTTTCGGGATATCATAAAATTAGTAAATCTATCAATAATATTATATATATATATATATATGTATTATAAGTAGATACCCCAAAAAAAATTCTAGATCCACCACTACTACCGTATATAGTCCCAACAACCCTAAGAAAATGATCATCATCTTGTACTGAGAATTCTATAAGTATTTTTTACAAGAGTATTATTTAAATAGATGTACTGAATTAGTGAATGGAGTTGAGGTCATAATAATATTTACAATCAATTGATATGTTAATAAAAGTATTTCCAAAAATATATATTTGTACAAAACAACTGCATTTAGAGTAGGATCAACCCCTTTTTAGTGAATCAAAATTTCACAACAAATTCTCAGTATCAATCTTGTGTTGAATTCCTACATATATAATTGATCAAGGGTAAAAAAAAATGTAAAATTTACATTGATATGAGTGATCTCTCCTCTAACAATTAATGTATATTACGAATTATCTTTGTTTTTTTTTGGGTTTAAATTTTATTAGTAATTGAAAATGGCCTCCTTATATTCAACATCTGAAAATGGCAATTATCATGTGGACCTGGTGCTGCTAGTACCCTTATCAAGTTTTGGGCTCGAATAGGCTATTGATAAGTCATTTGATGGTTATGCCCAATTTTCTAGGAATGAAATGCTGTAATTTGGAAATTAATGATAATGGTCAGAATCCTCCCTGCCGTTTTACTTGAGTTGATCTTGAAGCGAGTTGGGGTGCTGGAATACTTGATGTTTGCTTGTGTTTGTAAATCATGGAGATCAGTTGCTATTGCATTCGAGCAAGAACTCACGGCATCTCAAGACCCACTTGTTTTTCTCATGTCAACAAATGCTACCAAGTATTGCTACATAACTTCCACTAACATATTTGACAAAGGACTTTACAGGGCAGCAATGCCACACCTTCCATGGAATTAAGGTTTGGGATTCACTTATGGTATTACTTGGTCTGAAGAGACTCAGAGCTGACAAAAAAGAAAGCAAATATATATGGCTTGTTGATCCGTTTTACAAGGCATGAACTCAAATTTCCAAGGCCTGTTCTTTCTGGCTTCTTTGGCTAGTAAGTCTGATACAGAAACTGTAGTTGTAGGCTTGATGCCTTTCCAGGTCGGACCCATTCTTACTGTTAGGTAGGACTGGAGATGTTAACTGCATTGTCTTTGAACATCTCGGGATTCTAGGATGATTACAGTGTGTATTCTGTTGGTCAATTGGCTGATGTTTTTGTGGATAGTTCTTTCAAAATTCCTGATAAAAGTAGAGTTGGAACCTTCTTACATGTTCAAGAGTTGATGATTAAGATCGAACGTTCATTCTATTGCAAAACATGTTTGTGATTTTCAGATTTGAAGTCTCAATTTCAATATTGATCAGAGAAGAATAATCCTATTTAAGGACCGAGTTACCCGTTTAAACCTAAAAGCCTGCTCCAATTTTTAAAAAAATTTGAATAAAAAATTAAAATCCTTTATTTACACTTAAATATAATTGTTATATCTGATTAAATTTTAAATCGAGCCTTGAACAAAAATTAAAATTCGATTCTGATCTGAATAAAATATATATAATTAAATTTTATAAATGAGTTTGAAATTTATTTTTTCAACTTGAATCGAACTTAAGAAAATTAAGATCTAAAATATCAAACTGAACAAGTACATAAATTATTAATACTAAACATGAATCAGACCTAAATCCTACCAAACCCATGAACACCTCTAGAGAGGAGATTTATTATTATTATTATTATTATTTTAAAGGTTTGAGATGAGGTATGAGATAAAAATAAAAGAACACCATCTCCCCTGCTCCATAGCCAGAACAAAAGAAAAAGAAAGCACTTTGCAATGCTTGATTTGCATAAATCCTAACCTTCAACCAATTACCAACGAATGATTCACTGTTTCACCAAAAGAAATATTTCAAATAAGAATGGACCGTTTTCATTTAACTGATTCCATTCACAGATATGAATGACAAACTTTAGTTGGCACTAAGAACAGTGATCAAGTTTCCAACCATAAGAAATAGCATTGAAAAAGAGATCTAACAAAACTTCAAGTCTCCAAGCAAAAATTAATGGGAAGTAACTTATTACTTCTCAACTTGAAAAAAAAAAAAAAGATTAATCAGGTTACTCCATTACCATTTGAGAAAAGAACCATCAATTGGTCACAGCGGTTCCTAGACCATCCCAATAAGTAATTATTGCCGCATCAAATTCCTCAAAAAGCGCATTAGCATGAGAGAAACAGCAGGAACGCTAGTTGACAACATCAACGACCAGCCTGCGAGATTTGAAAACAGACCACTTCAAGCGCCGGTAGTAACCAGCTTGAAGTAATGCCAATGACAATACAAATATCCATTTAAAACCCATCTGCATTAGAAGACGGCAATATCAGAAATAAATTCATTAAAACAAGGTCTTTATATGAGACAATCATTTATAATAATACACACCAGCTTCCTTTCTTCCATTTCTGGTTCTGCTGCCCATGACAAAAATGTCACCACATCTTTCCCCATCTACACCATAACAATATGGAAGACTGAGCCATGTACCCCATAAAATATGCAAATACTTAGGTGGGTTCTCGAACTCATAGGCGATATGAATGAAAAAAAAAAAGTAGAAACCAACCTGAGCTTCAGTTGCAGGGGTGCCATCTTCATACTCCACAGCACCATCAATAAGCATTTTAGGCATGGCAATTGCTCCCCCGGGAAAGTAAGGGTTATAATGTAATCCCTCTCGAATCTACAAATTTGGGGAATGATGACTTTAGGTATTACTCTCAACCAAAAATATTCAGACGAGGCTAGATATTTATAGCATGCTATTAACAACAAGGTGTAAACGTATGTGTATTCAACAGAAAGAACTAAAGTCCAGGAAAAATCAATGCCTAAATTTAGAATTATAGCTGCAACAGAAAACCATAGCATTTTAAAAGTGCCATTTTCATAAGACAGAAATTCATTGAAAAGCAGCAGTTAACATGGACCAAATATGAAGAGCTATAAACTTCATTCCAAATTCAGACCACATTGTCTCTTCCCTTTTATCCTACCAATTGCCAAATATCTAAATATGATTGCCTATAGTATCTTTCTACAAAGATAGAGTTCCAAAATTGCACGTTTGTACAAAATGCCCTGTTATGCAAGACAGTATAAAGCAGAATTTACCGCAATACCAGCAGGAGGATCACGGTAACCAGTTAGAAGGGAAAACACATAATTCTGGCCATTATGACGAGCCTGAAAGAATAAAAAGTATGATATGTCAGGGATATATAACCAGTAACTTCCACAGTTATCTAAAAAGCAAGGCAGGAATTACTTTGGTGATGAGACTTAGATCTGGAGGATAAGCTCCTCCATTAGCAAACCTAGCTGCTTGTTCATTTGCATATGGCTGAGGAAAACGGTCACTGAGTTTACCAGGACGAGTAAACATCTCACCCTCATCATTAGGACCATCAACAACCTCAATCTCAGCTGCCATAGCCTTTGTCTCCTCTTCTGTATATGCAACACCCACCAAATCACGGTATGATATTAGAGACATAGAGTGGCAGGATGCACACACTTGCTGGTAAACCTGGTGACCACGACGAATCCTGATCATGCAAAATTAATCCAGCATCATGAACACTATGGTACCACATGCTTCACCTAGTATTACAATCATGGCGAAAGATTTTCAATAGATTCCTAGGGAAGAGATGCACCCTAGGTTTAGATAGATGCATCTTATTCTCCAATTGGAAGGCAAGACCGATATACGAGGTCTTTCCTCGTGCAAAGAATAGGAAGCAATAGAAGTTAAATTTACTGGAATCATTAACATTCATGGTTGGATCACCTTTTAAAGTAAAATTTATTCAGTTTTGTGCAAATAACAAAACAGTAAGGAGAGGCCTAAAACTCACGAAGCATGGTCATATGAACTGAGGATGCCCCTGTGAGGCCAAGGATAATTGGGAAATTCTAAACCATGTTCAGCCTCATCAGCAGAAGCTATTGTTGCAAAACCTAGAAAACCTGAAATACCAGCTCCAAGGAGTGCAACTGTCCTCAAACCAGCAGATCCTGAATCCTCATTAAATTTCCTTGATGCAAACCATGATAAAGCTGGAACCTGTGCAAAAACGTGTAGCAAGCATTGGTAACCGGGAGAAAATTACTTTTAGACGAAATTTTATCTTCTTTTCAGTTGCAAACCATAAAGTTTACTCAATTGAATCCTATATAATCAGAGAAAAGGCACCCTTCTATAAACTTTTCATTATTATTCAGAGAAAATCCGGTAAGAACCATGTAGAATACAGAGCCGTCATATGCTCATTCCACAGGTAAATGTAACTGTAATATCAACACAGGGAAAAGGAGAAAAGAATCTTACAGCAGATTGAGACTGAAGTTTCCTTCTTAAAAACTGATGGATCAATCCTCCAGCCATTTCAGTTAATATTCCCGCAAAATCAGCAGAACCTGAATAAGAAAAACAATATAAATAAAATAACAAAAAACCAAGGACCAGATGAAATTAAACTAAGCAATCATATGATATATTCAACAACTCCAAAAAGGTTCCATTTTTTAGCCAAATGTTAATTAATCCTTCAAAAAGGGAAAAACTTTAGAGAGTTCAAACAAGTGGGCAATTCTAAAATCAAAAGACAAATGTGAAATACACCAACAAGAGTCAGGTTTTGGATATTTATCATTAAAAAAAAAAAACCAATTTAAAAAATAGCACAAAGAAGCCAACAAGGCTTAGCGTTAGCACAAAGAGAGAGAGAGAGAGAGAAACTTGAAGAACCCTAACAAAGTGTGATCCGGGGGCAGATCCAAGAACCATGAGAAAAAAAAAAAAAAAAAAGGAAGAAAATAAAACCCAAAGATGAAAAAGATGGAAAGAGAGTGAACTGACTTGAGAATGAGATTGAAGGTTGATCAGAGACCCGAAGGCACCAAGAGGGAAAAACAGGAAGACAGCTGAAAAATGATAGGACGAAAAAATGTAAAGCGGTGAAAAAAACCAAAAGAGAAAACTGAGATTTGTCGCGTGTCCACCAACAGGCAGTAGTTTTCGCCTAGTGTTCCTATTTGCATCTTAGTTCTTCTTAATATATTTTAAAATTTTAATTTTTAATAAAATTACTTAAATATTCATTCATGAATCATCTTTTTATTTTTCACGTCTTATTTCAAAAATCTGTTTATAAAAAATTTAAAAAATTTTATAAAATGAATATCCTAAATCCTTTAAAAATTTTCGAAAATTTATTTTTAAAATTTATTAAAGATTTTCAAACTTCTATTTTCAAAAATTTTTTTGAAAATATTAGATTTTAAAAAATTTTTAAAAGTTTTCAAACATTTATTTTCTAAACTTTTAAGATCTTCTAAAAATTCATTCTAAAAAATTTCGAATCATAATTAAATATTTTAATATAAAATTTTACAAAATTAAATATAAAATCAAATAAAAAATAAAAAAATAAATGATTTATCTTTTATTTTAAGTTTTTTAATAGACATAATAATTTAAAATATGATATGATAATACGATACAAATATAACATTAATATAAAATATGAAAATGATATGATTTAAAATTTTAATAATAATTATATCTGATTTAATAAAATAAAAAAATATTTAAATTTTAAATAAATTTGTATTTTAAGTTTACGATGTATTAAATAAAAAATTAAATGTTAATAATAATGAGAGGTGAGGAAAAAAAATTTGGGTGCGGGAAACATTCTTGCGCCAATTTTTAGAGTTCGGTCCTCGTCATTGTGAGAGGCCCAACCAGCCTAAAACCAAACACAGCCGTAAGAGAAAATGACCCAAGAAATCAAAAAGGCAGGCCCAGGTTTTGCAGAGACAGCCCATTGCAATTGCCGACCGACCATGAAAACAGCAACCTAGGAATGCCCCTGGATTACCGACCTGGGACAGGACATGAAAAACAGAAGTGAACTACAAAGGCTGATAAAAACCATTGGCGCCCAACTTTTTAGCACTTCGAATTTTTTGTCGTCCCAATTCTTCAAACTCTCTTTTTCTTTGTAATAAAAAGAAAATGAGGATCAGCAACACTCTTGCGAACCTGCAAAAGAAATGGCAAAAAATGTACATCACCACCATCAGCATCAAAGCAAGAACAACACTGGCACAAAACTTGTATTGATTGTGTCTTTTGCCTGTCTTTTGGGTTTGGCTTGCATTGTAAATCTTTTGTGGGCATCTTCTTTTTCTTTTTCCTCTTCATATCTTAGATTTGCTTCCACTTGGGTGTCTGAAAAACCTCGTATCTTTGTCTTGCCAAGGGCTGAAGAAGATCCCAACACTACTGACAAGGTTTTGTGTTCTGTCTTTCCATCTTTTTGTTGCTTAATTGTGTTTTGTGTTAAAAAAAATGGATAAACTGTTAACTGTATTGATTTAATATCTCTATTTGTAGATAGGGGATGTGATTCTGAAAAGAAAGAAGGGTAGTCCATCTGAGAGATTCCTATCGGCAACATTTGCGGATTTACCAGCACCAGAGTTGCCATGGGAACAGATGCCATCAGCACCGGTGCCACGTCTTGATGGATCAGCAATACAGATTAGGAATCTTTTCTATGTTCTTTCAGGATATGGCACCCTCGACCATGTAAGATTATCATCGCAGTACTTACATATATCTCTTACATTTTCGGATATTTGAGTCCAATGCAGAATCTGTTTGCCACCAAATATCGAATGCTTCCATATTTTGAATCTTTTAATAGTTTGGTTTTTGGTCTTTTGAGTCTTAAGCATTGTCTGCTCAACATTTACTTTGTGAGGATGAATAGTTGCTTAGATCGAATGGTTGAATATCAATGCTGTTGGTCTGATTTCGAGTCACTGGTTTTGATTTTCCTATGTTGATGTGTTGGGGTCGTGCAGGTGCATTCTCATGTTGATGTGTTTAATTTCACCGATAATACATGGTGTGCGAGGTTTGATACGCCAAAAGACATGGCAAACTCACATCTAGGGGTGGCAAGTGATGGGAGATACATATATGTGGTCTCAGGTCAATATGGCCCCCAATGTAGGAGCCCGACTGCTCGTACTTTTGTTCTGGATACTCAGACAAGGAAATGGCGTAGCATGCCTCCTTTACCAGCCCCCAGGCATGTGATTCTGACCCTTATTTACATGAACCACACCACACTACATGATTCTCAGCATTGAAATTTTCAGGTATGCTCCAGCAACTCAGTTATGGAGAGGCAGACTCCATGTGATGGGGGGCAGCAAGGAAAACCGCCACACGCCAGGATTGGAGCACTGGAGCATAGCAGTAAAAGATGGCAAAGCATTGGAGAAAGAGTGGCGGACTGAGATCCCTATTCCTCGTGGAGGACCGCATAGGTTTCACTACCTCCAGGATTCTGTTTAGCCACTCCCCCCCCCCCCCCCCCCTCCACCTTCCTTTTTAACATGATCTAATTCTGCAAGTAAACATTTTAACAGGGCTTGTGTCGTGGTCAATGACAGACTGTTTGTAATTGGTGGTCAAGAGGGAGATTTTATGGCAAAACCTGGATCACCTATCTTCAAATGTTCACGCAGGCATGAGGTATATTATACTAGGATCAGATGTTGCACTCAGATGTCACTTTGCAAGCCATGATGATAATTATTTAGACATGTATTTTTAACCTATCATACCAGGATAAGTTTGATAACCATCCTTTTGTTTAGGTGGTCTACGGTGATGTTTACATGCTAGATGCTGAAATGAAGAAATGGGAAGTCTTACCTCCATTGCCAAAACCCAACTCCCACATAGAATGTTCTTGGGTAGTTGTCAACAATTCAATCATAATTACAGGAGGTACAACAGAAAAGCACCCAGTGAGCAAAAGGATGATCCTGGTTGGGGAGGTTTTCCAGTTTCATTTAGATTCACTGGTATGTGCTTTATCAGATCAGAAAATTCCTAGTTGTTTTTTTAAGGCAAATGCCATGATGCAAGCAACTGAACATGATATAAAACTGCTCATTGCAGACATGGTCAGTGATTGGAAAGCTTCCTTACCGTGTGAAGACCACCCTGGCTGGTTTCTGGGATGGATATTTGTATTTTACATCAGGACAGCGAGACAGAGGACCAGATAATCCACAGCCAAGGAAGGTCATTGGAGAGATGTGGAGAACCAAATTGAATTTCTGATTAAATTATTTTTTCTAGCTTAGCCATGTTTTTAACATTATTATATTATGGCTCTTTCCCTCTATGGGAATACAACAAATCTGAGGTCAAGTATTTCAATTCAATTCTTTTTTCCTTTAAATTTTGGTTTATGGTAATTAGACAATTCATTATCAGAAATTTTAATTGTGACTCTCTAGTTCAAGAATGAAAATAACTTGAATTTTACTATTAAATTCAGCTAGTAATGATCATTTTATTAACATTACATACAAATAATCCATAAACCAACCTCAACCATTGTTAGTGCAAGGCTGTCTCCAGCCTTATGGCGGGTAAAAACCTAAAATCACATGGTAGGATGTCAATTAATAGCAAAATTTAAAAGTTTTTCTAACGGTTTTTCTAACATTTGTGTTCCGATGTTGAATGCTTATATTTGAGGGAGTGCAGTTATTTATATGGTGAGTGTGCACAACGACCCAATTAAAAAGTGACAAGTTAGTATTTTATGACATCAACTGATCAGCTAATATGATTGAGCTTATGTGAAATTCAAAACTTCAAATTGATTTGACACACAATTCAGATCAAATTGATAAAATTATTTTTATTTAATTGATGAATCATTTTATGAGGTAAAATATCTATTTTGTCCCTTGACCACAAAATGTCCCTAACAGTCATCATTTTCATCATGTTTCTATGCTGATTTTGGCTTGAATCTGCTAATTGTTCTTGCCATTTTACTCCAAATTAAATGAAAAAGGCTGGATTTTATCAAGTTAAAAAATATACTATAACACCCCAACCTAAAATGATAATTGAACTAAACTTTACTAAAATTTATTAAGTTAATTAAGAGGTTAATTACTAAAGAAAAAGTAGCTAAGATATTTTACTAGAGAAAAATCTAGTTATTATGAAACAAAAAATAAAATAGAAGTTTTTCTTCCCATCTACCTTAGGGTTAGAGGCACGAAAAATTAAGAACAAGATCCAAAATCAAAGACTATAATTGAGTTAATCTTTTAATGGTGAGTATAGGCCCTCTTTTTATTTAAGAAAAATATCATGTTAGTTGCTATTATTTAGAGTTGAAGTTTTGAGAAAAAAGTCAAGAAAAATTATGAAATCTTTCATTAATCTTCATGATTAATTTGGGTAAATTATTGAGTTTTATTTGCTTCATGTTATTAAGATTTAATAATGACTATTAAGTGAATTTTAAATGCTGAAAGTAGGGATTTAAATTTTTAAAAGTTAAAATATAAATTTTATATTTTGATAAGATGTTGTTATCTATAATAATGAATTAAAATAATATTTATATCGAGAGATTAGATATTGTTATGGCTATTATATATCGTTGGAAAGCATGTTGAATCTATTTTCTAATGAAATAAATGAAAGTTAAATCCAATTTTTTATGAAAAGTTATCTAATGTTTACTTAAGAAAGTATAGGCTACATGGCATCAGCATTAGTAATGAATTACAAAATTTATCTTAAATTTTATACATTAGCCATACATGTTTGAAAAGGTTATTAAGTTTACTTTCCAACGAAACAAACAGAATTGAATTTGGTTTTTTCTATGAATAAATATGTAATTTGTATTAGAAAATATACATGTTTTCTGATAGTAGTATATAATTTGAATTGCAAAAATTATTATAATTAATCTACAATGAATAATATAATTGGCCGTATATGGTTAGAAAGCTTATCAAGTCTAATTTCTTATGCACTAAAAATATCTTAATTTTGAGTTGTATATATTGAGATATGCTCATTTTAGTGAAAATAACATAATAGTCTCAAAAAGAGTTGATTAATTTATGATATGTTGAAAAGATCTTGAAAAGGTCATTAATTATTTTAAGGAAAAAACTAAGTTGTGAAATCGAAATGAGGTAAGTTGAATCTCATACACTTTACTTGTTTTTGAACTTATGTATATATGTATGTTTCTAAACAAGTAAATGTTTTATTTCTTATTTTAGATATATGAAAATAGGATCAAGCATATGATTATTTTATATTTTTGCTATATAAATGTTTAATCATGCTTATAAATGAAATAAAAAAATAATTTATATTTAAAAAATGATTTTATGATAACTACGTTTTTACATTCCTAAAAAGTGGGATCATTGACACAAAAATTAATTCTACTGTTTTGCCTAACGGGTAATAGTACTTAGTATAGACATGGTAATATGGTCCTACTAATAGGTTATAGTAGTTAGCGTAAAACCCTGACTATCGGGTTATAATAGTTAGCAATGATCATGAGAATGAAATTGTCAATACGGTCAACATCATAAGTTATAGCAGTGACCGTAGCTAACAATAAATGAATAATAATGATGATTTATGATGATGATGATTTATGACAATTTTAAAGATTGATCCATGATTTGGATGGAATATGTATTTGACCGTAATTTATGATTTATAATTGATGAATTAACATATTTTGATATTGATTTATGATTTACGAAATAGTTTGACATAATGGTAATTTTTGAAATATTTTGACATTATGATTGATGAATGTTTTAAATGATTTATATGATATATATGAAAATTATGCTTGATCTGATAAGTTATATGAGCATATACTTTTTGAGCTATAGTTTAATCATTCTCTTTTTACTTTTTCATTATAGATGATTAAAATAATAAGTTTGCTTGTCGTGAGAAAGCTAGAGGATTAAATTAGAAAGATTACTTAGGCTTTGGAGATATTATTAGCGAGTGAGATGTTATGAAATAGTTTTATATTTTTATTAGTTTAAATTTGGATATATAAAGATTTATCATTAATTAGATTAAATATATGAATTTTATTTAATAGATTATTATTGAAAATTTTTAAAATGATTAAAAAAAAAATTTCGTATTATTTTAAAGTTTTACTTCAAAGTAATATGGTCTTGTTGTATCTTAATCTAAGGGTATCGTGACATATATTTAGAGTGACATATACTTACAAGGAATAACATGAAACTAATTACCAACATTTAGAAGAGGAATGGTGAAATTCAAAAAGACCTCAATCCAATTAGGTACCATCCATGAGAATCACATTAACCACCATATTAGAAATGAAATGAATTCCAAAATTACTTATAGTAATGGATAATAAATATATGGATATCTGCCATTATCTTATCCATTTATGTCGATTCAAATAGTTATAAATGGATAATTAACGAATTTAAATAAAAAATTTACTATTCATCATGGATTTGAAGCAATATGAATAATATCTCCTAGATATCTAATATCTAAATTCGTTTAAGTTTTAATGAATAATAATTGATATCTAAATCTGTATTCAATGTCATTATCCGTTTACATATATAAAATATAAAATATTTATATTTATAGAAAGTTTCGGATTTTAAAAAATAATTTTTATTTATTATTAATTAAGAGTAAATTTGAATTTTAAATTAAATTCTTGATAATTTTAAATTTTGACAGAAAATTAAAATAAATGAATATTTTAATGAATTCATATATTTAAACAGATTTAAATTTAGATAATGATATTAAATTTAAATAAATATTTAAATAAATTCTAATTCAAATATTTAAAAAAATCAAATATCTACTCAGTTGACATTCCTACCCAAAACTTGGTCTGAGTTTGGGTCTTCATTCTTCATTCCAGAAAACTGGCGCTTTCAACTGCCAATAATTTCAGTTCATTTTCATCGATTTCTTCGGTCTCTTTGCTTTCATCTGATCAAAGCTCCAAACTTTCTATTCAAAATAAAAGCTTTTAGTCTTCACTTGAAATTTCAAACCCTCTTCACAATGCCTCATTAAGATACCCATGATATTTTTATTATATTAAGTTTTTTTTTTTTCATCATAAGAGAATGTAAAAAAACCTTTAAGGTTTGAATCTGAATTTTAATTCAATTAATTTTTTTTTGTCGTTATAAAAAGAATTTCGTTAATAGATTATCATAATTTTCGAATTTTTTGTTGCTTTTCTTTCTTCTTCTTAAATTTCTTTGTAAATTTTGATATTTATATGACACATAAGATCTATTATGATATATAAATTTATATTTTAATTTTAATTTGTGAAATAGATAAAATAATAAAATTTTCGAATTAAAACGAATAATATCTCATAAATTAAATACGATTCTCTATAATTTGTCATTTATGAAATTTGTGTTTTTAGCTTTACCATTGGGTTCAATTCAACTCCAACTCAAAGTCTGGATTTTTAATCCAAACGTGTCAAGGAAACCAAAACAAATAATGTAAAAACAGCATTCAGGTACTGCAGCTCAATCATGTTATTGATCCCAATAGAAATCAACGACAATTCTCTCTCTTTTTCTTCATCTCTTCATTACCTTGTTTGGAATGTTTTTCAAGTTATTTCCATGGAAGAAGGATCAGAAGATTGTTTAATTCTCTTTACTTACAGCTTGAACAGGACAACGACAGCAACATCAGATGACAACATTGTCGACAAAACAACTGATCAGAATCCAAACAACTTTCATATCCCATTCGAAATCCGAATCCTGAAGTGTCTTGATTCGGACAATGGCGACAATGAAGTAATAGAAGAGGAGTTTTATGATAAAAAAGATTGGCGTTTCTCTCAGTTGATCTCCAATGAAGGTTGCCAATTCATAGTTGACCAGCTTAAGCTATCTGGAATCTGCTCTCTCTGCATTGATCAGATATTGGAAGAAACCATCTCTGAAGCAAAGCTGGCTCTGTCTCAGCACAGCCAAGAGTTGTTAAGTTTATGTATTTACAAGTACGTGAGGTGGGAAGCAGCCATTGATGAGATGGAGCCAAGGGAGGAGGTTAATGAACAAGTTCCAGCAACTAAAGAATCCATTGAGGGTTTGAAGAACGCAGATGGGGTTTCTGGTTCTTTGGAAACGTGCGTGATTTGCTATGAAAATCTTTGGCATGAAACAACAATGGATGTCACAGGCTTGCCTTGCTGTCATCTGTTCCATAGAAACTGCATTGCGGAGTGGTTGAATAGGAGTCATCTCTGCCCTTTGTGACGCTATGAAATGCACACTTCCACATGAATTACTCTCTTAATCCCTTCGATTTCGTAGTCTTATTTCTTTTGTTCATGATCAAACTCTTAACATTTATACTATTAAATAGAGCTCAAAACTTTTGCACTCTTTGTTATTTGAAATTAGTACTAATTCTTTTATCAATAAATGATTAATTCAATCAATTAAAACTCATCTTCTTCAACGAAAAAATTTAAAGTTCAAATCTTCTCGAAAATCATTTATTAAAATCATTTTAAATGTACAATCTACAAACATTTATTTTAAATTATTAAATATAACATATTTTAAACAATTTATTTATCTCAATTTTTTTTTAAAAAAAAAAATAGTACTAAATTTTTACATAGATTTTGCTTGTTACCTCACTTTCGATCCCAAACTTAATAAAACGAAAAAAGTTGTGCTAAAATGACAGCCAATGTAAAAAAAAAAATCCAATCCTATCAGAACCCCCTGAATATGGGTTGGATTGCCAACCCTACTAATATAATTTTGTCAATGAATTAGGGTTCAATTAGCCATGTTTTTAAACTTGTTCTAAAGTTGGAATTAAGCATTCACAACACTACAACTCATCTCTATTCAATCTTTCCGGCTACCAAAAATAGCCTCCCCAGTTACAAGCTTAATTCCTCTCACCCATAATTCAGCCATTTCAAACCCACCTTCACACACAAAATGAACCTCTTTGTTCTTAGTAGTGACCACTCGAAATACCCCAGGTTCGTTAGTATCACCATTGCTGCACCTATACCTCTCAAAGGCTGGACTTGGCCCCGATGCTGCCTCTCGGCATATCACGTTTCGTCTATTTGACTTTCCCCACTGCAGGACTCCGGCAGTCCCTACCATTTTCACATCTTTTGCGTGTGGATTTCCCTTTCCTCCCTTGGTATGCTTCATCAAACGGGCACCGCCAAGAACGAGCTTGCGAGCAAGCTCATCTAGAATCACACGTTCTGCGTTATTTTTTAAGCCAGCAGTTATCCTAGCAAGAGAGAGTGCAGTTTCTCCTTTAGCATTCTTAAAAGCACAATTTGCCCCATGTGAGATTAAGAGCTCACACATGGAACCATGACCTTCCCTAGCTGCTAACATAAGTGGAGTGCAGCCATCTCCATCAGGGACATTTACATCATAGCCCCTGCTTGTTAACAAGGTAACAGCACCCAAGTCTCCATGACGCGCTGCACAATGCAAAGCATAGAAGCCTCCAGCATTGCGATTGCCTCTTTCCAGTGCAAATTCAAGCATCACCTTCTCAAACAGCCCACGGTTCTGGTTCAGTTCAGACAACATAATTGCAGTCTCACCAGATTTGTTTAACAGCTTAACATCAGCTCCGGCATAAACCAGCAAGCGGAATGCTTCAACATAACCCTTTAAGGCAGCAACCATGACTGCTGAGAAACCGTTATCATCCTGATAATCAAGATTAACTTCTGCACTTCCAATCAGAGCTTTTAGAGCCTCAACATCACCAGCTTGAACAACAAACATTAACGGAGAGAAAACTGAAACGTTGCTTGACTTGGGAATCTTTCCAACCTTGATTACATCTAGCACTGCTTGCTGAAAACCAAGGGCCCAACGGTTTGATCCAGCAATTGAACTAGCAGACTGACCGGAGAGGTTAACTAAGCCAAAGTCAGCATCAGCCCTGGTCAACACTCTTAGACATTCGTCATGCTTGTATTTTCCACAGATCATCAAAGCTGTGTCACCAGAATCTGTCTTGGAGTTTAGATCACAACCAGAATCAATGAGGGATTGAAGGGTTGCTGACAAGCCAAGACGAGCAGCCATGTGTATTGGACGGAACTCAGTTTTCATGGTTTTAACTGGGCATTCTACATTTGCACCACAGTTCAAGAGCACTTTGACAGCTCCTGCATTGCCACAAAGGATTGCATGGTGGAGGAGGGTCCGTCCGTAGTGAGGTGTCTCAAGGGAGAAGTACTGAAGGAGCATCAGCAAGATGGCACCACTATCTTCAAAATATTCTACAGCACACCAACTGATGGCATAGGGTTCAGCCAGTCCTGCACCCACTCGAAACTCTTCACCTGTTGTCGTGTCCCATGACCATGCTCCCAGACTTACTTTAATATCAGTTGGGGTCCCAGCCTGTTTTATGATTTTGGATGAATAAGATAATGGTCCAAAGTGGCTCACAAGGCAAGAAACAAATAATAACAGAAAAGGATTGCTCAATGCGTGTTATTCTTTAATGCAACTCTTTAAACTCTCTTGTCAATTTATCTGGGGAAAAAATAACACTATCTTGCTAATATCAACTGTTCTTAAGGGAAATAAAGTACCACAAAGGTTGACCAGATCCAGATGTGATGCAACTATTATTTGAATATGCGTGTAATTTAGATGCTAGTCATTAAAAGCCTTCTAATTCCAAACATCAGAAAAACATTAAGTGGCATGAACCCACTTAAACATTTAGTGGCTATTGTAGAAGCATTTACTTCAGAGTTTTGGAAAATTGCGTGTCATACATAACACTAAAAGATTAAAAAATCACCTGTAGAAGCAGGCGAACAACAGAGACCTGCCTACTAACAACAGCAGCAACAAGTGCCGTGCAGTCAACGTTTGTGTGCAAAGAAGGTTTAGATGACCGGAGCAGCTGCCTATGACTTGCACTTGCATCAACACCACACTGTTATTGAGCAGGGAAGCGATTAGATTATCATATAAAATCTTATGTAAAGAACAAGTAAACAAAATTATATCAAGAGATTAATAAAACGTCCTGGTCCTGGAGGATCAATTGAATAACAGCAGTAGGACATTGTTGGCTAAATCAGCAATAAGGGCAACAATGCTAATCACCCAACTTACTATGAGGCCCAACAGTCATGCAGGCTGCAGGCTAATAGCAGCTAAAAGCCAGAATTACATGTCATGGTAATGGTTAAAACTGTTGAATTGCCCCATTGTGTTTTATTAATGAGTTTTAGAGCTTTACTGATGTAAATTGCTGCTAAGTAGTGGACATCATTCAGTGGGTAGTATGATGGTTTTACCTTCATTAGGGTTTCCACCACTTCCACAAACCCCCTGCAGCATGCTGTGACGAGAGCATGAACAGCAACATGTGGTCGAATTAAATCAGAGCCCATGAGCAGTTTTGCAAACCTTGCTTGCCCATGGCAGCTTGCCTCCAGAAGAGCTTCCTCACAAGCTGGCTGAGAAGCTCCAGCTTTAAGCAAGATTTCCAGAATCTCAAGGTGACCCTCCCTCACTGCTACGGTCGTTGCAAAGCCCTTGAAGAGTTTCTGATTCACATCAGCTCCTATGCTCTGTCATTTGAAAATGTAAAAACTTTTACTGCATGATACAAAGGGTTTTTGTTTTCTTTTTAATAGTTTCAGTTGGGGTAAAAGGAATTTAAACTGGAGACTTCTTTTGGAACCAATTTTACCATCACCCTAAAACACAACACAATAACATATTCATAAACTTTCTTTTCTTTCTCCCCTTTGCTTAAAATCTTACAGAGGTCACTAAGAAGAAGATATTACCACTAGCACAGTAAGTATTTTGGATTCTTCATAAAAAAAATATCACAGCCACAAACAGACAAAAATAGGGAACAACACTGATTCATAGACAGAGAAGCATGGAACGTTCTTCAAGAAATGAATGAAGATTTCAATCAAAAAGGGGATGGGGGATGCACCATGTACATGTACTGTTTTGTACTTCAAACTCAAGCCAATGGCCAGTGACAACTCAGAGTGGGGCTTCCAGAGCATATTTCTCTTTAATAAATGTGTTAGGCAACAAAACTATTGCCCTTATTTTTGAAAGCTATAAGCCTATAACATAAATTTCCCTATGTATATAGAAAGAAATAAAAAATTTCAAATAACATTACAAAAGAAGACCAGAAATTATAATTGTCTTTCTGAACAAGAAAATCTACATTGGATTTACTTCAGAAAACAAAAACTACTTTAATGAAGTAAAAACAGGAAAAGGACAAATGAAATACCACACATATAATTGAACATTAAATATCTTGGACTGTATTATACTCTTATACTACATACTCCTATTTTCCCTTTAATCAACAAAAGAAAGGCATGAGCAGCAAAACAAACCAGCAACACATCACTCAGGACCATATCGGAAAAAATTGGTCTGGGACAAGCAATACTCACGCAGTCGGTCCTACAATCAACATTCTTTTACAAAACTTTTCAGTCCAGATAAAACATTGTCTAGTTTAGGAAAATCACTAAGTTTTGTTAAAGCAACCAAAATGATTTACTACCCTACTTAGGAGCTCTTAAAACTAAAAGTTCAGTGATACCCTTAAGAGGCTGGAGCCCAAATCTCAGCACCTGTAAACCCTTCTCTTATATCACACTATAGCCTTCTTCGTAAAAAAAATTAAAGATTAGCAGCTCCCCAGAAATGAAAAATCCTAGCCATACAGCCATAAACAATCAGGTAGACACATTCATTACAAACATTTCTCTGTTTCATCAATATTATTCATAAATAAATACGAAAAGCATCGGCAACCCATACATTTATACGTTACAGGAAGAAAAACAGGAAATTTCATGTTTCACAGGGATACACAAACCAAGCATTCATATCAAGGAATAGTCTAAACTGCCCAGAACAGGAGTCTTGGTAGAGATTCAGGGCAAAATATATTACTACACTGAATTAAATTAGCTTACTTAACTCTGTATGAATTTTTATTTCAATTATTCTTTGGTAATTTCGTAATTAAGTATTGTAAATTGGGGGGAACAGAGCAGGGTAAAAGCAGTTAAGCGAGCAAGACACGTTGAATCGTTCAAGATTATGTCCGAGGAACATGTTAGATGTAACCGTAGGTTCCTCAAAAAGCGAAATGATATAATTCTATCAACAAAACTCAGTAATTAATCAGCGGAAATTATGAGAAATATTTAATTAGCTTAAAATTTGAATACTTTTAGAGTCGGTTGAAATTTGAATTTGAAAAACACGTTTCCAAGTGAGAATATCTTATCCTCTGCGACTTTTTTCTCAGTAGCCAAACAGAGTATTACAGAGAGTGGCTGTGAAAAGCTTCAAAATCATCAAAACAGTTAAAACCTTTGATTTTTACTAAATTTTCAATAATGTGGTTAAAAATAGAGACTTGAAAAGCAGTGACCTGACTCTCTTGGCCTAAAACATTGATTTTCAGTAACAAGTTACTGATTTGCAAAACATTAAAAAACTCAGGAAAAAAATCAATTAACCACGTAAATGATTCTTAAAACGCTTTAGAATCACAACCAAAACGACAACGGAAATAAGAACGTTAAAAAATCTGAAATTTAAAGTAAAAAGACAAAAAAATCAACCTTGATCATCAAAACGAAGAAAAATCACTGTAAAACGCAACGTGAATAAAAGAGTTTGAACCACAAAACGAAAGTTATTACCAGTAGTTTCTTTACGAGAGCGACATTTCCAACATGAACAGCGAGGAAAAGAGCCGTGACGTCAGTTTTAAACTCTTCATACTCGATGCGGACGTCATTCGCTGATTCTTCTCTCAAAACGACTTCGGTCTTTCTCGTTTTCAAGCGAACGGCACCTACGAAGTTAACGTCGACAAGCGGATCGGCGATGCATTCGAGAGCGGACCTCAGATCGCCGGATAACGAAGCTTCGAGCAACCGCTGAGAAACTTCAGCCTCGTAGTCGATGGGCACCACCTGTCTACTGCCGGAAAACACCGTCATTGTTTACACGTGGCGCCTTTCTTTAGGGTAGCACCGAAATGTAGATGTAACTTCAGCTGAGAGATGGCATGCGAGGATACGCGAGGCTCGAGAGACAAGCTCGAGGATTTTTTTTTTTAAAAAAGATATCTTGAAAGAAGTGAGCGCCAGAGAAGGAAGAGTGGACCATGGCTTATTTATTCGAAAAGTTTTTCACTTTGTTACCGCGGTTAAATCAAATAGTAAAAATGGGAGACTGTTACCGTGGAGAGAATATCGCGTAATAATCGTGCGCTTGACACGCAAAAAATTTGATATCTGAACCGTCCTATCTACTGTTAATTATGAATTATTTGTTTCCCGATGCACGGGATTTGTTTTTTTTTTTTATGAAATTATTTTAATTAATTAAATTTAATATGACAATATTATATTTTTTAATTAAAATTATATGCTGTTATTGTATTTACTTCGATTTGAAATCAAAATATAATAAATTTTTTATACAAAATTTCATTTAAAATTTGAAAGCATATTTTGTTTTTATTTTTTTAATAAATTATATATTAGGTTTGGTAACTTAGAATTAGAATAAAGAAGAAATTTGGGTTTTAATGTAAAATGTGTAACAAAGCAAGTAAAAATATAACATTAATTCATGATTAGATAATCACTCATTTTAAAATAAATTATTTTAATTTTTATAAATTCATCAATCAAATAAAAATATTAAAAGAATTTATTTTCTAAAAAATATATGTTAAAATTAATTTTAAAAATTTGTTTTTATATGTTAAAATCTAATAATTTGATTACAATCAATCCATCGATATTTATCTTTGTCAATTAAACATTAAATAATAAAATTAAAAGATTTTATGAGCAAGCACATTTATTTCATACTTGTACATACCATTTTTTTCTTTAATATGCACATATATTTTAAATTGTATTTGAGGCTAGATTATAAATACAAAATATTAAATAATATAAAAATCAAATCAATACTACATAATAATTTAATGTAGGATAAAATTTATCTAAATAAGATAATAAAATTAATAAAATTTTTATAAAAAGTATATAGTTATTAATTTAATGACTACATAGTTTTCAAATTTTATAAACTTTTACTCGAATGTCAAATAATTGATAGATAATAAATTTTTATAACATGTTTTTTATATGAATTAATTAATTGGAAGTAACACAAATTATTTTCTCGTGAAATAAAAAATAAATATTTCATTTAATTTTGTATTATAATATTAAAAATACAATATATAAAATTAAAATTCGATCTATTGATAATAATTTAAATTTGAAAATTTGTTAGTATTAATTATTAAATGATAATGCATTAAAGCAAACTCCTATTTTTATGTAGTGTCAATGTTGAGTGTTAAAAATTAAGAATGGAATTTAATTTTGAGTAATTTAAGGTAATTAATAATGTAACATTAAATTTTAATTACAACTTGAATTGTAACTTATTTATAAAAAGCAAAAATATTAGCTATTTATAAGAAAATGATTGTAATATTAAATTCATTGTATAAATTATTCAGATAAATCGATTCTTAACTCTTAATATCTTGAAATGATTAAATCCTCACTTAATTTTATTATCTTTACTACTCAATTTTACTTCAATGAATGCCAACACATTTCTAACACATTCTCAAATTCAAAAGACACCATCTAATTTAGTTAGAGGTAATTGATGAAGAATGTACATTATATGATTAATGTGAACTTCAACTTCGTATTGAATTTTCAAAAGAAATAAACAAGCAAATCAATAAGCATAATAATCATTCCATATAATAATATTTAAGAAATCAAACATCTTTATTAAAATATAAACTAAAAATTAAATCTAAAGATAAAATAAAAGCAAGCTATTTTATATTGTTTATGCAATGTTTAGATTAATTTTTAAGGCATATCAACATATTTGTATATTATACTAATATTGTTCTAAAAACTATAAGCAAATTAGTTTTTTTTTTTTGTTAAAAAATGAATTTTAATATTAAAAAACAATAAAAAAATTACACTTTGAAATAAAGAGGAATAAAACAAATGGAAGAAAAATAAACATATCAATGGAACAAATAAAAATAAAAAAAGAGAAATGAAACATAATAGAATTATAGAACAAACATCTAATATTATTATCTCTAATAGATAAAAACATATTCCTATTTATAATATTGAAATTGGCGTGAAAATTTAAAAATAAAATTTAATTGAAAGTAATTTAGGACAATAAACAGTTAACTTTGATTATAAATTGAATTGAAACTTATTTGGATAAGATAAGAGTAATTAATATTTAAAAAGAATAAATGTAATATTCTAAATTAAATAAATTTACATTTTTTACATTACAAATGAATCAAATTAAATTAAGCATATTGATTTTTTTATACTTAAAAGAAAGCATATTGATTTGTTTTAAAATTAAAAATGCATAAAATAAAATAAAAGGTATTTGTTAGATGACTCATGTTGTTTATTCATAATTGTACACATGTAAAAAATAGAATATCCACCATAATTTTTTGTTGTCGAAGGCTTTGATTTTTATATATTTATATAAGATAATATATAAAATTAATAAAGTGTTAAAGTTATTTAATATTTATTATAATAAGTTAATTAAAAACTAAAAATGGAAGTAATGAGAGTAATTTATAAAAAGTGTAAAAGCTATCATTTGATAAAAAAATTAATTTCATTATCATTATTACATTAATTTCAAAATCTCCTTTTTTATTTTTCTCAAATGTATTAAATACTTATTATATTTGACTATTCTAATTATAAAACATAAATTACTCTTAATTTAATATATTATTACTCTTGAATTGGTTCTTAATTTATTTTAATCAATTAATCATTTAAAAATAAATATTAATAAGAATTATTGAATGTGTTTTATAATAATGAAAAAAAGTTATTTTAAATTAAATTTATTTTATCATTAAATTTTAAATTTTAAAAAAATGCATAATTAATTTAGAACACGTGACATTTTTTATATTTTTCGCATGTAAAAAATGTAGATTATCCACATCAAATTATTTCTATTTTAGTTAGAGGCTTTGCCTTTTATATTTATATTAGATATAAGATTGGACATGAATAAATTATTATTCGTTAGCGAATTTTTAACACTCTATAGATGAAGATTAAAATTTTTTATTATATTTATATATTAATTAGTTTAAAATTTATTTGTGACTAAATTAATCCCTTGATTATTAAATTTAAAATTTTTACCCATGGATTATTGAATAATTTTTCTACATGAAAATGTCTAAGGATTTCAATTAATTCGTGGTTAAAATATGAGTTATTGTATCAAATGTTATTTAATTAATTTACATAATTACTTTTAAATGATATTTAATAAATTTAAAATTGAAACTCTTATTTTTATTTTTAAATTACAATTTTTTATATAAAATAAAATATATATGAGTTGCTACATTAAGATTGTTATCTAACACTTTTGGTCAAAGATATGGTAGCTTTAAAAATGTAAGTTGTATTTGGCAAAAATAAATAAATAGCTGTAAAAGATTTTATACTAACTGTATTTGTTCATAAAAAGGTTGGTATCTAGTGATTGTTGAAAACATCTATTGATATTGTTAAACAAAGAATCTATAATTAATTTATGTTGAGAAAAGGCAATATATTAAGATGGTAGTGATATTTAAGTTAAATTTCTTCTTTAAAGTTTTTTAAACAATTTTGAATCATGAAATTTAGCATATAACTCGGTTTAATTGTAATAGAATTTATATGAATTAAAGCTATGTAGATATCAATAATTACGTAATTTGTTAATTAAATATTAAAATTTTTATTTTAATGATTTAAATTTGAATCGGATCATCTCAAATACAAATACAAAAAAAAAAAAAAAGAAGCTATGCGGACAAAATTTCAGGGAATGGCTAACTTTAGTAGTGATGATGGTGAAGACCGGAAGAGACTAAAGGACTTTAATTGGTCATCGGATTCTTCTTTCTTATCATTTCTTTCCATAATTGGCGACCGAAACAGCCATGAGCGTCAACATGGAGATATAAGCCCACAAAAATAAAGAAAATGGTACGAGAGAGAAAACATATGAAGTGGAGAGTTGTGATTCTCCTTTTTATATCTTATGATTAATAATTTAATTAATTGAACATGTAATTACTTATTTTAATGTGATACGTTTGTCATAAAATGTTATTGATGTAATTATTAAAATATAATCTTGATTAAATTGTGACAACAAATTTTTAATTAAAAATTAAATTTAATAATTTAAAATATAATATAATGATATAATATAAATATGATATAAAAATATATAAAAGTGATATAATTTAAAATTTTAATAATAATTATATATAAATTTAATAAAATATTTTTTTATATTTTTATATTAATATAAATTATAATATATAATTTTTATAATATAATATAAATTTTAATGTTTTATATAAAACAAATTATAACTAATCTTACGGATTAATAACTATTGGTTTTCATATTGTTGGACACAAGGTCAAAGATCTGTGCTGCCATCCCATGCTTGCCATTTTTACAAACAGTGAAAGGAGACGAATAAAGTGTATTGCCAAAATCCAAATATACCTGGTCGTCAATACGAGTAATCAACAAGTAACCTTGTCTGCTTTGACTGAGAGAGCCTTCCAACTGACCACAGTCATGTCTGTTTAGACCAATCATTTTTCTGTTTTTTTGTTTTTAACTTTAGTCATCCGATCCGATAATGTGGCCATGAATCATGCATGCCCAAATATCTAAAATTCTGTCCTTCAAATGCTTCCTAACAAATATCAATTGTGATCTTGACACGTGTCAGATTAAGTGGTGAATCTGGTAAACATCCGGATACATCGTACGTCACCGTCTGATTTGCAGTAGATGTGGGTCCTAGCGGCTGAGATTTGGTGAGAGTCATAGCACTTGCATTGTTGATGATAAATGATATTTTTATATTTTTTAAATATTATAAATTAAAATTTGATTATTAAAATTAAGACATAATATCTTATTTTTTGAAAATGATTATAATTAAATATTATATTATTAAAAAATCAGACAAATTAATTAATTAATTAATTAAAATTTATTAAATAATTTAACATAAAATTAAATTAAATGCATATATAATGAAATTTAAATTTAAAATCTTATAATTTTAATCATTAAATTAAGATTGTATTAACAAATATAATATTTTATTAATAAATTATATGAGATTTTAAATTTTAATCATTAGATGAAATTTAAATTAAAAATTCTTAATTTTAAAAATAAATTTTAATATCATTAAATTAAATTTTCATGATGATATTAAATGATATTTTAAATAATTTATAATGTGGATATTATATAAAATTTAATGCAGCAATTAAATGGAAAAATTAAAATAAAATAATTTTAAAAGATTAAAATTTAATGATCCATGATGTTTTTGATGATCATTCACCAATTAGACTCATACTTAATTAAGTTTCAATGTACAATATTGAATTTTTTTTTATTTGGAATCTTTTGATATTTGATAATTATTTTAAATTTTAATTAATTTAAAATTGAGTTAGATCAAATTTTATAAAAAGATAAGTTCTTTCAACATCTATTTTTTTATTCATAAGATTTGAAAACGAAATTTTATTTAAGAAAAATGAAGCTTCTTAGCGACTAACCGACATTCTTGGTGATAGGCACTATTGAATTTTTAAGCCCCAAAGCTTCTTCTAAACACCTTTTATTTTGTTGCTTCCATTTATGTAAAAGACGTACGTGGCTCGTGGACATGGAAAAACCAAACACAACTGAAAATGGCAGGTCGGCATGGGGAAAAAGGAAACGTGTTTCTTGAATTCCATGCATCTCCCTCAATGTCTTAAAAACAATTTTCTAGCAGCTTTTTTTCTCTAAGACATGAAAATGGCAAGTCAGCATGGGAACGTGTTTCTCGAATTCCATACATCTTCCTCACTGCCTTAAAAACAATTTTGTAGCAGCAACAATTCATGTCTGTGATCGGCCATTTCTGTGAAAAAAAAAATGGCCATAATATCGAAGTTCGTATCAAGTTTATTGATGGTGTTTTAGTCGAAGAAAAGCTGATTGAAGATTGAGTAAAAGCGAGTTTAGATCTTTAATTAGAAAATACGGTCAAAAATGACATAATTAATTATTTGAGACATGTTTTGATGTTCATATCAATAAAAATATAAAAATATGATGAAAAAGAAAGTAAGTAAAAAGTACGATAAAAACTTCGGATTCTTAATTTATATGAATTTGACTTTTTTTTATTTTATATATGAGATAAAAAAAATAATATGATTGAAATAATTGATAATTAATATTAAATTTTTATGAAGCTTAAAAAGAGATTTCATGAATGATTATAAATTACATTTAATTATAATAAGAAAGTTCAAAGCTAAGTGTATAGTTTTAAGATAATGTTTTGATGGGACATGAGTGAAGTGATGAATATAACTTTCTTTAATAAGGAGTGACTGAGTTTTATGACGAAAAATCTGAATGTTAACCTTTATTGGTGGTGATATGATAATCGAGCATGTATTGATTAGGCGAAGTTGACCAGATATAACAATTAAACGAGAAATTCAATGATGCATGGATTTCCATTTGGTCTCTGTTTTCTATCTCTTTAAAATGTCGTTTTGACACTGAACTCATATTGCGTTTAAATTTCGTTTTGATGATTTTAGTCATCAGGTTTTGGCCTGGAACGCCAAGTTGACAAGGACATACGCCATGGATCGGGGCCTGGAGCTTCGGTGACCTCAACAGTAGATGTAACTCAAGTACAGGAAAAGCACGGGAAGCAGTTCTCAGACTGGTGTATCTGTGGAACTGGTCAAGAGATTGGCTGATCATGGCTAGTAAATTCAAATTTCTTTAGTCTCCAATGGGCCATGGTTATCCATTGACTCATGGACCTGGTTTCCCTACCATCTTAGCCCATTGTACTTGGTGGACAGATCATTCGAATTGTCTACCACAAATGTGACAATGGAGAAACCTCTGAAATCGAATTCATTCCTTTTGTTTTTTGAACAACTTCTTTCAATTCAAACAACCAAAAGTTGAGTACCAGGGAGGGGCATTGGCGAATCAGGCTCAAGCCAAGTGGTAAATTTTTTTTTTTTTTCATTTTCAAAATTTGAAACCCCAACCAAGTCATAATATTTCAAGTTTAAATTGCTTTGGCGCCAAGTTTTATATCCCTCATGGAAATTGATCCTTAAGAACTCACCTGTCCAATTTGTTTCAATTAAAGCTTGTGTTCAAGACTCCAACTAACCCCATTGTTGCTTGTATCTCAAAGTTCTCAATCTTAAACTTGCGTGTTAAACTTCCAACATTTAGAGCTCATTTGGATTCAATCACACCGGCGTTATAGTGCGATGGAGTAACTTTTTGGTGCAATTGCACCTCAATTGATTGTTTGGATTACACAATTACATTGTAATTATATTTAAACGGTGTAATTGATCGAATTCGAATCGATATAGTATTAAGTTCAAGTTCAAGTTCGATTCTAAATTTGAGTTTTGAAATTCTGTTTGAATTTGATTGAATTTTAATTTTTTAATTCGAACTCGATTTGAACTAAAAATCAAGTCATTTAAACTCACTTGATTAAATTCAATTGACATGTAAAAATAAATTCGATTATTATACTATGCATTGTTTTCAAAAGCAAGTTCAATGTTTTGTTCTTTTACTTGTTTTTTTTTTATCTTTATCAGGCTCCTCTCTTGTCCCCCTGAATCTTCAAATAGAAGCCAGGTAACTAACCCAAAGCGCAAAAGAATTTCAAGATTGAGTAACAATGATAATGTTTTAGTTTTCTCCCCTAAGTCTGAAAGCAAGAAAAAGAAATACAACCCTTTTGGTTATTAAATTTAGAAGAGCTTATTGATAACTCTTTTTTTTTAATTTTTATTTATTTTTAACATCTAATTCTATTTATTTAACTCACTCGAATAAGATGTTATACGTTTAAATCCTTTTGAATGCACAAAATATAAGAGTCCAACTAAAATTTATATTATCTAAACTTATTGTAAGTTGATAGCATAATTTGAGGCAAATCATATATATATATATATATATATAGAACTGTAACAAAATGGTTTAAAAAGTGGGTAATATATACTCGCCTATCATTTCATTCAGTGTGGTGTTACTGTCTGCTTTTTAAAATTTGAAAGACATGTACGAGGAGTTCTGAATTCAAATGTATAGCTATTATACATTTTCTGACAGACTTTAAATCTTCTTACGGACAATCATTTCTACTGGAGCAAGCCATTTCCCTTGTGTAGCCGTAACTGTGCTTCGGTATTAGAGGCAATTTAAAAGATGGAGAGAGATCTTCCCGGATGATTTCACGCCGGTAACTGACTGCTCTTTTACTTTAACTTTATAATGTATTAACTCATTCATCCGAACCCTTTCCCTTGTAAAGAGTTTGGCTACACAAACAGGTTTTAAAATCCCAACACCAACCTGGAGGATTTTGACCAGAGATTTTCATTGCTGTCAATCAAATACAAGCCCTTTCCAGATTGTGAAGTTGACTCATTTAGAAGTTCACATCTGATTGAATGATTGTTCCACAGAAGTGGTTTTTTTTAGCTTAATTTAGGTTTTATCGTATTTTTAGTATGGTATGATCAAATTTATCATAATATTAGTTAACTTTAAATGTTTATTTCAATGAAATTTATTTAATAAAAAATTTTTTTATTATTTTTTTCAATCGTAAATATAATAATTTTTATTAATATTTTCAATCTTACCATTCATTTAAATAAACTTGATATAAGATACCAAATTGGCATCATGTCTTAAGTACGATGAAATCCTCCTGTTTTATCACCTTCTGGTTTCTTTAAAAATATACATGATGTAGAAATGGTTACCATTTCACAGAATGCACAAACAATAGTAACCAAATCGTTAAGTCAATCTATTTTGCCATCTGCTATATGCGAGTTTTAGATCTTTGTTTCTGATCATTTGTGTATAGGAAACTCGGGTTGTTTGAGATTAAGTCATTTTGGATTTAAATTGTTAATTTTTAAAATCAAATCAATTTAAATTTATATCATTTTAGATTAGTTTTTAAATTTTTAAATTTTGAGTTATTATAAGTAAATGTGTAAATGATATATCAATTCTCGTGAGGTATTTGAGTTCGACTTGAATAAAATGTAAATTTAGTTTAATTATTGTCGAATTAAGCTCCAATTCAAATAATTTGATTTATTGAATGAGCCTATATTAAATATTTTAATATTTGATTCGAATAATTTACGAACTTAATCAAATTTTTATATTTTAATATATATTTTTTATTTTAATTAAAAAATTATTATTTTATCTTTATATATATAAATTAAAATTCGAGTTCAAATACAAATAATCAAGGTTAAAGTCAAACATGAGAATCAAACTTTTTTTTTATTTGATAAATAAATTTAATCAAGTGAGTTCAAAGAATTCATTCCAATTTAAACTTTAAAATTTAATTGAATTCAAATTAAGTTTTAAACAATAAATTTCAAGTCAAGTTTGAGTTCAAATTTCAACATTTTGAGATTGATAAAAAAAAAAAAAGGGAGTGTGGGCCTGGGTTTATGATTCACGTAATGACGACATTCAAATCCACCAAGGTAGACAACAACCTAAACTATTTTGCCGGGGCCCAATCAAAGTAGATAACCTTTGAGTCAATTTCCAGAGGCCCAATCAAAGCAGACAACAGCCTTCGAACCTGTTTTCCCTCAAGCCCGTAACAAACTGTTCCACAGCCACAGAAAAAACTTCCCACCAGCAAAATCAAAACCATCTTTCGCAAGCACTCTTTCACAGCTCCTGTCGTCACCCACATCACCGCCGTCAATGGTGCTTTCTGCTTTAATTCTGCTTCCCTTCCTTCTCCTCCTACTCTACTTCATAGTCCGTCCTCGTCCCGTGAACATCCCAATCAAAAACCGCTACGTGTTCATAACAGGGGGGGTCAAGCGGCATCGGGCTAGCCTTAGCCCATCAGGCGGCTTCCCAGGGAGCCCGAGTATCCCTCTTAGCTCGCTCTCTTACCAAACTCGAAGAAGCGAAAAAATCGATTCGCCTTTCCTCCGGAGTCGACGTTTCGATCTTTTCTGCTGATGTTCGTGACTACAACGCCGTTCAGAGGGCGGTTAACGATGCGGGACCCATCGATGTTTTGGTGGTTAACCAGGGAGTTTTTGTGCCTCAGGAGCTGGAGAAGCAGGAATTGGATGAGGTCAGGTTTATGATAGATGTGAATTTGATAGGGAGTTTTAATGTCATCAAAGCTGCCTTGCCGTTGATGAAGGTGAGGAAGGATCGTGAACCTACCTCCATCGCTCTTATCTCTTCCCAAGCTGGTCAGGTCAGTGGTCAAATCATTGAGTATTAGTTAGCATTTGTTTTGTAATAAGCATTTTGGAACTGACTAATCATCAGAAGTAATAATCTTTGTTGTTTAGTTGCAATTGAACTTTGTATTATGGATATGTAGGTGGGAATTTATGGTTACACAGCGTACTCCGCCAGTAAATTTGGGCTCCGTGGATTAGCAGAAGCATTGCAACAGGAGGTTATTGCAGATAATGTCCATGTCTCTGTTATATTCCCACCAGATATCGAGACCCCTGGTTTTGAGCAAGGTTTGAGACCCATTTCTTTGAACCTTAAACTGCATCAAGTTGCATTGCTTGTTGGTAACCTGTGTTTACTAGTAATCAGCCGGCTGCGTTTTGTAAAGCTGTGAGATGTCATCGTTCTCCGTTATAATTAATCAGTTCAAATTATTATGGATGTGAAGAATAATGAGATTAACAGCTTTTGACCACTTGTAGAACATGATTGTAGCTATCAATCTAAATAGACATGGAGAAGTTCACTCGGATGGTAGTTATTCATTGATTCTAATGCAATCAAAGGGCTGGAAACATATTTGAAATGGGAATCATTGACAAATTAGAGTACCTCAACTTCTGTTTTCCTACATCCAATTGTGTTTCTCAATAGTAAATTAGAGTATGAGATAACCATATGCTATAACTCATTGTATTTTGTAACAAGCATTTGCATTTATTTACTAAAGGCTGAACTTCTGCAGAAAATAAAGTTAGACCTGAGCTCACTAATATTCTAGCAGCCTCCTCTGGTTTAATGAAAGCTGATGAAGTTGCCAAGAAAGCTTTAGATGGCATCAAATCTGGAAGTTTCGTTGTCCCTTGCAACTTTGAGGGGCACATTCTCGCTATAGCGACTGCCGGTTTGTCCCCTCAAAGATCTTTCTGGATGGCATCCATTGAGGTGGTTTTTGCTGGTTTATTTCGTCTTATAGGTTTATTTTTCCAATGGAACTGGTATGGGAGCATAGAAAAGTGGCATGCAAAGAAAAATGGTTAGTATGCAATATTATTTTTTGAAGTTGTTTCTCTCATGTCAAGTTGAACAGTCAAGAACTTGAGATTAGATTAATTTCAAGGGATAACATTTTTAGTTTTAATTAAAGTTTTTAGATTGTTGCTCTTAGGAACTGTGGCTGTGAGAATATTGTGTTTGACTCTTATTTATCAATTATTGATGAAGTTAAAATTTTGACATTTCCGCTTCATTCAAGAATTAGGAATTTGCATGAATGATGCTTCATAGAGGTTTTCTTCTCTCTGTTTCATTATTAAAATGCTTATGGTTGGTAGCAATTTAAACTACAGCCTTGTGTTTAGACTATTTTAATCTGGTAGATAGTTTTATTTTCAAGTGAGATTCTTTGCCTAAACTTAAAATGATAGTTTTCCCCTTCCAAATCCTGAGAACTAAAAAAGTAAGATTGTTAGTGTTATATTTATCAGCAGGGGTATCTGCTTATTGATAGAAGGTAAAGACTATTACAAATCAGAATACAAATCACACTTCCTCTAAGCATACCATGTTTGTTTTACCTAGGAAAATTGGAATTTAAGTGTTTAGTGTTGAAGTCATGGGGAATATGAGCCTTCCTTTGGAAAAAGGTGTAATGCCTGATTGTATTGTTCAATACTCTTTTTGTGGGAGCATATCACCTATAACAATTGTACTACAATTAACCATTTAGATTTTAGAGTTATGTAGGGTCTACCAAAATGTTATATGGAGTCCACTCTTACAAGTGGTAGACCCTCACATAATTCTTGATTGTTATCGGACAATTATAGCATTATAGTAAAAAGAATTGTAGTTGAAATGCTCCCTCTTTTTGTTCATGATTATTACACCTTTTATTGTGTCAAAACTGTAAGTAGTAATATGTCATAATAAAATGTTTTCTATTTGTGTTCTTGATTTCAGAGACATAGAATTCCCTGGTGCTTGTTATGGATCAGTGTTCCTTCCGGCATCCGTTGCTTACTTCTAAGATCTCATGGATATGGATCTTTGACTAATAACTAGTTTCAGCATTCAACATTCAGGAACTGAAGTTCTCCCAAACTCTCCATCTATGTTTCTGCACATTGCAACCAATGCCATGTTGAATAGATCAGAGACCTTAATTGTTTCAATCCGACTTTCGAATTGGCTATTGCTGAATTAGCTATTGCTAGAAGTGAAATGTAGCCAAAATTTGAAAAAGCGAATAGCTACAACCATTATTCATTGGATTACATTGGAAAGTTATAGTGTGTTTCAGAACTTGTCACCCGAATCTTGAGATGTATCTTGTTTCCAAATATTACAGGCTTTTAGTCAAGACTTCAAGAGAACTGTCTTGTACCTCAAATAAACAATTATAGGCTATTTGCTCTTTATGTCACCCATATTTAATCACAGCAACCATGGTTATTCTTGTAGTACAAGTATGCTTCTTGGCCGAGACGAAACATAAAATGGGAAAGTAAGATCAAAAGTTAGGACATAGTTTCTTAACAGTTTGCTGAATCTGGTTTTGTGTTTTGTCAATTTGATCCAACTTCGACGCTGAGACAGCTTTTCCTGGGGACAACACGCGTTAAGACACTATGCTCTTCAGAAGTCATGGGTTAACAAAATCTTGCAAAATTTTGATCTCTAGCGCCCATCACTTGTATTTATAACCAGAAAACTCTCTGAAAGTAAAGGTTTGAGTTTTCTAATGTCAGAGTTTCGGTGGGATAGAAATTGGTAAAGCCAGGGCACGAGATGGGACCAAAAAGAATTTGAAAAGAAGTTTCTGATGGAATATGAGGATGATCTTCTGCGATCTTGCAGGATGGGATGATCTTCTGCTATCATGCAGGATGGGATGATCTTCTGCTATCATGCAGGATGGGATGTTGGATTTGAAGGATTCAATAACCAATTATGAAACGTAAATTGGGTCGAACAAAGGACTGGAATATCAAAATGCCATGATTCACAATGAAACAGGGTAATATCATATTGGTTTACTTTGCAATTGATAGTTCTTTTAGCCTCTTTTTGTTTAGAATTTGAGGGTGTACCTGGCTGCGATGATGCAGCCAGACTTTATAGCAGTACATATGTATTTTGTAACTTGGTAAATGGTATTGGTACTTGGTAGTCATAAAAATGTATGCCGGTGCATGTGCATGCTTCTCCTTTCTGTTTTTATGAGGAAGCTACATGAATTTGTCAGCATCGAAGGAGATAAAAGGAGGTGTCTTCATCATCCATGTTTCCTCTCGGAATGTTGATCAGTCTCTATGTTTGTAGTTGGTTTGCAAGTTGCAACAGCTCTGGTGTGAAAATGATGGCAAATTTAGTTGTTTTGGGACACATTTTTTGAGAAAGATGGATAGAGGTAGAGAGTTATGGGAAAAAAAAAACAATGAGGTACAAGAAAAACAGTGAAGCAAAGCAACCAAATTCCCCTTTTTGTTTCAAAATGTCTTGTTCTATAGGTAAATTTTTTCCATTCTGTTCAAGTAATGTACCCTGGAGTGGATAGTGGATACCTTGTGGCCTTTTGGGGTGGGAAAACCTGGAAGGGGTGGCCAGTGGCCTCTAGTTGGTGGGTCATGTCCGTACGTAAAACAAAAGCATACTTTGAAATTAGAATGTGAGGCCCATTTCTTAGGACACATGCACCTTAACTGTGCCTGCGGGCCCACAAAAAGGAAAATAAGAATGCCACTAGGCAGGTAAAGGTATAGGACAGAATAGGAGACAAACTGCAAATAGTCCAAACCCTGTGGAAGATTAGGGGCCTACAACAAGGTTACTTTTCTTGCACTTTTGGAAACCTTTGGCCCTTTAATATGTGCATGCAGGGTAGGTTGGCACCTACAGGAATTGATGCTCTTGAAATCAAAGTTGATTTCCGCCTTCATTCAAAGTTTAAGTCACCAAGAGCTTCTGTCATTCTTCTATTCAATGCATGAACCGACACTAGGGCTAGCCCTAAACCTTTTCTTTTTCATAAATATATCTATCCATAGTCAAAACAATTGGATCACAAATTTTTATTATAACCATCAAACTTAAGAGTCTGCAGTAAATGCATATGGGTTTACATTTCAAAATCGTGCTGGTGGGATTTAGGTGGGGGATGGATTGAGGCAAAGCATTTTTGTCTTTGCAGCAGCTCTATCAGATTCAGTAATGGTCCCTTTTAAATCCTTAGCTGTTTAATCTTGTTTATTTGCCTTGCCCTTGGAAACTAAACTGTCTTATATGCACAAGATGCTAAGTTTTCACTGATATAGTAGTAGCATTATCTTTACCTAAAAATAAGATTTCACTTTTCTAATTATTGACTGTCTTTGTCTGTCTGTCATGGGATGGAATCTTACTTTCTAGATTGCCAAGTGGTTAACATTTCAATCATCTCTTAGCCAAATTCATCATTGGGTCCCATGAAAATCAGAACATTATAACACAAAGCTGGCTCATCTTTAAACTGATGAGAAGATATTTGCAATGATGTTTATGAACTAGGATGGCTTGAATGAGTCAGATGCCATATCCAAATATGTAAATTCCAAGCCAGCTGCATTGGCATTTGACCCCCCACCCCCAGCCAACATACCTCTTTGTCTGTTTCACTTTTAATGGGGCGTGAATGGAATTACTTCCCCACAAACATGCAAATGTTCTCAAAACACTCATATAAACATAAAAATGATCAGTTGTGAAGTGGGACTCTGGGTGTTTGGTGATTCAAAGCAAGGGCAGTTGCTCGTGGTTAAGGTGTTTATAGTGATCATATGCATGGGATTCCAAAGATAATTGTAAACTTAGCAACGTGGTCTTGCCTTCAAAACAGGCTGTCCAAAGGGCAAGGGGCCCCAGGATTAGAGGGTGCAATGCTTTTAGTAACAATCCGAGTTCCAATGGTGATGTCTGCTGATTTTTCCCATTAAGCTCCTTTGGTTTAGCTTAATATTAGATGTTCTTACTAATTTTAGTTGGTGAAAGGACATTGAAATTGCTTGATCCTTTTGCCATATTTGATGATACCCTACTCCTAAACAAGGACAGAAAAATTCAACTTCATATTTCGCATATGATTTCCTTATGATGACTATTGAATATTACTTGTAAGATTGACGAACATCTTCACTCAAACCTGTTGGAATATTTGATCAAGACTCTTCTAAATTTGTGTACAATTTTCTTATAATAGATCTCATATATGCAGTAGGAGTTTGCATGAGAAATAAATGAAAGATTATAGTGGTATTGTATAACATTGGCCCTAGGCCGGAGAGCTAAAACTAGAGGCCATTTTCAGTCCCAAAAAGAGTACAAAACCAGAGCCAAATCTGTTACACTCACACCAGAAGAGGACACATCCAAAAAAAAAAAAACCCCATGTGATGGCATTTTTATAGGTATACCAAAACTCCAAGGTCATTTACAATCATTCCCAGCAGCAAAAACTGCACAAATAAACTACTTTTAAGTTTTACAGTATTCTCTCTCCATCTCTGCATTTCTTAAGCAATCTTTCTCTGGTTTCATGTGACATATCCCTTCTTAGCTTTGTCCTTCTCCAACAAAAACAAAGACCTCCATATTAATTCACCTCTCTCTCTCTCTCTCTCTCTTTCTCTTAATTGCCTTATCAGTTATCATTGATTGCTTCTCTCTTTTGTACGGCACTTTTCAACCACCACCTTCCATTTATTGCAGCCAAGCCAGCAGGCCAGGCAGAAGCAGTCAACTTCTATTTAATATCTTACTTGCTTAAATGATACAAGTTACAATTACGGAAGCTTAGCCAAAGTATATTAAAATTATCACTTGCATTTCTATCTTCAGGTAACCTTTTTTTAACCTTGTTTTGGTTTCTGGGTTGTTGTTTATTTTCCTAGAAAGTAGCTAGAGAGAAAGACATGTTCATTGGATCATGAAAGTTGCTTGTTTGTTAATGTTCTCTTTGTTTCTCTCCATTGGGTTTCTTTCTTTTTTAACTGAAGTTAGTTAAAGTGTTGAACTTTTTCTTGGGAAAAACACCATTTTTGATGTTCCCAAGTAAGATTTTTTCTTTCTTTTTTTCCTCCAGCATTTCAGCTTTTTATGCTTTTGAGTGTCCTCTTGGATTTGTACAAGTGTGAATTACCGTCAAGAGACTTGTCTTAGCACATGACTAGGATTTGCAGTTCTCTACTCCAGTGAAATTTCTCTTCTTGGGTTACGTTGTAATTAAAGGTTCAACCTTCAGGTAAGGCATTGATATGAAGCTTCCTTTTGCTAGGTACGTTTCAGTTTCTTCTGAATTTAACATTCCTGCTTTTATTCTAGGGCTTATATTCACCTCTTAAGACATCTGGCTTCACAATCTTGTTCAATGGGATACTTTAACATGTTTGTTCTAGTATTGTTTTCATGGAGTTGCTTTATCCAAACTACTCATGGATTGCAAACTTATCAAATCCAACTTCTGCTGCAAATAAGGAAGCATTTAGAGTATCCTTCACAGCTGCAAGCTCTGGATAATTACTATGGGGACCTCTGTAACTTGTCTGCGACAGCACATGTGATGATATCTTGCCAGGATAATTTTGTCACTGAGCTTAAGATTAGGGGAGATAAGCTTGCCAATATTAGTGGGTTCAATGGATATGCAATTCCTAATAAAACATTGTCTGAGACTTTCTCCATTGATTCTTTGGTTATCACATTGACAAGGTTAACCAGTTTAAGGGTGCTTAGCTTAGTGTCTCTTGGAATTTGGGGGCCACTTCCTGATAAGATTCATAGGCTATATTCTCTAGAACTTTTGGACTTAAGCTCCAATTTGATGTATGGCTCTATCCCCCCTCAGATATCTAGAATGGTTAAGCTTCAAACTCTAACATTGGATGGCAATTACTTCAATGATACTATTCCTGATAATCTGGATTCCCTATCAAATCTTACTGTTCTGAGTTTGAGGGGCAACCGGTTGAAGGGTCAGTTTCCTTCTTCAATATGCAGAATTTCAAGCCTAACAGATATTGCCTTGTGCCACAATAAGCTTTCGGGTAAATTGCCTGATTTGAGTTCCTTAACTAGCCTGCGTGTGTTGGATTTAAGAGAGAACCAGTTGGATTCCAAACTGCCTGTCATGCCCCAAGGACTGGTTACTGCTCTTCTTGCTAAGAACTTATTCTCAGGTGAAATTCCTGGGCAATTTGGCACATTGAGTCATCTTCAGCACCTTGACTTATCTTTTAATCATCTGACTGGAACACCCCCCTCTGCCTTGTTTGATTTGCAAAGCATCAGTTATTTGAATTTGGCATCAAATACGCTCAGTGGTTCACTTCCAGAGCGTCTAACTTGTGGTAGCAAACTCGGGTTTGTGGATATTTCTAATAACAAGTTGGTTGGTGAGCTTCCTTCTTGCTTGGACGATAAATCAGATAAGAGAGTAGTCAAATTTGGTAGGAATTGCTTGTCAATTGATGGCCAACAGCAACATCAAGGTTCACATTGTAAAGAAGCAAACACGAGGAAAAGTGGAAGAAAGATAGCAGTATTAGTTGCTGCTATTGTAGGATCTGTTCTTCTTCTGGTCCTTTTGGCATTTGGCTTTCTTATTCTGTCTCGAAGATGCTTCCCAAGGAGGACTTTTGAAACTCGTATTTGGCAAAAGGCTGTTCAAGACAGTCCAACTAACGGGGTTTCATCTGAAGTTCTTGCAAATGCCGGTAAGCAAATACATTTCTTTTGTTGCTTCTGTTATCCCAAATGCATCCAAGATATGTTTGTACTTAATAAAGGTCAAGTTCATCATGATTTCTAACCCAGTTATAGTGCTTCAAAGGGAAATTTGAGTTATTATTAATGTAATTGTTAATTATTTGATTTCATTTTTTTAGGATTCATTTCTAAAGTTGTGAAGCTAGGGGTACAAGGTGCTCCAGTATGTCGACTGTTTTCCTTGGAAGAGTTGAAGGAAGCCACAAATAGCTTTGATTCATCAATGTTAATGGGTGAAAGCTCTACTGGGAAGGTATCCTCAAAACTGAAGAATTTATCAACCTTTGATGATTTTGTTTCGTCAGTAAAAGTGAAATCAGATCTTAGAATTATCATTACACAATGGTAATAATCATCCCACTCTTTTTTATCAATCAAGTATTGTGCAGAACTATGAATTTTGAGAGGGAAAAGTTTACTAGCTTGGAAATTTTATTATCACCATATAGATTTGTTCTTTCATTTTCTTTTCTGAAGCTTGGCACCAAGAAAATAGCTTGCTGGAGCTAAGATTTACTAAACAATTATACCCCTTATATAAATCCATGAGGTTTAGCCCTCCTCAGTGAGCAGAATAGGTGTGGCAAATACACGGTTCCGATATTCGTATATGCTATCACCAAAGACCTTTCTGACTTCATTTATTTCTCTTTTTCAGCTATACAAAGGAAGATTGGAAAATGGGACCTATGTTGCCATTCGATCTTTGACATTACTGAAGAAATATTCAAGTCAAAATCTTAAAGTTAGGCTTGATTTCTTCTCAAAGCTTCACCATCCACATTTAGTAGGCCTTTTGGGTCACTGCATTGATGGTGGTGTACAAGATGATTCCAGTGCAAACAAAGTCTTCCTCGTATACGACTATATGAGTAATGGGAATTATCGTATGCATCTGTCAGGTCAGTGTTGAAAATTTGAACATAAAGTTATGTTTGTACATGATGAGTGCACAGCTATAAATGTAGGTAAGTGTCCAAGCTTAGATATTGCAATATTGGAAGAAATGGCTATTAATGTCTTTGACATTATGTGGAAAAAAGTACAAGCATGTATGATCCTTCCTGATTGACCTGTACACACTCACTGCTAACCATATTCTAATATTTAATGTCTGCTGGATTCTGACAACAACAATCCGGAAAAATGATGCAGAAAATTGTCCAGAGAAGGTTCTCAAGTGGTCTGATAGATTAGCAATTCTAATTGATATGGCCAAGGCTGTAAACTTTCTACATACTGGGGTTATTCCTGGTGTTTATAATAACCAGTTGAAGACAAATAATATATTGCTGGATGAGCATCACATAGCAAAGCTGAGTGACTATGGGATGTCTATCATCATGGAAGAAAATGAAAAACTAGAGGTATGTTTCCTAGCTGTTTATATTTACCTTGTTACTTGGAAAATATATCATGGCCCTGAGTGGTTATTCTGAAGTATTTTATTATTCTGCAGGCAAAGGGAGAGGGCTTAAAGTCTAGGTACTGTCTAGAACCAATTGTCAACAGATTATCCGAAGTTTTAGCTTGCAACTATATTCATGAGATTAGGATTGGAATGCCATCTTAATGCATCTTTATGTAAATAATAGACTTGCATCATTAACAAAAATTATAGTAGATGGAAAAACATCATTTGATAATAATTCAGTTGTCTTTGCATAAGTAGTTCCTTTCCACTACGGCAATTGCTGCAATTGACATGGTTTCCATCACAATGAACAAAGCTATACCAACTTGATGACCTCTGGACCAACAACTCTTCTGTTAATTCCAGTATGCATCATCATATGCTTGTAGCTACTCCCTCCTTAAACATTCTCTTATGCATGTACCATCTACTAAACATATTTTGCAATTGCTGTCAAACCAGTCTGCGCAATTATTTTTTATCAATGATTTCAACTGTCTCATCTTTTCTTTTGTAGCACCAATGCTGCTTTGTTGCCTCTATTCCATTTCTAAGATTACAGTTCCACAACTAGCAGAATCATCTAGCATGCATTTGATCAATCAATAATAATTTGACAGTAACATGTTTATGTAAATTGAGGATAAATAAGAAACTTGCTGTCTAAACCGACAACATATCGAAAATTTTGGTTTTCCTGTTGGATCGCTTTTAGACTTTCTTGCGGATTGTTGTTTATATAACCAAACCCCTTTTATTCTTTATTGCAGCCAAAGTAAAAATTTGGAGGATGATGTTTACGACTTTGGATTTATATTACTTGAGTCTCTTGTTGGGCCTATAGTGAATGGAAAAGGAGAAACATTTCTTTTGAATGAAATGGTAAGCCACTGATTTTTCTCTGATGACTTCCATTTAACACAATATTATGACAATGACCATGGCTAGTCAAATGCAGTCAAGAGTTAAGTTCTGGAAGGATTATATTAGATATGAAATGTTAAGAAAATCTTGCTTTCCATTTTTTCTTAAAAGTTCGAGAAAGGCATACTTCTAAAATCTTGCATTACAAATCACAGGGATCGTTTGACAGCCAGGATGGCCGAAAGCAAATTGTGGATCCAACTGTGTTAACCACTTGCTCACAGGAATCATTATCAATAGTGGTATCTATTACAGGCAAATGCATATGTCCTGAACCATCATCTCGGCCATCTTTCGAGGATGTTCTTTGGAACTTGCGGTATGCAGCTCAAGTTCAGGCTGCAGCCGATGCTGATCAGAATTCAGAAGTCTGATTCTACATGGTTATCATTTGTATATGGTTGGTGCTACACCTGCGGACATTGCTTAGATAAAGCTCTTGGAAGGTGCTTTAGTGTATAAAACGAGTTAGGTCTATATTGAGCAGCAATTCCTGAGAAATATAATCCGTAAATGACATAATTTTAGACCTGATAAATGGAAAATTTTTGGTAAAATAAATTTTTCTTTGAGATTGAAGTACTTCCAATCATTACAAGCAACTGCAATATCGAAAAGCTTCTGTGATTTAATCTTCTTGCCTTGGAAGGATCTTCAAATACATCCTAGCAGAACCAGAAAGCCGTTCATCACGATCATTGTGCTTCATTGCTTTCAAATTCAGGTAAAAGTTCTCAGGCTTTGGTTTCTGGTAGGTCTATCATTGTCTGCAACGCAATGGCTTGCCATTCCTGGTTGAAAACTATACATGCTTTTACAAGCTTGAAGCTGCTTAGGATACCCAACAATCATTACCAAAAAGCAAAGCTTTTAAAAGCTAGTTTGGTCATCAGAATGTCATTTTTCTTCTTTAACTCAAATTCTTGACACAAGTAGCAAATAAAACTCAATTGAATGTCACATTTTTATGTTTATCCACAGCCTCCCCTTAAGGCCCCCATTTCTTTCATGCAGAAAAAGGGGTAAAACAGACCTGTTTCTAGTGGCAAAAGCCCATCAGAAGTAGTAGGATACTGTTCAGACTTTGAAACCCACCATTGTTTTGGTTGATAGCTGTTATTGCGAGCGGTCAGGTTAGCCATCCGAATCTTATAATAGAATTGGTAGGTGTAACGTCCTGAATCTCATATTAAAATAATATACGTATAAGGAATGATATTACATAAAATCTAAATTTAAATTTGCAAGAAAATTTTTGTAGGATAAAATTGTGAGACCTTCGATTATAAATTGAGTGTAGATTTTCACAAATAAACAAAACTATGAGATCAAAATGGATAATACATCGTAAGTTAGGTACAAGTCTTCATAAATAATATTAGAGCGGTTACAAATCGGAGGCGGAAACTAAATACCACACGATGAGGTCATGAAAATTACTAAATCTTACATGGTGAGGAATACCTCTAAAATCTCATCATCTAGGGAGTCACCTCTAAAATTTCATTATCTGGGGAGTCATATATAAAATTTCATTGTCTAATGTGATTTTAGTTTTGTGATTCAACTCAGCTTGATATGAATGTTAAGCTTTAAAACGAATAATATTTTACAGATTTGATGCTAGTCTCTACAGTAAAAAGGGAGTCAAATCCTACCTAAAATATATGGCCAAATTCAAACTATTATTAATATAAATGCAACTATATTCTACTTACATAAAGAATTTAATATCTTAAATTTTGGTTTGATAATTTTAGATATGAGTTTGATAATTTTAAATATGACATGATAATACAATACAAAAATAACACGTAATAAATTATGCATGCGTTTTCTATAATCATGTTTTGTGTCTTACTTGTGTTACACGTTTAAAACATGACTAATTAATTAATCATGTTTTTTTGTATTATCGTATCAACATGTATAAATGATACATTTACAACTCGGATATAATCGTGTTTTAATATTTTTATTATATTTTCATTATGATTTAATGTTAAATTATTGATTAGATATTTTAATAATGATTGTGTTTAATCATGTTAATCATATATAATCGTATTAATCATATCATGTAGTATTTTTTATTTTTAAAATAAATTAAAACATATTAATCATGTCGTCTAGCATGTAACACATATAAATATTTGTGTCATATTTTTATAGAAGTCGTTCGTGTTATGTTTGAAATCGTATCTGACACGAAATACGACACAATGACATAAATTATTAAATTTGTTTAAATTATATACTACTAAAAAATAAATATTAGTATTATTTTTTTGAAATAACGTGTTATTATTATTATTATTATTATTATTATATCAAAATAAAAATTTAATAATTAAAATTAAAAATTTAACAATTTATTAATGGACTAAATGACTATTAACATATTTACTTTTGGTGAAGGTGTTTGTTGGCTTTGAATTAAGTCTATTTTTCTTGTGGAGCAAATAAGTAACAAACTACAAATTACAATTTGATTACAAGATTGGGTTTGTTGCATGGTTCAAAACCATAATCTCCTTCCAATTTTAGCATGTAAAATTTAAAATCATTAATTATTTTTCATGTTATCTTACAATCAAATTTATTTTTCATGCTATTTATAATAAAACTATTATTTTATACATTTATCATGAAATTTTTAAACTTTACAATTATTACAATATTGTCTTGTGTTCTGTTATTTATTATATTCATTGATTACCCTTTCTCTCTCTCTCCTTTAATGTTTGTCTTTTATTAATTTTTGGGTAAAATGAACTTAATTTTGATCGTTATTTTTAATAAATTTATAAAACTTTTAAAATATAAAAATTGAAAAGTTTGAATTTCATATTTTTCAAAGCATATTTTTTAAAATTTAATTCAATAAATGATAAAAAATGACAAATAAAATGTGACAAAAGGAATAATTATTTTTTAATGGTGTATAAAATAAAATAAAATATTTATTTGTATTTAACAAATTCCTTTGTTAAAAATTTAATGGATAAAAAGGATAATGGGCTTGACTAGCCCCATTGATTGAATCCCAAAAAAGCGTGGAATTCACTTCTCTGGGGTGCGCGTGTTATTGACTGAAAGTGAAAAAACAACGGTATAATGTTGGCGGAAGGAGATAACCGACAGAGAACGAAACACATTTCAACACTTGTTTCATTTAATCCCACGCGCAATCAGAAAGAGTGACGTTAACCACACATAATCTAGCCGAGAGTCTCCTTCACTTTCCTTTTACGAGCGTGCTAAAATCTCTTCTTACAAATAATCATGTCTTAGCAAAACAAATCATTATTTCTATTTTTATCAGGCATTATTATTATTATTGTTATTATTATTATTATTGCTTTCTTATTCGGTCAGACAGAGCCAGCCAGCCTCTGCACCTCCGAAAAGCCTTGAATGTCTCAGCCTCTTTCATTCTTCTTCCATGGAAACCACCCTAAAACGCAGCTTTTTAGCTTTCCCATTTCTTCAGTTCTTCTTCCTCTAATTTTCGTGGTAATTTCTTGCCACATTCAGTGTACCCAAAGTGAGAAATTGGTTGCTTTTCTCAGTTTCCTATTGTTCTCCTCTTTTGGGCTAATTTTTATCTTTGCATGGTAAAGATTGTATTTTTCTCAGCCAATTTGAGCTAAAAATTTAACATTTGTCAGCATATTTTGTTTATAGGAGTTGGATCTGATGCTCAAGAATAATAATGTTTCAATTTAGTAACATTTTTTTTTTATTAGCTAACTTTTAATGAGCTTCAAAGTTTCTATTTTTAGTTGCACTTGTATGTGTGTGAATGTTTATTCCATGAATGAGCTCCAAGTTTCTTTGTCAATTTCAATGCTTTAATTCTTTTTTTTTTTGTGGAGCTGTGATTATAAGCTATTTTTGTTTTTCTTTTTTCATTGTTTCTTCCTTTTTTATGTTAATGATGTCTGCCTTAGTGGCTTAGCCTTGGAGTGAAACTATTATTTGTTGCTTTCTCTTTCTTTTTGTTTTTGTTCTTTTGGAAGCTACATGCCTCTATGTTTGCTTGTCGAGAAAAAGCAGGAAAAATGAAGGAAAAAGAATTTGCCTTTAATTTGTCCGGGGATTTACAAATTAGTCTTGTCAAGTTGGGTTGGTGGTAGTTTCCCTTTTGCTTGATCCTTTTTTATGTTAATGATATCTGCCTTAGTGACTTAGCCTTGGAGTGCAACTATTATTTGTTACTTTCTCTTTCCTTTTTTTTTTTTGTTCTTTTGGACGCTACATGCCCCTATGTTTGGCTGTTAAGAAAATGCTGGAAAATGAAGGAAAAATAATTTGCCTTTAATATGTTTGAGGATTTACAAATTAGTCTTGTTAAGTTGAGTTGGTGGTAGTTTCCCTTTTGCCTGACCCTTCATGGTAAAATGCATTAGGATTTTGGATTATAAGCTTGGTTTTAACTAGTTGTGCATTTATTTCTTGATGCAAAGTTTCTCTACTAATATTATAATGCTTTCTGAATTGTAGGAATTGAACTGTCTTGTGGATTGAATAGTTTAACACTAGTGAAATACGAGTTTGTGCAACAATGGTTCTTGGTTTGAATGCAAAGAACCGGAGAAGGTCAACGGTTCATGTTGATTATCTAATTCACATTCAGGAGATTAAACCTTGGCCCCCATCTCAGTCACTGAGATCACTTCGTTCTGTCCTGATCCAGTGGGAAAATGGTGAACGTAGTTCGGGGTCTACCAACACGGTTTCCCCCACACTTGGTTCCATTGTTGGTGAGGGAAAAATTGAGTTTAATCAGTCATTTAAGTTACCTGTGAATCTAGTGAGGGACATGTCTGTTAAAGGCAGGGATGCTGATGCGTTCCTGAAGAATATCTTAGAATTTAACTTGTATGAGCCTCGAAGGGAAAAGATTCAGTTGTTGGCTACTGCCATTGTGGATTTGGCGGAATATGCTGTTATAAAGGAGACATTAGATGTTACTGTTCCGATGAACAGCAAGATGAGCTTCAGTAACACTGCCCAACCAGTTTTGTTTATTAAAATTGATCGAACTTATAAGGGTCGGAACAGCTCTTCACCAAGAGGCTGCCTTTCAAAAGAGCTATCGCTGGACAGAAAAGGAAGTGAGTCTGTTTCTGCTCTGATGGATGAAGAATATGCTGAGGAAGCGGAGGTTGCTTCATTCACTGATGATGATGTTTCCTCACACTCATCTCTGACTGTTTCTTCTTCAACTTTGGAATCTAATGGAAGTTCATTTCCTCAAAATGAAGAGGTAACTTTTAGTTATTTCCTTTATGATCTTCAAATGGGGTTAATTACTTTTTCTTTCTCTTTTCTTTGTTGTGGCATTTGTTTAAAAAATGCTGGAAAATTTCTATCTGACACAGAATTAGGCATAATGAACCTTTTTCATTGCATCTTGTTGCGGATGGAACCAACATCTATATCTGCCCTTAGATCATGATGCTGATGTTTTGGGGCATGGTCTTATGGTCAGTCCAATGGGATGCCTCATTTTTCTTTGATAAGTTAAATTGCACTAGGTAATATAGTAACTGGTACTGAATTGCAGAATGGATCAGTCACACCGATTGATTGCAAGGGAGAAGTTAAAGGGGAATGTGCCTTGGCTTCAAAATTTCACCTGGACAGAACAAATGTGGCCACAGAGATCACACAATGTGAAAACTCTAAGAGGAATTCATCTTACTCATCATCAACATACTTATCATCTGTAATATCCCAGCTCAAATGATAATTGGGCTAGACTAATACCAAAGTCCATCAGTTTATTAAGAGATTAATTAGTAAAAGAAAAAGGATTGAGGTATTAAACGAAAAAAAAAAAAAAAAAAAAAAACCTAGCTATCCTGAAACAGAAAAGAAATGGGAGTTCTTCTTTCTCATATTCATTAGGGTTAGAGAGCATGAAAAATCAGAGAGACTACAATCAAGTTAATCCCCTAAAGGTAAGTATATGCCTTCTTTTTATTTAAGAAGAAATATCAAGTTGATTGCTATTATTTGGAGTTGAAGTTTTAAGAGCAAAACCAAGAAAAATTATGAAATCTTTCATTAATTTTCATGATCTATTTGGGTAAATTATTGGGTTTTGTTTATTTTATATTCTTAAGATTTATTGATGATTATTGAATGGAGTTTAAAGGCTGAAAATAGAGATTTGAGTTTTTAAAGATTGAAGGAGAAATTCTGTTTTTAGATAAGATGTTATGATCTACAATAATGAATTAAAATAAAATTTTGTATTAATGGATAAATTATTGCTATGATTATTATATATTGTTGGAAAACATGTTGAGTCTACTTTCTAATGAAACAAACAGAAGTCAAATCCGAGTTTTCTATGAAGAGTTGCCTAATTTTTACTTAAGGATATGCAGGCTATAAAGTAGTAGCATCAGGGTTGAATTACGAAAATTGTCTTAATTTTTATACAAGAAATTACAGATTAAGCTATATATGTTTGGAAAGCATATTGAGTTTACTTTCCAACAGAACAAGCGAAATTGAATTTGGAGTTTCCTATGAATAAATGTGCAATTTTTATTAAAGGTATACATGCTGTTTGGCAGTAGCATATGATGTGGATTGCAAAAATTATTATAATTAATCTACAATGAATTACGAGATGAGCCATATATTTTTAGAAAACATATCGAGTCTAGTTTCTAATGCATTAGAAAAAAATTAATTCTAAGTTGGATATCTTGAGACATGGTTGTTTGAGTGAAAGGAGCTCAGGCTACCAATATTAATTAATTGAGTTAACCCTTGTGTAACTTAGTTGATTTTTGTATAAATGGTCTCAAAAAGGGTTGATTAATTTCTGATGTGTTGAAATGATCTTGAATAGACCATTAATTATTTTGGAGAAAAATTAAATGGTGGAATCGAAAAGAGGTAAGTAAAATCTCACACACTTTGCTTGTTTTCAAATCTATGTATATATATGTTTTTAAATGAATGAATGTTTCATTTTGTTATTTTCTATGTATGAAAATAGGATCAAGCATATGATTATTTTGCTTTTTTCTATATAAATGATAGATCATGCTTATGAATGAAATGAGAAAATGATTTATGTTTAAAGAATGATTTTATAATAGCTACGTTTTTACATCTATGGGAAGTGGGATCATCGACACCAGAACTAGTTCTACGGCCTTGGCTAACGGGTTATAGTAGTTAGCATAGACATGATCATATGGCCCTGCTAACGGGTTAGAGTAGTTAGCGTAAGGCTTTGATTAGCGGGTTATAATAGTTAGCAATGATCATGAGGATGAAATTGTCGATACAGCCAATGTCACGGGTTATAGCAGTGATCATAGCTAATGATAAATTAATAATAATGATGATTTATGATGATTTTAAAGATTGATCCATAATTTATATATAAAAATGATTTACGATGATTTTTAATGATTGATCCATAATTTGGTTTGATTATGATATTTGAATGGTAGCATATTTTGCAATGATTTATGAAGTGACATCTTTTGATATTGATTTATGAATTTATGAAATATTTGACAAAATGATGATCTTTGAAATATTTTGACATTATGGTTTGACAAATATTTTGAATGATCTATATGATATGTATGAAAAAAAATGCTTGATCCAGTAAGGGGTGTAAGCCTATATTTGCTGAGCTGTGGTTTGTTCATTTCCTTTTTACTTTTTCTTTACAGATGAATAAGTGATAAGTTTGCTTAGTTTTGTGAAAAGCTAGAAGATCGAATGGGAAGATTACTTAGTCATTGGAGATAATGTTGGCCAATAAGATCTTATGAAATGATTTTGTATTTTTATATGGTTTGTATTTGGATATATAGAGATATATCATTAGTTAGATTAAAGATATAGATTTTACTTGACAGACTATATCAGTTTATTGAAGAATTTTAGAATAATTAAGGAATAAGGTTTTATATTACTTTGGGGTTTACTTCAAGGTAATTTGGCCGTGTTACGTCTTGATCTCGGGGCGTGATATCATTTGACTTTGAGAGCTCAGTAGATGCCCGTGCTTCCTTATCTAACTCATATAGTTCCAATTCACCTGTACGAGATAATGTTGTTAACCATAAAGTTCATTTGTCTTCATCATCCTTGGCTAATGAAAATACACAGGATAAAACCAACACCAGCATGAGAAGCAATGATTCTGAAGATTTATCTCAGAAGGTTCATGAAATGGTTGCCAATAAAGGAACCACGATTAGGCATGATGGTCAAAGAAAGGAAGATATATCTGCTAGTTCTAAGGCCAACTTGGCATCCTCGGCTAACAGTCCTCAGGTTGATAAGCAGGACTCTAAAGATTTTAGTGATTCCCTAGTTGATGGAGAAGATGATAGGAAAGCTCAAAGAAATGGCAAAATTTTCTCTAAGAAGGCTTCAGCTGCTAATGATCCATATGATAATTCTCTGGAAGGAAACTCAAGTTATGATTGGCAAGAAAATGGACATGAAGATCAATACTTGGAAGAGAAAAGGTATTCTACTGAAGATGAACAATTGAATATTCATTCACAAGAAACTTCTTTAAGCCATGGGAATCTTGGAACAAAGGCCAATACACTAAAAATTGACAGACTAAAGCATGTCAAGTCTGTTCGATCTTCATCAAACTCAGTTAGGAACAATGGGTTGTTTAGCAATAACCAACATGCAGAATTCAAGGAAGTTGGTGTTCTGGAGGATGCACAGCATGGGCCTGAAACCTTCAGAAGCAAATCAAGCAATGAAAGGAAAGATGCTAAGGTATACCCCAAGGATACTAGAAGTGCCATTTTGGATAACAAAATGCAGCACTTGGAAAACAAGATAAAGATGCTTGAGAGAGAGTTGAGAGAAGCTGCTGTGGTTGAGGCTGCTCTGTACTCAGTAGTTGCTGAACATGGAAGCTCCATGACTAAGGTGCATGCTCCAGCTTGGCACCTTTCTAGGCTTTATTTTCATGCTTGTAAGGAAGGCCTCCAATCAAGGAGAGCGAGTGCAGCTAGAAGTGCTGTTTCTTGACTTGCTCTGGTTGCAAAAGCATGTGGAAATGATGTTCCAAGGTACGTTCAAGTCATATTATTCTCATTGTTCTACCTGAATATTCTTTACCATCAGTTTGCGTCGGCATTTTAAAGTTTTATTAATCTAATTTCTCATTTCTCCAGCATCTCAAGCTGGATTTTCCCAAAAGTTTTGGTTGTAACTAGCCTTTTATATTGTTAACCTATGGGGGATGGAATTTTTTTTTTTTGGGTGGAAAAAGACAGGAGAGACCGGGGTGGGGGGGCTGTACTGCCTTTCCTTGAACCTGAAATACCATGAATTTAGAAGTCAAATTTGAAAATTTCAGAGCTATTCTTCTTTAAATGTTGTAATAGGTGAAAATTCTGGTGATATCTCTTGCCAAGGCCAAAGTTGGTGAGTAATATTTTTCGTTAGAGGCTGGTCTATGTTGCAGTGTATTGCAAATTAAAGCTTAACATATGAAGCTATGATAAGTTCAAGGAAACTATTATGAGTTCTCATGAATTCACATGTCATATGTATGATGATTACAGTTTGACATTTTGGTTGTCAAACTCCATTGTGTTGCGAGCAATTATAAGTGAAAGTATTGGAGATTTGGAATTACAACTTTTTGCTGGACCCATGGAAAGAAATGGAGGTGGAAAGGGGGAATAAACAGGTGGCATCTCCATTGAAATGGAAAGAATCCTCTCCTGGAAGAAAGGAAAATAAACTTATCTAATATGGAAGTTTTAGTGACTGGGACAACCCACTTGCCTTGACTTCAGCCCTGGAAAGGATTGAAGCATGGATCTTTTCCAGAATCATCAAGTCTGTCTGGTGGCAGGTAATACATTAACTGTTTTCTCCCCTTATATTGGCCAAATTTTTCCACAAAATACTCGATGACACATTGAATGCCACAAACTCAGGTAGTTGTCTGACCAACTTATGTTCCTTGTTTCTACCTCAGACTCTCACTCCACATATGCAGTCAGCAGCTAGAAAGGAAATTGATAGAGTTATGGACTCTGCCTCAAGTAAAAGTTATGGGAGGATATCTAGTGCAAGTATTCAAGACCAATTGAACTTTTCATTAGATCATTGGAAGAAGGCTTTCAAGGATGCCTGTGAAAGACTTTGCCCAGTTTGAGCTGTGGGGCATGAGTGTTGTGTTTGCTGTCTAGATTGGTAATTTGCTTTATTGAGGAATTGATTAAATGGCACTCAAGCATGGCACACTAACAATATATTTTGTAGTGGGAGGACAATGGCATCTGAAACCATCAGCTTTCTTGTCAGTATATTAATATTTAAATGAGCATTAAGCTTTTTGTATACAATAAGAGACTTTATGCAAGCATTGATGGTTGCTTTGTCATCTTATCGGGAACTATCACTGCTGTTGTTTCCTTACTCTGATGATTTTTTTTTCTTTTAAATTAAATATGTTATAATTCATCCATATCATGCATCTAGATAATGGAGCAATGTGTGGCTAGACTAGATGTGGCTATGTTCAATGCCATTCTTTGTGATTCCGGTGATGAGATCCCTACTGATCCTGTGTCTGACCCCATTAGTGATCCTCTGGTGCTTCCCATTCTGGCTGGGAAAACAAGTTTTGGTGCTGGTGCACAACTGAAAAATGCGGTAAGCAATGCAAATGTGGTAGTCTCGAGGTTAATCTTTGAGTGAGATCATTTTATATTATGCTATCATAATTTATAAGTCATAACCATTCTGCACTGATAGTTAAATCTAGGTTTGCAGACTTTTGATGTTACTCCTTGTCGGTGCTCTCCTCTGAAGTAAAGCAATTCTCGTTGGATTTCATTTTTGTGGATGTCAGATTGGAAACTGGTCTAGATGGTTGACTGACCTCTTTGGTATGGACGATGACTCAGTTGAAGATGAGAATGACCAGGATGATAGTGATGAGCGACAAGACACTTCCTTTCAGTCTTTCCATCTCCTTAATGCATTGAATGATCTCATGATGCTTCCCAAGGACATGCTTCTAAGTAGACCTATCAGGGAAGAGGTGTGGCACCCTAACTTTAGACTTTTTATTTAATCTCCGGGGTTCAAATGGTCATTACATTGCTGTTTATTCATACTGCCTTCTTTACTTTCTAAGGTGTGTCCAATATTTGGTGCAACATTGATCAAGAGAGTTCTTGATAACTTTGTCCCAGACATGTTTTGCCCTGATCCAGTTCCAGATGTTGTGCTTGAAGTCCTGGAGGCTGAGGTTAGTCATAAAATCTGGAAGTACTCCTAGATTAGACTTTTGCCATGTGCACCTAACTCAACCTCAAAAGATTCATGAACTTATTAGTGTGCTTGACACGTATATGCAATACACAGGCAAAGAACTTTATTAGAATAGTAGACTATTGTATAATGATTTCTTCTACTAGTTGGTTTGATAACATAATAGCCCTTTGAAGATATGAAGAAAACCTTTGTGCCTCTATTTTCCTTCAGGATCCTGTTGAAGTCAGGGATGGATCTGTATCAAACTTTCCATGTGTTGCATCTCCCCCTGTTTATTCACCAACTTCAGCAACATCTATTGCTAGCATCATTGGAGAAGTTGGAAGCCAATCTCAGCCGAGGAGTGCCTTAGTCCTTAGAAAATCATACAAAAGCGATGATGAGCTGGATGAATTGAATTCACCCTTGGCTTCCATCTTCATCAATGGCTTCCAATCATCACCTGTTCAATCAAAGCCTAACTGGATATCACAGGGAAATGGCTATCAAAATACTATTAGATATGAACTCCTAAGAGATGTATGGATGAAGTCGGAATGATTGTAAATTCTATGTTCACGTGTGGAAAGGGTTGAAACTGCCTTTATTCTCCTGAGCTGTAAATCTGTGGGTAAATTTTGGTTCGTCATTCTTGTAGTTTTTGCCACATCAAATAAATGGAGGGTCTCATACAAAATAACTCTGGAAAAAAATTCCTCTCGGTTTTAGATGATTTCTGTGCAATTAGCAGTGGCGTCCCCCTTACCCCACAGGTTTAAAGGGTGAATAAAGAGAACCACCGCCGGATAACATGAATTCCAAGAGAGAATATGACAAAATCAGATGCGTTAGAAGTGGTCGGAACATAAAGGAAAAGGAAAATAAAATGTCGATGTAAATGAAAAGAGAGTGCATCCTTTATATTATAAATGGTCATGCAGGCCAAAAATCATCTCTAGCCATATTGCATTACGTACTATAAAACTGCATAGTATCTCAGAAAAGGGAAACAAAAATTCGAGGCAAATCCAACTTGGGTGTTTGCCATAATCAAAACTTATCTATCACTCATTGTTACGTATTTACTACCATGCCGGAATATTAATTAAGGTAACTACTGGATTTAAAGAATAACAAAGTTAAGCTGTCAGCTTCTGTGAAGGACTTAGAGCATTCATATGCTGCAGACGTAATGCAGCCAATAGACCTTGCCATGTATCTCCTGGTGCACCAGCCAACTGATAGTTGAGAAGCTTCTTTTGCTTGCTGTAGTAATCCTCCAATGACTTGGCCTGTGAAGATCAAGATTATTTGGTTAGGAAAAAATTCCCACCTTCCATCCTCATTTCAAAGAATCAAGGGTAAAATTCCAAAACATCCCTATGGTTTGCAATTTTCCAACTTACAACCCGTGTGGAAATTTTTTTCCTACTTATGACCTTGTGATTCAATTTGGTTACCAGAAAGCGATAACGGTGACAAAAATCAACCAGATTTGAGTGAAATTACAAACTTATCCTTACCCTTATTTTTTAATGTGTTACACTTTTCTGGTAACGAAAGTGATCCACAATGTTATAAGTGAGAAAAAATTTCCACATGGAGTGTAAGTGAGAAAATGGCAAATTACAGGGGTGTATATAGGGTTTAACCAAGAATCAAATAGTTTATCATGAAATTTTGTGCAACACATTTCACTAGTCAATGAATAGTGAAGAAGACTAATAAACAACAGGTACCAGACCAATGGATGATCCAGCAGACAAAAGCCCCAAAAGCATTATATGTTTAGAAAATATGGAAAACCTTACAGCCAGTATAGAATATGTTCGATGGATTATTACCTAATAAAAATACCTTGCAAACATTTGGCAACCATATCAAACAGGAATATTACCTGCTCTGAGCATACATGGACATTTTCAGTCCAGGAACTTCCTACATCCTTAGAGTTACCTATGTGAAGAAACTCACTCTCTGAACTCATGTATTCTTCAGTACATTTAAAGTTCACAACCAGATCAATATCAGCAATTTGGTCAAGAATCTCCTGTAAAAAAAAAAAAACGGAGCAAAAGCATTTCAATGACACATAAAAAGCAAAAAGAAAAGAGAATATATAGCAGACTATTTCATTCAGCTAAAAAGCTTAGAACCAAAAGGAGATGATTTGCTCTAACCACAAAAAAAAATAATATATATATATATATATATATAAAATTGTTCTATAAACACGAAGAAATGAAAAATGTAAATGCCATCAAAATCATAGGTGACTTACAGCCTGGATCCTGGTACGAGGAATCCCATCGAGAATGAAGCCATTTTCACCTCCATAGTAACCTTGTTCAAGTCTCTTAGACAACAAAGAAGAAATTACATCCTCTGGAACAAGCTTCCCTTCATTCACTGCATTTGCAATCTAAACCCAAATGACAGCAACAATTAGCATTCTTCATTATATTATGTATTATAAAATGTTCATAATCAACACAATTAGTACAATCAACACTCATAAAAATCTATACTTTTTCTACATAAAAAAAAAAAAACCCGAACTTTGAAAAGGCCCAAATTAATTCACAAACAAAAAAAGAAAAATTCCAATAAAAGAGATAAAAAAAATAAAAAAAGAGACCTGTTTGTAAAGAGAAGAGCAATGATTAAGCTCTTGTCTAACAAGGGTACCCATTGAAACATGAGGAACTTCTAGAAGCTTTGAAAGCCTTTCAGCATAAGCATGCCGTTTCACTCCAGGCTCCCCTATAAGAACCCACTGGACACCCCTCTCTGGCGCCGAGCTATCCACGTCAACCTTGGGTTGAGCCGGGCGCCGGTCCCGGTGAGCATGCTCGTACTCGTAGTACTCATAGTCGTAGTCAAGCTCCAACGCAGCGGCTGATCCGAAGAATCGGAGCCCTGGTCGGAGTGGGTTCACGACGGAGGAAGCGGCCGCGGTGGCTACACGGAGTTTGAGAAGCCACGACATAGTAGCGGTAGGGTTAACGAAAGAGAGGATCTTTCTTTCTTTTGTGGGGAGAAAAGTGCGAAATTTTGAGAAAACTACGATTTTTTCATGATAGCTGTCAGTTTTTGATTTGTTATTTGAGTACAAGAAAAAAATCAAGTTGTTTTGAACCATGAAAATGTCGTGCTGTCACGGTCTGATTCTGTGGTTAGGAAGAGGAAAGTTCACGTGTAAATTGTCGGCGCTTGGGGTGCCGTGGAGTTGTCGATAGTTTAAAGACTGACACGTGGATCTCGTTGCAAGAGTCAAAGGCGCGGATTATCATGCTTGCTTTTAGTTCCGCCACGTAGCCAATAGACTCGATGGCCCAATTTGGAACTTTAGGTTAGCCCAAGACAGAGATAAAAGCCTCGACTGCCCCAACAGATTGGGCTCAGCAATTGGCCCATTATTAGAATATAATTAGCATTTTTACAGGGTCCCGTCTGCTTATGTGACTCAACCACCAAAAAACTATCAGATAGTCGACATTTTTTAACCTCAAAACAAGGGCAAAGGATTTCCAAGTTCGATACTCCAATGTGGTGATCCGTTGAATGTGAACCATGCCACTAATTACAAGCCTTACTATAAAATAATCACCTTTTGATTATAGAATTTCTGTCTATACTCTATGGTCTAGCTTCGATGAAGCATAGGCTTCAATGAAGAAACATGAGGCTGTGCTCAACAAAAAGTCCCAACCATTTGCTTCATAGCTTATAAATTATATGAAATCTTAGATTCTTTCAACATATGAGTACTTGTATGATTTATCATTTTTTCAGTAAATGTAGAGAATACATGCCTATATATGTACAGGATCCCACTACCCTTATCAAGAAGACAAGAGGCTAAGAGCCAAAGATTGCAGAACATTTAGAAATTGCTCAAAAATTAGAACTAGCAGTAGCTATATTCACATTTTGGTTTTTGATGGCTTTACCAAAGGTTTGCAGGAGCTTTCACAGACCAACATATGTTCCCCTTCTGGTGATTCTTCCACCAATCTTGATAACTTGTCAACGATCTCTCCAGCACTCAGTGTCAAAGAGGGGTCTTCTTCTGTGCAAGCTCTAGCAAGATTTGTAATGTCACAGCTGTTTTAAATGAGCAATTCTCCCCTAATGCACTGTCCATCCATTCCTTAGCTCGTCTGCACTTTCCAACTGTAATATGGCCTTGATTTTCTCCGAAAGCCAAACATTTCCTTCTCCCTTCTTATCAGGTCTGCTTACTGGTGTTTCCTGGATAAAATCTCAAGCAAAACTATCCCATGAGCAAAAATATCAATGCCTGGGAAAATCACACCTTGGTAAAGATATTCAGGAGCTAGATAACCCAGGCTCAAAGTGGGAGGGTCAGTTGAATGATCAGGATACTCAGTATCATCTTCAACACACCTTGCCAAAGCGGAGTTCCCAATCTTTGCATTGAAATCTTCATCAAGGAAGATATTTCTGCTCTTGACATTTCTATGAACATAGCTTGGGTTCATAATCTGGTGCATATATTGTAATGCCACTACTACATCAAGACTGATCCTCAGCCTCCCCAAATTCAATTGGAATCACTCCATTTTATATAAACATTACCAGAATCATCTCCAAATTCTGTTTAACTACATCTCCAGCTCACAGGTTTCAGCTTAATGACTCTGAATAGATTTGGTTTTTCTGAAAAAGATTTGAATCTCAAAGCATTTGATAAATTTGAATCTCTATTTGTGAGAGTTTTGCATAAAATTGGATCTCTGACTAGCAATTCCTGAATAGAGTATAAGGAAAAGATGATAAACCCTAAGGCAACAAGCAAGTGACAGACAACATTAGCACAGAAAGTTGCCTATAGCAAGCTAAATTTACAGCTCATACCTCTAGAATTCTAGTTTCTTTTGTCCCCTGGATTTTTGGCATATAGAAACAAGAAGGTGAAGTTTGAAATGAAGTAAAAAGTGACAACAACAGGTATTACTAAATAGATACAGCAGATGAAAATAAATGACAAAATTTGTGGGAAAACCATGTCTCAAAATATGCATATTACAGTTACAAGCCTAGACATCATTCAACCATATTTTGTAGGCAGGTTTGTAATACATACAGCTCTTTAACAGGTCATATTATTAGATGATAAAGCAGCCTCGGATAATATTAGTATCATTTTATTGAATTTCAAAACTTATCATGTGAGACCAATCAATGGTACAATCTGTATACATTTGCTCAATTAAAAACACATGCTTTATCTTGCCTGTAACAATGTTAACATTTCTCCTCATTTTCCAAAACACTCTTTCGCATATGGGATATAACTGCAGCTGGCTCAGGAGCTCCAAACACTGAACTACCTGCAACGATGCAATTTGCTCCTGCTGAAGCAGCCATATCAATAGTTGAAGGCCCTAAACCACCATCCACCTGTAAAACAAAGCCACAAATACTTCAGCAGGCGGTCATGTAAGTAACGCAGGATAAGATGTTCCCAAAAATAGGTATTCTCAAGAAGTAACCATTGCAAATTTGAGCGATTAAAAGGTTTAGAATATTACAAAGGTGAGAACTTTACTTACCTCTATATCAAGTGATGCGTACTTCTTCCTTAGAGCACGCACCTTCAAAAGCAAGTAAAAAATGTCATTCAAAAAAAAAATAGAAGCTCTGAAATAAAATTGAAAAAAAGTAAGAATGAAATGGTACCTTATCCATCATTTCTGGCATGAATTTTTGTCCACCGAATCCAGGTTCTACAGTCATCACAAGAACCATTTCCACTGGATTTTCACAGTCAACCTATTAAATAATCCCCCACCCAAGAGAAAAAATAGAATCACATTATACCACCTAAGAGAGACTGAAGAATTAGACACAGCCCCATTAAATACTGAGAACAAGCTAGAACAGCAGATTCAATAGCTCAAAAATCAAAGAAAAGGAAGGAATTCATACCAGAGGATAAACCTCCTCAATTGGTGTTCCAGGCTTTAATGCCACACCAGGTTTCATGCCTTTTGACTTAATTTTTTGGATAAGTTCTTGCCAGTTTTCTGCAAAAGGTGACACAACATATTGGCATAAGGAAACAAGGAATAGAAAGGTATATAAGTTGGGAGGAAGTAAAACAAATCGAAAAAGGAAGACACATCGGAACCCACCTTTGGATGCTTCAACATGAAAAGTGAAACCAGAAGCACCAACTTTACCCAAAGGTTCAACATAATCAATAGGATTAGTGACCATAAGGTGGCAATCAAGATATGCCCTGTAGGAGAAGAAGAATCCTTGATCTATTTAGAGTTGTAAACTTGCTTATATTGAAAAGCCAAAATACTGCCAGGGCACAAAGATCATTACTTTGTGTGCTTTCTTAAACTCTCAATGACCGGAGCACCAATGGTTAAGTTCGGGACAAAGTGCCTATATAAAATATAACAATGAACAAGTAAGCATCTAGAAGTACCCAATAATAGAAACAGAAAAGACTAGGTTGTTAATAAATAATGCAAAGCACAGCTCGTCTTAACTAGAACATAAGAAATCACCACCAAATAACTATAGCAAGTTATGGAACAAAACTTAAGAACATGAATAACTGGCATTGTGCAAAAACCAATCCAATTTCAAAAGTTCATATAACAATCGGTTTAGTCATTAAAAGCACAGAAATTTATTCAATTTAAACAATTAATGAATGTCATTTTCCATTCCATCAACAAAGAACCACCATACTTTCCAAAATTCCAATGTTTCCAAATAACCTTTCAAGCTATTAACAACTGAGGTTAGCAAGTCCCTCAATTTCCTGACATATAAGTATATCCTCAGCATAAGTACAGAATTCTTAAAAATTTCACATGCCATTGATGATGAATGATTTCTTCAATGATAGAAACACAAGGCTTCAAAAAACCAATCACAAAAATAACAAAACCGAAAGTTGAGAAGGAGAAAGATAAAGAACCAAAATCCTAGAGGAGAGAACTTTATCAAAGCAATGAAACATACCCATCCTGCAGAACACAACCCAGAAACCGAAAAAGGGTTAGAATTTTGAAATTCTTTTTCTTCTTTTAAGAATCCATAAAAAAGCAAAGTTAAAAACTTTTACCATGATATCCATGTGAAGCCAATCAGCTCCAAAGTCAAGCATGCGCTTTGCCTCTGATGCCAAGTTAGCAAAATCCGATGAAAGCATGGACGGAGCGATTTTTGGTGTTACACCCATCTTTGGGATCTGAACCAATTTGACTCTGTGTTGTTTTTTTTTTTTTTGGGGGGGGGGGGGGTTTGTTTGCAGTTGTTTTGTCTGGTTTTTTTGAAGAGTTGGTCGTTCAAACTCGAAGTTCAACGGAGTTGAGGTAGATGTCCAGGGGTAAAATGGTGGCGTGTCTTAGTTTAAGTTGTCGACGTTCTTACCAAGTCTTAACAAATTTTTTTCTTTTTTCTCCTTTTTAAGTATTTAATCTTCTTTTAAAACCCTTATTATTATTATTGTTATAATATAAATAATATATTAATACTCATAAATTATTTTGATTTGAATAAAATTTAAATTCGATTTGATTATTATCGAACTTAAATGCAAATAAATCGACTCATCGATTAAATTAAATTCAAATATTTTTATATTTAATTTAAATAACTCACGAATTTAATCAAATTTTTATATTTAAATATATTTTTATTATTTTAATTAATAAAATATCTCAAACTCAAGCTTAAGCATAAATAATTTAACTTTTATCGAATTTAAGAATCGAATTTATTTTTACATATTAATCGAACCTAATTGAGTAAATTCGAATAACTCGATTTCTATCTCGAGTTAAGCTCAAGTTAAAAAAATTAAATTTGATCGAATTCAAATTGAATATCGAATTTCAAATTTTGAATCAAACTCAAACTCAAATTTAATATTGTATCGATTCAAACTCGATCAATTACATTTTACACTAAAAAAATTATAACACAATTAAATTATTTCTCGCAACCTTCAAATGCGAACTTTTAATAATACGGCAAGGTCACTAATCAACAAAATTTTCTTCTTTTCATAGAAACGATGCCAATTACTAATTATCGACAAAAATATAAGCCCAAAGCTACATGTTGGGCTTTTCTTATTGTTTGTTTGGTTGGGAAGACAGTGGATTTGCAAAATTGGGTCGTAGAAAGAGAGCAGGAGGCTAACTACTTAGACCCTTTCTCAAGCTCCAATCAAATGTTAAAACATTGGGCTTTCATCTTTTCGTATTGTGTGCTTGGGTTGGAGGAAACCCTATTTAAAGTAAAATTGGTGTGAATCACTTGTAGGGTGCAATCGAATGGTAAAAAATTTAAATTTGAGTTAGATTTTAATTAAATATGATTAAATTTTAATTTAAATTTAATCTCAATTAAAACTAAAAATTAAATTATTCGAATTCTATCAATTAAATTTATTTATCAAATATAAAAAATTTTGATTATCATATTTAATTTTAAATGTAATTATTTATTTTCGAATTTAAATTCATATATATATATTTTAGTAAACTAATAATTTTTTAATCAAAATAATAAAATATATAAAAATTAAATTAAATTAAAAAATTATTTAAATTTAACACATTTAATAAATTAAACTATTCAAACTTAAATTCAATTTGTAATAATTTAATTAAATTTAAATTTTATTTAAATTAACTTCCAATAATATACGAATATTAATATATTATTTAATCTCTCAAACATAAAAGAAGGCTGGCTTAATCATGAAATCAAACAGAGCGATTATGTGACGTTGCCGACATATCCCTGATAAATTTTCTGCATGATTCATGATTGAAAGCTTGATTGATTGACATTCTAAATCCTTTCCAAGATATTACAAGTTTTGTGAATGTGAAGCTGAAACCGCCAGACAGAGAGACATTACGCGTGGCGTTGGCCTAATAGAAATTTGTTAAATGCATATCAGTTTTTTTGGTATTAGAGCCACAGACAACTTTGGTGGCTTCCCATTTTCCACATTCGCATCTCTTGGAATTTGGAATTTTCTTGCTGATTGGATCCCTCCACACCCCATGTGTTCTCAACACTTTTGCCATGCAATTTGTCTTTTCTCAGCTAATTAATATCAACTTTAACCCTGAATTTCGGGCAATATATTTTTTTCGGTTAGTTATATCTCATTTTTTTTATATTTATATCATATAAAATATTAAAATTCATATATTTATAATATATTTTATATAAAAATTATGTATTATTATTTATTTTGATTAAAAAATATAAAATATATTATTTTAATTTTATTAAATTCATATATGAAAGTATAAATTTAAGATCAAGTATACTTATTTAGAAAATCACTGTAAAATTACTAAAGCAATCAATCCCAAAGTGAATATAATCTTCTTTTTTACTTTTTTTTTGTAGTAATTTTTTTATGAATAATTAACAAATATGAAAAGTGAAAAAAAAATCTCAAATCTGTATTTAAGTAACCCTGATAATCTCCCAATTAAAAATTTATCAAGCTAAAAGCTTACATAACAACGAAATCATATTGATTCAGTAAAATATATAAAACTCATACTTAAGTGATCATATAAAATTAATTAAGCTCTTATACTCATCTTGTATTATAACTATATCAATCAGTTAATTTTATTAAATTAAAATTATCAATTAATAATAATCCACTTACAAAAAAATTCTAACAATATATAATTATTGTTAATTTTAAATCATATTATTTTCATATTTTATTTTTATCTCGTATCACTTTAACATGTTTTAAGTTATCAAATTTAGCTTACTCACACAAATGAAAAAAAATAAAGAAGAAAACAACTATATCAAAAGCAACAAAAACAAATACACCATCCTATTGATCACTACCTTTAGTAAAGGCAGATTTTTAACAGATTTTTTTTGCGTAATCAGCCAATAATTTGTGGAGATTAATTGTATGCTGCTCACTTAGATCAATATGGACTTGGCTGATGAGCAACACATTATAAAAACTAAAATAAAAAAAGGCCCATAGAGTTAAAAAAAGAGTATAAATTTTGTGAAAAAGATACAAACCAAACTTCTTAATATAAGAAGAAATTGAAAATCATGAACTTTATTGAAAGGCCCCCCAGCCCCAGGCCCAGCAGTCCAGCTTTCAGTTTCTTTTGTCAACCAAAAATCCCTAAATAATTGATGATTTATCTTTACATCTGTTGATGTTATTTTATAATCAACGTTTAAAGATTATAAATTTGAAAAAATTTATATGCGTTATATAAAATTTTCTTTTAAATTCCTAAATAATTCAGCTAACCATCACTTTTGCTCCTGCAAAACCTCCATCTGTTATCTGTGATCTGTTCATGCACACCAAATTTCCATCATTTTCAATGAAACAATGGGGATTAGCAAGCGATCCCACTTCTGTTGGATTTTTTTCCAAACCAGAATTAAGGTGTAATCTTCTGATCTCCAGCTTGTACTCTTCCCTGTCCCACTAAAAACATGATTGCTAATCAAGCTTGTACCCTGACACACAGGTTTCTCAGGATATTTCTATGCGTATTTATTTTATATTTGTTTTGATTGTTTCCTGTTGATATTGATAGAATTTTATTTTGTATTTTCTCATAGAAATTGGAGCTATGACATATTTTAACAATCTTGATTATTTTAAATGGTTTAATCCAACTTTTCTTTCGAAACAGATTGATGAGCAGGTTGATCATATCCTGTGGCACCTAGTATCATAAATCCTAAAGTTTGCTTACTTTTTTTTTTTTTTTTTAAACTCAGTCATTTACTTTTATAAATCTACACAATTAAAAAACAACAATTATTAAACATATGATTTGGGAGAGATGAACTGTCCATATGTTTGTTTAGTTTATTTTTATACTTGGGTATCTTATTCTATATACTAGCTGCGAAATTCAAAGCTTGGAATTTTGCCCAAAATTCAATAAAATAACAGAAGAAAATGAAAATCCCAAGTTGTTTAGCACACACATTTGGAAAAAAAGGCATCTTACAGTTAGGACTTAAGATATAAGAATTAAAGTCCATGTTTGGCTTGATTTAGTTTGGTTTTAATAACATAAATATAATTAAATTATTATAATTATATAAATATATAAAATTTTTTATTTTTTAAAAAAATAATATTATATAAATTGAACTTAACAAGTGTATTTAAAATTTTTTTAATATGTATAGAATTTAAAAAAAAAATTTAAACATAAAATATTAAGTTAAATATGAATAAATATATAAATTATTAATATTAAACAAAAATTTGACCTGAATTCAATCAAATTCAATCAATGAATACTTATAACTTACGAAAAAGTGATTAAATAGCTTAAGAATTGATTATTTATATATATATTTGTTCGTATTAGATATGTATAAAATATAAAAATTATTATATAATATTTTATATAAATACATTTAAATATTTTCATATTTTAAATACATATTTTTTTAATTAAAATTTTAATTATATCATTTATATATATATTTCATATTATTTTTTAATTGTATCTTCTATCATCTTTACAATTATTGAATCTTTTGGACATTCTCATTAAAATTTTGCTAGATTAAAAGAATGAAAAGAGATAAAAATAAAAACTTAATAATTTAATAATTAATAAAATTCTCACCCTCCACTTTTTTTCATCCGTCGCATCAAATAAAGCATAAAAGGAGTTTCTGAAAATAAACCTTTTATACAATTCAGAACGATCACAAAAACTTAAAGTGAGTCCGACAGGTGTAAATATCCATTGAAAGGGGACCACTTGACAATGTTATAACAAAGGCAAGATAATTAGAATTATCGTATAGTATAAAATATTTTATAAAAAATCATGTGTGTGTTAATATAAAATATAAAATATTAATATTAATAAAATTATTTATAATTTTTTAAAATTTTAAATTATATTATTTTTATATATTTTTTATTATTATTTTCATATCGAACCATAATGTTTCAAATTATAGCTTTGCCAAACAGTACTACTAATATAAATAAATAAATTAAAAAAAAAACAAAACAAAAGACTCTTTCATGCACTGCTTGCCAATTCCTTTGCTAATATCCTTTTCTCTCTCAAAAGACAGGGTTTTTCACTCCTTTAACATAACGCCAAACAACGCTCTTCTCTATCTCTGTCCATTTTCTTTTACTTTTGCCTTCTGGGTGACAGAGGCCATTGACAAAAAAAGAAAGTTTCCATCTTTTTTTCTTTGCTTTGTGAGTGGCTGATGTTGGGGTTCTAAAGAGTTGGAGACGGAGAAAAAGAAAGAAGAAAAGAGAGAGAGATGGGTTCATGTGTATCAGTACATAAGAGCTCTCAAGAGTCAGCCATGGAACTTGGGCTTTCTTTTGGGTCTAAAACAGAAAAGCTTATCATTCCACCTTCAACTCTTAAAGAGAAACCTATTGCCAATGGTGAGTGGTTTTCTTTTCGTTGTTTTGGAGAAATTAAAAAAAAAAAAAAACTTCTTTGAGTTAGTTTGGTTAGTTATGAGGAAAAGGCAATCCTTTGGTTTTTTTTTTTCTTCTTCAGTTTTTTTTCACTGTTTCTGATTAGGAATGATGTTTTATTTTGATTATGTGAGATTTGAAATGGGCATGTGGTTTGTCAAAGTTGTTATTTTTGTTACTACCAACATGTTGATATTGGTATCTAGTTTGCTGAAAGATGATACTTCTTGTTATTGATTTTTATGATTATTTTCAATGCCTGCCATGAATGATATGCCTAATGAAATTGGGCTTAGCTCTGTTGGCTGTGAGATAGACATGGTGGCATTTTCTTTTTGTTTTTTAAATTTGTGATCTTTTTCCTCCATGTTGTGGTTTCTTAGCACAATGCAGAATTGCTTTTTTGGGGACATTTAAGAGCATTTTCACTATTATCTTAGTTCAAGCTCTTCTATCTGATCTTAAATTTAGGATTCCCTTCTTTTTCTTAGATGATTTAGACTCTTTCTTTGACTTCCCCATCCCCCTCTATGATAGTAGCTTTAAGTTGTTTATTAATTAATTTGGGTTTAGAGTTCAGTTTTCTTCTTTATTTTTGTTAACATATCACTTTGTAATTTTAGGTTACTATTAAATGCCAAATTTTCCACTCTTCCAATTGAAGATGAGAATTGTAACAGAGAAATAGCTGTATTCCTCCTATGGTAGATTAACAATCTTCTTCCTGGATTTATCCTAAATGGCTGTTTTGAGAGTTTGTCTGATTTTTGAAGGTATGCATCTTTGTGGGGCCCTTTTTTTTTTTGGTTCCACATTTAGAAAAGTGCACCATATGGTAGATTTATCTGCCCTTGATGGAAAACTTGTCTATGGATAGATTATTCTTTATTAGTAAGGCGAGGCAAGCAGTTTTAAGCAAGGTTTTTCCATGGATATTAGTTTAAATAATTTGATATTAAGATGGATGTAGAAACCCCAAGAAGGACAAATTGTGGATTATGTTGTGGTTTACTACATGTAGAGTTTATGTTCAGTGCAATACACTTGGCTTTGAGTCAATGGACTGCTGGTGTTGATGTTATGTCTGTAGAAAATCAAAGTGATGACATCCTTGTCAACGATGACATTTTGTTATCTTTTGGGGTAGGACTTCTTTAGAAAAGAAACATTTCTATGTGGTATGTCTTGTTAACATCAAATTGAGATCGTATCGAGAATTTGGATGCAACAGTTTCAGAAAATTGTGTTTTGACTTGACTGCTTCTCCCTAGATATTAGATTTTTGCTGTTTTGCAATTGAAATGCAAACACTCCTGAAAACTATGCAAAATCAACACATGGAAATGTTTAAAATTAAATCAATGAGTTAGAATATAATAGATAATGTGAAATCAAAAAATAGATCTATTATTATATAATAGTAGTGTTCAATATCATGTTAATGTACTTCCTATGATAAGTACATCAATCAGCTCCTGCATTAACTTCGTTGTTCTATGCTATCTAAATGCTTGAAGCTGAAATGATTTGCGTTTTGCAGGTAGTAAAGATGAAACTTTTTTTGATTCCCGAGCATGGCTAGATTCAGATTGTGAGGATGATTTCTTCAGTGTCAATGGTGGTAAGAATATTAGAACTGTTTGTATTAATTCATCTAGCAAGCTCATATAATTCCCTATATTTTGATTTCTTTTCTGGTGTTTCTTACAGGACTCATAGTTTTCCATAATTTAAAATAAGTTGTTAAGTTGCAATAGTTTTGACAATGTTGCGTTGGATGTTTTATGAGTAAAGATCAAAATGTTTGTTAAGTCCTGCTGTAATATGACTGTGCTACCTCCATTGCCATTTTCTATGTTTTTTCTCCTTTTTGCCAATCATTTTCTAGTTAAGTACACATATTTTTCTGGTCTATTATTGTGTTTTACATCTGCATGCAGATTTCACTCCATCTGGTGGTAATACACCAGTTCATCATAGCTTCTCTGCGAGGACACCTCAAGTTAACAAGGCCACTGAGGAAGGATCACCTGGGTTAGTTTCTGAATCATCCCCAACAGGAAAGAAAAAGAAGCTGGTTGAACTATTCCGAGATAACATTAGAGAAGACCAAGATGTTAATGAGCTAAATACGTCAAGCAGCCAGGACATTACCAATGGAAAGATGGAAGTCAAACCAACCATCCGAAACATACTACCTCCAAAATCTTCAGATGGTACCCCTTATGTCTCTGGAGCTAACTCCTTGTGCAGTAGTGATAGGACCGCAGATGGAGATAACCCTATTTTTATGGAGAAGCCTAGGTCTGCACAGTGTTGCCTTCCAAGGTTGGTTTCGTGCAGTAGTTTTAGTGAGAGGAAGAAGAAGATGATGAGCCCTGCAATAGCTGTAAATGATAAGCCTTAATTTCCATCCATTTACCAAGCCTGGATCCCGACTCCCAGAGCTCATGTGCTGGAGACCTCAAATTTTTGTGAGATTTAATGAAGTCTTGGCGTCACTGTTACATAGGCATGTAAAAAGCAGCCCAGTAACTGTTTTGATGCAGAACTCTTACTAGGATTTCACCATCTCATTCAACCTGAGGGTGAAAATTTTCTTTTCCACAGGAAGTCTATACATAACAGGTGTCCTTTAATAAAAAGGCAAAAGAATCAAAGGAAAAATCGTAAATGACCCTTGTAATGAATATATTATTATTATTATTATTTTATGCAACTGAGGTTTTATGTACAGGCTTAGTTCTCGTTGCTGTTTAAATGTTAGTTGCTTGTTGTTATCATAGATTGTTACATGTTTAACATGCAAGGGTCATGATCTCAAAAGGATCATGAATTTCACATTGATTGTGTATCAAAGGTTGAAAGTTTGATTCAGTATTTAAGTCTTCATCTTATTTTTATCCTGCACTGGTTTTTTGAACAAAATCGTGAGATCTGATTGACATTGCAAGTTGGTATAGACTTTGACATAGGATAGGAGCTTTTTTCCCCGAATGCCCTTGGGACCAATATTTTTGGTCAGTGTCATTGGGTCAACACTGTCATAGCTGCTTCCTGTTTTACTAAGGAAGTTACAGTGAATCTTTGACATTTGGTTTTTGGTAAACAGCTTGTCAGACGATGAGGTGGCACCCGATAAAAGCAAGGATCTGGGCAATTTATGGAATGGGTTAAACTCTTCTTGGGCCCAAAAGGATATAATTGCCAAACCTACAGGGATAGAGGAGCCCATCTTGACATAAGGCCATGCAACAAAACCCAAAAGGCAGAAAATCTTGACCTGGTAGTATAGGATGGAGATCCAGGCTAATGAATTCCTGACCAACCAGGATAAATATTTACATGCGGCTTTAAACTTTTCCATGTTCCCAGAAGCATGGCTGATGAAATGAATCTAAACTTTAACTGCGATAAAGTACTAATTTGCAGCTTGTAGAAAGAAGACAATAATGGCAATAGCATAGCATACTGTTGAAACTGAGGTACTAAGGTCAATCTACTAGAAATAAAGATAAGAAAAAGATTTAGTACTAGAAAAGAACAGCAACTGAAAAGTGAATACTTCTGTTTCTAGTTTCAGTTTCTAGTTTTGGAGCAATCACTGACACTGGATTATAAATCCACCTATGGGAAGACAATGTGAAAGGTAAAAAGCTCATTTCAATAGGATTATCCACATGCAGCCCATTGCATTGCTTCTGTTCGTGTTTGATGGATTTAGCAGAGGCATAGGTGATCTTTTTTCCTTTCAGCTTGGTTCATGTTCAAAAAGAAAATTGCTTCATGGGTAAAGATTCTGGTTAGAGTTCTGGAAATTTTGGCATTGAAAAGCTGCTATTATCATCTGTTTATTTATATTTTCCTTATATTTGAATATCATAGAGAAACCAATGCTTACAAATACACATGGGAGACAAAATTAACATGCAATTGGTCTCACATTGGTAGAGGCTTTTGATGTGCAGAAAGCCAGCAACCTTCTTTCAACATATACAATGATCCAACATTGAAAACTTTTAGAATTGTGAGAGATGAAAGTGAAAGTGGAAGTGAAAATCTTAAAGTTTTAGAGTAGTTTGACTCGTGACATCAAGTTAAAAGATTAAGCTAATCAAACTTCAAAAGCATCTTTAGCTGCCCCATTTGTAGGTTTAAACCTGATTATGGAACATGACATGAAACAACAAGTGTCATAATGGGGACCCCACATTTTCCTTTGTTTATTTACGTAAAGGAAAATTCTTCAGCTTATAATAACTTCCCACAGAGAGAGGGAGTTTTCAAAAGCTAAAGCCTCCCCTGCAATCAGTTTCAGGATTTTAGCAGTGACATAAGTTTCCTTGATGTTTCATGGATTACCATATCCTGTTTGTTGGTGATAAAAAGCACTACAAAAAGCTCCATCTTAGGTCCCACTTTCTTTTCCCTTCTCACAGGAAAAATCGTGAAAAGCGCCCCATTTAAGCCCAAGAAATCTTAGTTTTCAGTTAATCCGAAGGCAAGAAGTCTTGTTCCCACTGCGCGTGCCGCTTTATCTTCTTTCTTTCTCTTTATATATAGCCATTGGTTTTAGCCTCCACATCCTTCAAAGACATAGCCAAACCAAAACGTGCAAGTTATGGGTCCTCCTGACTTGTTAAGTTTGGCCCTGTTGAGCTTATGCCTTCTGGTCTTGGTGGTTGAGCCTCATAGAGCATATGGCTCGAGCCGTGGTTCGTTTGGCCTAAACAATGGTCCGGCCACTCCAGCAGCCAATGGAATATGCGCCACCTCAGTGACTATCCACGGTTACAAATGCAAGGAATATGAAGTAAGAGCATCAAACAACATTGATACAGATCAGTTTTTGGTCTTATTTGACAGAGAAATTAATGGGGAGTAATGAAATTGGTTATTTGCATTAATTATTTTCAGGTGAAAACCCAAGATGGCTATATCCTTAATATGCAAAGAATTCCAGAGGGACGTGACGATGGGAGTACTAGCACTGGAAACAAGAAGCAGCCAATACTGATACAACATGGTGTCCTTGTGGTGAGTCAGTGCCTATAAAATATCTTTCAGGAAATCTTGACATTTCAATTTTAACCATTCGAATATATTTTATGTGCTTAATATTCTCATTTATTAGTGCATACAGTAATAGAATTAATCAGTCATAATAACACTGATTGTGTTTTGGGTGTGAACTTGACTCACTGTTGGAAAATTTTATGATTCCTCTCAACGAAATCCTTTCCTGAGTAGGAACATGTGCCGTGCACTCAATTTGTGCACTGAGGGAATGCCCTTATTCACCCACCCCTTATTGAAGGGAAACTTTTACAATTGCTATGAAGGTTGATCACTTTAAAGAAAAGATTAGGCTTGATTTATGCACAATGTCTGCCTTTGTTTGGGCTAACATGTATCACGTGAAATTTAAGACTTAACTCGTTAGTTCATGCAGTTATGAAATGGCATCCAATAGATCTGGATTCAAATACCAACATCAATGATATTTTTTTCTTATCCTCAATCTAAATATCCATCATATGAGGTATAGGCTGGTTAAAAAGTGGCATTAGCTTTAATTCAGTTTTAGATTTTTTTTTACTCTATCAGTTTACCTATTGAATGTGGATCTTATTTGGAATGACAAATAAATGCTGGATTTTCTACTTGTTTTCAATTAGATAATCTCAAATAATGTTCTTGAAAGTGTTTTATATATGCTAATATGTCAATCACTTCCTTTCTTAAAGAGTAAACGCAGATGTCAGAGCTTAGAGCAACGGTTATTTCTTAGAAGTTAGAAGCAAATGATGAGATTTTTCTAGTGTCAGACAAGCATCTTAAAAACAGCAATGGCGTGTGCAATTTTGTTTATATAACCACCAAGTTTTGTAGTTTTGTGTTTGAAAATTAAAAAAAAAAAGATTACAACAAATTAAAGTAAATGTTCCCGAAAGGATTAAATCATGACGTTACTGCCATCTTCCTTCCATTTTTGCTTTGAATGCAAGTTAAACCGCGCATGGAACATGCCATGAAACATGCACGATTATTGCTTGTTTACAATGCTAATGTTTTCATTGCATTATCCTTGAGCTTTTTGCTCAATTTTCATATGTTCAGTTAAATCTGATTGTTTTAGCCACGACAAAACATAAATCGATTGCCGACTGATACTGCGGATGTAGATTTCCAAAGCATAATTTAGGCTTTTGTCCCTGTTTGTTATGTTTCACGAGGCTGAAAGGGATGTTTCAGGCTCAAGTCCAATGGACCCAAAATTCAACATATCTATCTGAAAGTTGTCTGAACCTTTACGTGGCCAAATGTCAAAAACTTTTGGGGCTGCAATTTTTGTCTGTTTATGTTCTAGAGATAGCATCAACATATAGCTGCTTAAATTTATGCAATGATCCAAATGTTCAAAATTAATTTGCATTGGTTTTGTTTGGTTTTCAGGATGGAATGGCATGGCTCCTGAATTCACCAGAACAAAATCTACCAATGATTTTGGCTGATAAAGGTTTTGATGTTTGGATTGCTAACACTAGAGGGACTAGATTCTGCAGAAAGCATGTTTCCCTTGACCCTGGCCAGCCGGTGCTCTTCTTTCCCTTCCTAGTTTTTATATTGATAAAGCGAATTATATTTCAGTCTCCACTCTGGAAACTTGAATATGAAGTAGAGGGTGATTAACAGATTGTTGAAACTGTTAATATGGCAGGAGTTCTGGAATTGGTCATGGGATGAACTGGTGAGTTATGATCTACCAGCTGCTTTTGACTTTGTGTTCAGCCAGACAGGGAAAAAGATTCATTACATTGGTCATTCCCTGGTGAGAAACACTCATTTCATTTTGATGAATTGGTCCAACTCTGACCTTTCCTATAATCATTAACAAGCTATTATTTGTAACCAAATGATCATTTAGGCTGATACAATGTCAAAAACCTTAATGTAATGTGTCCATTCTGGTTGACAGGGAACTCTTATAGGTTTAGCATCCTTCTCAGAAGGCCATCAGGCAGACACACTGAAATCCGCAGCCTTTTTAAGCCCAATTGCATACTTAAGCCAAATGAGCACTGCACTTGGTGTGGTTGCTGCTAAAGCCTTTGTTGGTGAGGTCTGTAAGGAACATTCTCTTCATCATCAGTACCAGTTAATCCAACTTAACAGAACATTAATCGCTTAAAGGATTTTATTGGTTTTGACAACAGATCACTACAATGTTTGGAGTAGCAGAATTCAATCCAAAAGGGTAAGAATCAAGAGCTGAAAACCTGTTTTCCTACACTAGAAAATACTTCATCTAATGGTTTTTCTCTGCTCTTGACAGACAGCAAGCGTCAATCTTTCTCAAGTCCTTGTGCAATTATCCTGGAGTTGACTGCTATGACCTATTAAGTGTAATTACTGGTACCAGATCCATACTTAAGTTCTTGAATCTTAATGCTTGTATAGACTAAACATGTAACTTTCTTACGCTGTCAATTACGATTTTCATTATCTGACTGGAACTCATTTATAGAACTAATCATTAGAAGACACTGATTTCATTTTGTGATTGTAATTCAAGGTAAAAATTGCTGTCTCAATTCCTCCACGGTTGACCTTTTCATAAAGAACGAGCCTCAATCCACAGCAACCAAAAACATGGTGCACTTGGCTCAGAGTACGTCTATGAAACCCCCAACCCTTCTTGGCTCAGAACATGTTTTGTTTTTGATGTGTCAACATGAATTATAATATGATAATTTCTGTGTTTTATATGTGTTAAATACGAAATAAACAAATACGAACACGAATATTAGAATAGGCAAGTTTTCTTCCTTCTAATTTTTCATGTAATCTTTCTGGTGGCTTGTTCACTTACAAATGACTAAAACTAGAGGCTTCCACGAAACAAATTGCAGCTGTTCGAGATGGGGTAATTGCGAAGTACAACTATGGCAGACCAGACTATAATCTGATGCACTATGGAGAAGCCAGACCACCGATTTACAACATCTCCAACATTCCTCATGACCTTCCCATCTTCATTAGCTATGGAGGCCAAGATGCCCTGTCTGATGTTCAAGATGTTCAGCTATTGCTTGATGGTCTCAAGTTCCATGATGTAGACAAGCTCATGATTCAGTACGTCAAGGATTATGCCCATGCGGATTTCATTATGGGAATAAACGCCAAGGATATTGTGTATAATAAAGTTATTCAGTTCTTTAAAAATCAGCTATGATCCTTCAAAGATTTAATTGTTTTTAGTATTTTTTATAATAATAATAATAATCAAAGGTTTAATTGTTTTTATCTTTTTATTATTCTATGGATTCGATTTCATCTTAATTAATTTAAATAAAAATTAGGAGGGTTAATAATTTAGATCGAATCAAATTAAGTTTAATTTTTTTTATAATGTATAAAATTATGATTTTTAAAATTCAAATTGAATTCAAGCCAAAATTTTATTTAAAATTGAATTGAAATTTATAGATTGAATTCAATTTGATTCACGATTTTTTAAAATTAATTTTTTTTATTTTTATAAATTACTTTAATATAATTTTTATATATTTAAATATTTTTAGGTATAAAATAATTATTTTTATTTTATTTAAAAATTAATAAAAATATATAATTCGATTTAATTTAATTTTTTTAATTTTCATTTATCAATTCAAAATTTAATCCTAAATTAATATATATTTAATATTTAAATTTAATTTAAACCAAATAAAAAATAGATTCACATCAACCCAACACTATAATTTCAGATTAATTTTCAATTTTTTCGATTCTTTTTTCTCATTTCTTTAAAAAGAATTTCAAAAGCCAGTTGATTAACCAATAAAGAAGCTGAGCTCATAATAGAAAAATAGGCCAACTCGCAGCATATTCTGCTGAATAATCTGATTCGTTCTCCACTAAAATTATCTAAAAAAAGCAAAAAATTAAGAAAAAAAATAAGCTTTTGAGTGTGAGAGTAGAGCAAAGCGCAGCCTCCTTGTGCATATCTGTTTCAACAGTTGAGTTGAAATTTCAAGCTTTTCTTTTTCCTTTTTTCCTTTTTTTTTTCAGTTCGAATTATTTTAATAATTTTTTTAACGATGCCGGAGGAGACGAACTCCATAGATTACGTTATGGAGAAGGCATCGGGGCCTCACTTCTCCGGCCTCCGTACTCCAACAGCCACCTCTGCCTCCTCCTCCGCCTTTGCCGAGGCCAACGCTCCTCATCAGCCCTTTGTCATCGGTATTCCTCACTTCACTTCTCTTCTGAACAAAGGAAAAAAAAATTAAAATTTTTTTAATGAATAACGCAATATTATTCTGGATAGCCTTTGCTTGTCTCTAATTTTGCTTTCAATTCTTGCAATTACATAAAAAAAACAAGCTTTTTTTATTTTTATAAAAATCGCCAAAATTTGATCTTTAGTTATTTTTTGGTAATTACTCAGGGGTTTCAGGAGGTACAGCTTCTGGTAAAACGACTGTCTGTGACTTGATCATCCAACAGCTTCACGATCACCGCGTTGTTCTTGTCAATCAGGTTCAAATTCAAGTCAATTTGCTCTTTTATTAACTGAAATTTTACCGAACTGTTAGCTCACATTTTCTTTTTTATGTATGAAGGATTCGTTTTACCGCGGTTTAAATGCTGAGGAGTTAAAACGCGTGCACGAGTATAATTTTGATCATCCTGGTATATTAATTTGATGTTGTTTGCTGATTTTGTTGTCTTTTGTTATAAATTTATAATTGATGGTATTGTTTTGATTGTGCATTGGTTTTTTGTTTGTATAGATGCTTTTGATACAGAGCAGCTTCTGGATTGTATTCAGAAGCTCAAAAGTGGGCACTCTGTTCAGGTCCCAATCTATGATTTTAAGCATCATCGTCGATCTTCGGATAGTTTTCGTCAGGTAGTTTGTCCCTTGTTGAACTTTGTATAATGATGCTGGAAGAAGCTAGATGTATTTAATTATGAACTTGTAATAGTTGTTTTGGGTGTTTGTTTCAATCTTATAGTAGAGCTTATACTTCCTTTTAGTTATCAAGCTCAATGTTGCTTTGTAAAAAATGTAAATTCATTGATGATAGTTCAATAAGTTGGCTAGCTTATATGCATTTGTACCATGTTTAAACATTGTCAGGTGAATGCTTCTGATGTCATAATTTTGGAAGGAATTCTTGTTTTCCATGACCAGCGTGTGAGGAACCTTATGGATATGAAGATTTTTGTTGACACAGGTTTGACCTTTTCTATCTAGCTCCTTACCATCATAGCATCTTCGAATGATTGCTGTAGACAAGTCTATACTTATAATTTAGTGATGATGCTGCATCCTTTTCTTTAATTAAGATCTATTTTCACACATAGCTATCAAGGTCAAACAACCCGAAGCTGTTGCGAACCATTCAAAACAAAATAATAACTAGAAACTTTGCCAACAGGCAATATAAGACTGATAGAAACAAATTCAAAATCAAATGTCTATCAAGAGAAAGCTGGTTGGTGTCCAGGCTGAACTGGGAACTCATGTATAAAAGAAAGCTCAAATCCACTTTTGAATTAATTGCTAACTGCAAACTGTTTTGATTTGTAATAGCCTGAGGCCTGCCAGCCAGCATAAGAGGAATTTTTAGCAATGGTTATTTTCCAAAAGCCAACACAATCTATTCAAAGAAATCTTAGATTTGGGTTCGTAGATCCCTAGGGATTGTCATTGACAAATTACACTAAGAAAACCAATGAGTTTGCATGAATTTTTGTGTGGGTTGAGCTTGCATGTGCAATTGTGCATCTGTTGTTTTTTCTCTGAGCATGTGCTTCTTTCTTGCACTCATGGTTTCTAATGGTTCTCTAGTTTATTTGGCTTTTTATTATTTGTAGATGCTGATGTGAGGCTTGCTCGTAGAATAAGACGAGATACAGTTGAGAGGGGTAGGGATGTAAATTCTGTTCTTGAACAAGTAAGCCTATTTAGACCAAAATTTTCTTTGTAATTTAATACTTGAAAAACTGGAATATATGCAGTATTGTATAGTTTTACTTGTGTTGTTATTGGTGTGTCAGTTGTATTGAAACACTGGAATGAAAATCTGGAAGCATAAACAGGGGTGAAGCCCTATGAAATATGCTGCTACCTGGATAACCTGACAGCAGTAAAGAAACAGTGGTTGTTTGTAGATTTGAAACGGAATACATACTTATTCTCATAACATTCCATTAAACACTTAATGGGGAACTTTTGATTAATGTGCCTCCTTACATTAATTTTTTCAAACATTTTGATAATTGCATTGCAATGTTGTGTTATTTCTGCAGTATGCAAAGTTTGTGAAGCCTGCATTTGATGATTTTGTTCTGCCATCAAAGAAGTATGCTGATGTCATCATCCCCCGAGGAGGTGATAATCATGTTGCCATTGATTTGATTGTGCAACATATCCGGACTAAGCTTGGTCAGCATGATCTTTGCAAAATATATCCCAATGTGTATGTAATTCAGTCAACATTTCAGGTATATCTCATGTTTTATCTCTATCTTATTGCTGTTATAACTTGTGTGCAAGTATCGTGCAACACTTGTTGAATGCATCTCCCCCAAGTGTAATTTTTTCTTATTAGACATATGATGCTACTTGGATACTTAAAGTTATCCACAACAATTTTCTATTGTGCAATTCATTTGTTGCTTTCATATCTATGGTCTCTGTATGGTCTTTCTTTTTTTAAAATAAATTATTTCATATGTGAGACTTTTGGTGCAGATTAGAGGAATGCATACTCTGATTAGAGACCGGGAAATTTCTAAGCATGATTTTGTCTTCTATTCAGACCGGCTTATTCGTCTGGTAACTTTTGCTATATATCTTATGCATAAACTGTGTTTTGTTTTTTGTTAAATGTTTTTTAAATGCAAAATATAACTAATGTTCTTGCGTTTGATTTAGGTGGTGGAGCATGGTCTTGGGCATTTGCCATTCACTGAGAAGCAAGTAATAACACCTACAGGTATGTTTAATTAAATAATGGCATTACTTTCTTCTCGTTTATGGAAACTTCCAATTTTCCTTTCTAAGTATTTGAAACTGGGAGATTTCCATGAAGAAACTGGTGAATTTATGTTCTTCTAAAGATGTCTTATCATGAAAACAATTAATATTCAGCTTGTCTTTGAAATTTGCTGCTCTTTCTTTTCAGCATCAGTATATACTGGGGTTGACTTTTGCAAAAAGTTGTGTGGTGTTTCCATTGTTCGAAGGTGAGCTTTTGATCAGGTATTATTTAGTCAGTTTTTGTTATTTAACAGTGGACGTTGTTTAGTCAAAATGGTGTATTGAGTGATCTTTTGTTACATATGGTAAAGTTATGATGAATCTCAGCTTAGGTTTTTCTCCTATTGTCTTGTTCTGGATGTTTGGTACATGCTGCATTGATGTGGGAATTTCTGTTTTAATTACGTAGTTTGCAATTTTCTATGCTTTTCTTTTGTATTTACTAACTAGTTCTCTTATTTGTTTATTACAGTGGTGAAAGCATGGAAAACGCTTTACGTGCATGTTGCAAAGGAATAAAAATTGGAAAAATTCTGATTCATCGGGATGGAGATAATGGGAAGCAGGTTAGTAATGTTGTTGGGATCCTTATGCTGTTAGGTATTACATATAATTAATCTTAACCGTTAATCTGCTTTCTTGAATTTTTTTTAGCTTATATATGAGAAGCTTCCCAAGGATATTTCAGAACGACATGTCCTTCTTCTGGATCCAGTTCTTGCTACAGGTAAGCTTGTTCCTCTTCCTAGAACTTCCCCATTTTTTATACCTGTTGTCACTGTAAGGGAAAGAAAGCTGTCCTGAAGCTTTTCCACATCCCTTTTCTTCTTCGGTCAATGAATCAACTTGAGCAGAAAGAATTAGTCCAGAGAAATCATATTAGAAATTCTTCTGGCTATCAAATTTAATAATATTGCCATCAGTTTCATATTATTTCCAGAAACACATGATGTCGACTCAGGTGGTTATCCCTGGAATTACATATGGACTTATTTTGTATTCTTCAATTATTGATATGCCTTCCAATGAGAAATCATCTTGATAACTTTTATTGTAGGGAACTCTGCTAACCACGCCATTGAACTACTCATACAGAAAGGAGTTCCAGAATCGCACATTATATTCCTTAACCTCATCTCTGTGAGTTTTTCATAGTGTTGGCTGCTGATGCATCTACGTTACTTGCAACCCTTCCTTCCACCATTCTTTTTCCCTCTTCCTATGTACTCATCCTCATTTTCTTTGCTTCAGGCGCCTGAAGGAATCCAATGTGTTTGCAAACGTTTCCCATCCTTGAAAATCGTTACTTCAGAAATTGATGTTGCACTAAACGAGGAGTTCCGCGTCATACCAGGCATGGGCGAGTTTGGGGATCGTTATTTTGGCACTGATGACTGATCCATCATGGTTGGCTAATTGCAATTGTAACCAGCATTAGAAGCCACCGGCTAGGATTATCGGACTTCATCAAGTGTCGTTACAAAGGCCAAGGCCAAGAGATGATTCCATTGTCATTTATTTTGGTTTGATGTTGCCGTAATTGCATCATTTTGAGCCTGCGGATGGAAGAATACTTGAACAAATTGAAGTCATAGGAGTTTGATAAATGCAGTAAAACATAATGAATACCGGTTATATGCAGTTGATTTTAGACAATTCCTGCCAATTGTTCTTTGAAGCTGTTAAACTTGATGGGGGCATTGCTTAATGATATCCATGGGTGTGGTTGTGATTTTCCCTAACTTTGCTGTCTGAAATGTGGGTACAATTATTTGTGCAAAACTGGTTGTGGCTATAGATAATCTTATTATACCGTATGATAAAACTAATCAATTAGGCCGAATACGAATTTTATTACGTTTACAATATTTTTATTTAATTAATGAATTTTAAAATATTATTTTCAAATTATTTACTCAATTTAATAAATAAATATAAATGAATAAAAATTAAATATATGAACGTTTAAAGACTTCAAATAATTATTTAATATAAATAAATTTTTTTATATTTACCAACTGTTTCTCTAATGTTTTTGGCAATTACGTTCCCGTCATTTGGCAAAAAACCAAAGTACTTCTTAATTGTTATGAAATAATGTTGGATAACCAATATTGAAAAATTATTTTATCCATAACAATTTTTAAATTTTATACATGAAATAGTTAGATAATACATACGTATATTTGAAAATTTTTGATAAATTAAAAAATATATATAGGTCAATCTCTTTAACTCGTTTATAGAATTAAAAATTACATTAATAGTGTATGGAATATTAATTATAATATTAAATCTAAAATTAATTTTTAATTATTATTCAAACAATAAAAAATTAATTTTAGATTAATGTTATAATTAGTATTATTTTTCAAACAATAATAGCTTCTGGCCCAAAAACAATAAAAACTTGGGTCTATGGGCTGGTTTAAGCTTCATATTTAAAGGTTTGACCGGCCCAAAATAAAAAGAAAAGTTGGGCTCCGGCCGGGTTAGAGGATGGATAGCTCGACCCGGTTAAAACCATTGAGAATTTGAGATACTTATCCGTGTAAACATGGATATGTTATCTATTCCCGCCAAGGAGCACCGAGAAAATCTCCACACAGCCACCGCGCGCGACACAGATGTCACTCTACACCTTCCCAACTCGCCCACCTTATCCAATCATCACCTGCTGCGTGTCCCCTTCCCCCTCCCTAGCACCCACCATCCCTTCTCCTCCTCCCTCCATCCTCCCTCCAACCACTACCGCAACGGCCGTCCCCTTGCTGACTTGCGCCTTACAGTGCCCTCACTTCCAATCGTACGCACCCTTCTCGCCTTAAAAGAAGAAAATAAAACTTTTTTTTACTCAACTTTTAGTTGCAATAACTTTTCAAGGTAATTTTCAGGTGCTCTGGATGCACTCACGAGTTCAATCTACACCGTCCAATCATCGTAGAGGAAGCAACTGATTTCTTCAAGAGTCTTGGAGTCTCAGATTTTACTTTCGATAGCTGTAGATTGGTATTTTTACGGCAATTACATATTTAGTTCCCAATATTAAAGAGTTTCCTTTTTCTTTATTTTTCCCCTTAAAATTCATAACTTTTTTGAGGTAGGCTTTGATTCTCCGCTTTGCTTTTCAGTGGGGATGGAGGTGTCGAGCAAAGCTTGCCGTTCGTGGATCAATTGATAACCCTCTGATTGGACTCTACCAGGAGGGTACTCATAACGTTGTGGATATTCCTCAATGCAAAGGTCTAAAAAATCACTGTTTTTTTCAGTTCTTAATCTTGATTTTTTTTTTTTTGATGTTAATCTTTCTGCTTCAGCTCATCACCCCAATATTAATGCTGCTGTTGAGATACTAAGACAAGGTGGCATTTTTTTTCTTTTTTCTTTTAAAGATTAAAATTTTGATTAAATTTAAATATTTTCTGCTTAATACTTTTTTTTTTTTTGGTTATTTTAGGTATTAGAGAATTAAATATTGAGCCATACAATGAGGATCAAGGGACGGGGGATTTGCGATACATTCAGGTGATTTATTCGGATGATATTAAATATATATAGATTGACAAGAAAATGAAATTTATTACTGTTATTATTGGAATCTGTATTTTGGATGATTTTGATGAATGTTCAAGGTGTACAGATGGCTGTGACAACATACAATACAGCACTTCCTGCTGCTGAAAGATATAGAAATGGTAGTTTTAAGCAATTTGTATTGCTTCTTCTTCTGGAAAATATTCTGTTTTCTTAATAATTTAAGGCAAATGAGAGTGACAGTTGAATAAATTTTGTATTCCAGGTAGAGTACAGGTTGCTTTAGTTTGGAATTCAAGAAATGAGAAATCATCAAATTCGGACAAATTAAATGCCTTGGCCAAAGTGAGCTCAGCTTCCTAAGTTTTATACCCTTCTATTGCTCACTCTTAACTTTTTGTTTGATGTGTACTTCCGTCTAATGGTGTACAGTTTCTGTGGAGAAATGGTGGGCCAAGGAGTAACCTCTATTTGATTCACTCTGTATGGGCTAATTTTCAGACATCTACTAACAATGTGAGTTGGTAGTTTATCTTTTGAAATATATGATGAGTAGTTCATGCCTGGAATGGCTTCTTGAAAGGAAAAATGTATTTGATGCAATTGTGATTCTTTGATATTTCCTTAAACTAATCTCATTGGTTGAGTTGGCAAACTGGAATATACTAGAAGCAGTAAAAGGCTATTTTAAGAAACTATTAAGAAGAAATTTAAAATGGACTAGTCGGTCTTTATTAAAAGTTGTTTTAAGTGGAATTCAAATAAGTTTAGTTTTTTTTTTTTTTTTGGCCTTAGATTTGCTTTTGCCAGTTGCATTAATTGCTAATTGTTCTTATATGTTCGTTGTCATTTGTGCTGCTAGCTGTTGTTATTGATTTTTCCTTTTCTTTTTCCCTTGTTTCAAATACTTTGGACATTTGGAACTTAGAATGTTTTACTGAATGATGCAGATTATTTTTGGGAATAGGTGGAGACATCTTTTAGGGGAAAGAGATTTCTGGGAACATGTTGGAGGAATTGATATGTCCTTGGATCCCTCCAGTTTTGGCCAAGCAAACACACGGGTAAGCAAACCCGCTAATTCCATAAGTCACATTTGATTGGGAATTCTTACATGCTATCCATATGCTATCGCATAAGAAATGAACAATATACTGCATACTAAAGCCAAACATCACAAAATATTATTTACACAGGAACTGAGAGTCTGTAGAGTAAGGGCTCTGAGGTGCCAGTTTTTGAATGCTATATCCATCATAGGGGCTTTTGTTCTTTCCATAGCTTCTTGTGCACTATCTTGTTCCATTTTGCCACAGCTGTTGATCAACATATGATGCATGATACAGCTTAAATATCTGCAGGGCATGCGACTTAAGTATCTTATATTGTTTGTTTGAATCCTGCTTAATATACTTTTCCTTATTGCTTCTTTTTCAGGCTTTTGATAACCTGCTTCGGAAATTACATAAATATGTGCCTTATGCAGCATCTGTGGCTGATTTGTATGCAGGAGCCGGCGTGATTGGATTATCATTAGCTGCCACTAAAAAATGCAGGCAAGAGGCAGAATGTCCTAAACACTTCAGATTTCTCTCTGATTCTTGCATTTAATGAGACTAAACTTTTATTCTGATTTTGTTTCTACTGTAACCAGGTCTGTCAAATGCATTGAGATTAACAAAGAATCTAGGCCATCATTTGAGAAGACAGTTGACCGCTTACCAAACTCTATACTGGGCAGCATTAGCTGGCATAATGCTGACACATCCATTGTTAGTATCAAGCTCATGCAAATTTATAGTCTTGCATATCATATATGATTCACACTCAGTTCACTCTCCATATAATGATGTTTATGTGCCTTGAGCTTCCATAGAAGTTTGGCATGTAATGTGGCTGTTGAATAATTCCGAACTAACTGCATGATGAATTCACTAAATTTGCAGGATCCTCTTTCTTGGCTTGTGGGATCAGATGTGATTGTTGTTGATCCTCCTAGGAAGGGATTAGATACATCTTTGATTGATGCATTGCGGACTATATCATCACAAAAAGTTAAACCATCATTGAAAAGGTAGGATGATTCTGTATATTTCAAGATATTTGTACAGGGATTTGATGGCAGTTTCTATTATGAACACTTTTCAATTGTTACTTGGAATTTGCTGCGCTTCATACGTTTCAAGTTTTTAACTCCTATATCTAAACTCCAGTTCATCTTCAAATATAAAAGAAGAAAAGAGACCATGGGTTTTACGTGAAAGAGAACATGCAAAAGAAGCTTCAGTTCAAGTTGGAAGAGAAACAATTTCAGCAGATGCTCGATCACTTCCAGAAACTCTCATTTATATAAGCTGTGGGTGGGAAAGCTTCAAAGAGGTACTTCTAGTTGGAAGATTGTGTACTGTTTTTAACTTGTCAGAGTTTTCGCAAAGTAATTTGGGTGGGATTATATAACAGGATTGCAAGTCCTTGTTGACTAGTAAGTCTTGGCATTTGGAAAAGGCCCATGGTTTTAATTTCTTTCCCGGCACTCAGAGGTATTTCTCCTTCAAACTTGTGTTTCATTGCTAAATAAAAGTGAACATAATGAGAATTTATTTGTCTGTCGCATGATTTGTAAAGTTAACCCTTTCTTCTCCTTTCATTGATTTATCCATTGGGAGTAATTTTGGGATATTTCTTGCAGCATTGAGGTTTTAGCTGTGTTCAAAAGGAATCTCAAGAAAAAGAAAACAGGAAAGAAAAAGAAGAAACAGGCATGAGGGACAGAGTGGCATGGATTGTGCATTTAGTTTTTTCAAATCTCTTCTCAGTTTATGCCATAAGAAAATGGTCAGAACATAGGTAGAATAGTAGTTTCATGGGAAAGAGTGGTACTAAATTTGTGTCTCCTTCATGGCAAATTGATCTCGGCTTCAGCATGTTAAGAAGTCTTGGAGCTAATGAGTACATATGTTGCATATGAGAGGACAGCATGATGTAAACAGGAAAAAAATCTGTATCATTCATTCTAGGATCGGTGGAAAAACCTGCAAAACTGAGCGGAAAAATGTGAACTGGCAAAGAAAAACGAAGGTAAAAGGAGATGTGTGGTTCAAAAAAATCTGCTATTATACATTTTTTTTAATTACGAGACATCAACTATCCTTTTCTTCCCCTTTGGATCTTGCTAAATGAGGAAAGGCAGTCAAAATGTTGTATGCCCGTAAGTCCTGCCTGGTCAAGATCCCAACTACAGAAGGAACCTGCAGGTGAAGCACAACATCAGATTAAGAAAATTGTTAGGAAAAAAACTTCATTATCTGTACAAAATGGAAGAATGAGCATGACAAAAAAAAAAACTGTTTCTGTCAGGTTGGCAAACTCACCCCTGCCCCTTGATACTTTGGCACGATTAGCAAATGCCGTTGTCCGACTTGCCTGAATAGAATCATTGCTTTAGCCACTGACATGCTTTCCACCACCGTGTAAGGGGTTGTATTAGTGAGAGGATGTAAATCAACATACATTTCCATTTCATCAAGGGTCACAGCCACCTGCTCAATCTTTAGTTCCCTTTCAGCCAGCTCAACCCAGTTGAATTTCTGCCTCACTTCCCATTCCTCTGTTCTTCTTTTCTCTAGCAGGAACCATTTCTTCTTCAGGGCTTGAACAAGGTGAGCTCTGAGGATCAGTCCATGCAGCTCTGTTGCCTCGGTGGCCACAGAGCCTGGCACCAGCACACCCTGATCTACAATGGGGAATGCATTATGTGTAGTGTTCTTCAATACATCCACAATTCGCGAAACTTTTTCCACCCCACAAAGAGTGACTACTGGTGGCTTGGCATCGGCAAGCTCACCAACAGTGAGATTTCTCATCCAGGGCTCAGGATTTGCATCCAGGAAAGGGAGGCTTTTAAGTTCCAGTATAATCTCATAGATGCTGGTGTTGAAGGTGTCTGCAACAGTTTTTGCTATCAGAAGGACTATCATTGTTATTGGCAGCAAAAGAAGGTTGTTTGTGAGTTCAAGGAATATCACACAAATTGACACAGTCATTCTCATTGAGCCAGCCATAAGGGAGGCTGCACCAAGAACAGCATAAAGCCCCTGGTCTAAGTTTGTATATGATCCCATGGCCATACCGAGAAGTCGACCATAACTTGAGCCCATGAGGATGATAGGGAGGAAGAGACCAGAAGGAACAGCAATGCCCAAAGTAATGAGCCCTAAGATGCAATAAAGTGCAAAAAAGATTAAGATGGACGTAGGTTGGAATTCAGAGGAAGTGTTGGTGGAGAAAATGTTTCGAACAGCATCATCATTAGTTGTAAGGAGGAGGGTAGCTAGATCATTATAGTAGCCATCCGGACAGTTAAACTGCTTGAAGTTCCCGAACCGATCATTTGTGGGACAAGCTTCCGAAAAAGAGGGATCACAAGCTCTGCATTGCGCTAGAAAAGGGAGACAATATTGGCAAACTGAGGTAAAGAGTGAGACGGTAAGAGCTAGAACTAGTTTATGCAATTTCCCCTTCCTGCAACAGAATAAAGAAACGTGAATACAAGAATTGCCATGTCTAATAAAATGTGAGACCATGATTGAAGAGAAAGTTGGATTTCGTAGCTTACTGGTTAATAAGACTGTAGAGTCTGAGGACCATATGGAGACCATGATTGTATAAGCTTCCCAAAAGTCCACCAATAATTCCAATTATGATCACAGGGATTACATCCATGGGATGGTAGCTGACTTTTACATCACTAACATCGAACATAATCAACCCTCCTGTTCCAAAAAGGCCACATTTTCCAGAATTGCAGATTTCAATGAATGCTCTAAGCACCACCACCACAACTGCTGTACTAAAGAAAGTTCTCCAGAGAAGAGAACTCCTCCACCACGTTGCAACCTCTTCGAGAGCAAATAGGACACCTCCCACTGGGGCACGGAAAGCTGCACAAACACCTGAGGAAGAACCAGTGGTGATGATATCTCTTCGATCACGATCATTGTTGAAGTAGCGAATCCACTGCCACTTAAGACGGTGGTTGTCAGGCCCTCCTTGGCCTAGTAAAGCAGCAATGCAACTCCCAATGTGCACTAAAGGCCCTTCTTTCCCCAGATCCAAGCCAGCTGAAACTGCTCCAATGTTGCCAACGATCTACAATTATGGAAAATCTTTCAGCAGGACCTAATAAATAAAATAAAGTGAAACTTTCTCATACTTTATGTAACAGCTTGCGTTTCATCGATGTTATTCCTAATCTCTCCGACAAAGCAACACAAAGAATAGTAGCAAAGTGACAACCGTACATTGAAATATAGGAAAAAACTCTTGAAATGACTTTAGTTTAGCACTACATCATTGACCAAGTTCCAGATCTGATCGAACTTTACTATATCCATATTTTGTTGAAACTAAACAGCATAAGGCAGATATGAAATGGAAGGTTTATTTTCAGAAAATGATCGAGTCGATGTCAAAATGTAGGTTGAAATCAGCTCTCTGAAATACGTACGCTGGTGCCAACCTTATCAAAATTTCTTTTCCGATTAATCTTACTTCCTATAAGTAAATTCTGAGCTGTATGATTTGAACCATTACTGGAACTTTCACCAAGGATTCTAATTGAAGGCTAACCAACCTTGACAAGCAATGTTGTAGCACCAAACATGTTAGGAGTATCCACTCCATTGAGATAAGCCTTGATTTCCGGAACACCAGGACCGGCTGCAGTTGGGGCAAAACACACACAGAGAACTGCAGCAACCAAGGTCAGCAAAAAATTGACACCGGTGAAAAAGACCAGCCCAGATATATACCTGCATCAAATCACCTAGCAATAATGATCATGGAAGTTTGGTATTTGATCATGGAAAATGAAAACAATGATTAGAACTGAGAAGTGCAAGGAATGACACCTTACCTTCCCTCCTTGATGAAACTAATAATAGCAAGAAGCTTGTAGCCGGCAATGTTCTCAATTGCAAGATTGATCAGAGTGGCAGTTAATCCTGTTAGCAATCCAACAAGGAAAGCCAGAACCCATTTCAAGAATATGTACTGCCAAACTTGTAGTTTGGATCTGCTTCTCCAATCATGCTTGAAAAGATCATTCTCATTTATCCTGCATCGCAGCCACTACTGATCAGTTCTCAATAGATTTTAACCAAACAAAGATCAAAGAAGAAAAGAAATTAAGCAAGAGAGAACTGAATCAGAATTCAAAAAAAAAAAAAAAATGGTAAAAGTATATTACTCATAATCCAAGCTCTCTATATGGGAGACCTTGGCTCCAACCAAGGCTAGTGGAGTGGAAGAGAGAGTTGTGTTTCTCTTGAGAAGTGGCTGACATAGAGAATTGCTTTCAGGGTCTCTTTCTTCTTCATCAGCTTTAGCTTCCATGTTATGGGGAGTTTCTGGTTTTGCCAATTGGCTAGAATCCTCCTCCATTGCAAGCATATAGAAGCTTTGGAGATGCTGTTGCTCTTTCCTAGTTGGCTTTTGGATGGCCATGGATTGAGTAAGCCTCTTTTATATCTCTTGGGAAATGGCTGTTATCATTCATCTTAAATGTCCCTATGCCTATTGGCCAAAGAACAAAGTCCCTTTCCTTTGTCTTTCTAAAATAAAAATATATGCAAGATTTTGTACCCACCTATTGCTTAATAGTGACAAAATCTAGGTTAAGTCAAAAGTTTGCCTTCTTCTTTTCATATATAATATTTGACACATGGGTTTGTTTTTTTCTTCTCCTTTCTCTCTCAAATCTTAGAATAAATCTTGTAAATCATTAAACTTATTGTTTGGTGAACTTAACACATTTTATCTTATTAATTCCTTAAATGTTGGGAGCAATTATTATCAAATTAAATATTAAAAAAAAATTGTTGCTTGTTTCATAAACCATAACAAGCGGCTTGGGGAAAAAGGAAAGCAAACGTGTTCCATGCTTTTGGGGCAAATGTCGACTTACTACATGTAAATTAATTATGTATGTATTTAATATTATAAATTAATTATTTATAATATTGATGTAATATTTTTTATTATCAAAAAGTAAAAAATAAACAATAAAATTTAAATATAAAAAAAGTAAGAATAGAAGATGTTTAAAAATAAAAAAATTCATTTTGAGATATTAAAAAAAAAAAAAAGAGAGAGACACTTGAAATTAGATTAAGGATTGTAACGAGTTTATTTTGAAATGAAATTTTCTCAATCAATCTTTTAACATTCACACTCAATTTTGATTCGATATTAAAATATTTTTTTTATTTGATTCAATTCATATATTTATCAATTGTAATCTATTTGATTTATCTTCAACTTAACTTTTAATTTCGATCCTATTAAATCAAAACGGATTAAAATTCATTAGACATAAATTATTTTATTATCTTTAAACGAGAGGAAGTAAATAATATTATTTCTTTTGATTGTCGATAAGATGTGAATCGCCTGCTCAAGTTAACTACTATTAATTGGTTATATCTTAATCGGAAAAAAATGTATTTAAAGTTCTCTCAGATTTGATTAAAGAAGTCTTGAAATACAACATATATCATTAAAAAAAAAAAAAAAACTTTGGAAAAGTCTCATGCCCTTTGTCAGAACATCAATAATTGTGTTGATGATTACTTTCCTTTTTAAAGTTGATTTCCTTCCAATTCTTGTTGATTATCATACCAAACCCTACCAAGCTTACCAATTTAGTTTGATCATTTTATATGAACAAAAAAGGAAAGACATCACTAATTTCAACTCCTTATCTTCCTTCCTTTTACCAGCAAGGGAAAAGCTAGAACAACTTATGGAATGTGGAAGTTATTAATTCAATATTTGGATGATTATAAGGCATTATATTCTCTGAATATTTTTCTTGATGCATGCAAATATTTTCGTGAACTTGTGTCATTGTGACAAAGACAAAATCCAGAGAGAGAGAGATGAAAGAGTTGAGGATTTTAAAGTCGCCATGTTCTCTCATTGTTTTGTTCATCCTCATTTGCTTGATTTTATATCAGTTCTCTAATTCAACCAGCAAATCTCTTGTCAACTCAAAAGCAAGGGTTCTCAAATTACAATATGTAAGAAAATACTATCTTTTCTTTCAAGTTTTATTTTCTTTTTTAAAATATAATGATTTTATCATGTGTATGACAGTGTGCATGCGCGTATATTTTATATGTATTTAAAATATTTAATTTTATAACATGATACTTGTAATTGCTTATATTACAAGAGATCATTTGATCTGTCTCAAATCTTCCTCTTGATTTTTAATAGGCAAACATCAATTCTAACTGATTGATTTTTGAAGCTTGAAAGGAACAAATAACCCTTAATATATCCCACCATCTTCTTTGTACATACTGTTGAAACATTGGTTACATGAATTTAGCCAAAGGTTTTTACATTTTTTTTTTTTGGATTTATATTTGAAACATTGTATCGCTGGCAAATAAACTGCTAATGGGACGGGACAGGTTTGTCAAACCCTTTTGAGGGTTTGATTCAAGGCACAGTAAAAGGCTTTTCAAAAATCATCCAGAAACTAAAATCTGTTCCTTCGTTCATTTGAATGTCTTAAGGCATATTTTTTGGTGGTTTATTAGGAGTTTGAAAGGAAAACTTTGCTGCAAGCGTTACGGAGAGCATCAATGTCTGATAGAACAGTCATCCTGACAGTTGTTAACGAAACTTGGGCAAGACCAGGCTCCATCCTAGACCTGTTCCTGGAAAGCTTCCGAATTGGCGAAGGAACAAAACGCCTGTTAAACCATCTGCTTATCATCGCTGAGGATAGCCAAGCTTTCCAATATTGCAAGTCTAAGCATCCCCATTGTTTCCACCTCAAAAACTCCCCAGAAAAAATTCACCAAGATACCATCCGGAACCCAAGGTAATAACCTCTTGTTGAGTCCGAGCAGACTAAGATTGCTTCAACGAGTTATTCAATTGGGTTACAGTGTTGCTTTCACAGTAAGTTTCTAAGTTGCTTGTGCCTTTAATTACTAGCTAGATGACAATTTCAGATCCTGTTAGCTTTAGCCTTTAGGCAAGTTTAACTGAGGTTGGTTTCTGATTGAAGAATGCAGATGCCATGTGGCTGAGGAATCCCTTAAGAGAAGTTGTGCCTAATTTTGGAATGTCAATATCGTGTGAGCTTTATCCTATTGATGATGAAACCTTTGGAATCGAAGGAGATGGAGGATTCTTTCATGTCAAAGCAGATGATAGAACTTATGAGTTCATCAAAAACTGTAACGTGAAAAGGGTTTTGTATCCTGATTCTGAACACCAATCCCTCTGCAAAATTATTGGAAATGATAACTACATCGACCTCATTGAAATGCGGGTTAAATATTTCAATGAGGTGAATTTTTGTAGACTTTGTCAGCCATGTGATTTGACTAAGATATATACCATACAAGCAAACTGCTGTGAGAACATTGATAGCAAGATCCACGATCTGAAGCTTGTTCTTGATGACTGGAGAAAATTCAGAGAACTGTCTGCAAATAATGGTAGCTCGAAGTGGTCACCCTTATCATGGCGAGCTCCACAGAAATGCATAGGGTGATTTCTTCTCTCGGACATGTTTTGCATCTGGTAAGCTGTAAAAGTGTGTCCAATAAAAAGTCCGGGGTTTAAATCTCTATCTTCTTATTTCCAGGCAACGAACTCCTACGTACAAAAAAAAAAAAAAAATTCCGGATCTTGCAACTTTTGGAAGAGACAAAACAACATATATAGATTCAAATGTTACCTATTCTAAACTGGAAAAGAAAATGTGAAAAGGTTGCCAATAACATAGACAACATAGCCTTTCTTCAGGTTCATTGTCATCCACAATAACCTGAACATTGTAAGCAGATTTAAAGAAAAGGGTATTTGCATATTCAAGAGAATGGCAAATAACAGATGACAATTCAGTGGATAATGAAGAAGATTGATCCTCTTGAACTGATACTGAAAGTAGAGTATTTTTGGGTTTTTGGGAAGAGAGTGAAAGATTATTGAGAGGTGGGGCTTTGGCTGGTGGTGGAGGAGGATTGGAAGGTAAGAGGAAGAAGAGAAAGTAGCCACTGTTGTGAATGGGAATTTTATTGGCTTTTCTTTTCTAGTTCTTGGATTGGTTCCTATCTCGCCATCTCATGTACTTTTCAGTTTTGGAATTTGACTGGGATAAGCTGACTGGCCTAGTGGTCTTGCTTGGGTCAGCTTTGGTGATTCAGGCTTGGACTGGATACTTTGGGTCTGATTATATAAAATACTTTGGGTCATAAAGCTAATTGGGTTCGTTTAGGTTAATCTGTTGTCCAAATGGTTTTGGGCCTTTAGCCTTTGAGATCCGAAAATTAAGGGATCAAGATTATCAATGAATATTTAATTTGTTTCTCTTACAACATGTCATCCGAAAACAGTCGACAGTTGAAAGGGCACATATACACCCTTAAATGTAGACATTGGCCACAGTACAACCCCGTCTTTGCCGCATGCACCGCCACTGCTTTGCCATTGGTTGCTCAATGCCTCAAGTCCCTTGTGAAAGAGAAAAGATCAAAGCTAAATGAGAGAGTACAACAACTGTTCTAGATGAAAGATTAACCAACAACCCTTTTTTTAAGTAAGATTCTGATTCATTTTGGAACCAAATCAGCTTATATATTAAGTTATAACACAACATATTTGAAGGCTATTTTTTTTGTCAGGACATCTTTAGCTTAGTTTCTTGTTTCTGTGTTGCTGTTGTTGTTGTTGTTGCTTTGTCTGGTTTAAGTAGGCCTTGTTCTTGTTGAAGCATGTTCTTATTCCCTGATTCCTTGGAATAATGCTAGTATTGTAGCTTATCCAAAGCAAAAAGAAAGAGAACAAAGTTCTGTTACATAGCATCTGAGATTCTGAAATTCAGCTTATTTTATATATCCTTTAATCCTGACAAGTTATACTATTTAGTAAGTTGTTTTTCAAAAAGAGAAGTTCATTATGTTGAAGAAGATCAATGTCTAGAATGAATACACTGCAGACATGAAAATGACAAGTGTCTGTTTTCAGTTTTTGACCAGGCTATTGGCTGAAGAGAGGAGATCAGTTATGCATAAAATGAAACCCGAAAGCAAATGAAAATGGTGTGGCATCTCAAATGAATCTTCCAATGTGCACTCAAATCTGTGCGAGTTCCATGAATTGTCAAAAGATGCAAATTTCCTCGAATTTTAAAACCCTGAAAAAAGCATGTCAATATACATATATTTTCTTATTTCCAAGCTTTTGAAAGCATCCCATAACACATGAGAGAGCAGCCCCAAAAAGTGGTTGGTTTTAGGTAAATCAAATTAATAAATGAATCCTTTTTAAGGGTTTTGTTAATTTAATCAATCTCTGCTTTCACCCTCCATGAATCTTCTGGTGCTAACTATTACTACCAATTAACAAAAAAATTAGTGGGGGTTTAATTTTTATGTTAAACAAATATCATGGTTCACTAGCATGCTTTTTTTTCATATCTGTGAGCTGAAAGCTGATCAGGTCTCTCTATCTTTTTATCTTACACAAATGCTAGACCTGTTCGATAATGACAGTGAGTGGATTTATAAAATCAAAGGCAAATCCACCACAACTAATCAGTGGACAGCTAATACATTAACACTGATTAAAAGAAATTAATCAGGGTGGGAAAAAAGAACCCCGAAAAAGGATAGCAAGCCTTGTCCAATGGAGTTCCATTTTCTAGGTTGAGGGCGTGGCATCCTATATGTTTGTATTGTTCTTGATTACTACAATTTGAATAGGACATATGTAACTGTCATGACCTAATATTAACAAAAAGCAGGGGACAAAAGTTCACGACCAAGAACCAACTAGAGATCACTGAGATGCTAGGCAAAGAAATAATAAAAAAAAGAAAAACAGTTTTTTTCTTCTCTTTTTAAAGCTTTCTACTTTTTCTGATTCAAGTATAAAAAGATCTTCCTTGATTATCAAAATAATACTGTTAAGTAATAAAACCAAATGCATCTTATGGTAATCTCAACTGATGAGCCATACTTCATTAAGAATAAAAATTTCCTGCGAATGGGGGTTTCTTGCAATTGTAGATTCATTCCTGTATTACCCAGTTCTTTTTTTCTATAAATCATCTCTTCTCTCTCTTCATTTACTCCAAAATTTTGACTTTGTGTTACTGTTTAAGCTCTACAGACTGTGAAGTGTGAACTTTCCTTTTTGTTTTTCTTTTTATTGACTTTCCCCTCTCTGGAAAGCTTCTCATTTTCTGTCTCTGTGCGTAATTTATTTCTGTTATGTTCATTTATCTTTGCGTGTTTGTTGTGTTATAGCTTTGTTTTGATGATTTCTGGATACCCTTTTGGCTGTTTTCTTTTCTTTCTTTGTTCATGAATGGATGCTGATCTGCATAACTAATTTTATAGTCTTGATCAACTTTGCATTCCAAAGTCTGCATGTGGATCTTATTGTCTTCTGAATGTTGTTCAACTGGTGATGTGAAATACTTCATCCCAAGGATTTTTACCTTTCCATTCTCCACAAAAGATGAAAGATTATCAGCTTAAGGTTGGCATTGGCAAGATGCTTTCTAGTTTCTAATTCATGTAAATTTACATATTTGTCTTTGACCTTTCCAATCAATAGTTTAGAAATGGTCAGTTGGTGAAAATATATATAATCTGGATTCAGGTGATTATATCAGGTTCTTCATGCATAAAGTAGACTATTATCAGCTTCTGAAATAATTGTTTTAAACGCTCTTAAAATTATCTCTGTTAATTTAGGACCACAATTAATATGTCTAATCTGTTTTGCTTTTGAAGGGTATTTTTATGTAATCCTTTCTCTTGAACAACATGGATGAGGATAGCTTTCACATGCCCCCACTGGAAAACATACAGATATTTAGAGCTACTAGAGAAGTAAATCCAAACTACAATGGAATTTCTTCAAGCAGGAGCAGCTTTGGTGATTCATGTGGTGTAGAACCCCAGGATGCAGATTACTCCTATATTCCCCAGCTCAGTGATGACCTAGAGAATTTGATTTTGGCTCGATTTCCTAGACTAGAGTATTGGAAACTTTACTTGCTAAACAAGCACTTTTTACATCTTCTAAAAAGTGGTGAGTTATTTAGAATTAGGAGGGAAATCGGGCTTAAAGAATCATCTATATTTATATCACCTATTGGGGGCAATTGTTGGTGGGCATTTGATAGGCTATTCAAGTCTTGCAGAAAGCTTCCAGAGTTACCATCATCAGATATGTCCTTTATAAATGGAGATAAGGAATCACTTTGTGCTGGGAGCCATTTGATTGTGTCAGGCAGGGAGACTGAAGGTTCTGTCGTGTGGAGGTTTGAACTGGAAACAAGTAAATGGTTTAAAGGTCCTTCCATGATCGATCCTAGATGTTTGTTTGCGTCTGCCACCTGTGGTACCTTTGCTTTTGTAGCTGGTGGGATTGGGATGGAGACCAAAGTCTTGAATTCAGCCGAGAAATATAATCCGGAGACTAAATCATGGGAGCTGCTCCCGAGGATGCATCAGAAGAGGAAGCTTTGCTCAGGTTGCTTCATGGATAACAAATTTTATGTAATTGGAGGGAAAGATGAGCACGACAATGAACTCACCTGCGGGGAGGCTTATGATAAGGATAAAAACACATGGGAACTGATCCCAGACATGTTGAAAGATGATACCCCAGTTGCAACAAGCCAATCTCCACCCCTTGTTGCGGTGGTGAACAATGAGCTTTACTATCTCGAAACATCTTCGAATCAGCTGAGGATCTACCTTAAGAGCAGCAACATATGGAAGAAGTTGGGACCAGTACCAGTTAGAGCTGATCTTCATAGAGGATGGGGTGTGGCATTCAAGTCTCTAGGCAATGAGCTGCTGGTGATTGGATACTCCTCTTCCTCCATTCCAAGTGGTGACATGACTATCTATACCTGCAGCCCACAGCCTGGCACCGAGGAGGAATTGCAATGGAGGTACATTGAGGCCTGCAAAGACAGGCTTAATTTCTTTCTTCTGAACTGTTCTGTTATGGTAGCTTGAATTTGTACTCGTATCGTTTAACAGGCTTTACTGAATAAAAAGCTGCCAGATTGTGTATTTTTCATTGGGTCCCCTCCAAAACTTTCTGAAGATAACCTGGTGCTTGTTTGATTTCCTTCTATTTTCTTAATCATCTATAATTTCTAGACAGAGAATCAATCTGATAAGATTGTGCTAAATTAATCCTGTATTTGTTGATGAGTTGCATCTAACATGGCTGTAAGTAGTTGAAACATACAAATTATCAAATAGCTTCTTTAGTACCATACCGTGCCACAAAAACATATCAGATGCCAGTCCAAGCAACTAATTCAAGTCCTTACAAGCAGCTAATCAAGATTTCAGACTTTAATTAATGATTATAGGATTCACTTGACAGTCCACGTCAATAAATATTTCATGACGATAAATTATTTCTTTTAATTAATCGTTTCATGAATTATTAAGAGAGATATAAAATAAAAAATAATATTACGATTTATATTAACTTATAAGATATTATTTACTTTGATTTCGTTAAATCTTATGATTTTATTTCGTAAAAAATAACTCATTAAAATAATATGAATATTTGTATCTTAAAATTAATTCTAACGCATAGTTAATATAAAATACACAACTTCACTCTAAAATCATAGGATTCATGATTACTCTTTGAGATAATGAGAAGTAGCTTTTTTAGGCATAATTACCATCAAATTCAAACTTGATAAAATAAAATAGAAATTAGCAACAAAGTTTTTACTTTGTTCAATTTGTCCAATTTATATATGGTAGGCTACTGGATGCTTTTTTCGTTTGATTAATTTTTTTACCAATTTTACCCTCGATGAAAACAACTTTTTACCCTTAAGAAGAGAAACTGCTATTGAGCAAAAGGGTTGAGGATAGAAGAAATAGATTTCTCTCTCTCTCTCTCTCTCTCTCTCTCTCTTTTTATCGTTTCTTTCTTTCCCCATTTTTTAAAAAGAAATAAAAAAAATGTTGGGCCAGCCAATTAATGGGCCAAGAAGAGTGGTTATAACGTAATTTAGCCCAACTAAAGTGGCATTCCTGATCCCCTCAATATAAAGCGACGCAAAGAGATAAACTGGCGGGAAAGTTAAAAACCAAAAATCAGGAAAAGATTTAAAAAATGGAAGAATCGAAATCGAAAGAGAAAATGTGTTGGAGAAAAGAACTGGATCAGAACCTAAAGCGGCTCCACTCGCTGCTCTTCAGCGCAGAGCTCTGCCTCGGAAAGCAGAATTTCGCTGCGGCTCAGGTCCGCTCGCTTCTACTTCTCTGCTTCCTCGGTTCTCACTCTCTCAATGAAGTCGATGAGACCTTCACTCGTCCCATCCGTAACGAAGCTGTCTCTAAGCTCGACTCAGCTCGCCGTGCCTTCGTTCAAGAATCCGATCGGTATATATCTAATATCATGAATTAAATTTTAGGATTTTAAACCTTATTTTTTCAATTTAATATAATCAAAATGGAATATGCTTATTTTCTTTGGTAATTTTTGCTGTTAGAGCTTTTCTTTCCCAATAAAACTTGTGATTAAAGTTTGATTTTGTTTATTATTAGGGTTTTTTTTTTTTTTTTTTTGGTTTTACTATTACCGTTAGTCATTTAAATCTTTATCTTTGATGTTGATAAAATGTGTTACGAATTGCATATCTTCGGAGTATATTTATTTTCACTCAATTAAGGTATCGATTGGATAAAAATAGTTAACAAATTTTCTTCTAATAAGGGTTCAATTGATAAAATAGATGTTCAAGGGTTTAATTAATTGAAAAAACAATAAAGGCTTATATGATTTTTGAATTTTAATTCAGGGGTCTTTTTGACCGTTTTGCTTTTTTTTTTTTTTTTTTTTTTAATTTGAATAACCTGAGCTCTGGTTGTGTCTCAGGGAGGCCAAGAGGTGAGGCAAGATAAGTTGACTAAGCCGTCTAAAGTTATGACACCGGCAAAGTTGGCATCTTTGTGTGGGAACAAAATTACAAGGACAAATAATTGCTCGTACAAAAGCTCTTTGGACTCCAAAACTAACTCTTCCATAGATTGCCTTAAAGTGGAAAAGGGTCAGTTTTATCACAAGCTTCCTAGGGGACATGGTGTTTCATCCTTTTGCAAAGCTGAAGAGGAAGATAAAGGCTTTGGCAATACCTCGAGGACAAAGCATTCACACATAGAAATCAGCAGCCCCAGAAATGACAATGCAAGGTCACCATCAAGCAATGAAGAAGCTAATGCTAACGTTTCAGGGAATAGATTTGTAACTGCTAGAGAAAAACTGGTATTATACAAAATATTAGAGTTTTGGCATGTAAACTGCCAATTGTTACTTTGTCTGGAATATTTGGAAGTGAAACCATTTGTTTTACATTTTCTTACATTATTATCCCATACATTTCAATGTTAATCCCTTCGTTGTAGGTAATGGATGTGAGACAAAAACAAGGGCTAGCTGGTTCTCCAAATGCTTCTGTCTCCCCACAAAGTGATACCAATTTCAATTCTAGAGGTTATGGTGCAAAATCCTATGGTTTTTTACGCCTGGAGTTCGTGGTAATTTTGTTTCCCCAATAAGATCTAATGGTGGCAGTGTTGGAAATGTGACATCACAAACTTGTGGAAAGGGTGATGATGCATTAAATGACTCAACAAGGACATCGTGAATTATGTAAATTCTTCAAAGGAAAAATGCAACTTGAATTATATCCTTGGGCAATGCCAGCCTATCATCATGGATTATGTATTACATTTTAAATGTCTGATCTCTGGAAAGAGATTCAGCCATTTGGGATTTCTGTTGACTAAAGAATTTCTTACCTTGCTCTTGCAGATAAATGAACTTTTATTGCCTTCATAGACATTTAAACTGATTTTAAGAATTATTTTTATCTTGTATAACCAGGATGCATTTTCAAGGTTTTTTTTTTTTTTTTTTTTTAAATATTGAACTGCATATTTCAGATGTCTGATGTTTGCCTTCATGTCTTCACTTGTTTTTAATGGTTTTAAAACCAGTTTGGAAATGCTGTGTGGTCCTGATGAACTTCCTTAAAAATTAAGGAATTTGGAACCTCGTCTTATTGAGCATGTCTGCAATGAGATTATTTATCGAGATCCAAATGTTCGGTTGGATGATATTGGTATTATAACATACATGAAACTTCCGTTTAGGTTTCAGCTTTGTTCAGCTACATGCTTATCTACAAATGTTTTTGTAATTTACAATTTCTTCTTAAAACTGCAGCGGCTTGCTTGGAACATGCCCAAAAATGTGTGACAGAGATGGTCATGTGGCCCTTATTACGTTCTGACATATTTCGAGGCCGTCGCTCTCCTGGAAGAGGTCTTCTTCTCTTTGGTCCCCCAGTAAGTGTTCTTTTATTCTGTATAAATTGAAGATACTATTCTAATAATATTATCAAGGGTTCATGACTTCTTCTGCACCTACTATACTACAGGGAACGGGCAAAACAATGATTGGGAAAGCTGTAGCTGGAGAAGCAAAAGCCACCTTTTTCTACATAACTGCTAGTTCATTGACAAGCAAGTTGGTATGTCTCCTACTGTTTGCCCGTATGATACTTTGCATGTGTATTTTTGAAATAAGGTCTGTTAAATATTTACGCACCTCTAAACATAGTACCTCTGAGATTGAAGGTAAGTGTTTAGATTAAAATCTCTTTGGTTGCTCCTAACATTTCATTTCCAGAAGTTACCACTTGCTTTCATTCTTTCTCCCAGATGGTATATTGAATCAACTATAATAGGTAACATTTCAACTGGTGAGTGTAGATTGGAGAGGGAGAAAAGCTAGTGAGGGCGCTTTTTGGGGTGGCCAGTTGTCGTCAGCCGGCTGTAATTTTTGTTGATGAAATTGATTCACTTCTATCTCAGGTAAGCTATATCTTATTGCTCTTAAAGACCAACTTGAATCAGTGTCAGAGCTACCATTGAATGCTATACTGAAATGATTGAAGATTTGGTCAAAACTGGATGATGAATTTAATTATTTGCTTTTGCAGTCATTTATGTGGATATTCACCACAAGGCATGGACTTATTTTCTTTTGATTATTAGTTAAGTTTTGATTTGTCATGAATTCTATTTGAACTAGAGAATGCTTCAGATCCATTTAATTTACACATACACCACTTTTAAATCATCGTAATGATTAGGCTGATGCAGTTTATTAGACTCTTACATCATAATAATCTTCATAACCAGTTAACGATGAGTTCTGCTAAAAGGTTTTTATCTGGTTACAGCGTAAGTCAGATGGTGAGCATGAATCGGGTGGAAGACTCAAGACACAGTTCCTCATTGAAATGGAAGGCTTTGATAATGGAAGTAAGCAGATTCTTCTCATAGGTATTGTTGAAGCCACAAGTTCTTATATATTTGTCAAAAAATGGAAAAAAGTTTCCTTTAAGGGGCCTCCTGTAGGAAATGAGTGTTGCAACCTCTAGACCTTTACTATATGCATTCATGTTAAATCCTTAATTCTTTCCGAGCAAGTAGAGAACTAGTTCATCTCGTAAGAATGAAATAAAATCTCTTATCCAAAGTTAATTTGACATCTTTGTATTATATATCCAGGAGCAACCAATAGACCTCAAGAACTTGATGAGACAGCGTGGAGAAGACTAACCAAGAGACTCCATTTTCCCCTTCATCAGGTGCAACTTACATGTCTCATCTAATCTAATTCTAGCCATTTATGCCGAAGAATTTGTTTCTTGCTTTGACTGGTGATGAAGAAGCCAGAGCCTGGATAGTACGTAATCTCTTAGAGATGGACGGAATATTCAAGCTTTCAGAAAAGGATATTGATGCCATATGCAAGTTAACTGAAGGTTCGCTTCTGTTTTCTCTTGGCTATCAAGCTGCTTCGTTTTATCCTAGTTATCCTATGAAAATGCGTTGCTGGGTACCTTTCCTTTGCAGGCTACTCAGGATCAGATCTGAAAAACTTAGTGAAAGATGCATCTATGGGTCCTCTTAGAGAGGCTCTGAGACAAGGCATAGAAATTACAAAGCTGAAGAAAGAGGATACGCGGCCAGTAACTCTTCAGGTAATCGCATGCCAGTCTGCACTAGCATGCAAACATGTCTAGAGGGTGAAGTTTTCATCAGCTTAATTATTTGAGGCCATTTTCTTCTCTTGTAGGATTTTGAGAATGCATTACAAGAGGTGAGGCCCTCAGTTTCTGTGAATGAATTGGGCACGTATGAGGAATGGAACATACAATTTGGAAGCTTATCACTGTAAAGATCGAACAAAAAAGAAAAAAAAGATTGTTTTTTCTTTTAAGTGGCAGAAAAGAACCATGGCTTGTAAGACTATTGTTTTGAAGGAAAGTAACTACACGTGACATGGTGGTTCCAAACACGCATGCGTGTGCATTCTAAAACAGTGTTATTAAAGCCAGACAATACTATTTTTGCACAAAATTCATGATAAAGAAAGTCAGCCACATATTTCAGGATGCTAACCAGGCTATTTAACCGTTCATTTGATTCCATTTACATATTTGAGTGGCCCACTAGAACATGAACTCGGTGCCATGAAGTGTTTAGAATCCCTCTCAGATTCCAAATATCTTGCACCTTTTCAGGTTGGACATTTGCAGCTGAATCCACCTGCAGATCAATCACAAGAAGAGACAAGTAAATTGAAAACAGTTAGCAATACAATGAACATGGATGAGAAATTGAATGCCAATGTTTGTGGCCATCAGCTAGCTTATAAAGAATTATATGCGGAACTGAATCAGGAACCAAACCAGATTCTGTGGTGCCATAGGCCATTATAACCAAGATCTTAGGTTTCTACTTTTTTATCTTTCTCTATTGTCAAAACAATTCCATTTACAAGAATATAAATGCTGATCAAATGTTAATTGCCGGTGCATTGTGCTTCTAACAGTGAGAAATGATTCAGTAAGAGTGACTTTATTATAAAAAATGATAGGTGATGTACCGCTTTGGCAACAATCTCAGTACTTTTTGGGATATCAACTGTAACCTCAAAAAGCACCCATGCCCATTTGTCACTGCTTATGTGATCTGCTATGTAGGGGATACCAGTCTTCTGAAATCTGGAGGCTTCTACCCAGGTTTTGCCACTGTCAATAGATACATCTACTCGTTCGATTCCACGGCCACCTCCTGATGCTGCATATCCACTAATTGTTACCTGCATAACATTTGACAGCATCAAGTCTAAGTAACTTGAGAAGCATCCAATTTGCAGGACAGGTTTAATATAATAGTAGAGGACAAGGGTCTTTGATTGAGACTAATCTTGCACAAGATGTCCAGGTTACTTCTTTTTGGGTTAAAATCTAGGTTGACTTTGGAGAACAAAGGGATAGTGCATCTGTGCTAATTGGTCAGAATTTAGAACAAGGGAATCACTTGCTTCTAGCAGATGTATCTGGATCAAAATAGTGAAAAAGTCCTTCACAACTAAACTTTAATATGATAAGTATTAGTAAGTATAAACCGAGACCTAACCTATATAAAGCAGGGCATAATTCTAAAATCATGCCTACCATAAGAAATATGATAGAAGAAAGGCTAGTAAATGTCGCAATGACAGGGTTATAATTGTAGTTACATACACAGACAACCTTGTAAAGCTATGATCACAAAGAGAACTAACCTTTCCGGGTTTTATTGATTGCACATCTTCCAAAGAACAAATCACTGACTGCCAAACAGCAAAGTAACTAATATTAGTTAGGACTGCATTCAAATAAATTCAGTTTGTTGAAGAAAATTTTTCTTACTAAAAGGAAGCAAGGTAAGCACTGCATTAGATACGGGTCCTCATATATAAATTCTTCCTAATAGATTCAGACCCAATTAAAATGAAATGAAAAAGCAGCATGTCTATATCTTCATATTTATGAGCTAAATCATCGTCTTGATAGTTATACAGCTTATTGGAAAGCTTAAGGTGTTATATATCCTGCTTTAAAGTTATCAACAAAAAATAATTCACATAAAAGACTAGACTAATCTAAGCAAAATCTTATAAACACCTGAACAGGGAAATCCATTTGGGGCCTTCTGGTAGACCAATTGATGTTATCCCAATCCACGGACGGTGGAAACATCTTGTAGTCCTTTTGCATGAAGAAGCCCTAAAAGGTAATAAATGGAACTCAATCAGAAGACAATGTGGAAAAAGATAAATCAATTTAAAATAAAGATGAAACCTCCTTCAACCTGGCATTCTTGTGCTATTATATTTATAGAATCCAGCCACTTGACAGAACGAGCGCCTATAACACCTGGCACAATTACTCTCAACGGATAACCATGATCCCTGTTAAGAGTCTTTAGTATGATAACAAGAAAATAGTTCACGTTAGGAAACCCATTGGGACAATACGCTCTTAAAAACCATTCATCAAGGTTAGAAAAGGGAAATATTAAATTCAAATATAGAAGTTGCATTACCATCAATTCATGGCATCAAAATATAAATGATCATGAAGGTCTAAGCAAAGGTACACTGTAGAAAAGAACATTCTCAGATGAAAGCATGTTTCCTAACCTCTCCATTCATCTCATAAGCAAGTAAAACATCTGCTTCAGGATTTGTGGCTTGAATAAGTGGAATTGATGCCTTGTATGGGCCTCCATTCTCCTCCTGCATTTATTTTAAACACAGAAGGGTGAATATGAAGAGATTTCTCCTATTGACAGAAACACAGTTGAACAGAAGGAAAGTTGACAATGAAATTCAAGAGGCCAAAGTTACAACCTTACACTTATCGATGCTCACAAATTCCACATGTTTTCCACTGGACTCAGTGCTACTTGCCAACTTTGGTATCCCAATGAGTTCAAGAATATCAGCCAATTTGGCGCCACCCCAGACAGCTGAAAGGCCAGAAAATCAATATAAAACCAAATATATCAGAACATCTATAATGCAATTTGACACAAGGTTATGAATACTAAAATTACAGAACAGGCCTGAAAATATAAATAGATTTAGGGAGAAAATCAGAAGAACTTCAAAACAGATAAAGCTGGCTCTAATTCATTCATAATTATGTTCAAAGATATGCATGCACACGTGTGTGAAGTACGCACATGCATATATTCATGCCTCAACACATCTGCACCCAAATGAAATATATATTTGAAAAGCTCATGGCAGTTTGAGATGGATAAACTAACCGTTCCCTATAGCAGAAACGTCCCAGCCAACTCCTCTCACTTTTCTGGTTTTGCTCATGGCAGTCCTCCTATTACCCGCACACTGAATAAACCATCATGCCAAATCAATGAATAAATGCAACAAGCATAATGCTACATAGACCAGCAAGAAATCTGTTGAACAAATCATACCTGTAAAGTTGCAGTGACATTGTATTTTGGCAGCGCCCTGTTAGTCATTAAAAATTTGCAAGTCATTTTTTCAGCAACTTCTAATAACAGACTAACATATTGAACAAAACAATCAGGGAAGAAACTAGAGAGTACACTGGATTGATGCAAGATTAATTATCATAAATCATAAATTGCTAATACATACAATTGTTTTCTTAGATTGCAATACACAATGCTATCACTCACCTGATATCTCTCATATACAGCTTTTTGGGAGTTTCAATTAAACCACATATATCAACAAAATATCTGCTTTTCCAAAACATGTCCTGAAGTTAGTAAGAATCCCCAACAGAAACAAACACATTAAAAAGTTCTAAACTGTGTTGGCTTGGTACAAGGAAAGAGTATAACCTTTCTATATCATCAACTACCGGGATTGGTCCATGATTTCTCTTGTAAAACAAATCCACTGGAGTCACATAAGAGGAAACTAAAGCTGACCGTGGTGGCTCAGCATTGAAGGGCTCCTGCACCAAAGACACAAATAACAAGATGATTAATCATTGAAACTCTTATCAATGAATACATAACCTACAAGAATTGTTTTACATGGCAATGGAAATTGAAAGGGAAAAAGGGAATCCTTTTCGCTTAAAGGAGGCATTTTCGACCATGCCCAACTCAATTCAATAGCAAACAGCTTCAATAGCAAACAGCTTCATCTACTTAGCAATTTGGACACCATTTTTATGCAAATTGAATAAACTAAAGGCTGAAACGATAAACAATGAATCAGATATTCACTTGGAATCCAAAAATTTATTCTTTTCGATTGGTTATTAAAATCAATACTTATCAAACCACCCCTCCCATCCCCCCGCCCCCCTCCCAAACAAAAACAACCCTCCTTTCCCTAATTGAAAAAAATGAAACCCAGTGATCTAATGCAAAATAAGTGCTTAAAACAGCGAAAAAAACTTGCCTTGGAGTTGATCTGAAGACAAGGATGACGTGGCGGTTCTAATGAATAATCAGAAGGTCCTCTTATTCCTGGCATTTTCACTCCCTATTTTTCTTCTTAGATTCTCTCTATAACTCAAACCGAACGTACCAATCGGCTATGGAGAAAAGAAACAAGTGATACACAAAGTTTGTTGGCTTTTAGTTTAGTTTCAAATAATGTTTTGGAGATGACTAACAGAGGGAAGGCCAATCATCCACCGTCTACGTGCAATAGGACCCACTTCAAGATGAAGAAAACCTTTTGATTTTGATTAATAAAAAAGCCAACTTTACCTTGTTAGTGATATGGAGACCGGGGACAAATGGTATTTTAGGGGTTTTTTGTGATTTCGTTTAGATAGGTAGCGAGATTGATCGTGATAATATTAAAAAAATAATAAAATTTATTATAATTATGATTAAAAAGAAGTTATTTTAATTATAATTAAGAAAAATTTTTAATAAAAAATTTATATTAATTTTATTTTATTAAAATTAACATTTAAATTTAATTAAAAGTGTGTTAAATTAATCTTTGGAGTTATTTTGTTTTTTTTTGTCAATTTTTTAATGGGCCTGGAAAGTTTTGGGCCACAGAATCTGTTTTCCAGGGAAACAGGGGAACCACGCCTCAGGGTTGAATTTGGTGAAGGAGAGACCTCCTGTTTTCCGAGCTTCTCATGACAATTAACAAGACCCACAAGGCTTTTAACCTCTGGCCAAATTTGATTTCTTTTTTTAGTGCAAATCTTTATTCTTACTATTTTGACATTGAAATTGTGGAAAGATTAATATTATCATACCAAAATTTAAAGGAAGAGACTTTGTAATAATCTTACCGACTATAAACTCGAAAAAAATATAAACTTGAACTCAAATTTCGATGTGGGTATTGAGTTTTCTATTGCATTTGCATTGTATCAAAGGAAGAATTCTCATTCCCATGAGGAAATTTTGGCAATGGATACCTCAACAAGTATGAAAGCAAAAAAGAATTTGGAGAAAGAAAAAAGCAAAAACTTAGACAGGATTCTGAACTTTTACTACTGTTCTTCATTGTTATTTGCTTTCAGGTTTCTGCCACGAATCAAACAATTTAGACATGAAATTAAAAATCTAAAATGCATAAGCTTTAATGGCTCTCAAAACCCTCCCGCTAAAACCAACCATCTCCAAGAATCTAATACCATTGCCATCCCTGCTTTGTTGTTAGCTTTAATGAGAGTATTGAAGTTGCTGAAAAAAGATGCTTGTTTTTTAATCTGATAATCATGGCGTTTATGTTGTTTTCTCTAACATATTTGCCGAAGCTGGATGGTGGGCCGATGTTAGAAGGCTGAGGAAGTTCGATAAAAGAAGAAAAGCTGAAGAAAACACTTAGCTATAGAACCTTGTAGATCCTAGTAATTAATTATCAAGTAGTAGTAGTATTATATTATTTTTTGTGCATATATATATCAGACAAGAACCATGGAAATATTTGAGCTTGCTCTCCTCAGGGACCCCAGCTATGAGCGTAAAAAAAAATTCATTATGGTGCATAAAATTTGATAATTTTTTGCTCAAGTATAGGCAATCTGGGGCTATATTAAATGCCACAGGGTTTATTATATGTGGGGTGTGGGTGGGCGTTCTTGAATTCAGAATAGGCTCCACTATTAACTGGATGGATCCAACTTGCAACACAACTTGTTGGAAGCTTCCTTTTCAGTTTAAAATCAATAATCCCAATTCAGCTCGTTTAGACTAGTAGCAAATCTAGTTCAAAAAGAATTTGAAGAAAACCCATACCTATAGTCAGCTTAATGGCTTTCTCTTCTATCTCAATCCAGAAGATGCAGCCCCCACATTTTTCCCTCATCCTCTGCGTTGGATTTGCATCTGCAGGTAAACTTGGCTACATTTTCTTTTTCTGTTCCACTTCATTGGATTTGCATCTTGCTTTAAGTGTAAGACATTCATCTTTATTCACAGGTTATCTTCAGAATCCGGATTTTGAATTCCTACCAAAGAACTTTACTTAACCACCAGTGCCCCTTTTGTTATGCTAAACGAAATCAACACAATCCCAGGATGGACATTCCAAGGGACAGTTCAGTACGTAACGGCTGGTCAAACCATAGCTTTGCCAGATAATGGACATGCCATACAATTGGGCCAAGATGGGAAAATCAACCAGACTATCAAAGCCGATGCTGATTTCATGAATTATATACTCACATTCACTCTAGCTCCAGGTGGTCAGAATTGTTCAGCCAATGCTGACTTAGTAGTGTCAGGACCAGATAATCAGGGGGTCTTCTCTTTCAAGCAGCATTATGGCGAGGAAACATGGCTGAGCTATGGCCAATACTTGGGCCTCGGGGGTCAGGAGGAACCAATTAACCTTGTTTTTGAAAGCCAAGCAGTAGAATCTGATGATAACTCCACATGTTGGCCAGTGATTGACTCATTACTTGTGAAATCAGTCGGAACATTGGTTCAAGGCAACGGTACTAATAGTAGTTAATAATATTCAATCCAAATTTCTTGTTCGTAATGAGTAACCTGAATATGACAGTCAGAGTGTGGTGAAGATTATTTCTATTGTTATCTGCCCAATATGCTTTGCTTTACCCTCTTATATGTTTCTTGCAATTCTTTCATCGGACACAGATAACCTGTTGCTGAATGAGGGGTTTGAATTTGGCCGGAATTTTTAAGCAACTCTACTGAATGGATTCTACTTGATTCAGCAATAAGTCCTGTTCAGTCTCCATTAAGACAATGGGCTGTGGTTGGAACAATCAAATACATAGACTCGAAGCACTTCTTTGTACCCTATGGCAATGCTGCAGTGGAGCTTGTCTCAGGTGTTTCAACAGGCACACAGACAGAAGTAACACTCACAGCAGGTTCTGCATATGCATATAATTTGGATTGGACCTCACACTAGGAGATGCTAACAGTGCCTGCGAGGGAGATTTTACAGTAGAAGTTCGAGCTGGATCGATAATTCAGAATTTTTCAGTAAGGAGTAATGGGACAGGATCAGCCCATAAATCTTCTATGAAGTTTGAGCCAGGTTCGCATCCAACTCCTCTCAGTTTTATCAGCTACACAACAAGTCAGACAAAAAATGGTATCTTCTGCGGTCCTGTAGTTGATGATGTAGTGTTGCTTTCTTCCTATGGGCCGAGAATTGCAATCAAGCGGAACATTTTGATTTCTCTGTTATTTCTCATAGTCATTCTATAAAAATGAGTTCTATTATAGGCATTTTTTTGGCAATGTAGCTGAGCAACCCTTTGTTTGTTGACTCTCACCCGGCACCCAAAAGGGACCTTAGTAATGCCAATTATATGATCTTGGCCGGTTGCTTCAGTAGTGCAGGAAACAGAACTTAATACCTGTACTGGAAGTGGAGAACATCAATTCCTGCGTTGAGAAACCATTGTTTCTTTCTGAGGAATTCTGTGCCATAACTATGAAGCTGGAAAAGTGCCAAGCCTTGTTGGTAACTGAGGATTTCAGGGCAGACCATGATTGAAAGATTTTTAATCAAGCAAGCATTGAATTTACTACAGGATTAAATAATTACTATATTTGATTTATCATGTCAAACAACAGTATACAGTATTCTGTTCCTTTGAATATTAACTATTTCTGCCATGGTTCGCAAAGATGAACTATAAAACACCCTCCACTGATTTGCAGTATCTTTAATTCTTTATTCTTTATAGACAAATGTTTTACACTAGCTATAGATGCAGTTTACAAATGCTTCCTCCATTTTCTGTGCTATCTGCTGCCTGGCAAAATATCTAACATGAAATGTAGAGGGACTAAAATCTTGCAAGGTTTCACAAGAAAGAAAAAGATATGCATGTAAAGATTATGAAAATCTGAAAATAACAATGCCACTCACACGTATTAATGATGTTTTAAACTATGACTTTCTCCAGGTCCAGAGCAATGCTAAGCTCATCTGAGTTGCACGTTTAAGAAGACTTCAATATTCAGGACTTCTTGACCACTCATCAATCTCAGAAGCTCGTAGAACAGGCAGAGGAGGTGAAAGTTGTGTCGTTTGAGCATTTATGAACATCAATGCTAGGCCGAGTTTTTTTAATGCTCTTGTTAAACCATTGCTCACCTATATACCACCTGGCCAGGCTCGAAGAAGCTTTATCTCATAAGAGCAAGATTGCTTCAAAAAAACATCCGCATTGAGCTGATCCACCATATATGGGCAGAAACCAACTAATTTCATCAAAACAAAGATGACAACTTCTTGTAGGTGCATCACAATGAAAATCAAATAATGAAAACTCAACTTTTTAATCGCAGATCTGTTAGCTCAGAGATTGATATTGCATACCTTGGGATTTTGTGCTAGGGGAAGGGCTGCACTATCACAAGTTAGCTCTGCTGCCCTAAGACAACAAAATAATTGTTCCTCTAAACTCTAAGCTATAAAGCCACCAAGTCCTGTGAAAAACAAGGGTATTCAAAGCCCTGCTGTATATTAACTGCAGTAGAGTACTATTACTGATAGATGCCACCAGATATATGCTCATGCCAAAACCTAGGGTTGTTTAGGAAAAATTCTTTTGGACTGTCTAAATCCTTGTTCACTACAGTAGCATATTGGAAACGTTACTCCTAGTTCCGGTAAAGACAAACCTCCTAAACACACTCGGGTTCTTCTTTCTTCATTAAACTACTGTGAGATTCTCACATGCCAGCAAATAACAAGCACATCCATGCTTGTGTATACTTGTAGTATATATGGTCCACCAACAATTCATAAAGGAATCCTCAAATGGTCAAATGCAATGGACTTAAGCTAACAATCACTTAATCTCAAAGTCCATAAGCTTGTTTGGTCTTGTCGAAGATTTTTTCTTTTTTTTTTTTTGTAAGATGTTGTTTGGTCTTGTCTAAGATGTTGCTTTCTCATACATATAACGTGCTATAGGTGAACTAAGAACGTATAAAAGTAGGTAAGTTGCCACAACTGATGGAAAAGAACCAAATACATCCCAGGTATACCAAAGGCTCCAAGAGTGAGAAGATTTGCAAACGTAAGCCATACACCATGATTGCACTCGAGATGACCCAACTCATGAGCCAAAACAACCTATTCCAAAGTTGCACAGAACAAAATAATGGCATTTTATCATTTAAATCACAGAACTACTATGGACAATAAAGCACATATAATTTGATTTAAACCTTCATAATCACCTTTTATGCATATGGAAACATTTCTAAAAGCGGAAGAAAACAGAAAAACGAAAGGAACCAAATCAAACTAAACAAAAACAAGCAAACTTATATCTTAAAAGATTCAAGCAGCAGACAAAACACTAAGTTGGTTCTCAATAGAAAGAGAGTGAGAAAGAAGTGAAGACCTGCAATTCATTCTTGTCAGAAGCTCCACAAGACTTGGTATGAATGACAACAAAAGAAGACAATAATTTGAAACAATTACATAGGAAAGAACCAGTACAACAGCCCCAAACAACAATTGCTGAACATCAAATCCAGGGGCAAATATGGAAAAATACTTCTGTTGTCTTAAGCCTTCCGTACGTTGTCGTTTTAACTGACGGTCGGCAAAGGGGAAAAAATATATAAAAATCCCATCTTTCTTCTTCTCCTTGTTCTTATTCCGCCAGCGGTTCCAAAGTTAAAATTTCTCCATCACAACTTTTGGTTTCTTTTTTGAGAGCTGTAAAATCATGTAAAACCCTTAATTTTAAATTAAAAAAACCCGTAATCAAATTTTAATTTTTAAAATTAAAAATTTGTTTTTTTTCCTTAACAGGAAACATTCAGTAAATCGACCACCAACCCCAGATGGGGTAGTAGATCAAGGGAAAGAACCCACCCTTCAAGAAATTATTAACATCAAGGTTTTTTTTTTCTTGTTTTATTTTATTATGGCAATTTTTTTAGGTGTTCTTATTTATTTACTATGATTTTATTGAATTTGGCAGTTAATTGAGAGTGGGGAAAAAGAGAGGTTGATGGAGCTGTTAAGAGAAAGGCTTATAGAATGTGGATGGAAGGATGAGATGAAAGCTCTTTGCAGGTTTTTACTTTTCACCTCTCCATGTTTACTGCCTCCATCGTGTCAAGTTACTGTTTGAACTTTAAGCTGCCTTTGATTCATAGCATAGTATTGAATTTGTTAATTTATCTACAATTAATCTTCTTTCCAATTGTTTTATGAATCATTCTTTCTTTCGTTGTCTTAGCAATAATTAATCTTAAGGGTTAGTATTTGTAGTATCTAAAAGTGGAAAGAATGTTCAATATCATGTCATAATACTTGAAGAACAATTTCTTTGCTGACAACCATGGATCAAATTATGAGATTAATCAATTGGAATAAATTTGTTCTGGGATTCTTAGAATTTTATTTGTTGCTTCCTACTTTCTTTTTTGGCCACATTGTTGCTTACTACTTTGTATAGACGCAACGCAATAGTTGCTAAACTTAGAGGATTGTGGTGACTTGTCCAAAATGTGAGAGATATACCAAGTTTTCCATAGTCAGTGTTTTTTGTTACAACAATGACTGCAAGATGCTTAGGATGATGATGCATCAAATTGTATGGAGCGATGAGCTGTGGTGTCTTGGAGAATGACAAAAAATGCTATGCAAATAAACATTTCTTGATAGTCTATGTGAAACTGTATAACCCTTTTGTCGGCATTTTGTTTTTGTATGTTTTTTTTTTCTTCTTGCAGACGGACAAACAAAGAAATGAAGTGCAATGAAATAGACAATTGTTTCACTGGAGCCTTATTTCCATTGGAGATTAGTTATTTATCCAAGAATTTATTTGTTTATTTTGGTGTTTAAGTTGTGTCCAATGTTTGTACTGTACTTGTAATTTCACCTTTGTATGCAATCTTTCTGATATTTTAAAGAAACCTCTTTGACTTTGATGTATGACAGGGCATATATTAAGAAGAAAGGAAGAAATAATGTCACTGTGGATGACCTTGTGCATTTGATCACCCCAAAAGGCAGAGGTAAGAATCTATTTAATTTTCTATTGTTTTCCTTGTAATTATCAGCATCGATAGGTTGAAACATTAATGGATCAATTGGAGTGGAGAAAATTTGTTCATACTGTAGATATTATGATGTTTTAATTTCCTTGGTTTATTCTCGTAAGCTCTTCCCCATTTTATGCCATTCCCTAGTACAAGCAGGTGGTTGCCAATAAATTTGATTCTGTTAAGACTTACCTGCTTTTAAGCTCATGACTTCTTTTGCCTTTTATTTTATTTTTTTTTGGTATTTTGTAGCTTTATGAAGTCTATGACTGGTTAAAATCCTTTGCTTATGCAGCTTCCATTCCTGACTCCATAAAGGCTGAGCTATTGCAAAGAATTCGGTCGTTTCTTGTGTCCACTGCTCTTTGACCATCAGCATGCGTTGGTTACAGCAAAGAAGTGGAAAAATTATAAAGCTGTTGCTAGATGGGCTTCAATGGAAGCCTTGTTAGGGGTTTGGCTTTATAAATTGGTATTATTGAATGGTTAAGGCGTATTATTTACTTCAAATGGCAGAATACCATTAGACCGATGGAATGAATAGGGTTTGCTGATATTGGGTGGAATTTCATTTATCCATTCTTGCTGTGATTTGGTCAGCAAGTTATAGATATTTCCAGTTGTCTGCTATCGTTTTATTCCCTGTTACTGTCCGCTGCCAGGTTTAGATGAAACCTTAGGGCAGAAAAACTTGCATTAGATTAACATAATTGACTATTAAGGTCCTCCAATTGAAGCTAAGTGCATTCTTCTTACTTCCAGGAGGCGGACCTTATGATGATATACAATGTATGCTTCTTCCATGTCTTCTTATAATTCTGTGATAAGTATCCTTTTATACGCCTTTATTGAATCCCAGATGACCTGGAGCTTTTGCATTTAAGTCAATACCACACAATGGCATGTTTCTATGAATTCATGGTAAAATTATGTTCCTTGTTTCTTTAGGTGTTTGGTTTGAGTCTCCTAATGAGCATATTGCTTGTAGAAAACAGCATTTCCGTGTATCTAGATATCATCGTTTGCTTGAACTTAAAGCTACACCTGAAAGCTTGGGTATTGTTAAAATTCCGGTATGAATCAAAATCTGCGTCCAGAGAAAATTTTCTGCAATAGGAGACTGAAGAAACATTGCTTGTGATTGCATGCACTTAGGAGTTGCCCCAATAATTCACTTTGAAAATGAATGTCTCTCCATCCTACCAAGTTAGGGAAAACACAAGGAGAATGTAGCGATCATTTTGTCCCTAAGAGCGGATGGCATGATCCAGGAATTCAAAATGATTTTCTAATGTTATTTTGAGGTTGTTTATCAGAGAATGAAAAGAGGCAGGGCAACTAGCTTGCACCCACCTCTACCAGGTTGGTTGGCAATGTGTTATTGGTGATAAATCAAAGAATATGCAATGCCCATGCAATTGTATAACATTTGCAGATTCCAGAGCAACAAAGATGAGACGGGAGAAATTTACAAGCACAAAATAGACATCGAGGCCTTCATTTCTTTAAGACTTTTAACATTACACATGGTTGTCATTTCTCTTTCACATCTTGCAAGTCTACCTATAAGATTTAAATTCATAGGATATAATCCAAAAGTTTACAAAGCATCTTCACAAGACACCAATGCATTTATTCAGCTGGCTAATGCCATTTCCTACTTCTCCCGAGACGATTCACCAACTAGACTTACACCCACGGCTTGCGCTCTATGGAAAATCTCTGAAAAGCAGGCAGCCGACATGCACCACAAACCCTATAACATTTCCACTCAGCTAACATTTTGCTTATGTAGAGCCTGCTTGTTCACAAAGGTCTAATAGATCCAAAGTCTGCAAAAATATTATACGGAAACACATGAGCTTCAGCTAAAAAGACTTTATTAGTAAGAAATGTTACATGAAATTGAAGGAGATTGAAAGATAATGTAGAGAAGTTATAATTGTTTGCCACACCTCAGGAACTGAGAGCTCAAGACGAAACTTGGGACCATCATAGTGGTGCAAAACTGGCCTAAAAGAATCCTCCTCCAATGCCTTGCAGAGTTTCCTAATACGGATTCTCACCTATTTGTTAGGGGATAAAAAGATAGAAGAATTAGAGTTAGTGCAATATTCCACGGAAATAAACAATAAAGTTCCTACAAACTATAAACCCAAACTTTACCTGAGCAGGAAACCTTGACTCGCCTTTACACTTTTTGTCTTCCCAAGCAGTTGGATCAATGTTAGAACCCCCAAAACTAGATGCCTGCGCATGTAAAAGAAACGTAAACATAAGATAGGAAGAAAAATATGTTTTAAATGATTATCGTATCTATTTCTCAAGACAAATGAATATGATACATGTATTAACCCCGAATGCCTACTCATTACAGTATTACAAACTTCAAACATCCATGGCCTTTTTTTTCCTTGGACTGAGTTGGAGGACAAATAGAACCATATCCATCAAAAAATTATAGTGATAAATCTTATTGACTGTCACACAGACCACTAGAAAACACATAACATAATCATAACTTGTTACCCAACGAATCCTAATCTAGCAAAAGTGAGGCCAATGCAAACATTCAGAGAAAGAAAGGAACTGCAAACTGCAAAAAGAAAAACTAACACTGCCTACTCAACCAACAATCTCGAGCAATATAGAGCAAAATGAAATAACTATTACATGAGAGTAAAATAGGTGAACGAACCTCAAAAATACCATGCAACTGATGAGTAGTGTAGTTATAGAGGAATAGAGGCAAGCCAGGTGTAATTGCCCTGACAGAGTCCCTATATCTTGGTGGTAACCCTATCAAAGATAACAGCAACATGTAAGAACTCCCACCATATTATGTTAAAAGTAAAAATTAATGAAGTGACAATTGCATCTGTGAGAATGGGTGTCTTCAAATAGATGGAATGACTCATTTCCGAAGAATAAGGGAAAATGGAAGGAAAAGGGTTGACAAGGGAAAATGACAATTACCAAATAGCTGGCGCTTTAAATCTTCCTGCATTGTGTCATTGTTACAAACAAAGATGTATCCTCCAAGCACCTCATTTCTTGGGAGTGTCTCAGTTGCAGGCAAAGTCTTGAATCTTTTGTCAACAGCATTGTTTGCACTGCTGTTCTCATTGCTGTTGTTATTGTTGGTGTTGCTGTTATTGTTGACATCTTTGTTGCTAAGATTGTTGCCACTATATTTGTCGCCAACCAGGTTGCCAAGGCTATTGCTGTTATTTTTCTGGTAAACAGAATTCATATTATAAATACCATTTTGGAAGGAACTTTTGCTTACATTATCTCCAATCTTGGAGTCCAAGTTCAACATATTGAAGTTAAGGTTCTCAAATTTGTTGTCTTCCTGGAAACCAAATTTATCCCTTGTCCTTATTTCAGCTGGACCCTTTGAAAGATCAAGATTGTTCATGCGTTCACACTTTGTACTTGTCTGTTCAGCCAGTTTAGTGGCAGCCATCAACCATTTATGATCCTCTGAGACTTTTGATTGTCCACGAAGATCATCGCCCAACTGCCAAAAGCTATTCATGCTCTCCATCTTGCAAATCCTAATAAGAGAAGACAGCATAATTTGTAAAGAAGTTTTAAACCCAAGATAAAATGAAGGCTACAAGTCATCATTTGATTTTGTTTTATTTTTATCTACCTAACACTTGGAAAAGATTAAACAAATCTTAAACAGATCAAGAACCGCATCAACCAAGGAGCTTCAATTTCCACCAATAACCCAAAGAAAATCTTAAGAATCAAACCATCATTTGGTCTAACACAGAGAAACCAAGGATCAAGACACCAAAAACAAGCGAAAAAAAAAACTTGAAATTTCCCATTTCCTTTTCTTTCCCACCATTTTCTCATAACCCAAACAAACCCAGAAATCCTAAAACTTAAAGTCAACCCCACTTGACTAAAAAAACAACTAAAATTTCTCCTAATCCGAACCAAAAACAACAAAATTAACCCCAAAAAAGAAAACCCACAAATATAATCATCTTTAAAACAATACCAACAAAATCAAAAACCATCATAAACAAACAATAGTAGAAGTAGAGCATTTAACAAGAACTAAACAAAGAGATGCAGACTTTACCAACTAAGCAAAGTAAAGCTTCAATGCTAAGTGTTGATTCAAAGGATTTAGAATCCAATTGTAATGGATAATAAGAACCCTAGATTTGAGGATTCAAATGAGGAAGAAAGAGAGCACCTTTTTTTTTTAGCTTTTTATCTTCGTTAGCCGTGAGGTAAAAACCCGCGAGACACGACACAGGGGAGGGGGGAGAAAGACAGAACACGACAGAGGGGATATTCTTGTTGTATTTATAGAACGATGTGACGAGAATGCCCCTCTAGGTTTGAGTATTTTCGGGCTTTTGCCAGTTCAGTTTCTTTTTACAAAAACTTCGGAAGGGTTCTCTTTGTTTTACGCGCCTCAGTGGCGGCGTGTAAAACATTTTCTTTGGTTTTGAATAATAAGCTTTTTAAGTTTTTTTTTAATATTTTTTTTACCAAAAATATCGTGAAATCCAGTTTATAAATTAATTTATTTTTTTTATTTACCATACTTACCTAAACATTCAATTTTTATTAAAAACAAAAAATTAGACTTGATAACTTATATATTTATATTAAGTAAAATATTAAAATTTATGTATTTATATAATATTTTATATAAAAAATATATATTATAATTCGTATCAACATAAAATTATGAAATATTTTTTTTTAATTTTATTAATTCATATATAATTATTATTAAATTTTTAAATTATATTATTTTTTATTTTATTTTTATATTATATTTGTGTCAGTTTACAAAAAATCATGTGTGACATTAATGTTTGTAAAAAGTAATTTTTTAAATTAAATGATTCATTTCTTTTTAAAATAGATTCTTATTAAATTAAGGTTTGATTTTTAAATTTTTATTTTTTTAGAATTTGATTTTTTTATAAAAAATAACTTTGTAATTCAAAATTTTAAGAAATATAAATATTTATTACTAATGTTGCTTTAAAAATTAAAATTTTACTTTGATCAATTTTTTATTTTATATGCATTTTAATATTATTCCCTTTATCCTTTTTTTATCTTTTTTTTTTTGGATATCCTAAAATTATATTTTTTTAACATATAAAATTCTTATTTTTTATATTTTAAAATTATTTTTACCTTTTAATATCAAAAATTATGAAACTTTAATTTTATAAAAAAAATTAATTTTAATATTATATATATTTAAATTAAAAATTTTTAAATTTCATAAAAATTAATACATGATAAATATTTTGAATCGAAAAAAATAATATTTTTCAAATTTAATCAAATAACAAAATAAAAAAAATCCCAAAAATATAAAGTTAAAGAAAAAAAAGTAGTGGACAAAACATGTGATAAAGGTTCAATTTTTTAAATGTTTAATAGATAACTTCATGAAATTTATGTGAAGTCCTATCCTATCGGATCACATGGTTCACGTTACACGCGCTTAAATCGCGCCTGTGATTAACACTTTCTTTGAGTTGGTCAAAATCTATGTTAAGACACAATTGTAGTTTTGGAGCAAGTGATAAAATTCAGTGACTGTCGGCATATACTTTTCTCTCTACTGTCTGATCGTTGATTGATTTTGATAGAATGACGCCTTTATTCTAATCACCAATCATCTTGGAGCACGTGGGTCAACTCAAGTACGGTTTAGTATACAGTATCATCTTGCTCCCTCCATCATAATAGTGCCACCTCAACATAAGAAGGGAATCTTCTTTTCTTCGTTTTTCTTTTGGCCGAATCTTTCGAAAGCTATGAAATTCATACTTATTATACAATTAATTAATTAAGGTGCATTTGAATATTATGAGTGTTCATAAGTTTATTTTAATCAAATTAATCAATTAAATTAATTAAATTAATTTATTAATGATCAAATTAATTTTAATTAATTAAAAAATAAATTTTTGATTAATTCGATTCAAAATTTTAATTAATCAAAATTTTAATCAAAATATAAAATAAAAATATAAAAAATAATTATTTTATTTCATAAATTATTAAAATTTTTAATATAATATTCTTGTATTTAAATATTTTATTATATAATTTTATTTAATTTATTTAAAATATTATTTAATTTAAATATACTTATTATTTGATTAATAAAAAATAATTGAATCGATCAAATTAAATTAAATTAATTAATTTTTAAAATTAATAAATTTGATTTGATTAATAAAAATAATATAATATAATTTGATTAATTTAATATAAATAATTTAATCTAAATTTAATTAAATCGACAATATTCTCATTAGATACCATCAAATCCCGTATCCAAATATATTTCGCCCTCAATTGCATCGTATGGTGCATTTGGATAAATATCTCTCGGTGTTTTCAATCTCGTTGCTATTCCTATTAAAGACCAGAGGAAAAAAGGATTAATGCTATATTTTCTTTTTAGGGCGGTCAATTTTCTTGCTTAATTCATTTGATTGTTTTAGTATAAAATTGAAACATAAGATATTTTTCAATCATAATAGTTGATTGTTTTTATTGTTTTTGGTTAGATATTTGATTACTTTATTTTTAGTTTATTTTTTATTAAATAATCGATTGTAATAATATCAAATCTTATAATTATTATTCATTTATATTTAAACACATATTTTATTATTATTACATATATCTAATTTTATTATTATAATAATTAATATCATAATCACCCCCTGTATTTATTCAAATGTATTCTTAGTTAAAGTAGTTTTAAATGCAAATCTTTCAACAATTTAAAAAAAAAAAAAAACTAGCCTGAGAAAAGTTACTTGCATATATCGCATAAGTATTTTATTTAGACCATATTATTGATAATATTTTCTTTTATAGTATTAGATTCAAATTTAAGATCTTTAAATTATACAATTTAGTGGCAAATATATTGTTTTAACCCTCAAAAAGAGCATATATATGCAAAAAAAAAAAATTTTTTAATTACCTTACATTGTTAGAGAATATTATCAATGAATCACCGGTGCTCGAATCCAAAACTTGAATTAATTGATAAAATCAAAACTCTCTAGTTATTGACTATTACTATACTTGATTTTGTCAAAAATGTTGTGTATATTATTTTAATGGTAATGTACTTGGTTTTGCAACATTAATAATACAAATAACATGTCATGCACAAATTGGGCACTAAATAAATAGTATAATAATACCATACACTTGTTGCTAACAAAAATAATAAATCAATGCCATTTTTGTTTTGTTTATGTGACCTCTTTTATTAAATAAATCTTGAACATGCCAACAGATGGATAGAAGCATACATTTAAGCTGTCCAAAATCTGCCCCGATTGTTGTTCTTTAAAACGTTATTCTAGGGCAAATCAAATTTTGTAGGAAACATCTTTTGTCTGGTTCTGTCAGAAATCAGCTGGCAAGTCAATTTTCTTTTATGCTACCAGGTCTATATCCATTGTTTCATGAAAAGGGCAAAGTCAAATAATTTTTAGTAAAATCTATTGTCCTTTAACCAAAAACATATAAAAAAACTCTTTTATTTTTTTTTAATTCAGAGATAAATACATTACTTAATTTTTTAATTTAAAATAAAATATATCAAACTCGATAATTTAAAATAGATAATTATAAATCATATATTTAAAATGATTTAACAAGTAATTATCAAATGCATTTAATTTTAAAATTTTTTTATAAAATTTTTTTTTTAATCAATTGAATCAATTAATTATTAGTAAAAACACCATATTATATCGTAAATTTTTATAGCATCGACTTTGTAATAAAATTATCATGCTATATATTCTTAGTATGGTTGGTGAGGTTGGTTACAAAGTTGACTTAAAATGGTGTGGAATCAACATCAAGAGAATTTAAGACATCACTGCTCCTTTTGCCCAGCTTGGCTGAAAAAAGAGATATAAGTTTGGTGAAAAGTTTGAAATCTTTTTATTTGTTTTGTTAGAGATACATCTTTAAATGTGCTTGTTGTACTTTGTAGATATATCTTCGGTTTTTTTTTTCAATAAAAAAAAACCGTAATTTGAGAATATATAAAAAAATAAATTTTAAATTTTAATTTTAAAATTTTAAATTTAATTGATATTAATATATGTATTAATTAACTAAGTTGAGTTTTAAATGCGTATATTGTTTCCTTCATTTGAATTTAACTTTTGAATAAAAGATTTATGTATCAATCATTAAATTAAATATTCCAATGTAAAAATTTAATAATCTAAAATATGACATAATAATATAACATAAAAATAATATAAAAAAAATATTTAAAATTTTAACAAAAATAATATGAATTTAACAAAATAAAAAATTTTTATTTACATTTATATATAAAAATTATCATATATAATTTTTATATAAAATATTATACGAATTATCAATATTTTATATTATTCAAACATATGAATTATTAATAATTTTAACTTTTACGTGCTTGGTGAGTAGTTGTTCATTTATTGGCTGTAAGTTTAGAAGAAGCCCATTTTAGGAAATTGGCCCATTAACCCAATGAAAGAAAACGCCGAAAAAGCCCAGTTTTAGAATCAGAATAGCCTTTTTTTTTTTTAAGAAGAACAGAAAATTGCAGTTCCTGCTAAACGAAGACGTCACCGGGAAAGCTAGAGTCACCCTTTTCTTTCTTTTAGGGCTCTTTTGAAACGCAGGGAGTTTAACTTGGATAAGCAGTTGTTTCGAAAACCTACAGAAAATATTAACCAGGAAACAAAAACACTTAAAAAAGTTAAAAAGAGCAGCCATGGAAATGTCGAACGAACTCGATAGGCTGCTCTTTTTTGAGCAAGCTTGTAAATTTTCCGAAGTTACTTACGCTTCCAATCCTCTCGACGCCGATGTTCGATTTCTCCTTCCTTCGATCTATTTTTCAATCAAAATGGATTTTTGGCTTTTTTTTTAATGTTTTTTTTTTTTGTTGACAGAACTTGACCAGATGGGCCGGAGCTTTACTGGAGTTGTCTCAGTTTCAAAGCGTTCCAGAATCCCAGAAAATGATTCAAGGTTCTTATATATATAATTATTTTTTAATTACATTTATTTCTTATAGTAATAATTGAAGTATTAATTTTATTGGCAATATTGTTGGCTGTTGAAAATTAATTGTAATTATCAAAACGATTAATATGGATTATATAATTTTTATTGTTGTTGTTTCTAAATAGATGCTATTTCGAAGCTAGAGGAGGCTTTGTCGATTAACCCTAAAAGGCATGATGCTTTATGGTGTTTGGGAAATGCTCAGACTTCTTTTGCATTTCTGACTAGCAAGGAGGACGAAGCGAGGCCTTATTTCGAAAAGGCTGCTCGATATTTCCAGCAAGCTGTTGATAAGGTAATTTAATTTTGTTTGGCAAAAAATGGGTTGCAACAGTTTTGGATGTGTCTATCGAGACATGCTTGTAGACCTGAAATTTAAAATACGAAACAGTGATACGACACGAATATGATATGATATGAAAGTGAGATGGTTTAAAATTTTGCCAATAACTATATAATTATATATGGGTTTAATAAAACCAAAAAACCACATTTTATGTTTTCATGCCGACAAGAATTGTGACATGCAATTTTTGTGTAAAATACAGCACAAATACATGAATTTCAATATTTTACATGACATGAATACACGAATCACCAGGTCTACATGTTTGAATGCTCTTTTTTGACTTGGTAGCTTTCTTATTTACATTTGTAGGACCCGAGCAATGAAGTTTACCTCAAATCGTTAGAAATATCTGCTAAGGTACTTCGCTTTCATTACTTTATATTGGTTTATTCTTAGGTAATGCTTATGTTTCATGTGATTTATGACTTTGAATAGCTTACTACAACATATTGTATTTAGTTGTGAAAGTGTGGGGTGGACCTTGTTTCATTTTGATGGGAGGTTATTGATTCTATCTCATCACTATTAGATGAATTGGCACTGGTAGTGGGTTGTTTTTGAGATATCAAGTGTGGATTAGTTTGTAAATATTTTAGAAGATTGTTTGGTAGTTCGTATTTACCTTACTGGTTGTTTTTCAAGTTGTTATTGTAGAGGTCTCAGGCAGTGATTGCTGTCAATGTTTGCTTTGTTTTTTTGCCCTGGATGCTTGATGTTGTTAATTGAGATGCATATGGATGTAGCTTCTTGTTGTTATTTTATATTAGAATAATAGCAATCTTGATTTTGTTTTTCATCTCTTACAAACTGCTAAAATTCAGAGTGAATGAAGTTAAAGATTTGCTGTAATAGAAGCATTCCAAGGATATGCAAACATGACTACCTTAGGAAAAAGAAAAAGAAAAAGAAAAGGGACATTTTCTACTCTGGCTAAAGTCATTCAGTTAAAGGTTTCACTCTTAAAGACAGAGACTAGAGAGAGGTGTCAAATTCAAACTGACCCATGATGTTTGTTCCATTGGATCCTCTCTACCTGTGGTTCATCTGAATGTCTTTAATTGTTTCTATATTAAAAGTATCCTTCTTTTTCCCTCAGGCTCCAGAATTACACCAGGAAATCCTTAAGCATGGTTTAGGTCAACAGACGCTGGCTGCTGGACCTTCATCTTCTACTTCTTCCAGTTCAACAAAGGTAGTCCTCATAATTTCTTCCTTTCATGTTTCTCTTCCCCCTTTTCGTCCACTATTATCTCTATGTAGCTTGTGTTGTCATGTGCTTGCTTAAGTGATCAATGATTTTTCCACTATTTACATTGGCATCATAATGTAATTGACGTCATAATGCAAACATTGATTGAGTGTGATGGAGTAAAAGATCCATGTAGCTCACTTATGTCGGATACTGATCTGCCTGCTGGATTCTGCGTTTCCCATCAAATACTTTTGTCGTGATGGATAAGGCGGATGATGGGGCTGGGAATGAATTATCCTGGGTGATTGTTCAGTCCTAGGTCTTGGATTGTAGGTGTGATTGTTTGTACCATGTTAAAATTGTTTCATTTGAAGTGCTTACAAATTCTCCGTATACCTTGTTGCAGACTGCTACAAAGAACAAGAAAAGTAGTGATCTCAAATACGACATATTTGGATGGATAATCCTCGCTGTTGGCATTGTTGCATGGGTTGGGTTTGCAAAATCACAAATGCCACCTTCCCCACCACCACCACCCTGATAAGCGATGGATGCATGCAATGCCCCATATCCGCATGCCTCTGGGGGATTCAAACAGCCTCCAGACTTTTTTAGTTGAGACATTGGGAAAAAATTTGAGAATTTTATGTTATGTTAGTTAAATTTTTTTGACCTAATTAGTGCTTCCATATCAATGAACCAAACCAATGATAAAACAAATAAAAAAAAAAGTCATTTCTTTATGAAACTATGATTTTTCTCCAAAAATTAGGAATGTTCATCGTCAATGCAGGGCAAAACTTCAATGCTAGCCATTTAAAGTACAATTACAACTTCAATGCTAGCCATTTAAAGTACAATTGGTTTATTTGGAGGTTGGTTGGGTATCTATTAACTTGAAAAATCATCTTTAAAACATCTTTAAGTATAAATATATATATATATATATGCGCCAAAATATTATTAATATAAAAAATAACTTATTAATTATATAATGAAAATTGAATTTTCAATTTCAGGTTTGATCCATTGACAATGAAAATACCTAATAATGTACTTGGGAAATGGGACTGGGAGGAGTTGTAGTTGTTTGTGTAAATGCAAGGTACCGACTACTGAGTGCCCACAAAATTTATATGTCAATGAGAGAAAATGTTGCAGAGACTGACTAATGGGGTCAACATTTACATCTTTTATTTTCGAAAGAGCAAGAATACCAAAGGGAAAAAATAGAACAAAATAGCAATTGCATTAAATTAAAGTTATAGCTGCAAGGCAATGGTAGTTATTGAGGGATGTGAACTTCTTTATATCAGCAGTTAATGAGACTGACTACTATGGTTGTGGTTGTTGACATTAACTTTTCTCCAGTTCTTCCAACTTAAATGAGCATCAGATGCAAAGCTGTTAATATGAGCTCTCAACAACCCAAACTTCTCTTCTGGTTTTTGTTGGTTGAATTACGAAAGTAAATGGCAATTCTTGAAATGGGGTTGTTCAAGTTTCTTAAACAAAGTGTTTGTGTTGCAGTGATGGTAGTTGGTGCTCTCAACTTTTCTGAGTCCGCAGTTTACGTTCATTTTGATCAAACTCCCCTAGCTTGGTCAAGGTTCTCTACTGCTCTTTTTCGGTACTCAATTGAAAGGCCGGATGGTTCTAATGCTTGCCGGAACAATAGTTGTTCTATTTACTGTGAGGTATCCACTTGATCACTTCTCTCTCATTGTGTTGATCTCAGTCAATCGAAGGTAGCTGAATCTTGCGATCCTCCAATTTGGTACTGAATTTGAGTTGTTTGGCTGTCTACTTAAGACCATAGCTGGCTTAAACAAGCTAAAATGTCAAAACCTTCAGTTTCAGAACATTGCACAAGTACTAAAAAGGCTAAACCCAAAGATAATTTTGCCATATATGTTCTGGTAGTTTAGGGTGGCAAAAACTTGAAAGAGGGTCTGTTGCTATGCTCCTAACATTGTTAATTGTTCTTGGAGAGTTAAAAGTCCATCTCCAGACATCCCTCATTAATATTGAATGTTTTTACCAACCCTCTTAGCTTTAAGAGGGTCTATTTATATTTATAGTGAATTGCTTTAACTTTGTTCTTGATGAGCAGCTAGATGGCCAGAGATTGAGACCATGCCATATCGATACCATAGTACTGAAAAACTTAACTGCAAATCATGAGCACAACTTCCTTCTCAATGTCACAACCTGTAATGGAGACAAAAACTCTTCAGCTTATTCATGGTTTATTGGTAAGTAATTGTATCAGCCTTCTATCTTTGTTAGACTCTTGTGATAACTAGCAACCTTCTTACTGTTACTGAGTCAATTAATTGAGAAGATATTTATTATTCTGATAATGTAGTGATCTTAGAAAGATATGAACTATGTTTTACTTATGGTTTAGACTCTTGTTTATAGGAATCTAAGTTTGTTTCTGGTTTTTATTGTTTTAGATACAATCCCACCAACAGCAATTATTTCAAGTGAACAGAATTACACGAGTGCGGAAAAAATTACAATTGACATTACATTCTCTGAAGCTTGCACAGGACACTGTGCTGTAAGTGGGGTGCTGTTGTGCAGAGCTTGTTAATTTGTTGAATATGAGATGAGGTTTTCCAGCCATTAGTGTGCACATCAATTAGTTACCTTCATGCTTAAATTGAGATCAATTCATTTTGTAGGTTATTGTTGATGGTCCAGCTCATGTCCAAGCATCCTCGCTAAGCATCATCAAACCTGACATCAAATACAGCCTCCTATTAGTTCTATCCCTGAAACGTATATATGGGCGTGTTGTGGTTAGAATGGCTGATGATTTTTGTAAGGATCGGGCAGGAAACAATTTTACAAGGAGCAATGCTTCCACCACAATCATTCACTTTGGTGAGACATCAGTCAACAACTTTGTTCATTGATGGTTACTGAACAAAATCTGATTTTGAACCTTTTGTTGTTCATATCTCCACAACTTGTCTCAGATAGAAGACCTGTGCTGGTTGATCTTTGGTCATCTGTTCCATCATATAAGTTGACAATCAACGGGGTCCCCAGAACTGTTTTTGCAACTAACATAAGAGAGCAATTGGAATTGTACTTGGATTTCAGCATTCCAGTCATAAATTCAACAGAGCAGATCCTAACTGCATTAGATGTGAATTCTGGTAGTCTAATACCTGTTCACGAGAGAACTCTTGGAAATCGCCGATTTCTTTTTAGTGTAAGCAGCCTAATTCACAATATCATCAAATTTCTTTGAAATACTATCCCCATGAATAAAATTTTATATCTTACAAAAAAACTTAATAATTTTTGTAGCTCAAGAATATTGCATCAGAAACAGAAATCATCACAGTCAAACTACAAGCTGGCTTATTGATTGGCAGAACAGGCACTCCTGTCTCACCTGTTGCCTCACTCACATTCCTCTATGGTATGTTTTTTTCCATGGTTTGGCCTCCACAAAGAGTTAGTGCACTTTCTTTTTTTTGGCCTACAACTTCTTGGTAGAGCTAATTGATGAATTTTCCTCTAAGATTGCAAGAAGCCGGGAGTAGGGCTTAGTACCAGCTCACACAATGTTACCAAGGAGTCCTATATCGATGTAATAGTTGAGTTCACAAAGCCAGTTTTTGGTTTTGAAGCCTCCATGATAAAAGTGAATGGAGGGAGACTCATAAGGCAGGTGCATATATATGGTGATCCAAACTTTCAATATCTGAACATCCAGAAGCAATCAATTCATTCTGTGATACATCTAACTGCATGAATCTTGACAACATTTTTGTTAATGTAGGTTTAAAGAACTTTCAAGAGCTCTTTACTCTTTGACTGCCCTGGCTGTAACTAATAATATGGTGTCAATTACTATTCCTGAGGGGAAAGTCAATGATATTTCAGGAAATATGAATGTGGCATCCAATAGACTTGAAATAATTCACTGTAAGAATAATTACTTTTCCCTTTCCTTTTTAACTACTGTAGTTTTATCATAATCCGTGCATTGGCAGATTTTATTTTTCAGAATAGGCAAATCCACAGGTTAATATGTGGAATTTTCCATGGTAGAAGAATAGTTTATTATCAAGTGACAATAGTATATTGTATGGCATGACTACTGTTTCTCAAATTCTGGTTTTTTTATGTACATAGATTCAACACCTGAAATATCAACAGCACTACACTCATTTGTGACTGCGGGAGTCTTAGCAACAACACTAGCTGCTGCTACTCTTTCGCTTTCGTCCACAATTCTTGGAGCAATTGCAAGAAATAATTTTGTTGCTTCTGATCCATCAATGAATCTACATGTAAGCAATATCAATAGCTTGACAGTGTCAACATGCTAACAAGTTTCTCCATATTAAAATTTGTACCTGAACATTGTAAATTTTTGTGCCATCATTTAAGCTCAGAGTAAAGATTCGAAAAATTTTCATCGCAGGGAATGATAGGACACCTGCAAGTGTTTGTCCTTTCAGACTGGCTATTGACTGACCAATTGATTGAATATTCCGAGACAACAAAAGGTCTTAGGTGGCTCATACCTCGGCAGAAACTTCCATGGAAAAAGAATGGATGTTCAATTTGGCCTAACAATGTTTATTTGGATCAAGGGAAATTTGTAAAGAGATCCAGGAGCTGGTCTAGAGGATACATTTCTCATGAGAGAGCTTACCATAACATTTACTTAAATAACCCGTCCTACGTGCGAGAGAAGTTACCATTTCCAACTGAAATTGACCCAAAGTTCAGTTGGCTCCATGGACGGCACAACATAAGCAAAGAAAATACTCCTTTGGGGCTACCTCTCAGTTCAAATGAATACTTCACTTTTTTCTTGGTTGGTATATTCTGTATGGTGTTAATGTTATGTTTTTAAACCTGAACCTCTATATCTCTATTCGTTGTTGTGCAGAGAGGAGAGCCATTATCTGCTAACAATGTTGTCAAGAAATTGCAGAATTACAAAGGGTAGACGCAAGTTTAACTTCTAATTTTGTGACTTATGATGACTAATTTTAGAATATGTTATTCAGTTAATCTTTATAGCAATTCGAAACCTAAGTAGTTTCTTTAACAGGTGGCAGGACATGGAGATGAACTTGTTCTGGCTTAGCATAGGAGTCGTTAGCTTGCTAATAGTTCATTTTGTACTGTTAGTATTTTTAAGATGGAGGATAGGGACAGCAGCTCAAGGAATACTTTCAGTTCCGAGGTTCGAGCTCCTTCTTTTAATTCTCATGCTTCCCTGTATCTCTCAGTCTTCTGCATTTGTAATAAGAGGTGAGAAATTATAGCTATGACTTCTGGTTTCAATAGATTATCTTGATGTTTACATGAGCTTAAGTTATATATGACTTATAGGTGGTACAACAGAGGGGATTATCGTTGGAGCTTTGTTGCTAGCCATCCCTGCAGCATTTATTTTATCTGTATGCCTTTTCCTCACAATTGCAGTCTTCACTGGCAGTCTTGCTCAATACAAAGAAATCAGACATGCCTCTACAGAGGAGCAATGGCATAAGGAACTGTGGTTCTTCTTTGTGGGGAGGCCTGCTTGTGGAAAATGGTTTTATATGGATGGATTACCTTCATCATTCCTTTCTCGCTTTGGCATTCTATTAGAGGATAAGAAGGGTCCTCCAGTGTTTGTTTTTGTTGATCAGAATGACACAAACACTATGCCTAGGTGGGTTGGAAGTGGCCTAAATGGAATTGGAAGAATGAGGGCTGTCAGCTCAGATGACAGCCATGATGAAAAGAAAATTCCCTTGTCTATCAAGTTCTTAGGCTGTGCTAGATCTTCCTATATTATTCTTGATCTTTTAAGAAGAGTCTGCTTGGGAGTAATAGCTGGATCCTACTCATCACACAGATCAAGCCAAAGCCTTTGTGCATTGACAATCACACTAGTACAGTTCATATGTTTATTCACTCTCAAACCACACATCAGAAGAGGAGTTCACATTGTGGAAAGCATTTCTCTGTTAAGTGAGGCTGGAGTCTTCGGTCTGTCCATGAGCATGAATGAATCAAATTCAATTAGAGCAGAAACTTTGGGATTTCTAATGCTGGCTCTCCTTCTCCTTTCCTTTGTTTCTCAGCTTGTAAATGAGTGGTATGCACTGATAAAATGCCTTGTTAATCTCTGTCAGCCACATCAGGGTTCTTTTAAACTTGGGTTGAAGTTTGCTGCGAAGGGTCTTCTGTTGCCTTTCCTCCCAAGGAAGCATTGGTCAAGAGTAATAACTGGTTCTTCACAACCAAAATCGGTCTTATTACAGGAAACTGAATTTGTAAGAAGCAATCAAAGGGAACCTCGTGTTGGCCAATTAAGTTCCATGACTGCAACAGTAGTCCCCCTGGTTAGTCCTGGTTCACCAATTATTCAAGCAACAGACACAACTGCAGAGACAAGTCTTGCTGTGCAAAAACCAGGGGCAAGCACTCGGGGAAAGGGACTTAAATTTGATCCAAAGGATGATATGAAGAAACTAAGGGAGTTGGCAAAGGCCAGTTTCTCTGGGCAGTCAAAGGATGAGGAAACTAACACCAGCAGCCATAGATGAAACCTCAACTTCTAAAGCTATGAAGTGATGTATAAATTGTTATGGCTGCAGGAAACATCTTTTTGCTTCCGTAGAATTGTATCTGGCCACTGATATATTTAATTTATAATCTATTATTAATCCTGTATTTGGTCACATCAGATCAGCTAGCATTAGAGAATTTGACATCCAGCAAAAAGTTATCAGTAAAGCACGCTTTTGCACAGTTTTAATGTGGTTGAGTGAGCAGAGTGTGATTGAAAATCTCAAGATCCAAAAAAGCTAGTGGAGTTACAATATTTCTGAACAATTGCCTCAAATCATCATTTCAGTTCTTTAAATGTCAACAGAAATACAGGTTTTAATCCAATAAATATATAATTTAAACTCAAAATACTCTTATCTATATTGCTGATGTAATTTTTTTATTTTCTTCATCTCAAATTGTTTATATGTTATTGATTTTTACGAAATTTAAAAAAATTTTGATTTTAATATATTTAATATTAAAATTAAAAATTTCATAATTTTTAATATTAAAAAAATTATTTAAAATATTAAAAATATTAAAAATTTTAGATGTTAAAAAAAAGCTAAATTTTAGGACATAAAAAAAACAAAAAAAAAATAGAACAAAAAGAGTACTATTATTGGCTAATATTTGACAATTGCGTAAATATAAATGATCGATTAAACGGAAAAAAAAAACACAAAATGAATTAATTCTTAAATATTATGTAATTTATTAATAAAATATTAAAATTTTAATTTTTAAAATTTATTTATCAAAAACTTATTTATTTAAAAAAACCCGACACGTAATCAATCATGCGAAACGTTCGATACCACATAGGGACCACATGGACTAACCAATGTAACACATGTGAACCACCCCTTTTCCCTATAATCATCGAACTTTGCAACCTCACATTTTTCCATTTAATTCAAACTTTGAAAACTTAAAAAAAAAAAAAAATTCACCGGCGCCAAAAATTTTCCCGCCCTCCAAACTTCCTTTTAAGAGCTTCCCTTACACGCCCGACCGTTATCAGTTCTATCAATTTGCCACCCCCAATAAGAATATGACACGTAGATCGATTTCCCAAAATACCAAAATTATCCTTTTCCCCGGTTAATTCCCCAGCAAGCTTCTTTCAAAAATATTTCAAAATCCCGCACTCTTCTTCGCTTATAAGTCGCCTCTATCTCCTTCCCAAATTCTTCATCAGAAAAACCTTTCTTCAAGAACCCTAGAATCTGTTAATTTCCCAAATTGCCCTTCGAAAATGCCCTCAATTCCAGAAGAGCCACTGCTAGCTTCGAACCCAGACCGGTTTTGTATGTTCCCGGTCCAATACCCGCAAGTATGGGAAATGTACAAGAAAGCTGAAGCCTCCTTTTGGACGGCCGAGGAAGTCGATCTCTCTTCGGATCTCCGTCACTGGGAAACTCTTACCGCCGACGAACGCCACTTCATAACTCACGTCCTCGCCTTCTTCGCTGCCTCCGATGGCATCGTCCTTGAAAACCTCGCTGTTCGGTTCATGAAAGAGGTCCAAATCTCTGAGGCGCGTGCTTTCTACGGCTTCCAAATCGCTATCGAAAATATCCACTCCGAGATGTACAGTCTCCTCCTGGAAACTTACATCAAAAACTCCGATGAAAAGAACCGGCTCTTCCACGCCATCGAAAATGTGCCATGTGTGGCTAGAAAAGCCGAGTGGGCTTTGAAATGGATCGAAGGCGGTGAAACTTTCGCCGAGCGGTTAATCGCTTTTGCTTGCGTGGAAGGGATTTTTTTCTCTGGAAGCTTCTGCGCGATATTTTGGTTGAAAAAGCGCGGGTTAATGCCTGGATTAACTTTCTCAAACGAGTTAATCTCACGAGATGAAGGACTCCACTGCGATTTCGCCTGCTTGCTGTACTCTCTCCTCCGGTTAAAGCTGACTGAAGAGCGCGTGGGGGGGATAATAAGGGATGCAGTGGACATAGAGAGGGAGTTCGTATGCGACGCCCTGCCGTGCGCGTTGGTTGGGATGAATGGCGAATTGATGAGTCAGTACATTGAGTTCGTTGCGGATCGGTTGTTGGGAGCGTTAGGGTACGGGAAGATGTATTACGTGGCTAACCCTTTTGATTGGATGGAACTGATTTCGTTGCAAGGGAAAGCCAATTTCTTCGAGAAGAAAGTCGGAGAGTATCAGAAAGCGGCGGTCATGTCGAGTTTGAATGGAAATGGTGGGACCCATGAGTTCAAGATGGATGAAGATTTTTAGCTTATTTTATCTTATTTTGGTCAATTGGGTTGGCAGAGTGATGAACAGAGAATCCACATTTCCACAAGTGTAATGCTTCCTTCTACAATTTGCTGCATCCTTCTAGCGATACCATGATTTGGCAAATCTTCAACTACGAAGTCCATTGCCATTGCCAGAAGGCTCTTTAACATGATCTACATGAATCAAAGAACAACTAGTGAAATATTCATGGTACACAGATGCCTTTGCTGTATTGTTGAGGCATCAGATTTTTATTGCCGTATTAATTAAACCTTATCTTTACATTTTTAAACAAAAACTGTGGAACTGGGTTATGAATATTTTAAAATTTACTGGTATTTTAGATTGAATATTGGATGACATGTCCTTTAAAAGCTTAAATCTATGGAATGAGTCATCTTTTTCTGGGATGACATCACTTGTTTTACTCCTGAGATCTAGCTGTCTTTAGAGAGCTTTTGAGTTAACCCATCAAACGTGGAGATGGCCGAGTTGGTCTAAGGCGCCAGATTAAGGTTCTGGTCCGAAAGGGCGTGGGTTCAAATCCCACTCTCCACAATTGATAATTATTTTATTATATTCTCTGCACAAGCTCTTGCAGAGCCATCGGGTAAGCCCTATCGACTATTGCTTGGGTTGATTCATCCACCAAGCTTCGTACTCGAGTGGCGAAAATCCAACCTGGAACGACATTCTCTTCAAGGTTTCACCCCAGTTCCTTCTCGGCAAAACCTCTGCTGTTTTCGTTGAGATTTACGCTGTTGGTATCTTCCGAGACAGGCTTATTGGAAACTTTCGTCTTCTTATCAGCAACTTTCTCCCAACCGCCTCTGCTGCTGTGATGAAGACTCCTGTTTTTGCTTCATACTTAATCCACTAACCCTTCTGGGGATTTCTTTGGAATACTTAACGTAGGGGGAATGGTTCATGGTGCCTCTGCTGGGGATCTTACTGGACAGAATCTTGATGGCAAGCATCATCTGAGGACCAAAAGCCCAAGGTTCCTCTTAGGGATATTATGGAATACATCCATCGTGGTTCTGGTCATCGTGGATCAGAAGCTGATGATTCCTTAACTTCCTCATCATCACCCTCACATACAGTGCTGGTGTTGAGGGAGTTGAGCTTGAAATGAAGGAACGAAGATGATCATGGAGCTCCACCTCCAAAAAAAGAAACTTTATTTGAAGATCAGAAAGAAGTTACGAGTGTCAACATGGAGCAACCCATGGCAACCAACCTGGTGCCTTGTGAAGTCGCAGAGAACGTGATTATTGATAATGAAGGAAGCATGGTTAAGATGATCACACAAGAGAACAAGAAGCTAGATGGTTGAGATGCTCGTGCTAGAAACAAAAGGTCAATCAACTGTTATATCAGAACTATTGGAAGAGTGAAAAACCTGGAAAAGAAATTGTTCAGGAGGAACAAACACAAGAAACCACGTTATGGGAGAACAACATCTGCACCTAAGTTCTCTGATGCAGTACGAGGAAAAACATATGTATAAATAAAACACATATTCATTGTAGATACCGTATGGCTTTCAATATAAATAAAAAACATGTTTTTTCCTCTTCTTGCTTCATTTATGTATAAATTGATAGAAAGAGTGGCTCAAATCTCGTAAAAAATTTGTTTGTAATTTATTAAATATTATTTGATAAACAAAAAGATTTGGAAAATAAGAATTTTAAGAAAAATTTTTTTTTTACTATATAAGTTTGTATACTTATAAATATATGAAGTCTTATGAGAAAAAAATATAAGAGAGTTGTAAGATTTTATGAGATAAACATTTCATAAGACTAGTAAAGATTAACGTCTTTATGGGTATGTATGTTGGAGTGGACTACAAGAAATTGAGAGGGTATACATAGGTATGAGTGTGTATATAAGAGTGAATTAGAAGAGATTGAAATGGTCCACATAAGTATAGGTGCAAGTGTATATCGTATGTGTTTGATTCGATCGATAATACTCTATAAAATTAGAGGAGATTGAGAAAGTCTTATGAGTATTGATTGTTAAGTCAGATTGATATGATTTTAATGTTTGCAATTCTCTACAACTAGTGAATTTTATTTTTTATTCGTGAACATAAATCAATTGGATCGAATCACGTTAAATTGTTATTTTTTATGTGATTGATTAATTATTTAATTTTGTTTCCACTTATTTAATTAGATTGGGACCATTTGATCTAACATAAATATGTGTAACTTTCATAAATGTTTAATTCTTCTACTTCATTGCAAGTTGTTTCAAATTAAGTTATTCCAAGTTTTAGTGTGGAATCCTGATAACTCTGGTTCTGTATGGAAGCTATTGGTGTGGGGCAAAGGGTTATTTTTGCTCAAGATCTTCGGTCTAAACATGATATTGTGGAGACAGATTCAGTTCTAACTCTTCTTTCACAGAGTTTTTGTTTGGCTGGACATTAATCAGGAGCTTGATCCTTTGTGTCAAGTTTTGAGGAACAAAGCAGCACATCATCTTCCACAATGTGGTTTGTTTGGAGGATACTTCCTATTGGGTTGAGGAAGCTCTTGCATTCTTTTGGAGCCTTTCTTACCTGCCGAATGCTGATATTTCTTGAGAAACTGCAATAAAATTTCCGTTTAGCTTAGTCTAGCAATACTTGAATTGATCAAAACCCTGAATAGCTTGAATTAGCAGGTGGTGAGATTGTGAAATGCCAAAGTCTTCACTCTTCCCTGATCAGAGGTAATCATTCTCAGGAGAAGATGACAAAACTGGTTTTGTTTTTATGGTTGTAGAGGATTAAAGGTTGATGTGTGCTCGTTTGATGTTTAATTTGGTTTGGTTAATGGTGATGGAATATGGATAATGTCTCCAAAATATTTCAACTTTTCTCTTTGAAATCAAACTTAGCATAAGATAAGTGAAATGTTCAAATTTTAGAATTTCAAATCTTTCGAAATTTTTTAAGGTTATGTTCATAATAAGAATTACATCCAAATAATCAACTGATAAATTATAATTTAATTAAACATTCAAATCATTTTTTTTCCATTCTTCCTAATTTTTTTTATCTTAAATATGCATTAAAAATGTATTATATCTATTGAAATAAAATAAATTTCCAATAACTTTTGCATTTCCAACTTTATTCAATCTTAAGCATCTATATATTTTTGAAGTATTATTTTCACGTCACAAAAAACCAAAAATAAAAAATAAAAAATATCACATCTACTAAACAATTTAACAAGATAACACATACTTTTGAGAATATTGTAAAAAAATAAAAAAAAATTTAAAAAATAATGAGACAATCTTTTAATTCCGTTTATGAAATTAAAAATCACACTATATTTCAAAAATAATTAAAATCAATAAAAAATATATATAATTGTCAATAATTAAAATAATATAATAATATTATAAAATATCTTCAATTTGTTATAATCAATATAAATAAAAATAGTGAGAAATATATACAAATACTCGGCTATCATCATTTTTATTTTTAAAGTGATTGTGAAATAAATCGCTCACATTAAGCTGATGTTATAGATTCATTATCATGCTCGATAGAACTCGACCGTTCGAAATATTTATTAATTAAAAAAAATAAAAATATAAAAATGGTTGGCTCCGACTCTCGGTCAGATATAAAATACTATCCGACTATACCAGAGTCGGACATTCGAATTCGAGCAATGAACCCAGCTGAGTAGTTAATTTAACTACCAAACTTCATATGGACTATAGTGGCTGGGCAGATAATCCATAGTCTGATAACCCGACCCATTTTGAAGGGACCAAATGATGACGTGGCAGGTTTATCTTTACCAGTTGTCGATGAGACCTCCCTCCTTTTCCAACAACACTTCCTCTTCTTCCTTTTGAGATGGCAACTGCTACAATGAGCTTCAGTTTGGAGGCTGCATTTAGGGGTCTTTCTCTATCATCAAGCTCCACGTCGTCGTTTTTGAAAGGCGAAGTTGGCTTCATTCCTAAAACGGCAACCGTTTCGTTTCCGACGAAATCTCCGTTCCCTTTTACGATCGAATCGGCGCACAAGAAAGGAGCCGGGAGTACTAAAAACGGTCGCGATTCTAGAGGTCAACGACTCGGCGTCAAAATATTTGGTGACCAGGTCGCCAAGCCCGGCGCTATTATCGTAAGGCAACGAGGAACCAAGGTGTGAAAAACATTTAATTTTCTCTAAATTTTCACTTTTTTTAGTTCAATTTTATGCTTTTGGGAGTGTTAAGTATATTTAATTATATTTTGGGCATTTTTATTTAGATAGGAAATTGCAGTTTCGAATTGCTAGAAAAATGTTATCTTTGGATTAGATTTGGAGTGGCTCATAATGTTTGTTTCTTGGTCAGTTTCATCCAGGGAAAAATGTGGGGATTGGCAAGGACCATACAATCTTTTCCCTGATTGATGGACTTGTGAAATTTGAGAAATTTGGTCCTGACAAGCAGAAGGTTTAATTATTTTTTAAACACTATCAGACTACAAATTCATGCTTTGAGAGAAGTTCATAGTGTTCCTCGAGCTGACATGGGTTATGGGTTTTATCTGATGGACAGATAAGCGTTTACCCACGAGTAGTACAGCCTGAGAATCCCAACAGCTATAGAGCAAAGAAGAGAGAGTACTTCAGGCTGCGCCGTGAACGCAGGAAGGCAAGGAAGGAAGGAATTCTTGCTCAACCGGAACTAGTGCTTGCTTCTGCTTCTGATGCTACGGTCAGCAATCCTGCTTGCTGATTGAATCTGCGAAACTGAACCTGTTCTTTTCTTTGTATTGCACTCAGACCTTACAGATGGTTTATATTTTTGGACCATTTAAAAAGTGTACAAACTTGATGTATCCAATTTGCCAATGGTGTTTTCTGGTTTCATATTATTATCTTGTGCACGTTTGGCATCTGATTTTAGCTAATAGCATAAAAAGAGATCCAAGTATAAAGGAAAAACTGATATGCTGCCTTGATCTTTCTTAGTTACGCAATTCAAGTGGTGCCATGTCGCCAATGGAGAACATTGGACGTATCCATGTTTTATCCCTAGAAGAGATATTGGAGTTTTTTTTCCATCTTTCCTCTACTTTGAGTCTTTCATTCCTGTCCCCACAAAGGGGCAGGGAAGCGCTACCAGCTAGAGTCGTGAACTGGGAACCGAAAAGAAGAATTTCCCGAGAATCAGCAGTTTGAGCTATTTCATCAGATGTAAATGCAAGCGATTTTGGTGATGTGATAGAGGCGACTAACTTTCCAAAAAGTCTTTCTTCTTTCGGTTCGGTTTGCTTTACACGCTGAACTGACCTTTCCTTACTGGTGTCCGGAAGGTGAGCTTCGAAAGAAAGATTGGAATTGAGATTGTATTTCGGGACAAAAGTTGCTGCTATTTCACGTAGCCTGCCGCCCCCATGACAAAAGGTCATGATCCTAGAAAGAAATCATAGAAAGAAATGATCTCAGAAAGAAATCATAAATTTTATATTTACTGTATATTAAAATTGATTTTAAGATATAAAAATTTATGTTTTTTTAATTTATGAAATATTTTTTATGAGATAAAATCATAAAATTAACGAATTAAAACGAATAATATTTTATAAATTATGAATAATTCTTCGTAAATTAATGTAGACCGTAACAAATCAATCAACCCAAACCTGCCCTCGCAAGTCTCTCTGCATTTTGGGAGCAGAGCATGCAAAATCGATCGAGCAATGGATGGATCTTAGAAGAATTCCACTTTGAACGGCACGACTCTTTCTAATTTTTCGCTGGAATTTCTTTTGTCTCCCCTCTATGGTTGACTCTATGAAAAGGCAGGTCCTCTAACACCTGTCCTATGCTAAATGATATGAACTTCATTCATTGTGAGAGTGCTATTATTCTAAATGTAACATGTACCAAGCAATGCAGTCTAGACGACAATACCAAAAAAATAGACATCATTCCTCTATAGATAAATCACTTGTTATTGGTTAAAATTCAATCCATGTTTAAACTTTGAAGAGGGATGTATCTTAGCTGAAAATGAAAACAGATCAGAATTGAATTGACATTGGACCAAAAGTCAAAGATTGTATTAGCTGCAACAAGGCTCTATTACAACACTAAAACAAAACCATTTCCAACGAAACCGAATATAAAGAAAAGTAGAAACCCCAAGTCTTAATTGAAATTAGTTCATGAACTCAGATGATGAAGCTCTCAGTCTCAAGCATGCAGTTCTATCTTTCTCACTGTGCTGAAAAATTCTACCGATTCCCTTCCTTCCTGCAAGTCAGTAACACGCATGAAGCATGCCTGCAATTTGAACAAAAGATTCAGAGTAAGCATGATCTCCTAAACCATCAAACACAAGTACAAATGAAACATGGCAAAATATAAATCAATACACAATAATTAAAAGATGAAGATGCTTATGATGTTAGTTGTATTTAAAGTAGAGAAATTAATGTCTGCATCAGTTTTTTAAGCTGTCATTATTTGGTTTATCTTGAGATGGATGCCACCCAGCTATAGGATTCAAAAACCACTTCATCGAACATACTCAACACTTAACGCCACATAATCCATTTATTTCAAATGTAATTGATCATATAATCCTTTGTCTTTGAACCTGAACAGCAAGAACAAAGAAGATCTAAGAAACTGCCTACATTCTATTCTTTCTTTTGCCTAAAATGTGAGTTTTGAGCATTCTGTTGCTCATTAGTGATAGCAAAATTGATGCTTCACGACCATTTTTGCTGCAAGCTATGTAAAAAGAAACCATTGCACTGACCAGTTGAGCTCAATATCCCTCTAGGAAGGTTTTTAAGACAAAATCAACATACAAAGAGAAAAGGTTTCTTTTCCTTATTCTTTACTATGAACCATATTTCATTCTAATTTCTACATAAGATGCCAAACAAGGATTCATCAATATAATAATAGTTTTGATTAATCAAACTAATTCAATTTCCAGGTTTTCCCTACCAGTCAAAAATCTAAAATTTTTACACAAATTTTCATTTTGAGTAATCAACAACCAGATTTTCAAAAATTCAAGATTTGGGTTTTCAGTGATTTAATTTTTAAAATAATTCGAATAAATTACATCAATATCACATCAGTAACAGATCTACAATAATCAATACAATAAACCAACAAACTAAAATGAAAAAAAAAAGTAGAAACCGAAGGAATTGAACCGCACCTAACTGGATCCAACAATTATGTTGTTAATAGGGATAAAGATGAGCTTGACGAAAAACCCTACGAATCCCATAACCACGAATCCGATTGCTGTACGAAACGCCACCTTTGTAAATTCTGAAACAAAAGAAAAATAAAAGAGAATCTTTTCAATAAGAATTCTGATTAATCACCAAAACCTTATAATAGAAGGAGAAATGAGAAACCTTTGCGATCGGGCTTGTGGCATCTCTTAACAAGACGAACACTGTCCTTAGCAAACTCTCTTAGCGGATCGAAAACTGAGTCAATTGCGTCCATTTTTCACCCTTTTTTTTTTCCTGGTTTTTCTTTGCTCTTTGCAGGAAAGTTTCAGTTGTTTTTGGATGTGTGAATCTCCTGTAAGCTTGTTCAGTATTGATAGATTTTAATTACTGCAATTTGGACTCAAATGCCCCTATTATTCATGTGAGTGGACAACTTTACCCCTATTCCCATCAATATCATTAGTCTTTGGCTTGATTTAAAATGATTTTGCCAAATAAGTAAAATGGTTTAAAAAATCATTTTACATTTTTATATTTTATATTTGAAAAAGTGATAAAAAAATCTTCACATAAAAATTTAATAAAAATTTAAATATTTTATATTTTATTACAATAAATAAAATTTTAAATTTATTTTTATTCAATTAAATTCTTAAATATTAATTTTTATTCAATTAAATTTTGGTTGACCAAAAATAATTAATTATTTTTCTTATAAGCTTAGTTAGTGAAAATAAATATTTGAGGGTTTAATTAATTAAAAAATAAAAATTTAAATGATTATTAAACTTTAATTGAATGATTTTTTGTTACCCATTTGCCTTTCCAATTTTTTATTTTAATAATAAAATAATGAACTACCTAACACTCCATTTGGATCTAGCTCTGGTCAGAGTCACTGTGACTCTACGGCTATATTTCCATGACTGCTTAGCTAAGGTAGTTTTGGCAGGAGCACTCTCTCATCTTTTTCCCTTTTTTTGGTACATGTCTGCAGTGACGAGTGAGTTGGTTGATATACTTTGAAACAATTTGTCTTATCTATGCATATCTTTCATGCCAAAGTAGCCTTGCTTTAGAGATTGGTTGTTGCATTACGCTTTATTTGCTTTTCATATCTAATTATGCATTGTATTTGTTCTGCATAGTTTGCAACAGAAGAAGTTCTGAATGTCATACAGAGAATTTTCCTACTCTGTTAATGTCTTTTTCTTAAAGTAAACAAAGTGGGTTGATTTTAATAAGTCATGGCTGCTGTAACAGTGTAACTGACTTGGACATAAACATGCCGTTGACTATGGGGTATGAAAACATGAAATCCTGTTCTGTTTTTTGACATCACGAGCCACACACAAAAGAGATATCAGGAAGAACAATGCCATAGAATTTGTTAAGAAAAGAAAGAAATTCTAAAGGCAAATTGGTTTTCTGATGCAAAATCTCATAAAAACAAAAAGCAGATCTTCAAAAATTATAGACCAGTTTATAATTTGACATTGTATCAGTATGTGGTTTGCTTTGCAGGGATGTGATGCATGAGTCATGATAAGAAGGGTGCTGTTGACAATCTTTCCTTTGCAGGAGATGGATTTGACACTGTAATAAAAGCCCAGCTAGCAGTGGAAGCAAAATGTCCAGAGGAGTATCTTGTGCAGACATTTTGGATATTGCGACTAGAGATGTTACAGTCCTGGTAAGAAATGCCCAACAATTTACCTTAAAGTCAAAACCTGTCACCCCAATACGTAACTCAATGACTATAATCTTAGGCTGGAGTTCATTTAAGGTAGAATTGGGATGTCACTATGGCCTCGAATCACATGCATCAAGTGTAGCAGGAAATCTGCCAGAGCCTAACTTCGATCTCACTCAGCTTAAAACCATTTTTGCCAAAAACAGCCTTCCACAAACTAATGTGATTGCACTCTCAGGAGCTCTTACTGTTGGTTTCTCCCACTGCGGTCGCTTTGCAAATCGCTTCTACTCATTTTCTTAAGATGGACCCTGTAACCCCGCAAACTTTTGGTGGGAAGTACTTCAAGAATCTAGTTGCTACGAAGGGATTGTTTGCATCAGATGAGGTGCTCACATCAGAAGGGATTGTTTCAAGAATGTAAACCAACTGTGGTTCACTTTGTTAAAAAGCAAAATCACTTTAAAGAAGCCTTCATCACAGCAATGAGGAAGCTTGGAAGGGTTGGAGTAAAGACTGGTAAAGCAGGGGAGATAAGGCTAGATTGCACAGCCTTCAATTCTTAAAAGGAAGATGTTGGCATGGAATAGGGAGCCCGAATATGAGCATTTGATTACAAATGAAATATAAGCTTGATTCTGTGTCTTGTTTTTCTGTCCTTGTCATTTACTACTGCTAATTTGACACCAGAAGGAGTTGCAGTCTTCATCAGAAAATTAGTGTCACTTAATCCCTCTGAACTAAAGACAGTTTCTCTAGTAATCACATCCCTTGATGTACCATCAAAATCACAGAGCTTTACCTATCAAGACAAGCACCAATCTCCATAATCAAGAGATAAATTTGAAATCTAGAATCTAGATCACCTGTAATGAAAAATGTCAAAAAAACTTCCATATTTAAAATCAAACTGAGTTCAAATAACAAGTGAGAAAATGTACTACAATATTTGGACACTCAAAGCAGAATCTTTCACAATTAAATGGTATTACTTAACTACGTTACAGAGCAAAGAGTAAAATTAAAATCTAATTGTGTTTTGGTTTTGGAACATGCTCCACGCTACAATCTTTATGGCAATACTATCACAACTTTAAGGAAAACTCATACAATCTCAGTTTCCCCGCAAAAAACACCATGGAAAATGGGTGGAATATTCATAAGAGACCCTGCTAGATATCATCCTTGGAGTCAAGTGCGAGACTTTCCATAGAGGTTGGCATAAACAATCTGAGTGCGGTACACAAGTATCATGCTTAAAACAGCTGCAATGATGCAAAATCCTGACATAATCATGGAAGTTAGAAAGAAGCATATAGAACCTTCACACTTAAGTGGTTCATCTTGGGCAAACATCCCTGAGAAAATTGACCTTGAAATCTGCAGCTGGATATGATGTTGATGAGCTTGCTTCTCTGCTTCACGGTCATAAATACTGCTAGCAATCAGACCTGAGAAGACAAGTGAACCAGCAGGATTTGCCAGCGTGAGAAAATTGTACAGAGCCCCGAACTTTTTCAAGCCAAACAACTCGGAGGCAGCTGCGGGCACAATTGCCCAGTGGGCACCATAGCCAAGCCCAATCAACAGAGTACCAATGTACATTGCTCCAGGCCATCCCTTAGCAAAGAAGACATGGCCGATAGCCATAACAAGCTGGGCCACAGCCATGGCTGCTGGCCTTGGATAAGCATAATCCCTATACAGTGATGCCACAGTAAAAATATATAAAAAAAAGGAGTCAAAACCATTATTAAGGTAATGTTTGATGCTATCAGCATCCAGGTGCAAATGATATCAGTCTGTACCTCACAATAATCTCTGAGAAGTAACCCCCACCAACACGACCAAGAAAGTTCCAAATGCTAATCATGGATACAAATATATGAGTATTATCATACCCTAGAGACTGGCTCATCTGACCAAGATTATCTATCACTGTCAATCCTGATCCTGAACCTAATAGAAGAGAGAAAAAGATAAGCCAAAAGTCTGCTTTAATTAAAGCCTGCATCAAGGTAAAGTCCTCCCCTCTACGAGGACCTTTCCTTCTCTTCACCCTTACTGCTCCTTCAGCAGCTGCCTGGAACAGTTTTGTTTGCAACTGAGCAATTCTTTTATGCCTTTCTGATGCTGGAAGTAAGTCTACTTCCTTAGGTTTCTCATCTTCAACCTCACTGAATATTACTTCGTGTTCCCGCACATCCTGTTCCGACTTTCCTGCCTCTTGTTGCTCTGGCTTTGGTAGAAGAACCTCTTCTGCTGGATCTCTAGGCTCTTCGCAGAAACTCAATGCAATGGGAATAACCATGGGAATGAAAATAAGAAAGAACAGAATCACTGTAAAAAATGTGACTAAAATGTGGCTCACGCGAACAAGATCTTCCAGAAGCATGACTCCCATCAAGTAAGCAGCCAACAGGAGGCACACACTATAAATAAATGTAAAACTTAAACCATCAGATGGCCGCACTTGTCTGTGACCTCCAACAGGTCTGATAATGAACATTAGAGCGATAACTACCATTGCCGGCCCAACTGCAACCATGAATATTAAAGATGCTTGATCTGGGAAATTAATCATTGTGTATATCTGAGTCAAAATTGCACCGCTCAAACCAGCAAAGCCCTTGAGTATTCCTACCACTGGACCCCTGCTTTTGGGAAAGTTTTGCACACAAGAAACCAAAGCAGCAGTATTGAAGTAGGTTTCACCGTTGGTTCCCACAACTATTAAGATGCACATCTGCATACTGAGATGGATTAACAATCTAAGCGAAGTGATATGCTATATAATATTAAAACTTTCTGAAGATACAAAAATTTTCGGACTTAGTTGAAAGGAATAGCTTGAAATGGTTTTAGTAAGGGGTGGAACAAATCAATCACCTTAATTTACCACCTCAAATCCACAAACAATAATAACTTTTGATCTTCCAGATAAAAGAACATAGATTAATATCCATCCAACAAATTTTCTACTCTAATTCAGGATCAGATCACCTCTTGTTCTTTCTTCAACAGAACATGGCAATCTTCCATTTATTTCCTAATTTGTGCCACGGTTCATATGGCGATTAAAAAGACAAAAGTTAAAAGTTAAAAACATTACTATATGAACCTCAAAGCTGAAAATTAAGAAACAAAGGATCACATTATTTCCAAGCAAACAGAAGGGAAACAAAAGAACAGAAAAAGAATTTCAAAGTAATAAACTTAAATCAAGCAATCAACATTATCAACTACCAACCAAAATCAATCAACAGAAAAACAAAAACTTTCAGGTTTCAGCTATCTCATTCATAAAAAAAAATAAAAAATAAAAAAAAATAAAAAAAAAACTTTTAAATTGAAACTCACAGCCCACAAAGGCAAAACTGGAACTCTCCCGGTAACAATCAACCAAACCCAACCATAACCAACAAGATTCTGCAGAGCACCAACGAGCAAAGCACCCCATAGAGGCAAAATCTCAGACAAGCTCCCTGCTAAGAACCCAACACTATCTCCAAGATCTTTAGCCACACCTAACTTTGAAAGCTGCCTTTGATTATAATTCAAAGAACTCTTTATCACAGGCGATATGCTACCAAATATATACCCAACCCCAGCACAAGATTGTATCCACATTGCAGCCACAAAAACCAGCCATCTATTATTCACAAAAGCCTGAAACCTTTCTTTCAATCTTCCCATTATGCGATTCTCCAAAAACCGGCCAATAAAAAGAAGAAAGTGTTCTTGATTGTGAACTTTTGGCTTCTGTTCTTCAATCCAAACTGTAAAATATGGATTTTTAACAAAAACAGGTCTTTCCTTAAAGGTTAAAACTTTGCGGGTGGAACTCGGACAATAAAAGAGAAAGGCAAAGGATAATGCCGATTGACGTGGATGTGGTGTTTCTTTGGGCCACCGGTCATGAAGGTGTACGGTTATGGTGCTGGCATTTTTTGCCTTATTTTTATTCTAACCCCGTGAATTTCGGACTGTTGTTCTAGATATTTACAGGAAATGCCACTGTGGAAAAGTCCGATGAGAAAAAAAAAGACATTGATTTGATGCCTCATTGTTACCGTAATATGTTTGAGACACAAATCGTTTGGAACTGGTTTTTTGATTCTTTCTATGGCAGTTACTGTTTGATTTCCTTGTTCTTCTGTTTCGTGTTCTGGCGTTGACACGTGTTATATTTGGAAAATTGATGGTTGAGATCAGCTCTTGTGTAACGGCCTTTCTCTTTGTCCTAAAATTTTCACTGTCAACAACAGGAAAAGCAAAAAAATAATTCACAATGGCAAGCATTGTCAATCACAATCACAGCATCTAAGTTTTTCCCTTGACATTATCTTTTACGAGAAAAAGAAACAAAAAATTATCGACGGTTGCATTTGTAAATATGAATAATCTATTGTTCATGTACGTCAAACCTTCTGTCAGGAATAGGTCAAAAAATATGAAATTGAAGTTGGGTTTATCCCAAATACTTCACTCACATTTTTTCATTTTCCATTGTTTTCGTCTTTAGTTTTCAGTGCAGAAAAACAATATCTATGAAATAAAATGTACTCTCTGTCATATAGGTGTTAACTCTTGACAATTGACGTATGAAAAAAATTGCTGTTTCTGTGGAAAAAGAGCTGTTTTTGCCAGAAGCAAAAAGGTTAGAGCCACCAACCTTTTGACTGATAATGAAAAAATCCCATGTGATTTTAAAGTCTATAAAATCAAAGTAGCTATATATATTCTTTCTAGATATGGAGTTTTGAATACTTTAACATTGATTATATATTTAAGAAAAGATTTAACCAATCAAAAGAGAGGAGTTTTAAGCTTTGTTAAAGTTTTGCTGCATAGTCCAACAACGTTTTCAGATTAAAATATTAATACTTGAGCGACCAACCCATCCCTACTTTATTGCGATCATAATATTAATAAAGCTGATTCAGCTTTTGTATTTGTGTCATCTAGTAGTTGTCCTTTTGTCCATAAATACATTAAAAATAAACCTCGTGCGAAATGTTGAGAGCAAAGCAAGTGCTGACAGACAGGAGGTGAGTGAGGACCCACCAGGAGAGGAGTTATCCTTGTTTTGAAAAAATTGTCAAAGACATTGGGGCCAGACACCAGATGGACACCGGATAGAAATACTACAATCCATATCCTGGCTGGAAAGGCAGCTAGTTCTCTGTTGCTTAATTTGGCGCTAAACTAGTCACTGTTGACCAACGGCTTTTCTAGCATCAAACGGCCGGATGCCTCCAAAGATAGGCGGATTATATATGCATATCTGCCTTCTTATCCATCCCAATTATGCTATCTATCTATCTATCTATATATATATATATATATAGCTAAGCTTGGGGCTAGGCATTTCCTTCTTATCCATTATTTCCTTCTTGGTATAGAGATCCTGTAATTGAATATTGACAATGATGAATTTAAGCTTTTCAAACCCTATACACAATTGATGAGTTCTTAATTTTCCTTGTGCATTAGCTTTGTCACAACTATGAATTATACTAATTAGTTGTCAGGTCATGCAACGTCTTCAATTTTATATTAAAAAAATATGTAAATATAATATGATATATATATATAAGTAAAGATTTAAATTTAAATTTGTAAAATATTTTTTGTGAGATAAAATAATAAAATCTTTGAGTTAAAACAAACAATACTTATCAAGTTGAGTACAAAATTTTCACAAGTTAGATTTCATCAGAATGGGAATTTATGCTTGTGATGAAACAAGATTTTGATATAACATCACCATTGATTTCAATTTCATTGTTGCAACTCTCGTATTTTATTATCACCATTATTTTTAATCTTATTGTTTTACCAAACAGAACCTAAAAAATGACATTCAACTAAAAAACAATATACAATAGCTAGGTCTACATTCAAAATTGCTTATATATATATATATATATATATGTTGGATATATTGAAATTGTTCCTGATTTATGATAGATGGGAATGGGATCCCTTAATATTGAATATTGATCGAAAATCTGAACTCAGTACATCTTATTGCACGTGTAAAAGCCAAAAGGTAGATGAAGTATACAATAATGTGCAGTATATTTTTATGTTTATTTTTTATTTTGTCTTTTAATCTGTCAAAAGCACTTAAATTTCTGCTCTAATGGCAATAACTTGCCTTGATTAGTGGTTTAAGTCTATATTCTTCAACAAGGATGGAGTAGAATTAATAATCAATGTCCTTTATGAACCAAAGGGAATTTCCACCAGCTACTACATATATAAAACTTGTTTCAGCACTTGACTTCAGGCTCACTAGAAACCACTTGATGCCTGAAATATAGTGTTTAATTGCTTTCCTATGTACTTTAATCTCATGAACAGTTAAAGACAAACCTTGATTAGGTGATTTAGCAAATAAAGAATATGGCTACTCTTCCCACCATACACTACAAATCTAAACCCGATTTGCTACATCTCAAAAGAAAAAAAATAAAGGGTCATAATCTGATATGTTGTCATTCACTTATTTAAACTTGGGAATATGCTTTTTTGCACCATTAAGATAAGAAGAATTAGGTATTTTCTGAATGATTGTGCTTATGGATTCTTATACTTCACAAATGGATAAAGCTTGGAGGGTTCTCACTTCTCAGTTTAGTTTTTACATTGGAATGCCAAATTCAGATACGTAGCTATATATACAGAAAAAGGTAGCTCGGATGAAATTGATGTGGTAATTCCACATGGCTATCTAGCTTTAATGTGCCTCCTATGGCCATCAGTATTGATTTTGGTCCATCATGCTGGGGAGAGGTTGAAATCTCCCTTTCAAGACTTGCTTTTTTATGTGTGGTACCGCTTTGAGAGGTAGGACTAGTTGAAAAACTAGTCGATATTCTCACAAAAATCCTATCAGAAATGAAAAAAATCTAGTCAGCATATCATGTCATGGGGCTAGCTTTTTATGTCAATCTAACCTAACTTGATTTGATATATATGAGGTCTGAAAATTAGAAATCGACATTTTTGTACATTTAGCAATACATTTTCTGGTTAAATATTGATGATCTTGTTGACTGAAGTTTTCACCTCATAATTTCAAGCTGTTGGATTCTAGGATTGGTTTAAGCATACGAAGTTAATGGGCAAGCGGCATTAATATTTGTTGAGAAATACAAGTCTTTGTCTCTTCAATAAGATCTTAAAATAATTGACATGCAATTTGTGTGTGTATATATATATAGGTTATGAAATCTTTTTCAGTGTAACTTATACAAATCTGTGTATATCCATGTTGTATAATCAGCAAAGACAAGATCTTCACCATGAACCTTATCTATTTTTTTTAATATATTTTTATTGCTTGTAAGTTGATCAAGTTGGTTCAATCAAATCTATGAAATGGAGAAAAGTTAAAAAGCATATCCAGCAATCATGCATGAAAAATAAATTAATAATAATTAGTTTTTCACATTAAAATCTTTTGTCTATGATGGAGACAGAGATATTCAGCATATCAAATAAAATAAGACTTTACAGGATTACCGATGTGTCCGAGTGGTTTAGGAGACAACCTTGAAATCTGTTGGGCGTCGCCCTTGCGGTCGACGTTTCGTCTTTTCGTTTCAGGATCATAAGCCCACTTTTAATGGACCATAGTTCAGCTTAGCCTTAAGGGTAACCCACTGGCCACTACATTAATGGGTTTGCAAACCATTGGACAATCCATTCGGGGGCATTCAATTCTCTACTTTGCACTCATTTGTATTTCCTTGTTAGCTGTTGGGGTGCAGATGTAGATTGGGTCATAGTCAGCCAGAAATTAAACATTCCTATCTGTTTAAGATCCTAATGGAGAGTTTGCCCATGTTTGGGATTGGTTATCTTTCCTGAAGCAGTAGAATTGTGAACATTAACTGACTCATTCACATGCTAAATTTCAATTTGGAAACCGTCAACTTCTTGACATGTGAAAAGTTAGCAGGCTCCTGTGATTATCCTGCAAATTTAACTTTTGCATCTTTCTCTGGGTTACTTGATATTCCATTTTGCTTTATAACTTGCTCTGCATTTACTTCTGCTAATACAACCCCACAATACCAGTTGCTGGCCCAAATAGAATGGCACAAATAATAAAATTGTGGATATGGGGATTGAAAATCATATGCTGACTGACAACATTGGAATTTCTTGCCTCTCAGAATCCATCTCTGGCAAATAGTCATTAACCAAATCAGGTTTGCAACCAAAACATCCTTAATGCTAATATTATCAAAGCTTTTTTTAAAGGAAAATATTATCAAAGCTTTAATTATTGATCAAGTAGATAAAAGTAATCCTGGAATGTCGAGAAGGCTACCATAAATGCTTTATCCTCACATTGGCGTGATCAGGGGGATATATCCACAAAAGCCCTCCCCAGAATACTGATCCTACAAGTAACCGAAAGGCATTAAAGACTTTGGAAGATTCTCTCACTCGTGTGGATAAATTTTGATTCAAAATGAAAAATACTCACTAATCTATTGCAGAGCTTCTTGTAACATCCTGTCATGGACAAATTCGTTTAGTCATTATCAATTTTTGAAACGTACTTGAAAATGCTGAAAGAAGTTAAAATTTGAAACAAAATTTGCCCGTTGGGGTTGGTTATTGGGCGCATCAAATTTGCTCAGAAAAGAACAACCAATGCACAGTTTGTCCTACGGCATTGAGTGTTATAGCGAAGTTTCTTTTCGACCAAAGTGCAAGTGATAATCGTCAGTGGAGAAAAATGTGAATCCCAATTCCTTGATTAGCTAATCTTCACTTTTCCTAGTCATCAAACCCTTTGTTCCTTCTTCCTAAAGCAGAACACCACCTTTATAATCACCTTTGTCCCTTTCTTTTTTTCCATTTCCATCTCCACTCCTTACATTCATTGTAGATCAGATTACCACCACCTAGTGATTTACATTAAGGGTTCTGGTGTTGCTGAGAGAAAGAGGAGGGAGAGGAAAGATGTCTGATTGGGGGCCAGTTTTCGTGGCAGTGGTGCTGTTCATACTGCTAACACCAGGGCTGCTGATTCAGGTTCCAGGAAAATCACGGTACATAGAGTTTGGAAACTTTCAGACCAGTGGAGTATCCATCCTGGTGCATTCCATAATTTACTTTGCACTCATCTGTATCTTCCTCTTAGCTGTTGGTGTGCACATGTATGTTGGCTCATAGGTGACAAAAACCAAGCACCCATCTGTTTCAGAAACTTATCGAGAGTTTCCAAATCTGTGGACTGGTATGTAATTCAGTTTCTATCGCTTTCATCTGTTTCTTTTTTGAACCAAAATTGCTACATAGATATTTTTGTTTGTCATTTGATTTTGTACTTCCCATTGATCTTGCAATTTGACAATAATTGTTTTGGTTCTGGTTTGTGGATCTACTTCTGTCTTACTCATGGTTACCAGATCTAAACTTCTTCAAGGTTCCTTATAGTTTGCTTTATTCCTTTTACCTTTATTAATCACGTGGGATGTGGCTACTAACTAATGTACAGTTAACTAAGTACTGGATGAACATTCAAGAATCATCTGCTAATGGCTTGAAAGGTGGGACAGAGCATTTATACTTCTTTTTTCTTTACCTAACTAGTTATTAATCAGCTGAATTGACATAAGAGAGGGCAATGAGAACGGCAGGTTTCTATAGCTTTCTTTCCTTGTCAACCTGATTATTGTGCACGAAGCCGGTCATTTCTCAGTAAAATTAAGCAAACAACTGTGGAAATTCATATTTGACTTGGCAGGATTCTAGGGTATCAAATTTGCATACCCTTACTAGTTATGATTCATTTATGGTGAAAGTTAGCAATTGGTGATATGTGTTTCTATCAGTAATACCATTTATAAGCTCCAAATTTGGCCTCCAGTTGGATCATCACTTATGTAGACAATGTCAACTTTTCATGCTTAATCAGCAGTTCATGGAATGGCAAATCTGAAATTAGGCCTTGATGCATTTATAGAAAATGAACTCCAATAATGACTGTTGAGCGAAACCATAGATACTGGAAGCTGTGCATAGTGCCAGAGAAAATAACTAAAGCTGTTAATTCTTAGCAAGTTCAGAATCAAAGAAATATTTTTAACAGAACATCTGCCCAGATAACTGCACTGATCAAAGCAAAGTATTTCTTTTCTTCTTAAAATTCACGACTTCAAACAAAACTACAGAAGCTAAAGAACCCTACCAACTCTTTTTCTTCATGAGTGAAAGCAAGGTTTTCACGGGATCATACGACAAATTAGAACTAAAAAGTAACACAGTACAAAATGAAAATCTCATCCTGTCAAGTTGGAGAGAGTGCCTGCACAACTTTCCCGAGTCACCCTTTTATTCTTAGATATGGAGGTGGATATGAAGAACGACAAGAAACAAGATGAGGAACAAAGCATAGAGAACAGCATGCACAAATATGGCGGCCACACTAGTCTTCATGTTCATAAAATCGATGGCTTGGCTTCTCCCAGGGATTTGCAGGACTAACCCTGGTGACAGAAATGCAAACAGCGCAGCAGCTATGAGGGGAGGAGCCCAATCATTCATTCTATATGGCTTCAAAAAAAATCTCAAACCTTCTGTATATGCAGCTACTTGAGACTCAAACCTCCTCTAGAATTGATAGTAAAAAGGAAGAATCAAACAAGCATAAAAAACCAGGATATTGGATGTTTATTTTCTGGTGTCTTCAAGTCAGTTATAGAGAGAATAGGAATCCCGTAAAGCTGAAAAATAAGAACTCTCAATTATTCCCACTTTCTACTTTTGATCTTTTAATTCTCTAGCTTTTGTTGAATGAGGCAAGGCATAAGTTTTGTGGCTAGGCCCTCCACAGTCAATTGCAGTACCATGTATCAGCTAGCTGTTGGTGCTTCATGCTCCATCACCGTCCATTTAAGGATTACAGTTTGATAAAATCACAAGCTTTTATAGAAGAAGGTGGAGCTAGGATTAGCCAATCAATGGAAGAAATGGCCGGAGAGAGGCTAAGGCCTTCTTTTTATCTTCTTCCTTTTCATGCCTTTGATTATTAAAATTTTAGATAACATAATGGCTTGACAATATATTACCAACTCCAAACCCATTTCCTGTAGAAACTAAGAAGTAATTTAATATTTTCCAAGCACAATACTCTGTTACTGCTATGGATTCATTGGTCAAATCTTATGATATTTCAAAAACATGGAAATTAAAAAAATTTCTAAAAATTAGATATCCACCAACATATTTATATATGTTATGGGCTTCTTTATTTTAAAAGTTCTGTCATGGTCACAATTATCCCTAACTAATCTTCCACTAATCAAAATTTGGCAAACTTAATCTAATGGCTCACTTCTTAACCGTCATTTTCAAGATTTTTCACTTCCATCCCATCTTCCTCTTCCACGCTTTAAAATTACTCAGAAGCAATCTAGTTTTTTCACTTTTCACCTCTGGGAAAAAGAAAAAAAAAAGAACTTTTAAAACTCATTTCTGAAGCTATTCAGGTCTGGTTGAGTTTAGTTTAAGTCAAGGAACTTTCTTGTAATGGCAGATTGGGCTCCTGTAGTTATTGGGGTGGTGCTATTTGTGCTGCTATCACCAGGACTTTTGTTTTCATTTCCAAGGAACAGCAAGCAGCTGGAGTTTGGGAGCATGAAGACTAATGGCAAGGCCATTGCTATTCACACTGTTCTTTTCTTTGCCATCTATGCTGTTTCGATCCTGGCTGCGCACCTACATATCTACACCTGAGCCTGGGGGAGAGTCTGGTTATTGGTCTCTATATTCAAGATCTGTGTTGGGTTTTGGTTAATCATTGTATTAGCTTGTTTCAGTTTTGGACCAATGAAATTTGTGGCACAGATCATAATTTGCCAAAGTTTACTTTTTTTCAGTGGGAAAATTCTCATTTTCTCTCTTTCAAGAGAAGGGCTTTAAGATTGGAACTTTAATTATCTTTGGCCAATTTTTTCTTAGCCTTGACCATCTGAGTTAATTAAATCCTGGTGATTTGCCATTTGAAATTTGTCACTGTTGCTACTGCCTTTGAAAGTTTTTACTGGATGATTTCTCATATTATGTTTAGCTATTTCTTCATTTAGCTTGGATGCTGAAATAAAAAGCTCTTCTATTAATTTGGAAAGCTATCAGTAAATATCAAAACAAACCCAGGGGGCTTTAAGGCAAAGGGGTCTGACTTCTGAGTTTGTTCTTGGTTTTCCAGGTGATGTCTTTGCCGACACTGTCAAAGGCAATCTAAAGGACAGTCGCCCCCTTTTTTAACGGTTTGATAATTCACAAATAACTAATATTGCACTTTCATTTGGCTAGGACCAGTAAAGAAACTCAAGGAAAGAGAAATATATGCTGAAAATTTTTTGGGATTTTAGAGAGCAGAGTTGAAAAATTCGTTCATATGACCATCATCCGTCAATCAATCAATCTTGGATAAATTACAAGTGAAACCACCTTGTCAAGAAATAGCTTCATTATTACACATTTCAAGGTTTCTCTCGCAAACAACAATGAATAAAATAGTGAAGAAAAATAAAGGAAAAACGAAATCAGATTGATAATAAGAAAGAAGGTAGAATATGAGCTCCATCTTAAGAAAACAAATTGGGGAGCCAAAGAAAGAAAGAAAAAAAAAAGGGAAGGGTTACCCTTTTCTTGAGACTTTAGATCAGTCAACATGTATGTGAATACCAATTGCAATGATCAAGATGGTAATTATGCAGAAGTATATAATGGCATGAACCAGGATGGCTATCCCACTTGTGCACATGTTACCAAACTCTATCACTCTAGTCCTCGATGGCAGCTGGAACAGCAACCCTGGCGACAAGAGGATGAACAAAACTACTGCAACAATGACCGGTCCCCAATCTGCACTCATTTCTCTCTTTCTTTCTTTCTCTAATTCACTCCCGAAGCCAAGGTTTTGAATGTTTGAGAACTTTTCTTCCTATACAAAATGGAAAAAGAAGAGGTGTTCATTCTGTTATGTAGGGGCCGGGAATGGAACTAATTTTTCTTGGTGGCGAAGGACGGGGATGATGCTAAACTTGGTGAGAAAGAAGAGATTGGGTTTAAAGGGGAGGTAAGGTATGTAAATGTTAGTGGGTTTGCTTTATGAATAACGAAACAAGCTCCTTTTCTTCCATTAGCTTCTAATAATTGTTTCGTTTCAATGCTTCTTTTTGCTTGCTTTATTAAAGATATATTAAAATAAATAAATGCAAAAGCAGCTGCATGCGTAAAGTTAAGCGCTTTACTTTGAATTCTTGTTTCCTTGTGGCTCAATGTATATCCAAACTTGTGTAGGATGTAACGGGGTAAGAAATTTCAAAGGCTAATGAAGGTGATAAAAGGGACAATTTGGGTCATCATTCTTGACTCGAGTCTCAGTTACTTATCTGTTTACTATTTTACATGAACTGAAATTGAGTGATTCTGACACATATGATTCGATTTTATTGAAAGAAACACACAACAACAGGCTGGATTACTTGGAGTTGTTGTGTCTATAGTCACGAATGAGTAAGTAGAGATAGACGTCAAACATAACCAGCATCTGGTGAATGGTGATTGACAAAATGCCTGGTATTGATTGAGGATCTTGCCATAGAAGAACAGTCATTAGGACAGAACCACCAAATGATTGAAAAGTACATTACCAAGTGTGAAAAAGGCAGTGGTCCTGTATCAGAAAAGCATCCCTCTCAGTATGACTTACGGAGGCTATTTGCTTGTAATAAAGCTTGTAATGTTATTGGTAGACTCAAATAGAGAGCCGAGAAGCATTCAAAACCAGAAGTTCCTAACCAATCACTTAAGATATAAGTCCAGTCCTCAATCTTATCTTTACTAATACTTAATTGACACTTTCACAATAAATCTGATATAGTTTATAATTGGGATTTCTTTCTGTTATATTGTGTACGTGTAACTCACTAAAACAAATCTTTGTAGTATTACATTTATTAGGTAAACTATGATATAGGTATTATTTTTATTAACCGGCAGTGGACGGAATATTTTTCCCATAAATACCTTAATTTTCAAAGATGGGCACCATATTTCAGATGATCGTGTTCATTAATATAACAGCTGTTCTGCTTACCTTCCTGGCCCGCTTCTTTCCTTGCATGTCCATTGGTATGTATAGTTGAAACCAAACTTTCCCTGGAAAGTTGTAGAATTCTCTAATTGAAGGTTTTTTCTTTTTTTCTTTTTCTGGAAGGCAAAAAGGATGGAGATATAGAAACATTACTAGGGCATGGAGGCTTGGGAAGACCACTCTTTTGATTGGAAGATTCACACGCACATAAAGGAAGCCAAGGAAGATGCAAGTGATATAAGATATGAAATCGGTTATCATGCTGTCATGGAAGTTACTTCTTTCATTGGCATTTTTGGGTGTTACATAATTTTTGTTGGCACGGTTGTACTACCAACCATAAGAAGAAGAGGGTTGTGCCAGATAAAGCTACTTCTTTATAGCCAGTAGGACAGACAGTATCCGAGATTGAGATCTAGGCAGAAACTAGAATCCAAAAGGTCTTTTAATTTCTTTTAGTTTATAAGTTACAATATTTCGAAAGGGCAATAAACCCAACTCTTTGCTAAGTAGAAACTCGGATCGACTATGGACCAACCAATATTGAGCTAAACGCCCAATGCAATAGTCTGAGAATAAAAGCATTGATCTAGGGTTTTCTTTCTCCTGATAAAATCAAATAAAAAACATAATAAACAAACCAAACAAATTAAAAGAACAAAATTTCTTAGGAGCACAACGCATTGACTTTTTATTTCTTGGAGTGTGCTCATTCAAGCAACAGCCGTCCAAAGAAAGGATATAATGCCATATTAGGCCGTCCAGGTCTCCATTGGCTTGTTCCTGTCAAAGTAACGTGGAACCCAAGGTTCATCTTCCGGCCATGAACTTTTTCTTTGTCTTTGTGGTTTCTTCTTTGTCCTTATTCATCTCCTTTTGTCTTTCTCTATCTCTGCTTTCCTCCTTTTTGTTGTGGTTCACTTAGCATTCTTATCTAAAACTTTGCATATAAAACCTTCATACATTTGTCAACCCTTCTCGTATATATCCCAAAAGCAATAGTCTGCAGGAAACAAAGGGAGAGGGATGTCAGGCGATTGGGGGCCAGTACTGGTGGCGGTGGTGCTGTTTGTGTTGTGTACACCAGGGCTGCTTTGTCAAGTGCCTGGAAACAAAAGAGCAGTGGAATTTGCTAACTTTCAGACGAGTCCGATCTCCATTTTTGTTCACACGATCATATTCTTTGGCCTAGTCGCCATCTTTATGATAGCTATTGGCATTCACATCTATTCAGGGTAGAATAGAAATTAGACAACCCCCCTTCCTTGCTCCATTTCATGTTGCTTTACTTGTCTAGCAAGAGGGTATATAGCTACATATCGTCACTCATAAAAATGGCCGCAAATCTTCAAAATCTCCTATCATCGTTTGCATTACTGTTGTTACCAATCGAGTTTCTTCATTCCCATGAGAAGATCTGTGATGATTTATGGTTATGTAAATGATTTTGTATTTACTATTTTACTAATGGTGAATGAGTGAAATGGTAACATAATTGAGCCTAATGGCAAATTTTATACAGTTTCTACTTTCATGCGTGACTTGCCATTGGTAGAAGAAAGCAACGGCTTGTTAGCGGAAAATTTCAGAAGGTTGAGTAAGCACCCTGGCCCATTCTCCATGGGCTACATTGAACCAAAACCCAAAACTATGGTTACTCAACTACCATTGTCCAATTAATTAGTGATTGACAACAATTTGGGCTTCAACAAAATTCTAGCACAAAGCAGGGTGATTAGAAACCATAAAACAAAGCCCAAAGTAGGACTGCCCTCATCAGAAATTGGTATTTTAACCCAATAGAGCAAATGTAGAGGGGTTTCCAATGTTCAGAGTAGAGGCAAAATGGCACTTGGCAAGCATTAACAGAAAACAGGAGAATTATTCTTAGCTAAAATGGCACAAAAATAACTTAAAGTCAATTTTCAGCAAAGGAACGTTAAACCGCCCAAATTAAGCTTTGCAATCCTCCTAGCCTTAATTTCAACTTTACAGGCTTCAAATATCAAGAAACTGTGTTAGCTTCACGAGAGCCTCCAAGCTGCAAAAACACTGGTTATTTCTGAGAAAACAAAACAACCCATTAGGCAGAAACTCTGAAAAGAATTTATTATGTATACTTACAAGGGACATCCTTGGAAACAACGAACGACCTCCCTCCGAAGCTCAGACAAACTTGAAACGACACCAACAAAGGGGAAAACAACGACCAAACCGATGACCCAAGGCATTAAATTAATGAAACCTATGATAAAGGTGACAGAACCGAACAGCATTAAAGCCAAAGAGATCCCAAGGAAAAAACAAGCAAAAGCTGTAGGAGAAATCCCGGATAGGGCCACCTGCCGATGGGGCCTGGAAGTAGAGGAGGAGGAGGAGATTTCAGGATTTGGATTATCATTGAACATAGTTCATAGATTGCTCTTGAGAACAGCTCTCAATCAAAATTTAGTATGTCATGTTAACCTTTTTCCAGGCCAGCTAGCACATTTCTACACCCAAATCTTGTGAAAAGAACAAGTAGTCTCTTCCTGAACCGTCCTCCTCGACATTATCTATTTGTATTATTATACTTTAATATGGATTAGTAAATAATTAGTTCCCGCAAGCTTCCAGGCAGCTTTCATCTCTCTTTGCCAACTTGCAAAATACCTAATCATGCAGACAGACAATTAGTACCATGTATTTGTACGGCTGAAGAGCTAGCAAAAGCTCCTTCACAACACAATTTCTGTTTTCGTTTTGTCAAAAGAAGTTGAAAATCCAAAAACACTACTAGTACTATCCGCATACACTGCCTCGGAAGAATAATATACCACATTCAAGCTACAGTAGGGGTGATAATATAATTTTTTTTTAATATAATCAGGAGTAAATTAATTTTCATTCCTTACAAGAATCGAATTTTGATTCACAATGTTAAATTCTCTAATCATGACTTTTGGCAGTCATATATATTCCACTGTAATCAAGAAGTGAAATTTGTATCAGAAATAGGGCAAAATCAAATTACTTTCAATTGAATTACAACTCATGCACGTGGCGAAGCTCCGGAGTCAAAATAAAATGCGCCTCAACCTAGGACAAGAACTATGCTTAATTATGGATGAAACAATTATAGATCGGTGGAATACCTCCAAATTCTATGCACAAATGAAAATCTTCTAGGATGATAACAGGCAAAGGAATTCATTAGTGGAACTTAATATTAAGAGGGTAATCCATTGGTCTTTCTAGTGAGTAATTTCTTGGAGCTTAATTCGTCCTGAGTTTTTTCATTCAAGCTTGAAACGTTTCTGAACTGAAGAGATGTAAGTGGTAGCCTTAAGATCAACACTTTCATCACCAGTAACTCTAAAGAAGTTGTCAATTTGGCTTAAATTTTTGCGGTTTTTATCAGCAGGTATGACAAATGAGACCTGCTTTGGCTGGGAAATCGTGTAGTCGTGGTGAACCCAAAGCTGACAGAAGGTGTTGTGGAAGATTCCCGGTTTGGCTTGACCTTGATGGTGTGCTGCATGGCTGCTGCTGGCCTGGCTGCTCGGTAGAATGGCGTCAGCTTCCCCTTGATGAACCCTCAGCGCTTGCGGTTGGACTTCATCTTAAAACCTGTCTGCGGTTAGATTTCAGATCAATTGATCATATGGTGAGGAGTATCAGAAGACAAGCCAGAGTAGGGTTGGCTATATATAGTAGTTGCTTGTGAACTGTTTTGTCTATACAAGCAATTTCAGATAAACATGAAAATTCTTGATGGATTGTGGTCCCTCGACTAAATATCTAGGAGAATATTAATCTTCTTTAAGTACAAAATTATGCATAATTTTACCCATATAACCCAATCATTTATTAAATACACAGACAGTTCTGAACACTTTATAGGGTATGGAAACACTTTATGGGATATAAAGAACTTGGGGAGAGTAAGGAAAGGAAAGTAAAGTAACACTTTATAGGGTATGGAAACACTTCCTGGGATATAAAGAACTTGAGGAGAGTAAGGAAAGGAGAGTAAAGTAAAAGAAAGTAAAGAAAATAAAAAAAAAAATTTTTGGATAAATATTTAATTTAAAGAAAGAAAGAAAAAAGTAAAAAATTAAATATTTTTTGGTTTTTCAAATTTTTTTAATACCTCAATTTGGAGAAAAAATTAAGAAAAAAAAGTTAAATTTTTTTTTTTATAAAAAAACTATTATGTCTACATTTTTATTAATACTAAAAATTTAATCAAAAAAATCTAAGCAAATCACAATCAACTTATAATTTTTTTTAAATCATTTTTTTTAAATAACTTTTATATATATCTTACAATATAAAAATTTTTTATAATTTTTTGGTAATTTGATTTTGATGAATGGTTGAATATAAATAGATATATTTTTTGAGTTTATAAGATGTTAGATTAACTCAAAATTCATCAATGCATATTTATAAAACATCTTCCTATTTCACTTGATTAAAAATCATTGATACAGAAGTAATTGTGAGATCAGACAAGATAACAAATATATCATGGTTAGGAGTGCTATAAAATCACAGACAACAAAAGATTATAATTGAAAAAAATTATTATAATAAATTATTTTCTTTTTTTTTTTTCACTTTTTATCCAAATAATGGGTATTAGAATTTTTTTCCTTTTCTTTCCTTTATTAATTTAATTATCCAAATAAATGTTACATGTGTCTTTTTTTTTATTAATATTTATCAAAATATAGAGTTAATAATTGTACATTTTTTTTAATTAATATGGCTAAAAGAATGCTCTCCTTTGCATATTTCATGCCTGCCAATTGCAAACCGCTAACATGCACATATCTCTTTTATTATTGTTAGGGAAATCAGCACCAAATAGTCAAGTGAATGCCCTTATCAGTTAGGCAAACCAGTGGATCCTACCAATTAGAATATGTTTGGTGTTTCGGCATAATGATAAAATAAACCCTCCAACCATACGAAAGTTCTCATTTACACTTCTATTCTTTTATTTGTGTCAATTGATTCCTTAATTTATTATTCAATTTCAAATAGACAGAATTTTGTAAGAAGGTGACACATATAACACCTGCGAGGCATTTTTAAGTTCGAAGGGCATTTCAATAATCTCTTCTCATAGAAATTGTTAATAAACAACCAAGGTTAATTTAAATTTTTTTAGTTGACTTAATATGTTAAATTAATTTGAGATTACAATATCATGTTAGTTCGATCACTTTATCAATTTATCCAACAAGCGCTTTTCAAAATTAATTTATCATCATTTAAATGAAAGGTTAATGTTCAAATCAACTTGATACTCCAAATTATTTTAATTATAGAATTGATTTCAGATAGCTTAAATTATTTAAAATTTTTCACTTTCTAATTATAAATAAGATTATTCAAATACTATTTATATCATTTTACATTTTTCTAACTTTTCTATTTTTTTAAACTAATCTCTAACTTAAATATTGAAATACAAATATTTAAAATACCTTCAACCTTTATTTTTAATTACTCTTTTTTTCTTTGTTATAATTTTAAAGTTTTACCCTTAGCTCAGCTAAGCTGGGCCCAAGCAACACCAATATTGGCCATAGGTGGACTAATAAGTGCAGTCGGACCACTGAACATGAGTTATCCTGATTTGATAGAATATAGATAAGCCGTAGTTCATGTAAATACCCTGCTTTATTCTTTTGTATTTTTTTTCTTTCCCCTTTTCGTTGCTTTCTCATATTTGGATAAGTGGACATGTAGGATTGAAATTGCATCTTCCATTCTTCTGCAATTCATGCCTTGCATTTCTAATCGTCTCCTTTTCTACTGCTTCAACTCTGTCATCTGGAGCATTCTCTAAGAACATTGAGACTTTTCGAGTCACAAAAGTTGCACCCCAAGTGCAAATAGTAAGAAGTGCGCATCATAATTGTAATACTGTGAGCTAAGAGCGTTCAAAATTAGCCACATTTTATCATGGTTCATGGACACAACTGTAAAAAAGAAAGAAAGAAAAGAAAGAACCAGTTGCGATTTATCGATATATTGATTACTACCAAAAAAAAATTGAACCTGTATGTTTAAGAAATTGAACTTAATTCTTTTTTTTTTTTTTGGATGATTTTAAAAATGTTTTTTTATGTCAATTTGGTATATTCTTACAAAGATCGATCTTAACTTCTCTTTACGAAAAAAAGAGTGATTACTTATTAAATTGGGCTGAAATTACTAACAATATATGAAGTATTTGCTCTCCTATTTGCTTTATGAATTTTGATGTGTATAAAAAATATAATATTTCCATGGACCAAAAATGCATTTCCTTTTTATACAACTTTTCTAGGGTTAAGTTGTAAATTAAATGTAACAAAATTTCTCTAGATTTATCACCAATAATAGTCTTGTTTTCCTCTCAGGGTACTTCAAAAATATTCAAATTCATTGCTTCTTGTAGTTGGGTCTCAATCGGTTTAAGAATTCCTCTGGTCCTACTATTGTTCCCATGATACTCACATTCTTTAAAATTTCTTTGGGTTTTTTTTTTTTTTTTTTTGGTTCGGTTGTTGAAAGGAAGAGATTGCAACAAACATTACCAACTTAAAAGCAGGCCAGATTTCTGGTCTTTGACTATTTACTTAGCAAGGCAGGCTCAAATATAGACACATGCCTCAACACTCTGTTAAGCAGCCTTCAATAATACAAATGCAAAATTGAAAGCCTGGAATATTGCAGTCCAAGGTTCCTATTGAATATATTAAGCTTATTTCCAAGAATTTTCAAGGGCATTAATTCTGCTTGACGAGTTTCTGTAATTACCCCACCTAAAGCCAATTTTTTTTCTCATAATTTGGGCAATTGGGGGTTTTGGCCAAAAAAATTTGTTTTTAACATGTACAAAAGCTAAAAAATTTAAAATTAGATTTAACGATTTGTGTATTCGTATCATATAAAATAATAAAATCTATGTATTTTATCATATTTTATACGAAAATTGTATGTTACAGTTTTATCACATAAAAATATAAAATATATGTTTTTTATTTTATTAAATTCATATATAATCATTATTAAAATTTTAAATCGTGTGATTTTCGTATTTTATTTTTATATTATATTTATGTTATGTTATCATATCGTATTTTAAATTATTAGATATGCTTAAAGCTAATTTAGAACAATGCAAATTGAAGTTGGTTAAAAACTAGTTGCGATGACATATTTGAATAGGCATAAACATTTTTAATTTTATTGATTTAAAATCATTTCGAATGTACCACTTAACCATACCTTTTATTGCCTCTGATTACTGCTAAAAAAGAACTAGTATGATCGAAGTTTGTGTTACAAACCCAGGATCATGATTCATTCATTTAATATGCATAGATAATCAGAAAATGATGAAAATAATTGAGCAGAAAATGCTTATCATATCTTTAGCTTATCTTGAGCAGTTCCAATGGCTTCAATCTTCATAAGCAAAGGACATTCACAAACTATTTCCATCTAATATTTAATCAAAGATTCCCAAAAATAGCAAATCTATAAAGGAAAATAAGACAAATCAGTTAGGTTAGGTTCTGTGTCAAGCTGACGATTGGTGAACCAATGGCTTTTTCATATCTTTATAGCAAAGAAAAAGGCATCTAAGTTAATTGATAAAATACTACTTTTTTCTTCTTTGCAATACTGAAATTTCGTGAATCAAACATATACATGCCAATGTCAAGAGCATTTGCCTCGGGTCTTTGTTGCTTCTCCTAATGCATGTAAAACTACAGATTGTTTCATCAGTTTTTACCAAAAAAAAAAAGAAAGATCTCAGAAGTGAAAAAATGGGTTTGGTTGATTACAACGAAAAGACGAGCTAAATTTCTGCCTCAAAATTGCAAGGTGAATAGCTTTTGTTCCTAATTGCCAAGCTCAGCATGCAGCAATGATGATGCTTTGGTGACGATGATTAGAAAGCAAATTATAGCAATATTAATGAATATAAAATGAGGGTCCTCCAGCCATGCTCTTTAGGCATATCTTTTACCAAATTAGGTGAAATAGAAGAAATGAAACTTCTCTCAGCATCAATTACCATTTGGATCGAATTATGAAATTTCTTTACACACAGCTCACCCTTTTCCTATATAAAGCAAAGATTTGAACATCCTAACCATTCTATATTTTAATATTATGTGTAAAAATATACCACTTCCTGATTTTTTGTCTTTTATTCTGTATTTTCTGCATCATTCTCATGATCAATGGTGAGACTTTGTTCTGGCTGCATGCGGTGCACAGCGCATTGGAGGCTGCCACATGAATTTCTCTTTCTTTCGCCTATTGATACTTAAGTTGAAATTTTGATGTTGGCAGGGTTCAATCAGATCAAATCACTCGGTGGCTGAGTTTTTTAGTCTGATTGAGCCGTGCCAATATCATATCTAGTCACTACATCAGTCATCATCAACATCTAATAATAGTTATTTTTGGTGTAAAGCATCCATGATTTCGATTTTTTTTTCTTTTTTTGAATTTCATTGAAAATGCCTTCTCACTTGTCTCAGTATCATCTTCATCTTCATGTCATCAATCTGGTTGAATTAACATTTAAATGCTGTGGTAGATACTAGAAAATGAGTTACCATGTGTATCAAAACAAATCCATAACATGGGATTCTTATATCTTTCTTTATTCCTGTCATTTTTCAGAAAGAAAAAGGAGCTAGGTTGCAAAGACTTTCCTGGGTCTCAACTGTTCTGATTCTAGCTATTCCTGATAGTAAAATATTTGGATTCGATCGGACCCTTTCTTTTTGAAGGGGCAACGTTGCCTGGGAAGCAGGCTCATCATAAGGAGCTTGCATTAGGATGCTGAATATGATAGTCATGTTTGTAAGTTCTTTGGTGCAAACAAAGAATGTTCTTATTAGCGTGAAGTGTAATTTTTTCCTAATCAGTCATCAGTCAAAATTCATTAAATTGGATTTGACTCATGACTACAGCAATGTAATGGAAATGGTTTATTGGGTTGGTTGTGGCTGTGCAATTTCCATTGAATCTTTCATAATGGCGATTTACTTCAACTTTTTCTATTTGTCTTTCTTTACCTACTTAATTGAGAGGAAATTATAGATCTTAAAGCTTCAAATCAACTTTTTCTACGACCCAGCACGAAAAAGCTGGTGATTTGTTCTCTTTGGTCTTTTATGATGACAGGATAACTACCAAGCAAAAGGCTGATTCGACCCCTGCTATTTTGTTTAATGGATCTGGCAGCTAGGACAAAGGAGAGATAAAGAGATCTTAATCACTTCTGATCTAAGCTCCATTAACCCTCGATCTTCATATCATTTCATACTTATCTCATCAAGTTCTTACAAGAGTTTAAACAGGTTCATGTTAAAGGCCTGCCTCAAATTTTTTTCACTGCTCCGGCGGCTGTTCCTGCACAAACAAAAAGAAAGTTTGTAACAGATACCATTTATTTGCATGGTAAAGCAAACCGCACAAGAATTTGTAAGAAATCTAACATGAGGGACTAAAGATTTGATGCATCTGTCATGTTTGAAAGCTTCTTGCAAAGCAAATGAAGAGTAGAAAGCTGGAGAATACTACAGTAGATATCTGATATGCCAAAAGAGAAATTGTGAAAAGAAATGGCCGTGCATGCGTTTTGGACAGCCCAGGACCCTACTTTTTCCTTTGTTTACGTGTGAATTGATGAATTCAATCACTTTTTTTTGTACAGAAATTAACACCAAAAAGTTACATTTAGAAATGATTAATATATATATATATATATATATATATTTGGATAAAACTATTTAGTAGCTTTGCTGTTCCATAGAAAACCAATCACCTGCAGGTATTACTCTTTGCCATTTGCCTTAACATACAAGTTAATTACATAAAACAAATAATGGTAGAGGTCATAATGTTTCGGATTAAACTGATTCATTTTCTTTAATAATATATAATATTATAAATTTTTTAAATTCAATCCGAACATAATGCGATTTTCTCTTATAATCAATTCAATTCGAATCAAATCTATCAATTTAGTTCGGTTCGGTTCATCAGTTTTTAAATTTTAAATTTTAAATTTTTTATTTTTTTATAAATTATTTTAATAGAATTTTCAATATAATTAACTGATTTTATATATATAATAATTATTTTTATTTTATAAATTTTAAAAAAATATATAAAAATTAATAAAAATATATAATTCAAATTTCATATTTTTTTGACAGATCTAATAATATTACATTAAATATTAAATGATTTGACTAATAAAAAATTATCTAAACCGATTCATTGATTTTAAAGTCTTTTACCCCTAAATAATGGATCAAAGTTAGCTAGTAATAATAAAAAAATAAATGGCTTCGGCCAATTAGATATACCTCCCTCTAACATTCGTCTTCTCCAAGAATGAAAAATCCCCAATCAAAAACCCTCACAATTCAAACCACTTCAATCTCTCTCTCACTCCACCCTACGATTCTTGATAGTCGCTGTAAAAGAAAGTTTGGGTAGAAAAGAATGGGGTTGACCAACTTCATATTAACAGTGGCAGGCGTTGGCGCGGTGGTTCTTTTACTGAGAAGCGACGTTAAACAATCGGCTGCTATTTTTAAGCGCAACGTTAAGCATATAAGGAGTTGGCTTGAAGAAGAATCTTCTGCTGCCTCCAAGTAAACCTTTTTCTTTAACATCTGGGTTTTTTTTTTTTAATTTTTTGCTATTTTTATTGTTTTAGATTTGTGATAGTATAGATTGAAAACCCAGAAATGAAACAGAAATGGTAAGCTCCCAACAGTGAGGCAATTTTGCATGAAACATGGGTAAAAATTGTAAATATAATTCTAAATCTCAAGAAGAATTATACGTAAATATTAGAACACTAAATTTAATCATATTGTGTTCGTGTTTGAAAAGTTTGAAAAGTCATAGATGATAAGTAGAAGAAACACCAATTCCTGAAAAAAGACTAGATCTTTTTCTTCGCTTTTTTTTTTTTTATTGCCATTACTTAGAATTGAAGAGGGGACCTTAGCCAATTTGTATTAAAACCCTAGAAACTTCCCCTGTCAAAGATTTTCCAGATTAAAGGCTTAATGGTCAAATCACATCGACTCAATAAGTAAAAGCCCATTAGTAAGTGATTATATATTTGGGTTTTTATATTTATCTCGTATTAAGATTAAATTTATCAGCGTGTTTTATTAGACATTAAAATCATCAATTAATAGTAGCTCACTTACGGAAAATTCTAACATAAATAACTGCATAGTTATAAGAACATTGCTTATCACTGTTAATTCTAGTTATGGGAGTCAGTTTTTTTGAGCAATATGATTGTAATATTGGTGAATCACTTCAGAGTGAAACCTGCTTGTATCTAAGTTGTGCTTCCCACTCTTCAATTTTTGTATGTATCGTCTGTATCTGCTCCAAACATTTGTTGCAAATAGTTCTTGCCTTAACACAAAGCTTATTTCTAACTTGAATGATCTTCTTTCAGGGCAGCTGAGAAGGCAAAGCCCAAGGAACTGGAGTCGAAGGTTCCTCCCAAGGAGAAGGACTAGTGTCTTTATAGGAAGTTTGGGTTATCAATTTTGGATATCTAGGTTGTTATTGAGAATAAGTCTTGATTAATATCTGTGTATTTCTGCACTTCAAAGCTGCTTAAATTTTGTTGTCTCACCTTTTTTTTTTATGTTTTGTTAATACACAGCCCTATTTACTTAGTTAATACTTTTGAGAAATATCAGTTTTATTTGGAGCAGCATATAACTCTGTAATAAAAGAGGTGGAGAAAGGAAGAAATATTCAGTTTGCAGAAAATTTCAATTTTTTGTTGCTGTTTTTCCTTACATTATCTAAAAAATGGGAAGTTTATCCCACAAAAATTTGGAGGAGATTATTTTACAGTCTGATCCACATATTACAGCTCAAAAAGACATCATCATCGTTATACAAAGATGTTTAAAGGGCACAATTAACGCCTCATAAGGAAAAGAATTGCTCAGATGCACTGTAAGAACCTGACCGTTTTGGCATAGAACATTTAAGCTCAAGAGCATTTATATGTAATCCAGGCCTGGTCGTCTAGCAAGCCATCAGGCCAAGCTTTAAGGATTATATTGCCACTGCTTGCTGGGTTGACTTGGTTCCCGTCAGGGATCAGAGTTAAACTTTAAGGCTCACTGATATTACTTTGAGAACTAGTGACCTGTGCTATTGAATGGATGCATTTGACCGCATTGAAATAAGTGGTGACAGAAGAGAGCAAGCATAATAGTAATCGATGGATCGGGTTATCACATTGGGTTGCGTCTTTTGGCTACCTCTTCCACCTGATGAAGTAAGGACATTGGAAAGTTGTCGATGAGCGGAAACCACAGGGGTTACTTGGTTGATCCTGTCATGGTCGTTTTTCAGCAGGGTATCAACTTCTCTATTTCCTCCATGGTTGATTCAAACCAAGGGATTTGGGAGACCTTGTTCGATGAACAAGATTCAAGTGCTCATAACTATTGTAAACCGTTGCAGGAGTTGCATAGATCTGTGGATCACTGAATTGCAAGATTTTGCTGCCTAAAATTGATTCTGTAAATCATGTAGAGAAAAGGGATATAAAGAATAATAGCAGGTTAATTATAGATAAACGTATTAAAAATCTTTCAAGCAAGAAATAAAAAGGTTATAGATAAACTTTTCCATAAGAATAAATCCAAGCCTACTTAGAAAACTACCAGGATTCATGTACAAAGATTTTGGCCGAGATTTTCTTCGGCGCCTGTTATATCCACCAAGACGTTTCCTGCAGCTTCTTTTTTCCTCATCAAACTCTTCGAGACCATGAAATCTACCAAATTGAATTAAGGGAAGTTAAGACTCCCAGCATAAAGACACAGACAGGGAGAGGAAAAAGAAGTTGAACTGGGTTCCTCTTTATTACCAGCAAGCTCTACACTTACCTGCGACATTGCTGACAGATCCTTTGCTCTTCACCCACGACAATGACAACTGGGTCCTTGGAATGGTGCTCACAGACCCTATGGCGCCTATAGTATTCGCGGTAGTGTCCAAGATCAGATTTGCAGCCATCAACCAAGCATGACATTTTCTGATTTGCATTAGGCACAGAAGACCTCTTCAATGATCCTAAAGGTGATGACTCCATTTTTAAGGCCCTGGAGTTCTTACTCTTATTCATGACTTGACTCTCCAATTTCTTAATCCAAATCCTTTATTCTTCTATCCTTTACTCCAGCTGAGATAAACCTAAAGCAGATTCTTCGAAGTCTAAATCCATTTCACCCTTTTTCTTCAAACTTCTACAGTATTTAACTTGCCTCCTATTCCAAATTCCACTAAACTTTACGAGAAACAGCAATGCAAACTCCACAAATTATCTTCCATGAGGCCCTTACTGTATACAAAAAAACACCAAGATTCTAATTAAATAGGCCAAAAGTCTGAAAAAATGGACTCATATACATGACTTGGTGAGAATTCTTTTCTTCTCTCTATTTCCTGAGTTTGTAAAAATTTTCCCTTGTTTGACACTTGAAGCTAAATTGTTGTGGACTACTGTTAGTGTGGCATACAAACAAACCAAGCAAAAGTTAGAAAGATGCTGAATAATAGATAGATAAAGAGGAAAGATACCAAAATTGAGTGAAAGAAAGTGACAGGCATTCTTGTTTTCAACAATTCTTTGAATTATATATAGACTACGGGAAAAGTACAAAAGATGAGGAGTGGAGGTACAGGAAGCAGCCTGGTTATCATTTGGGCCTTTGGCTTCTTTATTTTATCCAATCTGTGATGAATTCTAGAAGTGGGGATTATTAAAATAGAAAAAATGATAAATCAATGATATGATTGCAGATAAAAATAATATAAAGAAATAATATGCACCATCTTTTCACTTTGGAATCTTCACTTCCTCACTTTCTTATTGCTATCTGAATTTCTAATTAGTAGGAATTTTTTATTAGAGATTATGATTTGTAATAGAATTAACATTGGTGCATGGCATATAGACACTTTCCATTGTTCCAAACGAACTCCAAATGGAAGAAAGGTGGAATTATGATCACATCTTCTTTTCATACCTAAATAAGGAACATTCATTTTTGCCTAGTTTTTGACATGTGACAAACCATTTTAATAATTCTGATTGCAAGAGCCCAAACTTAAGCTCTGTAATTATTTTTGGCCATTTATTTAATTTGTGGAAAATAATTAAAAAGCTAATGGGGAATTTTTTTTTTTTAAGAAGCAAGGTTTATAGACAAATCTATCACTTAATTTAAGTTTTTAATTCTATTATAAAAAGTTTTAGTCTTTAATTGTTGAAGTATAGTTTTAATAAACGTATCTATGGGTTCAGTGGACAGCCCTAATCCGAGTTGAACTTTAGCAGAGGATTCTCAATTTCGGGTTTGGTCATACTCGTAAAAATATTTTATTATAAAATAATTATTTTTTAATTTAAAATCTAAAATATTTAAGTATTAAAATATTAATATAAAAATATTTTTGATATTTTAGTAATAAATTTAAATAATATGAGTAAAAACATAACTTAAGTAGGCAGCTCAGACCTTAACTCTAAAAATATTAATCAAACCTGATTCAACCCAACCCAACTCATAAAAATTATTCTTAAATCACATGAATTTTTATTTTTTTGGCTATTAGCTACATAATAAAAGTGAGAAATGATTCTATAAAGAAATTACTTCTTATAGTAGCATATATAATTCCTATTTAAATCATGCAATGCAATATTTTTGAAAATATCATCTACTTGTTACAATAATGGATAATAAATGACCATCATATATTTACATTAGCAATAAATCACCAAATGGCAAATGACCATCATATCATATATTGTAGCTAGTACTAATTTCTTATAAATATGAAGAATTTAATTAGATAATTTCTTACAGCTAGTGCTAATTAAAGGGAGGTCTTTGAGAACTCAATAGGTATAAAATAAAATCTCTAATCCATTGTAAGTAAATCTTTTACATTTGATTTTTTAAAAAAAATTTGCATGAAGTTTGAGCTTGTGATAATTCTCAGCTGCAAATGAAAGGGAAAAAAAAAAACAAAAACGATAAATAAAAATTGCATGAAGAGAATATGATTGATTCTTTCACACTTCAAATATCACACATTGTTGATTCTTTCACACTTCAGATATCACACATTGTCAGTGTTCTACCACTGAACACCTCCAAAAATGAGGTCTCAGCTTTGAGTTTTCCTCCCATTTCCTAACTGATTAAGCATAAGAAAATAAAAAACAAAAGAACATTTCAGAAATTACAACTTTATTATTTCACATGGAAGGATTAAATTCAAGATTCGTATGGATTTAATTAGGCATACAGCATTTTCATCTAGCTATTATATATATGCATGGAAGATGATAGGTTTCAAAAGGGTGTGTAAATTTGCATCTGACTCAAGATATGTTCAAAATTGTCGATTGGCTTCTCTATGGGATGAGTGTGCGTCCCTTCGTAAGTTGTCACAACCACACTTTCATCTTTGGTTAGACGTTGGACTTGCTTCTTTACATTACATCCTTGATGTGTGCATCGATAGTAGCTTCTGTACATGCAAAGTTATAGAGTTAGCTGAGCTCAAATCATGCTTTTTGATTGATTCAGAAACCAGAATTTCGAAGACCAATTACAAAGGATAGATTGAGATGCTCTAAAAATTTCTAAGTTCAAATTGTATTCTAACATATCTTGTCTATTGGTAAACCGTCTGGACTAAATCTCGGATTCATTAGTTAATCTCTTGTTCCTGATCTCTTGTCGAGATTGCATGAAAGTTTTAGACCCTTGTGTCTTTCAGTAAACTGCCCAACTAAATTTTTAATATCATTTTGCTTTAAATGATATTCCTCTAAACACATTTGACAAATAATAAAAAGCAATGCTGTTGTTCATGGAGGCTCTAGAGTCAGGACATAATTAAACCACCCCCCCCCCCACCCAACACACACACATAACTATTCCAATCCAACCACAAATTTTTGGACTACTTTTAATTAATAAATCATGTTTGGTGCAAAGGATGATAATTATCTTATATTATATTTGATTTGTATCAAAAGAAAGGGATAAGATTATAAAAAGGATTAATCATATTTTTAGTATAGGATGATTTATTTCTTCTAAAGTAGATATGATTATTTTTAATTCATGATATTAAATTTATGTGTCCTATTATACCCTTAAAAAGTGAAAAGAATTATTTTTTATTAATGAGATTAAACTTAAGTGTTCTATTACACCATTAAAAATTACATCAATAATCTAAATTGTATATACTTTAAGGAAAGATAATTTTGACCAATAAATAAATTATCTTATCATAATCTCTATATATATCAAACACAAGATAAGATGATATTACTTAATCTAATCATATTCATAATATTATCTTATTCTATCCTATTATAATCTTGTATACTAAACACATCAAACACAAAATAAGATGATATTATTTAATTTAATCTTATTCATAATATCTTCTTATCCTATCTATCATGATCTTGTGTACTAAATATATCTCTATTATACAAAATCTGACATCCCTTGTTGGATAGAAATAGTGAGAAGAACATGTAGTTGTTACAATTGTTAGAAAATTCTTGCTTTAATGCACTAGGCTAGCTGTGAATTCTTCTGATCTTTTAAGAAGAATTATTGGGAGAGAGAGAGAGCGAGAGAGAGGGAAAACCCTAGACAAAAATTTGTAGAGAAATTATCGTTTATGGAATTTCTTTTGTAGCCATGCATGCAAGGGATAGTGCTTGCATGTTGGAAATGTTAATTTCTAAATCTGAAAGGAACTACTGCACAACTCTTACCCTAATTACTGTGAAAGGATATCAACTATGATATGCATCAAGATTGAAGATCATCATATATCATCGAACTTGGAATTGGGGGAAATGCATGCAACAGAACAAATTAAGAAAGAAAAATTAGTTGAGGATATAGTAAGTCAAGCAAACCTTGGGAATTTGTTATTCTTAACAGCTTTTTGCCCATATTTCCTCCAACGATATCCATCGTCAAGTATATCAACCTGACTCCTTGTTTGAAAAGCAAATCTAGGCTTCCTAATCTTGATCTTTTCCTTCTTTTTATTACCTGATATTTTTATCTCAGTTTCAGAACCAACAAATCTCCCATTCTGAACAACTTCCTTAACTTCTGGTTTCTGGATGAAGTTCTCTGTCTTCAAACCCAACAACCCATTTGAGATATTCCCATGAAAATTGTTAAAAACTTGAGAATTAGGTGACATGTTTGTTGGCATAGGATAAGCTGCTGCTGCTGCTGCTGCTGGCGATGACATAGGAAAGAACATTTGATAATTCTCCATATGGAATAAAAGCCAGTGCTTATACAAAGAAGAAGACAAAAGAAGAAGAACAAAGAATAAAACAAGAGGCGGCTGGCTTGGAGGATAAAAAGCTATACAAATTCATTCAACAGAGATGTATATATGGGAATGGGAGAGACCAGTTAAAGAAGCAGAAAAATACAGAGTAACATTTATAGAGTTAAAGGTGTCGTGGATGGCACGAAAATTTTTCCAAGGTAAAGAAAAAATTAGAGCTTCATTTACGGGTTGATTAGGAAAAAGTAAGGTGGAAAAATTGGGGCGACTTCATCATTAGGAAAAAGACATTATTAATTTTCACAATATAAAAATTTAGTTGAAAAAATGAACAAAGAAAGAATATAATACAATTCTTGAATAATACTTACATGAAATTTTTTTAAAAAATTATTTGATAAAAATTTTAATAAAAAATTCAAAGCGATAGATTTATAAAATTTAATGTGAAAATCAATAATATGTAAAAAAAATTATTAAAAAAATAATTTATAATTTAAATTTAATCAATACTTATTCAACGGTAAAAATTTAGTTAACATTTTTACAAAAAATGTCTACAAAAAATATATATCAAAATTTATTAAAATTTTTTCAAATTTTGCACAATCTATGTAACAAGCTCTTTTAATTTATTAGTTTTGATTTTTGATTTTAATTTTTATTTAATCATTTTTAGTAAAAAATTTCATGAATTTTACCAAAAAAACTATATTTAAGCCTTTCCTACATTCATAAACTTAAATTGCTCATAATATCCATAGGTCAAACTATGAGATTGATTCTTATATTCATATAAAAATTATAATTTAATTTTTTTCAATAATTTAAATAAATTTATTTTTTTTCAGGATATAAAATATAATTCCAAAATGTAACAGAATTACAAAATTTGTTGCATTAGCAATTTAATGGTGGTTTTGTAATTCTGTTATATTTTGGACTGACTTTTTACATTACGAAAAGAACATAGGGTAAATTTGTAAAAATTATTTTACAAGGACTAAATTTTAATTTTGCATAAGTATAGGGACCAATCTATAATTTTACCTTGTGAATACCATAGACTAAAAGCCGTCTCATCTGGACTGTGCTCATTTCACACGTGTTTAAAAGAATTTTCTAATTTATTACAGATTCGGAAGTAATTCATTTCATTTTATAATAATGTCTTTTGGCCGGTGGGTGCCATGTTGTCTTAGTACATGCGTGTGACTGCGCCACCTCCCTGGTTTCCACGAAGGATCATCAAATTGGTGCTGCCAATATAGTTTTCATGGTAAATATATTGCCTTGGCTTATTAAAAAAGTATATCAAAACAATCAAGATGGCCTCTTTATTTTTTTTAATTGAGTTATATGCATATATAATTTATGTGAAAATTTGATTCAAATTTATGAGATATTATTTGTTTTGATTCAAAAATTTTTCATTTCATTTTATCAAAAATATATTCTAAGTATGAGTTTAAATTTTTATTTGTATATTATAAAAAATCTTAAATATATAGGTTTGAAATATTACAAACTATTTTCGTTAAAACTTAATGTCTTAGTTAAGTCAAATACAAAACATTTACAGAATCACAAAATTAAGATCATATTACATGTTGGGATTCTAAAGGTATATTTTACCATATAGTATTTAGCTCATTTGAGATTTTAAAGATTGCTCTCATGGTGTAGTACTTAGCTCATATTTAACTAGTTATCGCTTTGATACTATTTGTAAAAATTCACACTCAACTTACGATGTATTATTTGTCTTGACTCGAATATATCAAAATTTTATCTTATAAAAGGTACATCATAAGTACAAATTTAAATCTCTACTTATGTATTATAATAGATTTTCAGAATATAATATTTGAGTGTCATAAACTATTTTCATTAAAACTTAACATTCATGTTAAACCCAATACAAAACACACATAAAATCACAAAATTAGAATCACACCAGACATTGAGACTCTAAAAGTAGCTCCCATTGTGTAACACTTTAACTCTTTTTGAATTCTAAAGGTGACTCTCACAATGTAACACTTAATTTTTATTCGATTAATGACTACTATAATATCATTTATAAATATTCGCACTTAACATATGAGGCATTATTTGCTTTAATTTAAAAATTTTAAAGTTTTATCCTACAAAAAATGCATTACAAATATGAATTTAAGTTTTTACTTTTATATCATAACATGTTTTTAAAATATTTTGATATAAGATAAGAATGTTATAATTTTATCATGCGAGTTTTGAATGTCTAATTAAGATAATTCATATTGAACAAAATTTAATCCTTAAAAATTAATGAGTATAATATGAAAAATGTGTCTTAAATTTTTTTTTTCATAGAAATTTAGAAATAATAGTGAACATATAATATATACCATAGTGATCATGGTGGAAATTTGAAATTAAAAACAATGATATATAAATTGCATGATGAAGGAAATAAATTAAGGGCAAATCTATTTATCCACTTATGATTAGAATCTCAGTTGAGGTGGCAGGATATGACTCCACTAAATCAAGAGATCCTAAAAATATACATTTGTGTTTGATGGAATCCTGACTATATACTTAGAATTGCTAAGGATTTTATATCCTAAGCCAATGCCACTTTGCGAAATGTTTCTCAACCTAAGACAAGATATGACAGAATACTGTTTTACCACTTTCGAATTTCAATCACTTAGAAAAAAAAAATCCTATGGTCAATGATTCTAGAAAAACATTAATATATTACTCATATATATATTTCAAAATTAATTCAAGTAATTTATATAATCACTTTAAAAAATAATATCTAATAGATATAAAATTTAAACTTTAATAATTATAATTTTTTTATGTTCAAATTATGATTTCCTTTATACAAAAAAAAAAAAAAAATTTATTCGAATAAAATCTAAATTTTGAAAAAAATAAATTAATTATTTGAACAAAATCCAACTTCAAAACTTGCTAGCTTTTCCTTTTTTTTTTTAAACCTTATTTCTCCTTTTACTTTGTTAATAAGATAATAAGATGTCAATTATTTCTACATATGGTCTTTGATGACGGTTGTGTAAATTTATTATCAAATAATTTATCATTGACGTGAGATAATACGTAAACATTCATATTTTGATGGAATCTTGACCATATATTTAAAATTACTAAAGATTTTATAACCTAAGCCAATGCCATTCTTCGAAATGTCTTCTCAACCTAAGATAAGATATGATAGAATATTGTTTTACCTCTTTCATAATGTAAAGATCCATTAATCTACTGTTAGATATAAATTAAATGAGTCACCACAAATTTTTTTTATTAAGATATGATTAATCATTTGACAGAATCTGTTTATTTAAAAAGGAGTCTCTATATTAATTTAGATATATTTAAATAGTAAATTCTAATCCACAAAATTAAACTTTAGGTCTAGGTATACAATTATGCATGAAAAAAGTTATAGTATCCTTACAGTACCTATCCAAAAGATGATACTAGTCTAATTTCAAGTTATCCAAGCTTTAAATATATTTAAAATTTATCAAATATTTTAATATTAAAAATTTTTCTTAAATTAATCAAATATATTGATAATAATTTAAGAATATTTCTTATCTCAGGAGTATTCAATAAGATTATTTATTACATTTTGAAAAAGCTCCGTTATCGGATTCACTTAATTTTGCTTTTAGAAATAAATACCTATAACCCGGGTTTATAATTAGAAATATTCTCTAATCTGTTGGTAAACTTTCTATTGAAAATTATTTTTCAATATGTTAGTAAGATTTTATGTAAAAAGACATGAAATATTATTTTATTATTTTTTTTAAACTTGATTTTTTAAGGAAATTGTAAGGCTTTTCAATTTGCTGGTAAAACTTTATTTTAGAAATAAAATATTGGCCTTCCAATCTAGTAAGGTTTTTTATTTTTATTCTTTTAAATAAAAAAAATTATAAATTTTTTTAATATGTTGTTAAAATGTTATTTAAAAAAAATAATTACCTTCCAATCTATTGATAAGACTTTATTTAAATATGTTTTTATAAAAACATATTTAAAAATAATAAATAATCAAATAAACAAATAAATAAAAAATAAAATAAACCTGAAGTCGGCTCGACTAAGTGGCTAGTCTATGCAACTTATTAGAAAAAAAAATCTACTTCCAGAAATCTTATATTTTTTCTAAATAATTTTCTCTCTTTTTTTTTTAAGAGTTTTTGTATAATCTTTTTTTTCATCTTCATTTTTTGTCTACCTTAAAACAATTTATAAGAATTTTCTAATCAAAAATTTTAGAGTTCCATTTATTGTCAAAGATTTTTTAAATCACTTTAATTGGAGTAAAATCAATTTAACAAAAATCCTAGCTTTGATGCCCTATGTGATCCTCTTTTATTTGATTTTCTATTTCATGCAGATTAAGAAAAAATCCTAAAAATTCCTTTTTGCCCAATTCTTATGCAAGATTTCTAGAAATTTTGTTTGATTTTCTTTTCTTTCTTTTTTATTTATTTAGTTTTTATTAAAGAATAAACGAACAAATAAAAATAAAATATTCGTTGGGGCAAAGCTCACATTAAACTAACATATATTGGGATCAAAACTTAACAATCTCGACAAAATCAAAATTGAGAATTTGGATGCACGTCCTAAACGAAATGGGGTGTCTACAACCCCCTTCGAATTTGGATCACTTTAGAAAAAAAAAAAAAAAAACCCATTGTTTATCTATACCTTATGTCAAACATTCATTAGAAACATTGATATATTACTTTTAGATTATGTTTGGTACATAAAATGATGGATAGAATAATATGATAATTATTTTATATTATATTTGATTTGTATTTAATTGAAAGGGATATAATTATGAGAAGGATTATCATCGTCTTGGTATAAGATTCAATCCTTCCAAAGTTAAAAAAAAAATATTTTTAATCAATTAGAATTAAATTTACATGTCTTATTATATCTTTAAAAATTATATCAATAATTTAAATTGTATAAATTTTAAATAACGATAATTTTGATTAATAAATAAATTATCCTATCTTAATCTTTATACACATCAAACATAATATTTTTTGCATTAAATATGATCTTAAATATATACAATTCAAAATTTAATTAAGTTAATTTATATAAAAAAATTTACAATTATTCTCGAACTAAATCTAAATTTTAAGAAAATGAATAAACCATTTGAACTGAACCCAATTTCAAAACTTGCCTGCTTTTCATTGGTTTTTTTAACCTTGTTTCTCCTTTTGCTGCATTGGTTTTTTTTTTTTTTTTTTTTAACTTGGTAATAAGATAATAAGATGTCAATTATTTCTACATATGATCTTTTACTCGTTTATGACAGTTGTGCAAATTTGTTATCAAATAATTTATCATTGACGTCAGATAATACGTAAACTTTTTTTCACCTTCTCGTCAAGTCAAATGCATTGCGATGGCAGACAGGTGGGATATATATATATATATATATATATAGAGAGAGAGAGAGAGAGAGAGAGAGAGAGAGAGAGATTATCCAATATACCATTGACAGAGTTTAAAAATCTTGCTAATTGAATTAAAAATTGCCAAATATTTCGTTAGATTATATGTAAAAAATTAAAAATAAATATATATGATAAATAAAAGAATATACGGTAATATTATAATAGCAACGATTATTGTAACATCTTTAATATTATATTGAAAGAAATTAAGGATAAAATATAATATATGTAAAAATTTAAATTTATATATATGAGATATTTTTTATAATATAAAATCGTGATATTTTTAAATTAAAATAAATAATATTTCGTAGATTAAATACAAATTTTTTATAATTATAAAATTTAAAAATTAATATTTTAACAATATTAATCCGTAAATATAATATATAGTTATATATTTGTATTTATGCAAAAAAAAAAAAAAAAGTCAAGAAAGCATTTGGGTTTGACGTTGGAAAGAAAATGGAATTAAAATGAAGAATTGAGAGGTTGATAAATAATAATCATAATCTGGCAGATAAATTGGGGGTTAGGTCTGCGTTGGAGTTCGCAAGCAGCCAAGCCAAAATATTATTCTTCATAAATTAGAAAATTAGCAAAAGGCTAATTCTAATTTCTTTCTCGAATGTAGAAAATATTGAAAAATGAAACAGTTTTTTGTTGGATTATTATTCAACCCAAGTTTGAAACGTCAAATACGCACACGTTTCCACAAGTTTATGTTAGTTGGCAAGAGACCAATTGTCATTTTTTTTTTTTTTTTTTATAAAAAAGTCATAAGATAGAGATATCTAAGAGTAAGAGGTGTTCATGATTAGATTTTAATTAAATTAATCGATCGAATCAATTTAATTTGATTAATTGATTGGTTATTTAATTAATTTAAATTAATTAATAAAAACTTTGATTTTTTGATTAATTCAATTAGAAAATTGAATTAATTGAAAATTTAATTAAAATATGATAAATTCAAATATAAAATAAAAATACATCAAATAGATTATTTTAATTAATAAGTTGTTAGAGTTTTTAGCATAATATTTAATATTTGAATATTTTATTGGATAGTTTTATTTAGTTTATTTAAAATATGAGAAATTTAAAATTTAAAATATAATTTAACTTAAATATATTTATTATTTGATTAATCGAGAATTTTAATCGAATCAACAAAATTAAATTTGATTGGTTAATTTTCAAAATTAATAAATTCAATTTAGCTAATGGAAATAAAATAATTTAATTTTTGATAATTTGATTCAAAATTAATTGAATCGATCGAATAAATATCTTTATCTAAGAGAATGAATTATAGATATTAAAATTTAAACTCCATATTTATTAAATATTTTTTTAAGAATAATTATATAAATCAATTAAATTAAATTTTGGATTTTAAATTTTCTTTTTTGTTTCCTGTATGTCCTTTTCATACATATCACCTTCTTTGTCAAATTTTTCACAATTCTTACATCACATATTGGGAAAAATGGGGTTAATTTCTCCTCCAAACACTACGAACATATGGTATTCTTTCAAAACAAAAATTATTGCAAAATAGGTTAATTTTTTTGTGGAGAAGGTATTACTATATGTCAAAATGGAATCTTACACATCCAAGGCTCTTGAGTTTTACTAATATGGGAATTATGCTTTCAAAATAATTCCATTCTAATTATAACTCATTACATTTTATTAATAATATCATTGGAAGCATAATTCTGAATAATTCCAATATAATTATAACTTGATGTAACCCCCAATGAGAATAAATTTTCCAAAGATGAAAGCGAGATTCAAATTAAAATTATATTCATTGAGAATTTAAGAATTCAAGTTTGAACCGTCTTCGTTGTATTAGAATATGTGTGTTGTCTGATTAAATATTATATTATCAAAATTAAAAAAAAAATATATATATATATATATATATATATATATATAACCAAACATATACTTTTTTGAAGAAAACAATGAACCATTTTAGTTTGATAAAGAGGATTCAAATAAGAAAGAAGCCTTCATACTAAAGAAACAAATGTTTAGTTTTAGGGTTTTGTGAAAATTGTTTATTTGTTATTAATTTTGAATTGTTTAAAGATTTTTAAAACTTAATGAAGGATTGAGTGAAAGCCCCCCAGTTAAAATGATTGAATTAACCATTCACCTAAAAAGGTGGTTTAGGTTAAAGTGGGTTTGAAACTTTGAATTCTCTATTACTTGTAACTTTAAACAAAAAAAAAAAAAGAAAGAAAGAGGAGAGTTTAATACTAGGATAATGCAAACAAATCCTTTCCTCTTCTTCTAGTGAACTTACAGATCACCAATTGAGACTTTGTCTTTCCTTAAAAATCTTGGTGGTGTGGGTTATTGATTTAGTTCTAGAAGAAAATTCGTACGTACGTAATTTATGCTTCTTCTTTTTTCCAACAAGGAAAGCTGAATAAATGGAGGAGAAAACATGTTCAATATATCAAATCTAAATTTACCATCTGGTTAAAATTTAAAGTTTATTTTTTTTTGTTTCCTATATATTCTTCAACTCTAGATAATGCAATATATATTGTTGAAGTTGAACTGTGCTTAGGCTCATCAATTTATCTTCTTGTGAAATATTGGGTTAGTTATGGACAGAAATGCTCTATTAATTTCTTTTGATTATTGGGTAGGAAGGATTGGAAGAAGACTACAAAGTTGTGGTTTTTTACAAGTGTATTAGTATTATCTTGGCTACTTCCTATAGAAAGTTAAAGCTCATTGATTTGATACTGATAAATTGATTATTTTGCCAATTAATTGCTAACCAGCTGCCTTCATGCATGCTTTTAATGATATGATGCAGTGAATCTGGCTACTGTTTATCCTAATTTCTACATAGATTTAGTGATAATCTCAAGAAAATCTATGCAGCAGCCATGGCTGAGTAGCTGTCCACATCAAAGCCAACAGATCGATTAGCTAGGTTGAAGAATCTGCTACGAAGGTGTGGCTAGCCGCCGCTGGACTCCTTGGATTTTATATCATTCTCTTGCACTGCTTGAATTCCAAATAGCAGCTTGATCCATTGTCGAATGGAAACTAACAATAAATGGCCTATGCAATGCCAAAGAAAGAATTAAAAATAAAGAAAATCATCGATAATAATATTATTATATCATAGCCATGATATATCTGCTGGTAATTAAAATGATGATCGATCTTAATTCCTATGAACAAGAATTTTCAAAAAGACAAAGTTCATATTTTCCAATCTTATAATTGGTTTTGGTGGACCTAAGTTTGGATCATAGTTAGGTATAGGAAGGAAATCAATGCTTTCTACAAAGCATAATCATATGTCATTTGGAAGATATTTCAACTACTGCTTTCACTATAGTTGATCGAGTAGATGACTGATCTTGGCATGGTTAAATGGAGCACTGGCTTGTTTGTTTAACCACTGCTTGAAATTTTGAAAGCATGCGTTGTTATTACCATGAAATGAGTCAGATTGAGCTGCAATTCCTACAATGTTCAAGATTATTCCATATAATATGATTGAGAGCAAGGGATTGACATTTTATTAGAAGGTTTCAGAATATCTTATTTCCCCTTTCCTATATTCCTGATGCTGCTTTTTTGAATTTACATATAAAACATTGGCCAAGCATTTAGGTAAAAGAAAAAAAAAAAAAAGAACTTGGTGCAAGTGTGTAAAACCTTGGACTTTGCTTAAGATCCATACAAAAAAATGGGTTTTACAATGACAATGGAAATTCTGTCAAAAACAGCAGGATCAAGACCAAGTATGTATGTTACTGATCATGTAGGAATTTTGGACTAACTCTAATCAATTACTCCTATGTTTTTACTTTGTGATTCTTGAATTAATTTGAATTATGACTTACTCAAATGCCTCCTTCATATACGGCAAACTTGTAATCATACAAGTTAAAACTTTGAAACTTCTTGAGAGAATGTATTGCATGTTTTTTCTATAGTCAATGAAGACTGGCTCTGGAAACTACGGCAACAATGACGGGCCTTCGTATGTAACTTAAAGCGTAGCAGTTCAATTTGCACTTGTCATAAGTTTTGGAAAATGAATGAACTTTCGTTAGAATGTTTGTTGTTTGTATTGGTCTTGAATTCAAGGCAGCAGCTGCCATTGTTGAATGAATGTCAATTCATCTAGAAACTTGTCATGTTAGACAACAAAAAGAAAAAAAATGAAAAAAAAAAAAAGAAGATTGATGAACTTTCAGCCTACTCCATTATCCTGTAAGTCATCAGTGTGTTAAATCAACTGCCAAAAAGCCTAAAGAAAACCCTATTAGTGGCACAAAGTTATTCCACTAACAATCATTTTCAGTTTAGACTAATATTGGGTTGTTCCAATCAAATTAATCAAGAATCTTTGCCTGATTTTGGTCTGTTTAATTTATTCATTAGCCAAGAAACCTTTGCCTGATTAACCTTTTAAGTCAAACACAGGGGAAACATTGAAGAATCCTTGCAAGGAAACTGAAGAAATCAGATTTAAACCTTAATGGATGATGGGGTTTTTGAAACAATCTTATGTTAGGTCATAACATATTCATCAAAAACATTTCCCAAAGGAAACAAGTTTCAGAGGATATATATTAGGAGCTATTCGTTTATGGTCACATCTAAAGGGGCATTCACCATCCGTTTGCCAGTTCTCACCTACTACCATACACAATAACAATCAATCAATCGATCATGGTTTAAACAATTATATTAGCTGCTGTCAAGGGAGCAGAGTGCAACCAACATATTAACTGTTTCTTTTTGCTGTTTTGATTTTGTGAGTTTTTATTTAGTAATAATTGGTGATTATAACTGTAGCTTAAACATGTTTGGGGGAATGAATTTGGTGAATATGAAGATTAAATTTCTATTTCCATACAGCTGTTGTATTTACCAGATGTTTGTTTTGGTTTAGAAACTAGAGCTCCTGGATAGAGCATGGCTGATTAAGTGCTTAATTTCAAAAACATTTTGCTGTTGATAACCAATAAATGAGTTGAAAGGAACTTTTGCTACTTGAGCTGGCGTTGACATGAATTAAATAGTTCATTTTCAGATTTCTCTACCTTATTGATGCTTATGCTACTGCACAATTAGATATGAAGGCGCATGCAGATATTGTTATGAAGCTTTTGAAGCATCTGAAGAAATAATTAACTAAAATTGTTGTCAGTCATGATCTCAAGTACGTCTTAGCTTTTGATTTTCCATTCTAGTTTATTTCCATAAGAATGTTATAATCATTGTATAATGTACAGGTTATGTTGTCTTAATTGGGTAAAAAGGAAATGGGTAAACCTTCATGTCCTCATTCAATTTCAATGTTGTCTTCTAACAGCTCTTTTATACATGTTGATGAAATCCAAGACCCAATAAATTGAACTTTGTTGTTTCGAAATCTACTTTGATTGGATGTGCGAATACTTTCAGCTTATGGAGCTATTTTGTTTATTTTCAGGGAGCTAGAAGATTTAGTTGATCGATCTTGAAGGATAGAAATGGCTGTTCTGAGGGAAGAGCACCTAGAAGGTTTAGTTTAGGACATTGCCTGGTTTATTAACATTTCTTTCTTTGAGGTTTGATAATCCTTCTCTCTTTCTTCAAGTTTTCAGAGTAAATTCAGGTATTATTTCAGCTCGATTATGGACTTTTTGGAGGTGCTTTGCTTGAGGACCAGAATGTTATTAAGAACTTAAAGGTGATCATAAATACATCTTCAAAGTAGTAAGACTACGAGAAACTAACTGCACAACTTTATTATCACACCTGGGAGGATAATAAAGATGGAATCCTCCTAAAAGTCTTCTTCTATTGAGTTCATTAACACTCACTAGCAAACATATTACAACACAAATGATATTATAAAGCCACAAGATTGGCATTCTTAATATGAAGGATGAAAGTCATTAACAAGCATTTGTTGCTGTTCCTTCACTACAGCTCCAACACCAAGTCTACAATGGCAGCAGCAGAAGATTGTCAGACATATGTTAGAAAAAACTAATTACTGAACTACAAGATTGCAAAGCTAAATACAGTCAGTATAGCTATTGTCTATATGTTAACATCACCAACATATATTGGTTTAGGAATATATATCTGGTTATGCCAAAAAATTGCCTATTCATATATATACTTTTTTCAAGAAAATACTTGTCCTGTGCAGCATTCTGACGATAATTCATTTAGTTTCTTTTCACTTTTCCTGTGCAACATCATTATTTTTGGTTTAACCATTTTTGTGGATTTTAATCGACCATTTAAATAATGGTAACTAAATGCTATAATATGTATGTTGGTTGGGGGGGGGGGGGGGGGGGGGGGGGGGTTCATTTGAATGATCAACATGGTTGGAATTTATACCAAAAGTTTATCTTTTTCGGGGGGTTCATAGTACTTACATTCTGCATCTGTTTTAATCCAGTGCTCCCCATTTACAGTTCCTGGCTTCGACCTTGATCCCAGGAAACCACTTGTCTTTATCTTGGTGCATCTGCTTTCCATCAGTATGGTCACCATCATTGTAAGGAGCAATTTTCATCTTATTCCTACGCAAAATTTTCAAATCTATTTCAGCTATAGAGCTCTCAGGATGGATTTTTCTGTGGAACAGTTCTATGACCTGCATCCCACACTGATTGAAATTAAAACTCATGCTGTCCTGCAGAAAACTATCCAGTTAAATGTACTAACTCACTATCTAAGAACCTTTATTTTTGTTTGCAAAAAAAAAAAAAAAAGCTTAATTACCATCTAAAAACCCTAGATCTGCTGTCATATAGGATATAAATGGAGACATGGATGGAGAATTACTTATCAATTGACATGCTGATGACCTGGGAATAAATGAGAAATGCTTTAGAATGGTGGGTTATGATTAGATTTATGCTATGCTTAGATAAACACTAGTTAAAAAAAAAAAAGTAAAGGAAGGGAGAGCTATTTAAAGGAAAGAAAAAGATACATGTACCATTTGTTTGGATAACTAAAATTAATAAAGAAAAAGAAAGCAATGAAATCCTAGCAACCATTGTTTGGTTAAATAATAGAAAAGGAAAGAAATGATTTATTATATTATTTTTTTCTGATTATAACATATGATAATCTTTGTTTTTATTATAGCATTTACATGTTTATGTTAACGAATTTCATATTTTTAATTTTTTTTTATTTTTTTATAAAAATAATCATTAATGAAATTTATAAAATTCATAAAAATAAGAGAAAAAATTGGAGATAATAAATTTATTGGTAAATGATATTTTGTATTCTTAATCTAATTTTGAAGTTGAAAATCATATACTTTTAATTTAGAGAAATTAATAATGATATAATAGTTATTTTATATTTTAAAAATTTTATTTTTTTACTTTCCCTTCCTTTTCCCCTAATTTGAGGTAATTAAGAAATGAAAAAAGTTAAGGAAAACCAAGGGGAGCTAAGCATACTTTCATTTCTTTTTTTTTTTTTTATGTCATATACAAATAAGGGAAAAGATTTTCCATTTTCTTTTGTTTCCTTTCCTTTCTCTTCCCTTGCCTCAATCCAAATATGATGTTAGTGGAAATACATGAAATTTGCAAATTACCAAAAGAAAAGGGTTAATTTTTATTTTTCACTTTTTTTTTCTTTTGAACCTCACCGGTACAGGTACATAGTTCTGTTGAAAAAGCTAAAATCTAAATCCTCCCTGGCTGATATATTATTGACAATTTTGATAAGGCTTGAGAATGATGGCATTGACATGGATGATTTTTATACCTCTTGAGATTATTTATTGTTGACTTTTTTGGACCAACCTCAATGCTACAAAATATTTGTGTTTTTAGAAGGTGGGATACCACCATTGGATTTTTAACATGCTTATAAAATTGTTAGGGAATTTAGCTCCGAAAGACTCATTTTTGGAGTTTTTTTTGTTTGAAAATAGTGATTTAAATCTCATAAGATATTTATTCAAAATTAGTTAAATATTACATGAAAAAACTCAAAAAAGAAATTTTTAAAGAAAATGGATTATTGATAGTATGCTTATAAATAAATAAAATTTTATAAGGTTAGTTATGAGAAAAAGATGTAAAGTTATAAGGTTTTATAAGATAGATACCTCATAAGAGTATTGAAATTTACATATCTTAGGTGTGTATATTTGAATGTTTGTGAAGAAACTAAAAGAGACTGAGATGGTCTATATAGATATGATACATGTGTACGTATGATTATTTATTTATTTGTATTAAAAGGGTGCATATGGATATGTATTTATTTAGATTGAGAATACTCTATAGAACTAGAGAATATTGAAAAGATCTATGGGTATTGGTTATGAGTGTTTAATTTAATTACATATTTGTAATTTTCTACAACTAGTGGATCTTATTTCTCATCTGTTGACTTAAGTCGGTTTGATCGAATCACGTTAAATTATTCTCTCTTGTGTGATTGATTGATTGTTTGATTTTGCTTTTACTGTGTGATTGGATTGGGGTCTTTTGGCCTAACAGTGGTATCAGAGCATAGTTCGAGACATTGAAAGATGCAAATCCAAAAAGTTCGACTCAAAAAAGAAGTTTGAGTCATATTTTGAAGATTAATTTACGTGAAACATAAAGATACTCAAGAGAAGATGATTGTAAGACTTTCATTGCAAGTAGAGCTAAGTATGTCTAGCATAAAGATAAATAATTTGATAAAATTTAAGTCAAGATGAAAATTATTGAAAATAGTAACTTTAATTTCATTAGAAGTTTGTTTGAGATTGGCTAGATATTACTTGATAAATAAGAAAACTTTCTAAAGAAAAATTTTAAGAAGAAAATGATTTTTAATAGACAAGTTTATATTCTTATAAATAGGTAAAATCTTTTTAGGATTAGGTATGAAAAAAAATATAAAAAAGTTATAGAGTTTTATAGGACAAACACCCCATAAAAGTACTAAAGATTTACATCTTATGGATGTGTATGTTTGAATGTTTGTGAATGGATTAAAAGAGACTAAGATACTCTATATAAGTATGATACATGGATGTATATGGGTATATGTTTATTTGTGTTTAAAAGGTATACATAAGTATATGTTTGTTTGGGTTAAAAATACGCTATAAGAATAGAAAAGATTAAGAGGGTCTATAAATATTAGTTATAGTGTTTAATTTAATTGTATATTTGTAATTTTTTATGAATTTTATTTTTCATTCATAGGTCAATTGAGTCGAATTATATTAAATTATTATTTTTTACATAATTAATTAATTATTTGATTTCGTTTTGCTGTAGTAGTGTTTGAATCGGGGTCTTTTGGCCTAGCATTTTCTTGGTTTAAACAGAATTTGTTTCTTAAGGGGAAGAGGTAGAAGTAGAACTCTAACTCCCTGAAGAAGCGTGAAGCTTTTTCAGAATCCTCTTCATGAGATGTTTGACAGGTTTACTTGTTTGCTTGGTCTGCATCTGAAAAAGAAATTATTTTATTCGTTCGAACTCAATTTGTTTAAATGGTAAGATATTCACATTCGATCCATATTTGATTTTATTAAGTTAAATGAGTTTATTTGTAAACATTAAATAAATATATTCACAAATATATATAAATAAATATATATATGAATAATAAATAAATTATAATCAAATAAATTTAAACAAACAAATACTAAACGAATATAAAAGAATCATAAAATAAAATAAAAATAAACGATAAAATAATAATTTTATTAATATTATTATAACAAACAACAAACAAATATTAAACGAATTATAAAAAAATGAGTTTTAACAAGTTTGTTCACAAATATAAGTGAACCAAACAGACTTATATTCATGTTTAGTTGATTTAATAAATGAATATAAAAATATTATTTAAAAGCATTTATTAAACTTAATAAATGAATATAAACAAATAAATATCGAACATATTCACAAATGATTTGTCGAAAGTTTTGTTTGTTTACATCCTAAGTGCAATGGATTCTAATGGCTAATGCGTTATTTCATGATGAGCAAGTGAGTTGATTATCATATACCAATCTAGTTATGATTTTCATGCCTTGGGGATTGTTTAAAAAATTAGTTGTGAACGAAAGAAGTTGGAATACCAATCGAGAAATCCTTGAAAGGCTCAATATTACTTTGCCGTAACTTATGCTGCATCCATCCTAGTAACTGCTATAACAACAGTAAGAGGTGAACTTAGCAGGACTTGAAACATTTATGCTACTGCAAAAATCTAATAGAGTGGAGACTTACCTTCATTTTGTTCTCGCTTTAAAGAGCTTGACGTCTAACTGTTTTGGTTTTCGCAGGAAGGACGGGTAGAGATATATTTATATAATTTAGACGAACGAGGAGAATGGGACTTAAAAAGGGTGAGATTTGATTGTTTAAGAGCAAAACAAAACACCCAGGATCTTAGCGTCACTCCGACTAACAAGTAATGAGCTAGTGACTGCTAGAAGGGTCTGCAACAGATATTAGTAGAGAGAAACAAATAGAAAGATACAGATTTTGGTTGGCTGTTCTCTCTGTCACGACAAAATCATGTGGACAAATTGAAGAGTGGTTCATAGACCCTCCATTCCATAGTGTTATCTCTGTCCTGCATTACATGCATTGTTGTAGTAGGTGCATGGCTGCTTGAACGTGTGCAAGATCAGCGTAGCCATTGATCAACGTCTGTTATTAATTCTTTATGTTGATGAGTCTATCATGTCTGTCCTAAATCAGATGATGATATACTGCTTATTTAGAGGCATGCAAACACATTCATATGCGGATGGACACATCTAATCAATGAGATCAGACATCTGAAGATAATCAAATTCGTCTGCACGTTCACTTCTGTCTGTGTAGAGCACTAACCCTACTGTGTGCTATAGTACATGGTACAATTATTTGAGATATATTTGTGGGAGGGTGGTGCTTCCATTAGTGGTAGACAAGAGTACAGTTTTGTTTAAAGCTGTCAGTGTGAGGTGGAAATGAATATCAACGATTCCGCTGAGGGCTGGATAACCTACTAATTTTATTGTAGGACGCACTTCAGGTATCTATCTCGGAAAGGTCCTCATCTTTTGTAAAGGAGTCAATGTGGTTTTGTAGGCTAAAATATCTCAGATAACCTATGTGCTAGGAACTGCAATTATTGGCTTCATAGCTGAGTCACCATTCCGCAGGAATGTTGTAGCAAAGTATATATTTGTATTCTAACATTTCAGGTCCCCCTCCCACCCACCCCCTTTTCTTATTCCTGAGAGTCTTGGCGAAATCTGCAACATTGCATGATTAAACTTCTGGCAGATGATAATCATGCATGTGCATATATAAATTTTGTTAATGAATTCGTTATAATTTAAGACCTTCTGGATCAAAATGAAAACATGGACATCTTATATATATAATGCGGATGATCCTGTTAGTATAGCTCTAGATATAAAGTTGCAGCTTCCATAAATTGAAAAACCTTTGCTTCGTCATGCAATGATGTAATAGTTGTTGTCGTACCCATGGCGATTTTTATCATGAACTTGCACTTGATGCAGGCATGATAATGACGTCTCTTTTAGTATCGAATACTGCTACTGAGATACTTTCCTGCTATCAAACAAGGTGCCACTCAGACAGGGATGCTGACTCTGATACATCAACATATATAGCCCACAAGCATCTTGGAAGTTACAGTGAGCCGAGGAGGAAGGTGTTGTTGGAATCGAGACAAAAGCCAACCCAAATAGCGTCAACTTGAAACCCCTCCTTCCAACACCCAATTTGAATGTGGAGTACATTTTCTGTCACGTGTCTGAATACATCATGCTCCATTGTGTTGAATACTTAACTTCAGTCATATTCTGTACCGACGAATAATTTACTTGTCCATTCTTTAATCATATTCCATAACTCCCTGGGGAAACTGCAGGGCTGGATTACATACATATAAATTTGATGACAGTTAACAATTTTGTTAAGAGTCTCCATAAATGAAATTTGAAACACATAACATGTTGCTCACATAGCTAGTTATGTCAAGATCTTTTGTCCTACAGTTTCTCTTTATTGATTATGGTTGCTTGTAATAATCCATTTGCATAGTTACAATTTACATCAAAGTATAGATATCAGTGTTGAGTAACATGATCATACTTATGTGAAAAGATTTGTCAGTAGATATTATATATTCTTTAGTTGACATTTCAACTGACAGTTTCTTCTTTTAACCATTAACTATTAGCTTATGGGGTCTTTTTCTTTTTCCTCCCATCATTTGAAAAAATATTTTTTTGCCGCAAAGATTTGGGATAGAACAAGTAAAACCTGGTACGGCAGATCAGTCAAATGCTAGATCTGTCAAAGCAATGCCCTATTTGTGGTGAAGGTTTTGAGGAATACTCCAGCGGAACATTTTCAATAATAATATCATATAAATTGTATGTGATGATAAAAGTTATATATATATTTTTTAAAAGATATAATTATTTATTCAGAATTATGTTTAAAAAATTATATATGTTTAAATATTCATATATTTGAATTATTATATTTATACATTTGTTTGTAAAAAAGATATTTATCTTATTATAAGTAAATATGATTTTAAAAAGTATAACAATAATTTTTCAAATATAATAATTTATGTTAAATTCTTCTGTCATTGTTTAAATAAATTTCAAATTATTTTAATAAAATTTTGTTGTAAAATTTTTTTATAAAAAATAATAATCTTGTTATATGCATGTGAATACTCAATGAATTATTTTAGTTAATACAAAAATGATTAATTATTGAAATTTATTATATTTTTAAAATTTGTCGCTAATTATTTTTTTACATATTAATTAATCAAATAATAAAAATAAATAAAATTTTATTAAAAAAAATCATTACACACCTTAAAATCTTTTCACAATTTCTCGAATTTTTCCAAACCATGCGTTATAACATACTCACTTTCAACTAACCATCAAGCTGCTATAAAACATGAGTCAAGAAAAGGTGAAAAGAAGAACAAGTAATACAAAACATGTTTAATTTCTATCTTTGGTGGAGCCATTTGCCCCCACTATTGCATTCTAATGTCCAAACCAAGACAAAAACAAGGCCTGCAACACTCATGACTTTCTGTGAGGTATTGGCCTGGCTGACTCAACCCTGAGTTGATGGTCGACATGTGAATCCCACATGGAATTTTAAACTTTTTATTGCTTTCCCCTTTTCTACTTTTTAATTACGTGCTTCATATTTTGCTTGAGTTTAATTTTTTCTCAATGGTTTTAAAAGTGTATCTTAAATTGATTTAATACATTTAAAATTTTATTTTAAAAATATTCATCACGAGTCAAATTTAGAATATAAAAAAATATTAATATCATGAATGGTTTATAAATTATAGTAATATATATAATATTTTATATAAATTTAAAAAAATTTTAATATAATACATGCATTATAAATCTTTTAGTTAGTGTGGTATTTTCTCTTAATGTGATTAAATCCAAACAATAACGTCTATCATACAATTAGTCCTATAAGTATCATATTAATTAACATATTTATAATTCAGATATCATATTATATTCTTAAAATTCAGGTATTATTTCACTGTAATTTAGAGATTATTTATTGTATTAAAAAAATCTTTTTATCAATTTAATTAATCTGTAAGAGTTTTTTTTTCATTTTTTTCTTCTAGAATCAATTTTCGGAGATGGGATGGTACTGTAGATGTAAGACTTAATGATGATTATAAAAACGAAGGTGCATGGGCCATTAAAACATGATAATTTAAAATATGATATGGTGATACGATACGAAAATAATATAAATAAAAAAACATAACGATATAAATAAAAAACATAAAGATGACACGATTTATAATTTTAGTAAAAATCATAAATAAGTTTAATAAAACGAAAAAATAAACTTTATATTTTTGTATCAATATAAATTGTAACACGTAATTTTCGTATGCAATACAATAAAAATTTATAAATTATCAATATTTTATATGATACGAATATATGAATTATCAAGTTTACATATAAGAGTGAAGCTTATCAGTAAGACTGAGCAAATGGTCGGTTTAGTTAACTAGGTTGTAAAAATCAAATAACCTAATTAACTAACTTAGTTTATTACAAAAACCAAACCAACCGATGCATGTAAAGAAAACCAAGAAAACTTAATCGAATTAAGCTAATTGGTCTCGATCAGTTTTCTTAGGTTAGTCGATTCTGATTTTTGATTCTCTACCTCTCTAGACCATGAAAGTAATCTCAACAACATGACAAAGCAAGTAAATACGCATACATTATTTCTACCTTGCTATGCATATAGTTATTTTGCACATAAAAAAGTAAAGAGTTAATTTTGAGTTTGACCATTAGTGTTGAAATTAAACAAAAACCAAAATTTCTGAATAAGCAAAAAAATTAAAGATGAAATGTTTATATATATATATATGTATTTATTCATGATATTTAGCAAAATTTTAAACAATAATCAAATTTTTAAATAAGCAACAAAGGAGAAAAAAAGTGCTGACCATTAACACTGTTGAGAAAAAGGTAAAATCAATGACAATCTAAGAGAAGAAAGAAGAACGGCCCGATAAAAAGTAAGATAAGCATAAGAGACTGAAAAAGGAAGATAAGTGTGAACATGAAAGAGAAAAAAAGGTATATGTCATAACGTTTAAGTCTAAAAACTTACCTATTAGATACAAAATCATATGGAGTTGCCACTAATTTTTTTTATCTAGGTGTGATTGGGCACCTATGTGAGTTTATCTTTTTTAAGGTTATCCTAAGCTTAAACTAAGGGTCTGTAAAAAGAATAATTTTTTTTTACATCAATAAAACTAAGGTTCGAGAGTTGTTTACATGCAAGGAATGTATTAGCACCCATTATGCCCAAAATTGATATCACATTAATCATATGTTATCTTATGTAAACATTATCAAAGATGGTTTTTATCATGCAAATAATATCAATTCCAATCTTTTTATTTTTTTACAAATTATGGTCATACAAAAATTTTATAAAAAATATCAAATAATCATACAATTATGCAATAATCATAAATTCATGCAAAAAGTCATACCAAAATTTTCATGCAATAAATTAAATTCATACCAAAATTATCATGCAATAATATAAAATATCATGCAAAAATATCATGCAAGCATACAAAATAAAATATCATGCAATTAATAAACAATCATGCAAATAATAATTAATTATGTAGTCAATAATTAATCATGTAGATGATAATTAATCATGTTAATATATTAATAATAATGCAAATAATAGTAATCATGCAAATAAAATCATAAAAAAATCATATTATTAAATTATAGAGACTCGCATCCAACCTGCAAGGTATTGTTCACTTTAACTCGAAAGTTTCACAGTTTTATCCTATAAAAGGTATATCTACTTATATAGCATAATAGATTCTCAAAACCTTTCAATGTGAGATTAGAGTGTTACAAACTCCTCCTATTAAAGCTTGACATCCCCATCAAGCCCAACATAAACATAGACAAAACCATAAAATCACACATATAGAACCATAAAACCAAAATCACACTAGAAATTGAGATTCTAGAGGTGGCTATTATGACGTAGCACTTAGTTTTTATTCGATTAGTGTCATGCCCCGAGATCAAGACGCAACACGATCGTATTACCTTGAAAAAAATCTCAAAGTAATACGAAACCTTCTTTCTTAATCATTCTAAAATTCTTCAATAAAATAATCTACCAAGTAAAATTCATATCTTTAATCCAACTGATAATACATCTTTATATGTACAAATACAAACCATATAAAATCTAAAACTATCTCTTAAGATCTCATTGGTCAACATTTTCTCCGACGACTAAGTAATCTTTTTCATTTCATCTTCTAGCTTCACACAAGACTAACCAAACTTATCACTTAGTCATCTGTAAAGAAAAAGTAAAAAAAAAAGAATGAGCAAACTACAGCTCAATAAGTATAGGCACACACACCTTACCAGATCAAGCATCGTTTTCTTACACATCATATAGATCATTCAAAATATTCATCAAATCATAATATCAAAATATTTTAAGATCATTGTTTTGTCAAATATTTCATAAATTCATAAATCAATGTCAAAATATGTCACTTTATAAATCATTACAAAATATGTTATCATTCAAATATCATAATCAAACCAAATTATGGATCAATCATTAAAATCATCATAAGTCATCATTATCATAAATCATCATTATCATTCAAATCGTTAGCTACGGTCACTGCTATAACCCGTGACATTGGCCGTATCGATAATTTTATTCCCATGATCATTGCTAACTATTATAACCTGTTAGCCATGACTTACGCTAATTACTATTACCCGTTAGTCAGGGTCGTATGATCATGTCTTTGCTAACTACTATTACCCATTAGCCAGGGTCGTAGAACTAAGTTCTGGTGTCGATGATCCCACTTCCCAGGGATATAAAAACGTAGCCATCATAAAATAATTCTTTAAACATAAATCATTTTCTCATTTCATTCATAAGCATGATCCATCATTTATATAGAGAAACACAAAATAATCATATGCTTGATCCTATTTTCATACATTGAAAATAAAGAAATAAAACATTCTTTCATTTAGAAACACATATATATACATAGATTCGAAAACAAACAAAGTGTGTGAGATTATACTTACCTCCATTCGATTTCACCACTTAGTTTTTCCCCCCAAAATAATTAATGGCCTATTTAAGATCATTTCAATAGATCAGAATTTAATCAACCCTTTTTGAGACCATTTATACAAAAATCAACTAAGTTACACAAAAGGTTAACTTAACTAATTAATACTGGTAGCCTGACCTCTTTTCATTAAAACAGTCATATCTCAATATATCCAAATCAGAATTATGATCTCTTTAATGCGTTAGAAACTAGACTTGACAAGATTTCTAATCATATATGGTCCATCTCGTGATTCTTTGTGGATTAATTATAACAATTTTTGCAATCCATGTCATATGCTGCTGCCAGACAGCCTGCATACCTTTTCATAAAAATTACGTATTTATTCATAGGTAACTCCAAATTCAATTTCGCTTATTTCATTGGAAAGTAGACTCAATAAGCTTTCCAAAAATATATGGCTTAATCGATAAATCCTTGTATACAAATTAATAAGAATTTCGTAATTTAACCCTAATGCTATTGTCTTACAGCCTGCATATCCTTAAGTTAAAATCAGACAATTCTTCATGGAAAACTCGGATTTGACTTTTTTTTGTTCCATTAGAAACTAGATTCAACATGCTTTCCAATGATATATAATAATCACAGCAATAATCTATCCATTAATGCAAAACTCTATTTTAATTCATTATTACAAATCATAACATCTCATCCAAAAATAGAATTTCTCTTTCAATCTTTAAAAACTCAAATCCTTACTTTCAGCCTTCAAATACCATTCAATAATCATCAATAAATCTTAAGAACATGAAATAAACAAAGCCCAGTAATTTACCCAAATAGATCATCAAGATTAATGAAGGATTTCATGATTTTTCTTGGTTTTTCTCTCAAAATTTTAACTCCAAATAATAGCAATCAACTTGATATTTCTTTTCAAATAAAAAGAGGGCATGTACTTACCTTTAAGGGATTAACTTGATTGTAGCCTCTGATTGTGAATCTCCAACTTGATTTTTCATATTCTCTAACCCTAAGAAAGATGAGGAGAAAGAACTCTATTTCTTTTCTGTTTCACAATAGTTAGGTTTTCTTTCATCTAATACTTCAGTCATTTTTCTTTTACTAAATAATATCTTAATAAACTGATGGACTTTAGTATTAGTCTAGCCCAATTATTATTTGGGCTGGGGTATTACAATTAGTTATTGCTCTGATACTATTTGTAGAGATTCATACCTAATCTATGAGATATTGTCTGTTTTAACTTGAAAATTTCATGGTTTTAAGCCTCTATTTACATATTATAGCAAATCCTTATAATCTCTCAATGTAAGATTAAGATGTCACAAAAATATCTTATCAAAGTTTTTTTTTTAATTTTAAAGACATTCATAAAAATATAAATAACAAAATCAAAATAAGAAAAAATACCAAAATTGGGCCTAGACAAGACTTGAACTTATTATTAGCCTAGTCAATTTAAATCTTGGCCTAGTCCAAATCTGAAACTTGAATTAAGCTTCCACTAATTAGGTCAAGAGTTAACTGTTAGACCTCACTTTTTTTTTTAACTTTCCTCTTTTATCTTATTCAAACAGACTCCAAACTCTACCACAAGCTATTACTGCTAAAGCCATTAAGTTGCTTGTTCCTAGTCTCAAAAATTTTCTAAGAAATTTGTTTGTTGCTTGTCTTTAATATATTTTCTCACAATATAATAATTGCCTCACGTTGCTGATGTGTTGCTTCTTTTTGCTGATTATTTGATTGCTCGATGCTTATCCTTCTTCTTGCAGTGAGCTTATTTGCTTATGAAAACTAAACTTATTTTTGTATGTTTGATCTTTTGCTGCTTATTATCAAATTGCTTCTTGCTTTCTGTCTTCCCTTTGAGGTTGAATTTTAGGGTACTTTTATAGTGATTACATCCCAACTCAATTTGGAAAATCAATATTTCTCCAAATCTAGCAAAGTTTTCAAGATTGTGATTTTTTTGTGATATTTCCTTTTTGCAATATATTGAAGCTCAAACTTTTCCATAATTAATCAATCAATAAATTCAAAGTCTGGGGTTGAATCTAAAGATAGAATCAAATCTAAGATTTTTCCTTTTTTTTTGCAAAATCTCACTTTTTTTTTCTTTTTTTTGGATAAATTTTGACCAAAATAAGATTAAATAAAAAAAATTAAAATTAAAAAATCCAAATCCAAATTTAAAATAAAAACTAAAATCAAAATCAAAATTAAAATTAAAATTAAAAATTTTGTACTTTTAGTCTTTGGACCCAAAATTCAATTTATGTATTAAAGCCCAATTACATGATCAAACCAAAATTCGAAACCCAATGAATTTCAAAAAAAATTCCTGAATAAGTTGGGGTGTCTAGAGTATAAAGCTTTGAAAGATAAAAATATCAATAATAGTGAAGGAGAAGGAGAAAGACTATGAGATAAGTGTGAGCATAAGAAAAAGAAAGAAGTATGAGGCTATAAGAGAGAGAGAAGAGATCGACAATAATGAGAGAGAGGGAAAGGGAGTTGTGAAATGCCAAGGCAGTAAGGAAAAATAAGGGAAAATAGAGAAAATGGGTGTGGGTCAGTGAATAAAAGTAGGATTAGAAAAATCAGGAAATGTTGAGTTTGTTTAGTCTTTTTAGGGCAAATTTACCTTGATTTAAATCAATTATTTTGATTTAGTCGGTTTTCAATTTTAAATTCAAAAATCAATTGTTTTAATTATTTAAATTGAGATAATAATGAAAATATCCATATAACCTGACTAATCTAACCTAATTTATCAAAAAATTCAATTTTTGTCATTTTTTTCAGGTTTAGCCAAATTTTACTCTGCCCTTTTTGTCCATAATATATATATATATATATATAACATCCTGCAATGTACATATGAAAGCATCTTTAAATAAGCCTGAGATAATATGATTACTAAGAAATAGTGAAAACACAAATAATATGAAATATCCTTTTTAAGATATTTGTTGGGTCAATATTATGTAACAAAAAGAGTTTGAATAATTTGGCCCAAGCCTTTACTTAAAAGTTAGTGTTCTTTTAAATGTAATCTCACTTTTATTGGGCCTAAACTAACTTGTGTCTTTGGCCCACTTTTATTAGGAGTAAAATAGACCTAAATCCTTTAATCCCATGTTGTCATTAACTAGATAATTATTTTTTATAAAAAATAATAAAAAAATAATGACAATGAATAAAATTTAAATTTGTGTATCTATATTAGAAGTAAACAATTAGTCGGTTCGGTTTGAAAATATTAATAATCGACTTTCATTTAACAAACAACCAAATCAATCGAAAAGTTTTAAATAATTGATCATAGTCGAATTGATCAAAATGGGTTGGTTCGATTAAATAATCAAAATTTTTTATTATTATTTTTATTATAAATAATTATTTAGCTATAAATTCAATTTAATAAAACTAAAAATCAAGTATCATTCAAACTAAATCACTAAAGGATTTAATAATTTCAATAATATTTTAAAAGAAAAAATAGATAAAAATACTTATCTCAATTTTTTTATCTTTTCTTATTAAAAAGTCGATTAATTTAATCAGTTCAATTATTAATTTTAAAAATAGAAAACCAACAAAGTTAATCAATTTAAAAATCGATTATAATCAAAACCGAATAAACCAAATCGAATCAATCGAATTCACTTGATTTCAATTTATCTAGCCAGTTTAAACTAATTTTTGCTTACCCCTAATCTATATAAATCCAAAGTGATATTTTTTTAATTTTATTTATCCATCTTTTTTTTTATATGTTTTAAAATTTTGTCCTATTTTCTTTTTTAAACATATAAAACTCTTACTTTTTATATTTTAAAATAATATTTTAATTTTTTTATTTTTTAATATTCAAATTTCAATAATAAATATATTAAAATTAAAGTTTTTTTCTTAAACTCTATAAAAATTAATACATAACAAATATTTTGAAACAAAAGAAATAATTTTAAAATTATTGTTTTGGCCATGTTTCGAGTATTGTTGTTTTAACACTTGACCCCTTCCAATTTAATTTATTATAGATTTAATATTTGGCTTCCCAAACAAGATAATGCTCCCTTGTCTTATCTATTTTATGTATGACATGTATAAAATATAAAATATATATTTTTAATTTTTATTAAATTTATATATAATTTTTGTTAAAATTTTAAATTACATCATTTTTTGTATTATATTATTTTATTGTATTTAAAATTATTAAATTTAATAAAAATATAAAGAGTAATTATAATTAGATATGGAAAACTTTTATTAATTAACATATTAGTGAAATGAAATATTGATTTTCATTAATAACAAAATCCTAATAATCAATACAAATAAATACTCCATAAAAAAGTATGCTTTAAACTCAAGTTGAATTTTTAAATTTAAATAAATAAATTTATATATTATTACTATTTACAAAATTAATAGTTTCTTTATTTATATCCATTTGAAACAAAAGTCAATTACAAACTTTATTAGTACAATTAAAAATTTTGACCAAAAAAAAATCTTAATAAGTAAAAATATAAATTTACTATTTTTTTTTCACATTATTTTAGCGGGAACCCCTCCGACATCTCTGGGCTTTATAATGAAATAATTTTAGCCACGTGTTAGTTCTCCACTCTATAACGTAACCGCCAACGCGGTTGGATTTTCGTGCAAGCTTTTCGAACTTCTTTCCACCTAATTTAAACCCCAAAAATATCAAAGTTTCTTACGACTCAAAAAGGTCCGACCAGATCCGAAAATCATGGGTACCGAGATATCGGAGCCGTTGATTCTCGACAAGAAAACCATCGGTGATGGCGGAGTGGGCGTCGTTTCGGAACGAGTCCCCGAATGGAAAGATCAGATAACGATCAGGGGGCTCGTAGTGAGCGCCTTGTTAGGGACGCTCTTTTGTATCATCACACACAAGTTGAATCTAACGGTCGGGATTATTCCGTCGATGAACGTCGGCGCTGGATTGCTTGGATTCTTCTTTGTAAAATCGTGGACCGGTTTTTTGTCTAAGTTAGGGTTTCAAGTTTCACGTTTTACCAAACAAGAAAACACCGTCATTCAGACTTGCGTCGTCGCTTGTTACGGCCTTGCTTTTAGTGGTAAAAACTAAAAAAGCCTTCAAATTTTAACGAATTTGATCGATTTTTGGCAAATTTTTATTTCGTGATTAATTCGTTATATGACTAACAAGTGATTAGCTATCTTCTGTTTAGTTTAAAGCCTTTTTTGCTGTTAGGGTCTCACTTTGGAATGGAAGGCCTCTGAATTTTACCAAAATTAGTCAATATTTAGCTGTAAATGATTAAGTGATTATTAGCATTATAATTAAGTTAAAGCTTGTAAGAATTTGATACTATTGATTTAACTTCAAAGTGTTGATGAAGCTCAATTTTTGGTGTTAAATTAAGTAATTAAATTGAATCTTAGGTTGGGTAGCTCCACTGTTCTGCCTTAATATCTGATTGTTTTGCTAGGGGGTTTTGGATCCTATATGATTGCAATGGATGAGAGAACATATGAACTTATTGGTGCTGATTACCCTGGAAACCGAGCCGTAGATATTAAGAAACCGGGGTTAGGGTGGATGACTGGTTTTCTTTTTGTTGTCAGCTTCCTTGGGCTGTTTAGTCTTGCTCCGCTTCGTAAGGTATAGCTGTTGTCCCTATTATATACTCCTTTTATGAGATAGTTTAGACTTTACTTAAAGTTGAATTCTTTTGTTGTCATGACAATGTTCTCTATATACTTAGTTGTATTAGATTTAAGCATTTGTGGCTGTAATTTTGGTTTTGATATTTGCATTGCTTATAATCACCCTCGTTGTTGAATCAAGTTTAGATGTGATAGGTTTTTTCTTATCTGTAATTTTTTCTGCTTTGATAAAGAAAACCTAGGTTTTTGAGATGTAATAAATATTCTGTTTCTTGTTCTGACCAACTTTTTACCAATGTGAGTACACTACAAGAAGGTTTTCTTGCAGTATGTGATTGTAATTTTCTAATTTAGCGTTCTAATTCTATCTATGTATTTTATTAGGTAATGGTCATGGATTATAAACTTACATATCCCAGTGGAACAGCCACGGCAATGTTGATAAATAGTTTTCATACCAACTCTGGTGCTGAGCTTGCAGGGTACTTATTAGATACATTTTGCTCATTATCTTTTCATAGATCTACATACAGTTTCCAATGTTGATAAATAGTTTTCATACCAACTATGGTGCTGAGCTTGCAGGGTACTTATTAGATACATTATGCTCACTATTTTTTCATAGATCTGCATACAGTTTCCATTGATGTAGCACTTAATTAGAAAGCTTAGTGGAAAGGAAAATCATTTTACTAATTAAGTTGTCAAACTAGATATTGAAGAATGGAAGGTCTATCCAGTTCTAACAATCATGCATTTACAGCTTGAATGAAACAGCTGCTTAAATCTTAAAATTGGCTTTATAAATAACTAGAGAGATAGTGTTGATCTTTAACAACTAGATTGTTTTCTTTCCGATTATATATGTAATTTTTTTGAGTTTGTTACAGGAAGCAAGTCACGTGTCTTGGAAAATATCTGAGCATAAGTTTAGTTTGGAGCTGCTTCAAGTGGTTTTTCAGTGGTATTGGAGATTCGTGTGGGTTTGATAATTTTCCCAGTTTTGGCTTAACGCTGTTCAAAAACACGTAAGTTTCTCTCATATTTAGTTTTCCATGTTATCTTTCCCTGTTGAAAGAATGCTTATATATGTTAATGAGAATGCTCCATATTTCTTTTTGATTCATGTTTCAAGGGCAATAGAACCTGTATTACCATTAGCCAGAGGGGACAGTTGATGGTAATCAAATTTTTGCAATGTGTTATTATGCATATGGTGAATTGGTTTTCCATATTGATTAATATGTTCCCAGTTGAGGTAAAAGAAGTAACAGAAAAAATAGAAAGACATAAAACTTGATTAGCATGTTTCCAAAACCATACATATGTCTATGATTCTGGTACATGCAAGATGTCATTTCTTGATTTATGTATGTTAGTAGCTTGGCACTGTGGAAACTGAATTGTGAAAACTGAATGTATATTGAAAAACTGCTTATCTACAATTATACAAGAATCTTAGGTTTATATACAACTAACTAGGGGTTAAACTAGGAAACTAAATCTTCCTTAATTCTAGGGATACAAATACTTAATTCTAGAGATACAAATATAAATATACAGATTACAAGATTACAACCAGCTGTAAATAAGTGTTTTCCCACACTCCCCCTCAAGCTGGTGAATAGGTGTTTTCCATTCCCAGCTTGGAAATAATTTCTTGAAATGTTGCACTGCTGAGACCTTTAGTCAACACATCTGCAAGTTGACCCTTGGTTGATACATAAGGTGTACAAATCAACCCACTGTCTAGTTTCTCCTTTATGAAATGTCGGTCTACTTCAATGTGTTTTGTTCTATCATGTTGCACAGGATTGTGTGCAATGCTTATTGCAGACTTGTTATCACAGTAGAGTCTCATTGGTCCATCCCACTTGATCTTCAAGTTTTCTAGGATAATCTTTAACCATAGTAGTTCACAAATTCCTTGAGCCATTGCTCTGAACTCTGCTTCAGCACTTGATCTTGCCACCACATTCTGTTTTTTACTCTTCCAAGTCACAAGATTACCACCTAAGAAAGTGCAGTAGCCTGAGGTAGATCTTCTATCAGTTACTGAACCTGCATAATCAGCATCTGTATATGCTTTTAGAACTAACCCCGAATCTCTTTTGAATAAGATACCTCTCCCAGGATTTCAGTTCAAATAGTGCAATATACGGTAGACAGCCTGTAGGTGCACTTCTTTAGGACTATGCATAAATTGACTTACCACACTCACAGCATATGCTATATCAGGTCTAGTATGTGAGAGATAAATGAGTCTTCCAACTAATCTTTGGTACATCTCTCTATTTACAGCAGCATCTTCATTAGTTTCTCCAATTTTATGATTAGGATCTATAAGGGTATTTGCAGGTTTACATGCAAGCTTCCCAGTTTCCTTTAGAAGATCCATCACATATTTCTGTTGTGAGATAAAAATATCATGCCGTGAGTGAGCTACTTCAATTCCTAGGAAGTACTTCAATCTCCTTAGCTCTTTTATCTCAAATTCTCTAGTCAAATACTGTTTTAGAGATTCTTTCTCTTTTTCATCATCTCCAGTTACAATTATATCATCAACATACACTAATAGAACTGTGACTCTCCCTAAATCAGAGTGCTTGATAAACAATGTGTGATCTCCTTGACTCTGTTTATATCCCATTGCTAGCATCACTTTGGCAAATCTCCCGAACCAAGCTCTAGGAGATGTTTAAGGCCATATAAAGCCTTTTTTAACCTACATACTTTGTTTGCTTCTAGATGACCTTCAAATCCCGGTGGAACCTTCATATATATTTCTTCTTCCAAATCCCCATGTAAAAAAGCATTCTTTACATCAAATTGTTGAAGCTGCCAATTGTAATTTGCAGCTAATGATAACAAAATCCTAACTGTATTCATCTTGGCAACTGGAGCAAAGGTTTCCTGGTAATCCACTCCATAGGTCTGAGTGTAGCCCTTAGTCACTAACCTGGCTTTATACCTTTTAACAGTACCATCTGCCTTGTATTTTACAGTGAAAACCCATTTACACCCCACTGGATTTTTTTCTTTAGGCAACTCTACCAGTTCTCATGTCTGATTTTTCTCTAAGGCCTCCATTTCTATTTTCATGGCTTGCCTCCATTTCTCACTGGATAATGCCTCGGATAATGTAGTTGGAACAAAAATAGTGTTTAAGTTCACAAGAAAATTTTTGTGGGATGGTGAGAATTTTTCAAATGACACAAAATTAGATATTGGGTATAGTGGATGCTTGGTACATTCTCTGGTTCCTTTCCTAATGGCAATAGGCAAATCATAATCACTAGTTATAGTTTTAGGAGATTCATGCTCATTTTGAGAAACAGAGTCAAAAACTGTAGTTACCTCATTTCCAGAGTTAGGATCAGGTTCTTGGACTGGCACTGGTTCAGGATCTGAAACTTTCCTTCTTGAGTACACTTGTAATTCCTTCATAGAATCAAGAACAATATTATCCTTTGTCACATCTTTCGTATTTGGAATGGGCTCAGACTCAAATTCAATGTTTGACTTGGGCTCAGCAGAAACAGGTTTCGACTCATAAGAATTAATGGGTGTAAATGTTGAAGAAGAGGGCAAATCAAGCAAAAAGAAGTCTTTATCCTTATCTTCCATGAATGAAGTCTCCCCCTGAAGATAAGGTTGAGTAAAAAATGATTTATTTTCTTCAAAAGTGACATCTGCAGACACAAAATTTTTTGGTAAGAGGATGATAGCATTTATATCCTTTTTAAGTTGAAGAATACCCCACAAAAATACACTTAATCGCTCTTGAATCCAACTTTCCCTTGTTATGACTGTGAACATGAACAAATGATGTACAACCAAATATCCTAGGTGTGAGATTGTTTGTGGTATTGAGGTTGGGATAAAATTGTGAGAGTAGTTCCATAGGAGTTTTAAATCCCAAAACTCTTGAAGGTAACCTATTTATAATGTGTGTGGCAGTGAGAACAGCTTCCCCCCAATAAGATTTAGGTACATTTGCTTGAAAAAGAAAGGCTCTGGTTGTGGCTAATAAATGACTGTTTTTTCTCTCTGCCACCCCATTCTACTGTGGAGTATTAACACAAGATGACTCATGGATAATCCCCTCTTTTTGGAAATAGGTGGATAGATTCTGGTTGAAGTAGTCTTTTGCATTATCAGACCTAAATCTCTTGATTCTTACTCCAAATTGATTTTGGATCATGTTTTGGAAGCTTAAAAACACACTATTCACATCTGATTTGGATTTAAGTAAAAAAACCCAAGAGACCCTAGTACAATCATCTATGAATGAAACAAACCATCTCGCACCAGAAATATTAAGAATTGTAGAGGGACCCCAAATGTCACTATGAATCAAGTAAAAATGAGTAAAACTTCTTTTGTTACTGATTGGAAAAGACACACGTCTATGTGTTGCAAATTCGCAAATATCACAATGAAAATGTTCAACATTTAATTCTTTGAACAAAGAAGGAAACATGTTTCTCAAGGTTCCAAAAGAAGGATGTCCAAGACGAAAATGATAAAGCCAGATTTTGTCTTTATTGGAAGATTTTTCAGAAAGAAATGACAAAAGTAAACTATTTTTGATACTACTTGTGTTATTTGATGTCTCAAGATAGTATAGTCCATCCTTCTCCTTAGCAAGTTCAATCATTTTCCCCGAACTCTGGTCCTGAAATTCACAATAAGAGGGATAAAAAGTTACTTTGCAATTCATATCTCTGGTAAGTTTTTGTATAGATATCAGATTAGTAGACAATCCAGGAACATGAACATTTTTGAGAACAAATGAGGGATTAACTTGAACATCTCCTAATCCTGCCACTGTGGTAAGTGAATCATCAACAACAACAATTTTCTTATTACTAGGACACAGGTTATATGTACTAAACTTTTGTGGGGAATGTGTCATGTGGTCTGTGGCTTCTGAGTCAATGACCCAAGAACTCGTAATAGGCTTAGCCGAGACATTTAATCTATGAGAACCGGAAGCTTTACCTGAACTAGAAACTTTACCCAAAGAACATATCATAGTAGGCTTTTCAAGGATTTTCAATAAGTTTCTCAGCTTTTCAATCTCTTCCCTGTTGAACTCTCCTTGTTTCTGAGACATCTGTAGTACTCCAGTGATTTTCCTAGTTAACATTTTCTCAAATTGGGTGATAGTGATATTTTTTTTTGAAAGGGTTCGGCAATGAAGGCCTAAACAGGATTCGACAATGAAGGCCTAAAAAATTCGGCAATGAATGCCTAAAAAAGTCAGCAATGAAGGCTGAAAATTTTTCTTCCCAAGAAGAGCCTAAAGCTCTGATACCATGTGGAAATTGAATTGTGAAAACTGAATGTATATTGAAAAACTGCTTATCTACAATTATACAAGAATCTTAGGTTTATATACAACTAACTAGGGGTTAAACTAGGAAACTAAATCTTCTTTAATTCTAGGGATACAAATACTTAATTCTAGAGATACAAATATAAATATACAGATTACAAGATTACAACCAGTTGTAAATAAGTGTTTTCTCACAGGCACATAATGAGACAGATAGTAATTTGGATTTGAGTAAATTATCATTAACATGATTGCTGATGTTACTATTAAATATTTTATTGATATTGTTAATGTTTCACATCGCTCCCTTATGCAGGTTCTATTTTGACTTTAGTCCAACCTATGTTGGTTGTGGTCTTATTTGCCCTCACATAGTAAACTGCTCAGTTCTTCTTGGGGCTATCATATCGTGGGGTTTCCTCTGGCCCTTCATTTCTGCACATTCTGGGGACTGGTATCCATCTGGCCTGGAGAGCAATAATTTTAAAGGTCTTTATGGGTATAAGGTACAGTGAAAAAATTTTTTGCTCTTAGTTCTTTTACATAGTTGTAGAAGGTTTTGATGTTTCTGCCCTTGCATCTTCTGGTTTACTCTCAGTCTGTTGTCCTAATTGAAATGTTCTCTTCTCATAACTCTACTCTTAAAGAAATTTTCTGGGCCGTCATGTTGCTCACAGGTCTTCATAGCTATTGCTCTTATCCTTGGGGATGGTCTTTACAACCTCGTCAAGATAATATATATTACTGCAAAGGAAATGTGCAACCAAAGCACCAAACAGAGCAAACTCCCTATTGTTAATGAGATCACAGGTGAGGACACCTGGTTAGGCTGCTGCTTGCATGCATTCTTTTGTTGTGCGTGTGTATCTATCTGTTTTGTTGCAATGGTTTTCATAGCTTTAGAAATACTGAAGTTGTATAGTAGCTGCTGAGTAGCTTCCACTGATATGACATGTAAAATTGTCGTTCTTGGTGAAAACTCGTTAATAGGTGCATGCTATAATGTCTTCATTTGAATATGCATATGCAAGTATCTGTTTTTCTTGTTTTAAAAGCATTCTGTTTTCCACTAAGGGTTAATTGAAGTATCATTGTGATTCCATAGATAATGAGAGTTCTAAAAGACTAGAAGAGCAGAGAAAAAGAGATGAGATATTTCTTAAAGACAGGATACCCGCTTGGTTTGCTGCTTCTGGATATGTGGCCTTGGTTGCTATATCAACCGCTACTATTCCAATCATCTTTCCGCCCCTCAAGTGGTATCTGGTTCTTGTTTCATACATTATTGCCCCCGCCCTTGCCTTCTGCAACTCTTATGGAACTGGACTTACGGACTGGAGCCTGTCATCCAGTTATGGGAAGATTGGTCTTTTCATTATGGCTTCATTAGTTGGAAGTAATGGTGGAGTCATTGCTGGTTTGGCTGCCTGTGGGGTTATGATGTCTATTGTCTCCACTGCAGCTGATCTAATGCAAGATTTCAAGACTGGTTACCTCACTCTATCATCTGCCAAGTCTATGTTTGTGAGCCAGTTACTGGGAACTGCAATGGGATGTGTCATTGCTCCACTCACATTTTGGTTGTTTTGGACTGCTTTTGACATTGGGTCACCTGATGGTCCATACAAAGCACCTAATGCTGTGATATTCAGGGAAATGGCCATTCTTGGTATTGAGGGCTTCTCGGAGCTGCCCAAACATTGTCTGGCTTTATGTTGCGGATTCTTTGTTGGCGCTTTGATTGTAAACCTCCTGAGGGATGCGACTCCCAAGAAAATTTCACAGTTTATTCCTATACCTATGGCCATGGCAATTCCATTCTATATTGGAGCTTACTTTGCAGTTGACATGTTTGTTGGAACAGTAATCTTGTATATATGGGAACGGATTAACCGGAAGGATGCAGAGGATTATGCATGTGCAGTTGCTTCAGGTTTAATTTGCGGTGATGGTATTTGGACAATACCATCAGCCATTCTTTCTATCCTCAGGATCAATCCACCTATCTGCATGTACTTTGGGCCTTCTCTGGGTAGTTGATCAGGAAAGCCACCGGCAATGTTATAAGTTGTAACTGTATAGATGTATATTATATGAACTGGAAGTGTATCATTTGTTCTTTGTAAATTTCTAAACATGGATTTTAAGCGAACAATACTTTTCAGACTCGGTTAATTTGGTTCTGTAAATGTCTTTTGTAAATCTCGAAGTGGGTTTTACGAGAAATCTCTCTCTCTCTCTCAAGTAAAGAGTTTGGTATTTAAAAATCTTGGATAAAAATCTTTCTTATGAACCCCTAGACCCTTGCTATATTCTTTGGGGAGGGTATGTTCCAATATTTGCAGCAAGGAAACTTCAGTTTAGCAGAAATTAAACATATGACGGCTGGGGAGACAGAAAGTCGATGGATTCTGCTATCAATTTGAGTTGGTTCTACCATTTTTGGAAGTTAAGAGTAACCCGAAGCAAAGGTTTGAGAGTGAATATTCTGTTGTGAAAATTTAGAAATCTCATGGAAAATTTATTGGGTTGCCAGGCTTTTGAACAGTAAATTATTATTATTATTCTTTCGTGAAAGATGGTTGAAAATTTTAGGTACCGGGCGTTTGGTGTTCTTACCAAACGGCCAGGCCAGCACCGAGCTTCCAAGAATAATTGTACCCTATGATAAGAACAACTTAGGACCCGTTTCATTAGTCTAACTGATAAAAAGGGAATTCTTTTTCCTTTGTTAATCAAGTTCAATCCTTGTAAAAATCACCTTGAAAATAAAATGTGAATACATGAAATTAATGAAGTGAAATATACTCCTAAAATTGTCCGAATTTCATAGGAACAAATAAACTTTTCTTGCAGTCTATTACACTGCCAATTTTTTTTCCCAAGCCTGTAATTCAGCCTTGACATCTTGCATAAATTCGTGTTTTCAAATCTGGTAAATGCCAACCAAAAATATCATGGGCTGTAGCTGAAACCACCCCCCCCCCCCTCTAAAAAAAAAGCTTTAAGCTAAAAGAATGGAGGTTTTAATGTGGATAAACTTGCTTTTGTAAAGCTTCTGTAAGAATTTTAGTATGGTTGTGTTTAATGCTTTATCATGAATCATCATTAAACATGAGAACACCCACTTTGTAATTGTTGTTAAGATTTCTGGTTAATTATATGACGGTTAGGTTTAGGGTTTTCAGCATGCAAATACAATGAATAAAGCAGAGAGGAGTAGTTCCAACGGATTCATCATATTTTAGATTCTTCCATTTGAAAAAGATAAACCAACCAAATTCTCTCCACACAACATTTTAGTAGAAGTATGCACATGGTAAAGATTGTGACATCTTACATCAAATGTAGGGCCAATAATTATCAAAATCAGTCTTAATCAAATTATGATAAATTGATAAATGTAAACCACTCGTTTTGGTTAATTTCTTTCTTTCGCTTATCTTTGTTTACTCCAATTTTCTCACTCAATTCTGTCTTCACCCATCTGATCAATGCACTTGATTATATATATATATATATATATATATATATGCAAATCATTTGAGATTGTGAAAGATAATTTTTTATTATTGATAACCAAAGTAAATAATATTAGTAGAACTAAAGAACAATTAAAAATGAGAAAATAAATTTTGAAAGCAGAAAAAAAGGATAACTCGTATATAGCTCATACATCTAGATGTGACGTAAGGATAATGGTGATCAGGTCCATCTTATCAAAAAGAGCTATTCGGTTAGAGATTCTGGCTTTTTTGGAGCTCATCAATTGGTGGGTGTGGCTCCAATTTAATGTGGTGGAATACCTTTCTTTTCTTTTCTTTTTTTCCTCCCTCCCATTTTCTTACTCCCTAATCTTAACATTGAATCCATTCATCAAGAAATACTATCATTGAAATGTTGACAGGAAGGCACAGAGAGTAGATCTACTCCAAGTACAATCTGAACCTTTCTGTCAAAAAACTTTACATTGTTTATCAGATTTGTTTTTGACCCAACTCCAATTTTGCTGTAAAAATGGACTGTTTTCCATGGGGTTTGCTAGTTTTAACAAAAACACCACTCTCTATTAGTTAAAGCCTCAGCCTGCAGAGCATGCATATTTCTTCCATCCTAATGCACATTACTGATATACTCTTTTTTCCCATATAACGAAGCTGTTAGGGAAAAACCATTAAACTATACGTGTTTGTTCTAAATTTGATCTTGATATATATAGATCATTTCAGCTTGTCTCATTCTAAACATTTCTAATATACAGGCACATGGCCATCTATATATATATATATATATATATAAGGACCTATCAGCTTGATTGATGATGACAGAAAAAAAGGGTAAAAGATAAAAGTTAATGGCAGCGTACAAGAGAAAATTCAATGAAGAAACAAACTAGCCAGAGGCCTGTCAAAATTTTGTAGCTAATAACACATTTATTGCAGATTAGATGAGTACACAGCTAGGATAGAATGCACTAACATGCTTAATCCACAGTGCTATTTGCTAAATCTTCTTAACAAGATTTGTTGCTACTCAAATTAAAGGGACCCAACTGAAAGCCTAGAGAAAAAGGACAATGAAAATAGTACGACTTTTAATTGGAAATTATTTGTTTAGTTGCTAATTTCAAAGGCCCTTGCATTTGATGGGAAATTTCAAAAAATTTGTTGTGTTTCTTATAGCTAGATGGTTTGCTTTACCTCCCTTTGGTATTCAAATGGGGGCAAAAGCAAAATTTTTGAAAAGGATGGGATTAGGAAATGACAAATATATGATTAAAACAAACAAAGATCCAATGATTATCTCTTAATGGGAAAATAAGTCTTAAAATTAAATTAACCCCTTAAACAAAAAGCAAATATCTTTTTCCCATATTCAATCTTTTGAATTCATGTGAGATTGGTTTTGATTTTGTCAACAGCTAGATTTCAAAGATGGGCCTCCCTTGTCTCCATGATGGGAAGCACATGTGACAAGCAAAGCAATCACCATACCCACTCCAACCATAATTATCACCACAACACAAAGGAATTGGTCTTCTCCACATCAAAGCAAAGCTATAATAAGTTTTTGAAAGGAGAAAAGCAAGTGAAGAAGAAGAAGAAGAAAACAAAAAGAGATGTGTAGGCAAGGGTATCTCCACACTATGGTGACCAAGAATTGCATGGATTGTTCATGCAATAATAAAAGGTCAAAGACTTCAGTAGATGTTTAAAGACTATTTTTCAAGTTTTCCTTGCTCGATGGGGCATTATTTAGTGATACAGATAGCAAGTAAATTGCATGTCATTATCATGGAGTTGTGACTTTAGCCAAAATACAAGTTAATCCCCGTCATCAGTTATTCTTCTTCTTTTGAAATGAATTACTGTTGTTTAACAGTGAAAAGGGTCTCAACAATGATGCCAACCTGCCAGCTTTGAAAGTAAAAGTGAGTTTGGACCAAGTACCCCAACAAAAATTTCATTTTTCTTGGTACTAGTTGGTTTTCATTTCTATTTTCAGCTGGCAATTTACGTATCATTCTATGTTTTTTACTTTTATTTTTAATAACTCTTAAATCTTTTACTTTTGTAAACATTATGTACATTAAGAATGTTGATCTTACTGATATTTAATGAAAATTTAATTTTTTATTCAAATAAAAATAGATATAAACATTGTATAGGAATGGATATAATTTTAAATTTTTATTTAGTATAGATATAGAAATAGATAATTTAACACATATCTTGTACCTATGTCTTACATTTATATTTATATATAATTAGTAAATGATTTTTTTTTAAAATAATATAAATTATTATTTTAAAATAGATATTTATTAAAAAAAACTAAATATACAAATTAAAAATGAAAAAACTAAAAAAAATTTTATTTTGATTTTTTTTAAATTATGGATATGAAAATTATTCATACCTATTAAATACCAATAAAATAAAAATAAAAATAAATTTAAAATACTCATTGAATATAAATACATGATCGATATAATATAAAAATTTGAAAATAAAGATAAAAAATATTCTACTTTTCTCATATCTTACTCATTGATATCTTTAATATGTATAAATTTATTCAAACTTACAACCTTCAAACATTAACTCTAATATCATACCAACTTATTCAAAGAGCATCATTCTATGTTAACAGAACATTTGGCCCGATAAGAAGCAAAAGTGGTTAGATTTCAAGAAGTGAATTAATAATGACTGCATGATTTGAGGATAAAGTAACTGAGAAATACATGTGAGGAGAGAAGGTGAAGAGTTTGTAAGTTTTGAGCAAGCAGTCTCAAAACAGATATAAGAAACATGAAAAGGGAAGCAATCACACAGCAAATAAAACTATGGAGACAATAATTTCAGCAGTTAAAGCTGTGCTTAGGGTTGGAAATTTTCTTTCACTTCAACTTGCTCGTATGTATACAGACAAAAATATTTTAATAATCAAAATTAATTACACCTTAAATTCACCATCTTAATCAATATAAATGAACAGTCCCTTGACGTAAACTTGTATGTGTTGGTCGTCTACTAGTAGCGATGGCAATGGATCAGATGTTCATTATTTTTGAAATATTTATATTTAAATTTATTTAAATATTTATTTAAGTTTAGTATCATTATTCAAATCCGAACCTATTTAAATAAATACTATCCTTTTAAATATCTAAATTAATTAAAATATCTGTTTATTTAAATTTTTATCAAAATATAAAATAAATAAAATTTAATTTAAAATTTAAGTTCATTTTTAATTAATAACAAATAAAAATTATTTGTTAAGATTTTTGAAATCTTTCACAAGCATAAAATTTTATATATTTTATATATATAAGAAGACAACAAATTTGGATATATGTTATTATTTATTAAAACTTAAATAGATTCCGATATTAAATGTTTAAGGAATATTATTTATATTCTATTTGAATTTATTACAAATAATAAATTTTTTATTTGAACTAATCCATTAATTATTCATTTATAATTATTCAATGGCCAAAATGTTTATGGATTCGTCTTTTTTGTCTTTTAGATTAAAATTTGAGTTTGAATTCAAAATTTTTAGTTTTGAAATTAAATTCAATATTGTTTAACTAACATTTTATTGGTAATTCATCCCTTCAATTACGCATATGATGCCAAAGGAAAAACAAACGAAATTTTCTTCAAATCAAACTCAAAGCATCAATAATTATTATGGTGACTTTGTCTGGATTAGATATGTTTATTTAGCATTTTATATGCAATCACAAATCACTATGTCACTATATAAATAAATAAAATTAGACATTAGATAGAAGAATCTTTCAAAGCAAGAATTGAAAAATGTTACCCTTCTTTAAGAAATTGAACATCTTTGTCATAGGAGAAATTCAAGGGAGTCCCTGTCTTTTTCTCAAGCTGTTATTGGCATCCACTCAATCTAAAGGATTTAATCACTTTGACAAATGTAACTTTGTCATCATTTCCCTTAGCATAAACATATATAGAATACAGCTAAACACCCATTGTTCTTTCTTTATCTCCTTCTGATAATTTCTTTTCTTTAAAATATTCTTCTATAAAAACTTTTGTCAAAGAATATTTTCAAATAATTCTCTTTATTTTCTCTCTTCCACACCATCTTTTCCTCAATCCCAAGTTAAAGGACTATACTGAATCCTATATGAGAATAATTATATGTAAAAATTAAAAAAAGGGAGTATCAAGTGTGTTAAATTGTAAATCATTGTTTGTCCTTCAACACATTTGTGAACAAGTTGTGTTCAAAGTGTCAAGTACTTCCAGAGAAGTATTACATGATCTACTATCACTCCATGTTTGATGTTAAGATTACAAAAGCAAGCCAAGACTAACACTGACATATTATAAAGAGATTTTGTTTTGAAGATGGCCCATTAGCTGTCAGAAGTACTGAAAGACACTTGGGGTTTTTAGGCCTTAGGGACACACTTCTGTAGTGGAGTATAGCATCGACTCCTTCAATTGTAACTGCATCAATATTTTTTCCTTTTGGCAGATTATGTAACTGAAACTAAAGAATAGACTCTCCAGTCTTCCACTTTCGAGAGTAGTGATTCTATGATGAATTTCTTCTTTAAAAATTTGTAGTTTTCTTTCAATGATGTATCAGAAGGATGGCCCTAGAGTGGGTTAGAAGCAAGCAATCACTCATTATCCGGACCCAGATTGCCAGATGTCAGAAATTCATTCATCCACGTGGACAATGAGCTCCTTACCAGAGATGGCGGAATATCGCTATTGCAATAATATAGCTGCATGTAAAGGTGAAGATGTGATGAGGAGAAAGGGAAGGAATATGGCCCCATATGGGGTTGTGTTTTTACGTCTTTTGAGCTAGTGTCTTGAGGTGAAATTGGCATTTAAAGTTGCTATCATATCAGAATGTTAGTCAAAACCCCTCCATTGCAGTGAAAAAAGAGTAAGAAGGAAAGGACAGGCTAAAGGAAATGACAGAGAAAAAATGAGATCTTGTAAAACCAAGAGTAAAAAATTTTGACATATCGGGTGTGCTTTGGGATTTCAATATTATACTAATAATAGTTCGTCTTCACATTCCTTACCAAAAACAGTGAAAACTTGTGAAAATCTAGGACTTCTCAGGTCACCTTCAATCAAAGACGACTCCTTTTTTTTCTTCAATTTGTTTTCTTTTTCTTTAATTTGCCCCCACCCATCACCCTTTTTACCTGTTCATGGATCCCAAGGGCTCCAAGCCGCCTCCGCAGGAAGTACCCAACTTCTTGAGCCTGCCACAACAACCCCAGCAACATCAACAACACCCACAACCACAGCAACAGCAGCAACAGCCTCAAAACATGGGTGAGAATAAACCAGCTGAAATCAAGGATTTTCAGATTGTCATTGCAGATAAAGAAGAAGGAAAGAAACAACAGTTGGCCCCAAAGAGAAGTTCTAACAAAGACAGGCATACCAAAGTTGAAGGAAGAGGTAGAAGGATAAGGATGCCTGCTTTATGTGCAGCTAGAATCTTTCAGTTGACCAGAGAATTGGGTCACAAATCTGATGGGGAAACAATACAGTGGTTGTTACAACAAGCTGAACCATCAATAATGGCCGCCACGGGGAGCGGAACGATACCAGCGTCTGTTTTGGCAGCAGCTGGAGGCTCAGTTTCACAACAAGGGGCCTCTCTATCCGCAGGATTGCACCAAAAGATGGAAGAGTTAGGGGGGTCCAGTGTAGGGTCAGGGAGCAGTAGGACCAGTTGGGCAATGGTTGGCGGCAATTTGGGGAGACCCCATCATGTGGCAACAGGGTTATGGCCCCCAGTCAGTGGTTATGGATTTCAGTCATCATCTGGTCCATCTACAACAAATTTAGGTAGTGAAAGTTCTAATTATCTGCAAAAGATTGGGTTTCCTGGTTTTGACTTGCCAGCTACTAACATGGGTCCGATGAGTTTCACCTCAATCCTGGGTGCGGCTAACCAGCAGCTCCCTGGTTTGGAACTTGGGTTGTCTCAAGATGGTCCTATTGGGGTTCTAAATCCGCAAGCTTTGAGCCAGATTTATCAGCAGATGGGGCAGGCTAGGCTTCACCAGCAACAGCAGCATCAGCACCAGCAGCAACCCCCTGCTAAGGATGATTCCCAAGGATCAGGCCAGTAAAGTTGTAAACTTTGGCAGCAAGATAAAAGAAGTAGCTTGCCTGAGAGAGGATGCCTTTTTCTTGTGAGGTTTCACACTTTCAGTATTGAATAATTGGGAAAAAAAGTGAGAAAAATGGATACTATGCCTCTCAGAATTCTATAGGGACTGGATGGATTTTGTTTTGCCCCCCTTCTTCCTTTGCACTGCATCACCCAAGTTTCTATTGCAGAGGTGCTTTTTCTTGATTCATGCCTTATGTTGAACTTGCATCCACCAAAGTCTTCAGAGAAGTGTTAATCGTTTTCTGCCTTGTTGCTTTTGCTGTGGAATGTGCAGGTGGAGCTTTGCGCAGCCTAGTAGTTTGGGTTTGGGCTTAACTTCTTGTTTGATTCAGAGGTGTGTTGATTCAGATATAAGGCAAATTTATTTTTTTTCTTTTTCTCTAGGTCTGAATGGAGTGGCAATCAGTTTGTTTGTGAAATTAAACATAGAAATTTACAGTCATACATGCCCATTTTCATCTTAGATAAAGTAAGAATTCGTATTTCTCTAAATGAATATATTGTTGCGCATAAAGGGCCAATTATTGATTACCTCTGGATGCCAGAGGCATGCTTGGTTCCTGCTATTGCATGTCTTATAACATATAAGAACCTAGTTCTCTTGTCATCACTTCAAAATTGTTCTTCTGCGCTGATCTTACCTCGTTGGGAAAACTCTATTAGCTTATTTCCTTCTTTGTTGAACCCCATATATTTTTCTTTCTTTATTATTCCTAAATTTTCATCGCAATGGATTAATTTTTATTTATGGAATTTGTATCCACTCACTGCTTGACATATTAGGGAACTTCACTTAGCATATATATAACATTGGATGTGTCATTAAGTTTTTATCTCTTCTCTGTTTGATGTTGAGCAAGATTATATACATGAGCCTTGTCTCAAAATTTCTGCAAATTTCTATTGGCAAATTCATATATCTTTAGGCCATCTACTTCATATTATTCTAGAAATGCTTTTATGTTTATGCAAGGATTCATACTTCGCAAGGATGACTAGCCCTCTTAAAATGATGGAGTTTCAGGCAGTCTTCATTATCCAAACTGTCATAATTTACTTTTCCTAGCTCCGACTATTCTTACTACTTGATGAAAGGCTTGGACTCGACATAAAAGTGTTGGTGATAGCAAATAGTCCTGCTCTTGCCCTCTGTCAACTGTAGTTTCTAACCTTGAGGCAAATTAGAATATCTAAGGAACAATTTCCAACATCCAAGTTGGTTCTCATTAATTTATGGCACGACATGGCCTAAGTAGCTTTCTAAGCTGCCTGTGAACTGTTGCTCAAGGTACCATGTTTTAAAGAAGCAATGTAGTGGTGTGGGAAACCTTGACTCAAAGCTGTTAAAGAACCACAGAACCACTTTTTTACGAAGCTTCTGGAGCTAGCTTTTTCCCTAAGAGTTTTTAATCATTAACTATAAATGAGAATACTGTGTACTGATATTTAATTGAAACATAGCCATATGCACTGAGGTATACTTGGGAAAATATCATGCATATACTTGTGTCATCTTGACTTGGATTATCAGGTGGAAGCCAATTCTACCAGATGGTTTTGGACTATCCACTCTCATGCATGTGTCTTTGAAAGGATCACATTTAGGACTGGAAAACTGGAGCATTCATGTCTGAGGTCTTCTCATACTGATAAAATCCTTGCATTTTTATGTGTAGATTTTTAAAAAAATGTATTACTTCATAAACTAGTGTTTAATAAGTAGCACAATGACTTCTCTATTGTTGCTGCTGCCTTATGGTTGTTCGATCTTTCTTTAGTTGTCTGTATATCTATCCTAATTTAATTAGTGTTCAGGATGAGCTTTCTCTATTGGAAAGTAATAGTTGATTTGTGTTCAGTGTTTTCATGTGAAATCTATGGCTGCTTTAATAGTCTTCCAAGTTTTAGTTTCCTAGCAATGAAGATTTATTGTGAATATTCTAATACCAAGACATCTGTTTTTTCTGTTTTTTGAAAAGTCATGGACTCAAGCACAAAGCAAAGTTGACAACTTTGATGAATTTTTTACCTAAAATACTTGATGGAACTTTTATCGAATAAATAATGTAAGGTTAAGAATTTAAAACAGTAAGCTTAAGGAAATAGAGCAAGAATGACATTTCCTAACATGTCATTTAAAGAAACCAATGACCATATCCATGAGGTAAAATTACTGTGGTCCTTACATTTTTGGAACTTGGATGTCTTGTGTGTATTGAAATTGACAGTTCAGGCTTGGATGTCTTGTGTGCATTGAAATTGACAGTTCAGGTTAACTTTGTCCTCCACCATTTCTGTAATTGGCACTGAAGTCTTTGTCCTCCTTTGCTGTTTTCTAGTAGAGTAACTTCCTGTTGTATTTTCCATACTGCAGTCATTGTTAATTACTCCTAGTGGCAGCCTTCAGGTTGACTATTGTCACACATACTCTCTCGTGGTGCATGACTATAGGAATCTTAATCAGTCATTTGATTGTATTATTTTTGCCACCCTCCTTGTTTTAGTCTCCTAGGGTCCAAATTCTAGGGTGCAATTAGCCTGCCTAGTAATAAAATTTGACTTAAAATAGCATGGCTCGACGAAAACCGAGATTGGTTTTTACTGGAGTCTCCATTCTTTGATTCGCCACCTATCATGAAATCTCAATGTTCTCAATTCCTACCTGGTCCTTTGAGTCATTGAGCATCTCATCCTGTTTTAAATATTGTTTCACTTGATGTTGCTTTTCGGCTTACAATAATCAACAACAAATCACATAATATGTTCATGATGCTAATATGCTAAAGTATCCATTTAACAAATTTGAGTAAGATTTATGTTCCAAATAATTGGAAATAAATTATTTGCTTGTATTCAAACTGCTCTTAAATTTGGATTGGTGTTGTGACAACAAAGGTCTGCACTCTGCCGTCAATATCGCATTGCAAAAGGGGTTTTAAAGAGTTTTATAGTCACATTACACATCTGTTCAGCATGCATAGGCTTAAATTTTGTTGTTTCACAGCATAAGCATGGCTCCCTTGTCCTTGAAAGTTTCAAGGTAGCCATCACATTGAAGAAGTTGCTTGTTGAAAATTTGATGAGCTCTTATTGTTGCTTGTTTTCCCACTGTGTAAATATGAGCCAATTCGAACATTTTTAGGTTCTCTGAGGTTAAAAGTAGAAGCTAATGAACATGTTTGTCGCTTGCCTAGATTCCTAGAATCATGTTATTGGTTTCAAATTCATTCACTTCATTTCAGCTTCTGTTCTTCCTGACTGTTACATGGGACCCGATTCACATTTAGACTACTGTGATGTATATGGTTAAATGGACAAAGCTTTGCTCAAAACCATTCATGGTGTTATGTTTTAGCTGAGCACTTTCGATGTATGATATCCACCTGCTGAAGTTGAGGTACATCATCAGCCACTTGCTTTGTATTTTAAAGAATGGCTAATTTCTTAGTTGAAGATTTGTGATTTATTCCCACTTTTTTACCCTTTGTATTTATTTCATTGGAAAGAAAATGGCAAGATTGTATTATTTTATACAGTTTTGAGTTGTTTATTAGAATCTTAAAATGAAAATTTTTTCCCGATTGAATCATACAAGAGATGAAAAAAATTATATTTCTTTTTGGCTTATTTGACAAAAGCCTACAAGAAAAAGGAGGAAGATATCAGATACGGGCATTAAATCAGAGGAAGAATACATAAAGATAACGTGAAAGATGAGTGAAGGCAAGCAAAAAGGGGAAGTGCCTTATTTATTGAATTCAGCATGAATGGAGTTGGTTGCAGGCAGAGCTATCAATACTCAATATATCATATCTTCTATTTATTTCCATTCAGAAGAGTAGAAATGGTCATAAAAAGGGGTGTCAAATCTACTTATGGAGAATCATAGCACATAGCTAAAAAAAGTAAAGGGAAATATAATTCCTCAATGAATGCTTTCTTGGTTCTTGCCACTGGCAATGGAAGTACCTCTCTCTGGTTGAAGAGGCAAACTTAACTTTGAAATGTTAGGCCCTAGATGCTTAGGAGTTGAGACTTGAGACTTGAGGCTTGAGCACATCATATTGAAAGGGCCCAAAGCCCCAAATCCAAAACCAAAAAGAAAAGAATATTTGTCCTTTGTCATAGTACATACTTTTATGAGTAGGATTTTCCCTTCCAAATGATCAGATCACTCCCACATACTAGCTATTTTTCCACCACCCACACAAGCAATCAATAGGGATTGGATTTTCCAATAAATCAAACTTTGGACTATCCAAAGGGCCGCCCTCCGTGGTGGAATGTATCACAGAAAATTCATTGGTTGACTCAAATTTCTACAGCTGGTGGGCATCAACTCAACTTTGGGTATCCGGTGTCATTGAAGGTGATCGTAAAGTAGCCAGCAATTGTTCGATTCTGCCTTCATATGTTTCTTTTCTATACCCTTTCTGCTGATAAAAACTTTTATTTTACCGCTGATACTTGCATCATCTTATATAAAATCCAATCAAATTATGTTTAGGCTAAAACTTATATGCATATATCAATGATAGCACAAAATCTTTCAGGGTTTTTTTCTAGATAAATCTTGCAAATTATTTGATGCCACGAATTAATTAATGATTCTAACTTGGCCATTCTCTGTGATCTCTGACTCAGGTTTATGGCCAAACCAAAACCTTAATTATTCAAACACAGATATGATAGATCGGCTGGAGAGTTGGCGAATTACTTAGAAATAAAATCATCAGAAGTTGAATGCATGATCAACGACAATGTCCATGTTCAACAGGAAACCGGCTCCTTTCAACGTTATTTCGTTCCAGGAGTGCCCAAGGCAAGGACGTTGATCAACATGAAAGATTATAAAAACCTGGAATAATAAGGGTCGGAATCTGATATATAATATACGAGGGAATGCAATCGCTTGGCTACGACCTTACACTTGAAGGTATGCTTCAGAGGCAAATAAGAGAAGGATTCATTTTTTACCAGTAAGCTAACCTTTTTATTGGTTTAGGGTCTAATTGTCTATCTCTTTCTACAGCCTCTAATTGTGTATGTAACCCATAATCACATTATTCTAAATTGATCATCAAACAAAATTTTTATATCTGCAAATTTGACATTTCAATGGACAATAATTTCTCTCTACCACCAAGACAAATGTAGAAAAGATCTAAGAATGTTGTCATTTACCTCTTCAAAATATCTAAACCAAAAAAAAAGTGCAAGGTGACCTTCAGATTTTGCTGGGAATTCACACAACTCCACTTGTCAACATCTCTGTATATTATTCCCAACATTTAAGGTTTGGGACCCATATTTGGTTCCATTTTGTTTTGTAGGTCACTGATCTTCCACGTATCAAGCTGTTTTCTTTTGTTGGGGTCCCATCCCATTGGGTGCCTCTTCTCTTCCCTATAGCTATGCTATCTTCTTGCCAAGGCGATACTTCAACTTTAACAAGTCTTAACAAAGGTTTAGAGTTTTGTCCTGTCAAGCCTAGCTACATTTATATATGTTTAAACCTTAATTTGGGTTGTTTAGTTACCTATATTATACTATTAACAAAGGGACATTGATTCGGTTGGCCTATTTGCAGTTGTTTTTTCTTCTACGTGGGAATGCATTGACCTGCAGGGAATTTTTCTTTCCTAAGTTTCCAAATTATATTTCCTTCCACTTCGCAAATAAATTAGAATTTATATTTGATTGGATAATATTTTATTAATAAATAAATATTAATATTTAAAATAAATATACTTAGATTAAATTTTTTTAAAAAAATTTATTCATAAAATATTATTATTTAATTTATCGTATTAATAAATTATTATTTAAATTATTAATAATATATAAAATTCATATATTGATAATATATAAATATAAACTCAATAAGTTAAATTTCTATAATTGATCCAAGTTGTTGCTCGAAGATATTGCCTCTTGCCTGCTTCAAATGACTAAAATATTAATTGTTGTTGGTTGTTCTTATCCTCATTATTATTTTGTAAGCCTAGTGCAATAATCTTCAATGAATAGTACATAAAGGCCTTTTTAAATATATACAATTTTCAACCTGCATTAAATAAACACTAAAATTCTTCTTCTTTTTTTTTTTTTAATTTTTTGTTAACCAGGTATCTTAAAAACACTTGTTAAAGAGTTATTTATGGAATCACTGTCTCTCACCCATTTATGATTGTAACGAAGTCTTTCAATTTTATTTTTAATTTTAATTAAATATATTAATTAGAAATATGTCACTAAATAATAAATGTTTTTCATTGAGGGTAATTGATATCATAAAGTTGAAATTTTGGACTTCCACATAAATATACATGTTTTGTTGAAATCATTTTAGATAAATATTTCAATTTATTTTTGTTTATTGAATTATAAAATATATTAATATATGAAGAATTATATAATCCATCGTAAATGAAAATTTTTAAAATTTAACGTGGAATTAGAGGACTACTATATATATTTTATATAAAAATATATCTATTTGTAAAAAAAAATAATGATTTGTTGAATAATTAGAGTTTTAGATTTTCTTTTTTTTTATTTCATTGTATAATCTAATTGATGGACTAATTATAAACAAAATAAAAAATTTTGGTGTGGAAAAAAATAGAGGGTAATAAATTAATTTTTCTAATTCTGCAAAAGAAACTTTCCCAAAATGGAAATGGTCGGCCAGTCTTATATAGTGTTTCCATCGCTTTGACTGAATAATTATGAAAAAAAATTATTAGAAAAATAAAAATATTTTTTTAGAGAAGAAGATAAAGAAAACGTCATTGGTAATTCTAGGTGAATGAGAGGGGTAATTTGGGGAAAGCAAAAGAAAGAAACCGAAATATCGTGTGCCAGATTGCCGTCGAAAACACAGGCTAAACCTCCGACCAAACTGTATTCGCCACATGCAAATTTGCCACGTCACCCTTCTTATTTCTTCTCACGTGCTGCCGTAAATCCCTGCCCGCCGTAATCGATTGATCACCACAGTTAAAAAAAAAAAAGTAAAAACAAAAAAAAAAACCAGTTAAAAGTACAACACTGTCATCCCGCACGGGCATGATCTCTGGCGGCAAATAACTACCCGTCCAGCCAATCACTTCTTTCCACGTCACCAAAATGTTACATCTTGGGGGAAACAAAACGACTTTTTTTTTTTCTTTTCATTTTTATTTTTCAACTTTCAATTAATTAATTAATTAATTATATCGTGTCCGTTAAACGGCTAAAGTCCTACTTTGCTTTTTATAATAGTACCACTTTTTTTTTTTTTTATACATCTCTTTGTGTTTTCCTTGGATACTGGAAGAGCAATTTGTTTTCTTTTTCAATTTAAGAATAATAAAAGGAAACCTTTGGGAAATTCTGGGTTCTGGGATTTGTGAGGTATCAATTATTCCTTGGAAAAGTTGGGTTTTTTTTTTTTTCTTTTGGATTTTCTTTGGAGAAATGGATGATGAATATGCTAAGCTTATCAGGAGGGTGAACCAACCCAGGTATTTTTTTGTTTGTTTCATGGAATTTGTTTCTGGGTTTTTATGGGTACTGTAATTTTCGTTTGCATTTGGTGAAGGGTCAGTCAAATTTTCTATTTTAATTGAAGTTTTTCAGATTATAATGTTTGCAGTTTCTGCAAGTTATCCTTTTATTGTTACTGTTTGGATTTTTTTTTGTTTCATTTTCTGATTTTTTTTCTTTCATGCTCCTTTTGACTCATGAGAATTTTACATAACCGAATAAGGTTTCTTCATGGCAACCAATTAGAGTTCCAATATTCCCTTTCGAATCCCAAATATTGGACTTTCCTTACAAAAGTGAAGCAAGTTTGACATGTTTTCTTGATGGCTCTTTATTTTACTCCTATCATTTCATTAATATTGAATTTTTGGGATTGGAAAAAGTAGAGTTAATTTGAGATGTATGGTTGTTTTGTTGCAGAGTTCTGATTGACAATAACGCTTGTGAGGATGCCACTGTTATCCAGGTAAGGTTCATGGCTTGCTAAATTGTTGTTTAGGCTCTGGCTTTACTGTAATTAGGTCATAGTGGCTAATTGATTCCATAGATCTCTGTTTCTCTCATGTTAATCATATGCATTAGGATGTTATGTTGGATTTTGGACCTCTGAGACATTGTTGGAGCTAGCATATGAATTGAGAAAAAAAAATGGGAGGGACACGGGTGGGGATTGGTCAAGTCAATTGGAATATATTCCAACTGTTAATGAGGTTCTTTCGGTTGGTGGAATGGGTACTTTGATGTCTTTCATTTGTTATTGTTCGAGATGTATTATGATTTAAATTTGAATTTTGTGCTCAGGTTGACAGTGTCAACAAACATGGAATTCTCCTGGAAGTTATCCAAGTGCTTACTGATATGAATCTTATAATAACAAAAGCATACATATCATCTGATGGAGGATGGTTTATGGATGGTACCGTTTTTCCTTAAAACTGCTTAAATTGTATATTAAATCCAAGGTTAACCAGTTACCTAGCTTAATTTCTTTTCATATGTTGCCGTGTTTCAGTCTTTAATGTTGTTGACAATGATGGCAACAAAATCACAGATAAGGAAGTTATCAACTATATTCAAAGGGTAAGAACCTGGCTGGCAGTACTCTTTTAACCTCCCCACGGATTTTAATTTTTTTTAGTTGTTTTGAATTGCAGTATAATAGACTTAGGTCATGTTTGGTACACAAGATTATGATAGGATAGAATAAGATAATATTATGAATAGGATTAGATTAAATAATGTCATCCTATCTTATGTTTGATATGTGTAAGGATTAGGATAAGATAATTTATTTATTGGTCAAAATTATCCTTCCTCAAAGTTTATACAATTTAAATTATTGATGTAATTTTTAAGGGTATAATAGGACATGTAAATTCAATTCCATGGATTAAATATAATCCTCTCCATTTTGAGAGGATTGGATCATCCTATACCAAGAGGATGATAATCCTTCTTGTAATCCTATCCCTTTCTTTAGATACAAATCAAACATAATATAAGATGATTATCATCCTATCCTATCTATCATCCTATGCACCAAACATAACCTAAAACTCCTGACCTTGCTTATTTCATGGTTTTGGCAAGGACAACTCTTCCTCATTGTTCAATGTATTCAACCACTGCCTTTTCTTCTGTCTGTCATCTAATGTTTGTTTCTTTGTGAACTGTTAATGTTTGGAAAAGCTTTTATTCGACTATTTTCATCTTATTCCTTAATTTTGCAGAGAATTGAAACTAGTGCTGGCTTTGTACCTTCACGAAGAGGCACTGTTGGGGTAATGCCTTCAGAGGAGCATACATCAATTGAACTTGCTGGCACTGATAGGCCTGGTCTATTATCTGAAGTATGTGCAGTTCTTGCAGACCTTCATTGCAATGTTGTAAATGCAGAGATATGGACTCATAATGCTAGGGCTGCAGCTGTAGTTCATGTGACAGATGATTCAACAGGCTGTGCAATCAGTGATCCAAAACGGCTCTCAACAATAAAGAAATTACTTTGTAATGTTCTCAAAGGAAGTGATGACTTGAAAACAGCAAAAACAATGCTTTCAACGCCAGGTGTTATGCATAGGGAGAGAAGGTTGCATCAAATGATGTTCGCAGATAGGGACTATGAAAGGGTTGAGAGGGCAGGAGTGAGGGCAGGAGTAAGGGCAGTAGAGGAGGGAAGCTCAAGACCCCAAGTCACTCTGTTGAATATTGAGAAAGATTACACTGTTATTACCATGAGGTCAAAAGATCGACCAAAACTATTGTTTGATATAGTCTGCACTCTCACAGATATGCAATATGTTGTTTTTCATGGAATGGTCAACACAGGAATGATGGAAGCTTATCAGGTGAGAAAGTTTTAGTTAAGTATCTGATGCAATGACAACAGCAAACCGTTTTTGACAAATTTGGTACATTTTTAATGCAATTGCAGTCCTATTAGCCACTGATATTATAGTTGATCAACTTTACGAATTTGACAAGTTGGTGCTATTGAAATCCTAGTGTAAGATTGATGAGGGTGTTGTAATCCATTTTGTGTTGGAATTCTACTAAGTTGAGCACAAATTAATATGCTTAGAATTGCAGACTCGACTGTGTAATGACATTAACGTTTTTCTCTATCTTATTAAACAGAAATTTTATGTTTGGTTGTAGGAATTCTATATCCGACATGTAGATGGGCTCCCCATTAGCTCGGAAGCTGAGCGTGTACGTGTTATACAATGCCTTGAAGCAGGCATTGAGAGGAGAGCATCCGAGGTATAGGAAACCAGCTCCCCACTGTCCCACATGTGCACATTAATTACACACGCAAACAGGAAAAAAAAAAAAAGAAGCTTGATTAGGTAAGCATGCTTAGACTCATGATATAATACCCTGCATCATTTCATGGTACAGGGACTAGAGCTAGAACTGTGCACAGAAGACAGACTTGGCCTCCTGTCTGACATCACCCGGGTGTTCCGGGAAAACAGCTTGAGTATCAAGAGAGCATTAATTTCAACAAAAGGTGGCAAGGCCAAGGACACCTTCTACGTCACAGACGTGACAGGAAATCCTGTCGATCCCCAGATCATTGATTCTATCCGTCGACAGATTGGACAGTCTGTACTGCAGGTGAAACGTAACTCCAGTTTTGCACCAAAACCACCTCATCAGGAGACAACAATGGGTTATTTCTTCGGAAACCTATTCAAAGCACGAACTTTTCAGAATTTCAGGTTAATCAGATCTTACTCTTGATTTACTCCCGGTATAGTCCTCCTTCAAGTATATATTTGTATAGGAATATCCGATATACACGGGGAGCAAGCAAGAAAAGAAAACTTTGTAAATGACCCTCTCCCTTGCTTAGTTACCAATGTCCTCATACTGTAAAGGAAAAGAAAAAGCATTAGGCAGTCACTGTACTGCAAAAGTTACTTCTTCTATGTGTTCATCTTTTCATTATATCTCGTGTAAATAACATATGTACAGTGTAATACTGTAATGTTTACCTGAAACGTACAAAGCTAGAAGTTTGTATAGAATTAGCCTCAATGAAAAATGAAAAACAAAATATAGGTATCTTGTGAATATTATTACGTATTTTAAGCCATCTTTCCTTTTTTTTGTTCCTTCATATAAACTGAAGTTTACATATTTTTTTTAAAGCAAAGAAAAAAGAGAAATGTGAAACGATTCATTGCTGTGATTTTATAAAGAGATGTTTTCGAAAGATAAAATGGCTACCATCAATCCATCATCTTTCTTCTATAACCCCATGTTTGTCTCTAGATGTCTGGTAACTCGTTCGTGGCTCGGTCACGAGATCGGTGAAAGAATCAGGTCTCCGCACTCTAGTATCTGCACTAACACCGGAGGCAGATCCAGAATTCATTCTTAGGTGTAGCATGACTTCACCACGTTTTGGGAAAGGTGATCCATCCGGAGCGTCTGCCAATCGATCAGGTAAGTCTGTACCAAAATATCCATGCTTAACCCATGTGCTTATGTCAATCCCCAGATATGGTCCCTGAATTATCCGGAGGATTAAGATAGCACAAACTCAAATCCTCAGGAGGGGTTAACAATTTCTAGTGAATGCCCCTCATTATTGCCCTTAAGATTTATCTGGTTACTGCCTAGAGTAGGCTGTAGTGACCAAAAATCAAATAGAGAACTTGAGTCTTCAGGAAGCTCATTAACCACTTCAAACTGCATGGATGATTCATTATCCTCCAAGTTAGGGCGTTTTTGCGTAAGTTGAAATATTCAGGTTGAAATATGATTTCCTCTCCTCGCCTATTAACAATGTTGAAAGGCAGACAAAAAACCTGAGTTAAATCAGCTGGTTGGGATGCCCTTGATTTTCAGGTGTAACATTATTTCAGGTGTAAAATAGATTGCCAGGTCTATCTGAAGGTACAAGGTTGTTGGGGGTGGGAAAGGAAACCATTGAGAATATAAGAAACATAGTTGATAGAGAATCCCAAGTCTTTGCTGTTTTGTTATCATGGTTTTACTAAATTCACTAACAAGATCAGTGCAAAGCCATCTGCTTTAAACTCATCAGAAAGCAATTGAAAGACACAGATGGTGGGACAATGTCAAAAGGATACAAAATTATATTAATACACATTGATTGAGCTGAAATAAAATGATCAAGTCTAACCCTAAACAATTGATGAATAAAGGAGGCAGTTTCTAATATGAAAAAAGCCACTCACCCTCGAACAGTATTACCACAAAAATTCAATTATAACCAGCCTTTAAAGAAAAGTAACACTCTGATTTTTCATGAACTACTTTAAATAACCAAAAATGAACAGCCTCCCCTAAGTAACAGGCAATGAATTCTATATTAGCTCTTAGGTCATCCTCTGGGCAGCTTCCTTGGCAAGTAACTTCTCTTTGGCCTTGGTTTTCGCCTGGGATTTGGAACCCATGATGCCACCACCCCATTTCTTCCTATACTCGTCGTACTTGTCATTAAAGTTGGCCTGTAATATGAAAAAAGAATCCCAAAATGAAATCAGACCTTCCAAAAATTCAAAGGGAGGACAAATATACAGCAGATTGAAACTCTACACCACCTTGATAGCTTCCAAGGTCCTACTGAATTCCAACTTATCTTCATTCTTGACAATAGTCAAGCACAAAACTGATGCAGATTTCTTGTGAACAATCTATCAAACAAGGAGGTAAAACCATTTAGTTTTGCATTCACAACTCAACTTTAAAATTTCTAAGAATACAACGGCCACTTACCGCTCCCAAGCGTGCTCTCCCCTTCACAATGCAGTATGGGATCTCCATCTTCCTTCACAATGCTGGCAGCCAGACAACTCTATGGGATCCACATCATGAGCAATAATAACAAGCTGTGCCTTGTTCTGCAAGGAAAATTTACTTTGGGACAATAGGAAAGGACCCAGCATAGCAAACAAATTCTCAGAAGAGGGAATACCTGCTCAATAAGATAGGTGACATGGTTGAGACCATATTTCAAAACAATAGGCTTCTTAGTCTCAGCAGGCTTTCCTTCAGCCTCTGATTGAGCCTTTTTCAAGAGACGCTCCTTCTTTGCAGCTTTATCCTCAGGCCTGTACTTGAGAAGCATCTTGAACAAGTTTGATGCTGCATCAACATAAAAAAAAAAGGAACAACTGGAAACTTATTACATCATCCAAAAAAAAAACGTGGATAATTCTTAGCAAAACAATATGCTGATACAAAGCCCCTACAATTCTATATGTCAAAGGACAAAACAATAAGAATACAATATTTACTGACTGCCAACATACATTAGCAAAATGCCTTTTGCAAATTACAACTGATTGCAGACAGTCAGCTATCGGCTTCCTCAAACTTCCTTTAAAACCCAGAGATTTATGCCATTAAAACGCCATAGTAAACAGAAGCAAGGATTTATCATGTATAATGAACCAATGTAATCATTACTATCATCTTGACACACGTAAAAGCTTAATTTGACAGCAAGGAGCATATGGGTTATGTACCGAGATTCTTGTCGAGTGTCTTGGTGAACTGATTCAAAGCAGGTGGGACCTTAAGCCTCTGCTTGAGGATCCTCTTCTGCCTCTGGATCCTAACCGTTTTGGGGAACTTAACGAAGCGGGTCAGATCCTTCTTTGGTGGCGAATCCCCTCCAATCCCAAACTGCTTCGGCCTCTTTTCGAAAAACGGGTTCACCACCTTGTCCTAAAAACAACACCAAACACCAGACAAAGATATAAAAAACAAACGAAAAAAAAAAAGGATTTCTTTAAAACCATGAAACAATGCAATGGACAAAGTAAAGGTACCGTTTTCTTCTTAGCTGCAGCCGCCGGGGCTTTCACACCTCGTTTTGGAGCCTACAAATTAAAAAAAAAAAAACATTTTTTTAGCTAAATTCGTTTAAAAAAGCAAAGAATATATATATATATATATATATTTTAATCCGAAAATTAGAAATTAAATAAAAAGAAGGAAATGAAAGAGGAGGAAGACATGGGTCTACCATTTTTTTACAGCTGTGTTTTCTAAGGCTCCTTTAGCTTTTAAGCTCCCTGTGTCGAGTATTATAAATTATAGCGCAGGGGGAAAAACCCTAGTTTGGTGAAGAAGAGGTCCGGCAATGTTTAAACGACGTCGCTGCAGTTAGGGCAAAATAATTGGGCTTATATTGGTCCTGTTGGATGAAATTGGGCCTCAATAATAGCGTTTTGTACACAAACAGAGCCAATCTAAAAGGTCGTCTCAGAATTGGGCCTAATGTTATAGCCTTTAGGCTGCAAAAGGTCCAAAACCCACTTAACCCAACTAAAACGATGTCGTTTTAAATTTTGAACAAATTTCCAAATCTCAACCGTTCTTAACAAAAATTAATAATCCAAAAGAATGTCAAGATATTACTCATCGACCCTACTCTTAATCCCTCAAAAAAAAAAAAAATCTAAAACCTTCCCAAATCTTAAAACCCCAAGAGTTCTCTTATTTTATTCTCTAGCCTTCTACATGATCATACTATAACAAGTAGTAATTTGTTTTGAGGCAATATTCTTTATGAGAGAAAGGCGAATGACATGTATATATTGACACATGTTCCCAGCTTTAAAACAGTTCTTCACCATTTTTTCCCAATGATTAAAGTCAACTGTTGGTGTCATTTGTCGGTGCCCGTAAATGGTAAGAAAAGCCCACCGTTGTTCAAAGTTTAGGATTTCTTGTTGATCTAATGATTTTTTTTTTTTTGTTTTACCAGGATCGATTGGCCATCTTTCATTTGGACATTTCTATTGAAGTAGCTAAGCTGTAACTACTCTACCAAGATAATGTATGTTTTATATGCACCCTTTTGTTTTTAAAACAATTTTAAGGCCCAAGATTTGATTCACATTGTTTTTATTTTTTTTAGCTGTATTTGATTTAAGAATGTTCGCAGCCATAAAAAAAAATCTCATCAGGATTCAGGATAGAAGGCCAAGATGTTTTCCACCAAAAAGAAATGTACTAATACTACTAGAAGTGTCACCCCTACCAGTGGAGGTCTATAAGAGCCCCCATGCCTTGCGCATATTCCCATGTTTGCAAATGATCCCCCACCAGTGGAGGTCTATGAGAACCCCCATGCCTTGCCCATTTCTTCTACAAATGATTAAGTTTTGCATAAATTTCGGCAAAAAGAAAGTGTCAGACAGTAAGAAATAATGGTTACTATGTTGAAGTGATACGATTCTTATTTCAAAGAGTTATAGGGTTATGTTTCGGAAATAATTCGACTGACAAGCAAGCAAGAAATATCTTTCGGTTCATGATCAGAAGTGAATTAGAAGGCAACCTAGTGCTTTTAACGAAAATCAGGTAAAAAGTTTCGTCAAGAAAAAATGATACAAAAGAATAAGAGACATACAAGCAGAGTGACAAGCAAAATTGGATGCCAACCCCCACCAACCAAAGCCCAGTCAAGCTCTCCCTGCGCACGCTAGATTCCATTGTCTGGTGTGTTAGGTCCCTTGACCAGTGGCCTACCCCAACCCAATCTTCAGTCTAAAACAAAAATTTTGACATAACCTCCTTTTCTCCATACTATTCATTATTCTTAATCATTTTCAGCACGTGCCAACCCCAATGACAGATAGCCACATGCCATTTTCATTTCCTTGAGGAAGAAAAACCAAAATTGCGACTTCGGGTCATAAAGTTCCCTTATATATCCAACAAGTTCAATCATATCATTACAAATTTGTGATTGATCCAGCTAGTGCAATCCTTGTTTTCACAGTTTTCAAGTTTTGGTTACTGCAATTCCCTGCACTTGGACCTGACAATTTTCGTCAGTTTACTCTGAAACTCTCTCATATCTCTTTCGGCTTTTTCTCACATGGTTTGTTTTCTCAGAATCAGTAAATTCTGCTTTTAAAGCATTAGATATGGACCAACTTTTTCTTACTAGTTTTGTTTCTCAGATTTTATATATCATCTGATTTATGATTTATGATTTACGATTCAGGGAGCAGAAATTATTGAAGGTTGTGTTATAATGGAGAAGTCCAATGGCAAAGTGTCACAGCTTAGTGTGAAGCAAGGAGAGCCAACCCTGGTTTGTCCTGCTGAAGTGACAGAAAAGGGTCTATACTTTCTCTCTAATCTTGACCAAAATATTGCAGTGATTGTTCGCACCATATATTGCTTTAAGTCAGATGAGAAAGGGAATGAAAACGCTGGAGAAGTGATCAAGGATGCATTGACAAAGGTTCTTTGTCATTACTATCCCCTTGCTGGGCGGCTAACAATCAGCTCAGAGGGTAAACTAATCGTGGACTGCACCGGGCAAGGGGCTGTCTTTGTTGAAGCTGAAGCAAACTGTAAGATGGAGGAGATTGGAGACATAACAAAGCCTGATCCTGAGACTCTTGGGAATTTGGTTTATAACATTCCTGGTGCAAAAAACATGCTAGAGATCCCACCTCTAGTGGCTCAGGTAATTCAAACTTCTCCAGAAACACTTTAGTTTTGTAGTAAGAGTCCTGAAGTACTATGAATATTACTCCCCAAGATATGTAGATTAGAAGTATAATCTATTTCACATTATAGTTACCGTTGAATAATTTCAATATGTGAAAATTTACTTTTGCTTGATAAGCATCAAGCATTTATCAACCTGAATATCATGAACAACAATGATCTCCATGGATATCAGTCATAAAAAATGTTGGACAGGTTTAATTTATCTCTATCTCTGAATGATAAATTTTATCTTCCAGCTGACCAGGTTCCAATGCGGGGGATTTGTCCTTGGCCTGTGCATGAACCATTGCATGTTTGATGGCATTGGTGCTATGGAATTTGTCAACTCATGGGGTGAAACAGCTCGAGGTTTGCCACTAACTATCCCTCCATTCTCAGACAGAGCCATTCTGAAAGCCCGAAGCCCACCTAAGATAGAGTACCTGCATCAGGAATTTGCTGAGATAGAGGACAAGTCCAGCACTTGTGATCTCTACAAAGATGAAATGCTCTATAGATCTTTCTGTTTTGAGCCTGAGAAGCTTGAGAAACTAAAGAAAAACGCTATAGAAGATGGGGCTCTTAAAAAATGTTCTACGTTTGAAGCTCTTTCAGCATTCGTGTGGAGAGCTCGCACCAAGGCACTTAACATGCTGTCTGACCAACAAACAAAGCTTCTTTTCGCCGTTGATGGCAGGCCTAAATTCAATCCACCTCTACCTAAAGGCTACTTCGGCAATGGTATTGTATTGACAAATTCCATATGCGAAGTAAGTGAGCTATTGGACAAGCCATTTTCACATGCCGTGGGCCTGATTCAGGATGCAATTAAGATGGTTACTGATGGTTACATGAGATCAGCCATAGATTACTTTGAGGTGACAAGAGCTAGGCCCTCTTTGTCATCCACTCTGCTCATCACTACATGGTCTAGGCTATCTTTCCACACTACAGATTTCGGATGGGGAGAGCCTGTTCTATCAGGGCCAGTTGCATTGCCAGAGAAGGAAGTGATCTTGTTCCTATCTCATGGCAAAGAGAGGAAAAGCATAAATGTTCTTTTAGGGTTGCCAGCTTCTGCCATGAAGGTCTTTCAAGAACAGATGCAGATTTAGATAACAAGAATTGCAGAATGTTGTTATACTCTCTCTTCTATTTCACTGTTCTAATTCAATTCTCTTTGTGGTATATTACTACGTTTGTCCGTACACATGAGGCTGATCAGCAAAAGAAAAATTATGCATGATCAAGTACCAAGTAAAGTTGGCACAGGATAAGAGGGATACCAAAGGTGAAAATTCTAAGCTGTGTGGGGTGGTTCGTTTTTCTTTTAATGTGGATTTTATAATTTTCAAAGCTGGAGGCACATCAATTTTAACTTGTATTCCCCATAAGTTATGTATCTTTGATTTAAAATTTAATGTAATCTCTTGTATTTCATTCTTTATTCAACACAACAGTACAAGTCTTTGCTTGCATATGAATAACCTGCAAAAGAAGCACATTGCAGATTAAGTGGCTGAGGATGGAAAAAGTTAAAAGTCCATCCTCTCTATTACACAAAAGACAGGCAAATGGGGAGAAACAAATACATATGACAGAAGCAGAAGTTAGTTCACCTAAAAAAAGAGAAAGTTGTTTTATTTGCCTCCTCAACGCATTATTATTATTATTATTGCTTATAGCTTTTTGTTAAGCAATAATATAAGAACCCAAGTTTTGCTTCAGCTCGGAAACACCTCCAAAAGGAAAGGCGAATGTCAGGTTCAGGAGAGTCCATTAATAAATATTAGTTGGACTATTTCTATCATGTCAGCCATAACGAACGAATAGCCTATACTAGGGGAAGTGTATAGATGTTAACCACTGATAACTACTGAGTCTAGGGCAGTCTCTAGGCTATCTTTTTACTACGGTACAGGTTTGGATGCGGAGACAAAACCCAAAGACTATTGGTTTACCTTCTTCTGGCATGAAAATTTTCCAAGAACAATTCCATGCATCCAAAATCACAAATAAAAACAAGAACCATCCACAATAATGACCTTTGGAGATGCTAAAAGGGCTTTAGATTGCTTGCTAGTCGCTTGAAACAATGTACAAGTCAAAACCAGAATTAGGCTTAACTTTGGTTTTGTAAGCGAATTGACTCGGTGGTTTCAATTATTTTGACATGAAAGCTTCAATTCAATATTCTGGTCAAATATTGTTATAAAATGGAAGTTTCCATCTTGTCCCAAATGAAGAATAAGATGCAGAAAATGAATGGATAAGGGAGAAAGTAAAAGTAACTATGAAAATGCCAAGGGTAGTTGCACAAGAAGCGGTCGCTCATTCAGGACCAAGAGGAATTTGTGGCATTTACTTCTTGAGCTTTTGCCCTTGGACATATTCTAAATTATGATTTTTTTTCTATGATGAAGCATCTGATAGAGAATAGATTGGTCCTCCACCTTAAGCAATTGACTATTGGTAATTTCTGTCTTTAGGATAAGTCACATGACTTGCACATGGCCATTTTTCACCTGGATGATCATGGGCAATGTTCATATGATTTCTTCTGCGGTGGCAAAGAACTGTTGGTCCACAATATGGATATGTTGTTGCTTTACACTCAGGAAATTAGAAATTAAAAATATTGTTTTATGAAACATTTCAGTGTGTTTTTCTTTGGACTTGCTGTTACATGTATCCTAGGAGATTTGCATTTGACATTGCTGTGATTGGGATATCCAATAACCTTACAGAGAAAAAGGTTTAAATCTGATCTAGTAAGGCTACTGCTAGGCTCTCGTTTTGTTATCAAGAGGTTATGACCTTTTAGTCCCTAGCATCTACTCCAATAACTAGTGAACTTAGGCATATTTTTAAAGAGACATGAATCACAGGCGACTAGTTTATAACATATCTGCAACATATGGTGTCTGTTGGCATGCTCCAATGATTGAGTGGAAGTAGAATTACTTAGGTCTTCCGATGAAATTGTAATGGTAGAACTGGGAGGTATGTGAACATTATCAGCAGCCAAACTTTTGGAGAATAACAACTAATAAGAACTAAATTGGCAATAACAACTCATTTCTGCACAAGTTTCAGTTTTTTTTCCTTTTCCAGACATAGTTTAAACTTTAAATGCTTGTAGGAAACAAACAACTATAAGCATCTGAGTTAGATGGTATTTGAAAAGTGTTTCAGGAGAATTGATTGGCCACAAATTTTACGTCTGCTACATTAGTGGATTGTTATCTTCTGCTTGAAAAGGCCTTAGAATGATTTTAACATTGACATGGCAATCGAGGGTATTGGGCAAACGTAGGAGAACTTTATGAATGTAAGAGCATCTTCATGATTTGAGCTTGATCATGGCTTTTGACACAAGCAATAAATGTAAGCTGTTGAATCAGATTTTTTGCAATAAAACCTTTCGTCTATTGTTATCTCATTGATCTTTCTCACTTTCTCATCGTTAGTTTTTTCCTTTTTGTGATGGGTATCTTGGAAGATGCAGTATTGGCAGCTCTGTTAAGCTTTTCAGATTTCAAAAGACTATTACTACTATGTTTAGTCACTTCATACATTTCATACATTTTAACTAAAAACCAATCTAAATAAATATGGTAAATTATGTATGTCCACATGCTTGACCTGGACTCTATGTGCACAAAAGTCTCTGGGCACAATTGAATGTACTCAGACAAAGCATAAAAGCAATGAAAATACTTAGTAATATGTGGCCCTTTGTTCTTCTTTAAAGAGCACCAATTAATTAGGCTGGAAGGCAAAGGCAAAAGGGTATTGAAGGTTCTCCATTTCTTGTATTATGTGCAGACTGAGAAATGGAAAGAACCTTCACAGGATAGCTGAGGATGAGGAGATTGGATCTATCTTCAATACCTGGGATTAGTGTGTTAAGAAAAAGATAATTGGAAAAGTAGCTAAAAGAAATCCATATGGATGCTGTAAGGTAGGAATAACTAGAGAAAGTCTTGCTTTACTTCCCACACAAGGTAGCATCTCTTTTTGATGGTCTGAAATTCAATGCAGTTAGGCTGTAGATGCAGAGATTGGGGTGTCTGGATTTGATTGCTATCTGATCTGTTGTGCTTTTGTATCCAGGAATGTTGCATGAATTGGATGAGCTTCTAACTAAGCTTGCCTGACAAGATGATGCAATGGATGCCTCTGCACATGCGATCCCATCAACTGATGGTATTTCCAACCTGTAAACTCCATGTTTATCTGTAGTTCTGTTGACGGAGAATGATATCTGTTCTCTTGTTTTTGGAACAAATGCCCTGAAGTTGCAGTCTATTTGAACTTCTGCCCCTGGTTTGGACATGTTTGAATAATGAGAAACCACGCTTTCATTTTAATTTGTTACTTAAAATATCCAAAGAGCAAAACAAGAAAACTTGGAATAATCATAGGTTGTTGAGATACTTCACCTGGTAAGAAGTAGCTGTGTCTGGAGAAGCTGTTGTTGGAGCAAATGTCACAATAAACAAGGCCCATTACAGTGATCTGGGCATTGTTTTTTGCTGGCTCAGGTTTCAAAGACAATGCTTTAATAAAAAGAGAAGAAACAACAAGGAGAATTAATGGGTTCATGGCAGCAAAATTTGGGAGATGAGGGACAAACTTCCACATAACTTTCTCTATGAATGGTTGGCTTAAATGAATAGCTTACAAAGCATTATCATGTAGTTGAAGATGAGTTTTGTAGTGTGGATAGAGAGTAGTAGTAGTTGGTGGAGATCCAACTGTAAGCAAAAAGTGGAGGAAATTTATCCTTTTTCACAAGAAACCAGAGACATGTGAATGTTTTTTGGCAATATGTGGACTTGATGGGTAGGAGAGAGAAGGGAGTCCCTTCTTTATCAGGGTTAGTGGCTTCATTTGTCACATTCGTTGTGGGGCTTGATTTGAAGGCCTAAGTTTACGATAAGCTTCAATCACTAGCCCAAATTAGCACGTAAAGACTAGTTGGCAGATTGGAATTCCTTCAATTTAGGGAAATTTTGATTGCTTTTTAACTCCAACTTTCTAACCAAGAATCTATGCAATAATACAATGTCTTTTGTAACTCTTGCAGGGTAACCCGAGTATTATTTAACATAAGCAGACTCTCTTTGATGCTTAACAGGAAGCTTAGCTTCGAAACAGCCCAATAATTAAGCCATTAACTCTGAATTCATTGCTTACTACTCATGCATGCATCGTTGATTGCATAGATGAATCAGCCATTTAAGAAAAAGCTTTTACATGCAGGCTAAAGAGAAAAGCATTAAAGTTATTCACGTGCTCTTCTAAAGAAATAGTGAGGATAACTGGATAAAGTTCCGTTGACTTGAACTTGGAAACAACATATGCCGGTATTTGCATAATCATGAATCTGTTGAAGTATAAAATTGAGTACCTACCGAAAAACTTTTTGAGTTGCTGTCAGCTAACCTTCAACTATTCCTGTTCTCCTTTCCTGGTTGAAGCTGGAATTCTTTCTGCTGACTTTGTTACCTCTTTTAATGGGGAAAAAGTAATCCCAATTTTGGGAGAGGTAATTCAAATAATCTCAGGCTCTATCTAGAAATTATGGAATCAAAAGCATCTGGCAGGGTAATTAAGGTGAATTATTGGGGTTAATTGGGGCTTCTTCCAGGCACGACCTTGCCATTTGCCTGATGGACGGCACTGGATACCCGTGAAAAAGGTAAATGAGCTGGTGCCTGGTGACCATTGGCTCATGCTAAAGCTATGAAAGAGTGCAATGCAATGGATTGCTTATTTATAGTATAGTTGCTTATATGGGAATTTTGCATTCCAACTCAAAAGTTCCTCGTAATTGCAACTAAATTTTTAATTGATGTAAAATTAGGAGGTAGGTGTCCTGGCGGCTAGTGTACTTACAAAGATTACATGTCTTGTAGCCTTTCCATTAAGGGAGTTCCGCATTTTAATCCGCTTGAATTTCACAAGGCACGATTATGTTGATATAATCTATGAAAAAAGAAAAATTATTATATTAATAATGGAGTTTTTTAATTCCATAAATGAGATTAAAATAATAATATATGTCTTTTATATATTTAAAAATATTAATTTTAAAAAATAATATATATGTTATCATCTGAATCCTGTTTATAGAATTAAAAAACCTTCATTATCCGTATATCAAATAATTTCCCATGAAAAAAATTTTAAATATGGCAAGTAATCATAAGGTAAACAATTGGGATCAAACTTGCCCTGGTGATTTATTTACGGACATGGGGCAGGCTTCTCGGAAACCTCAGTTTTAGATAACCCAATTACAGTGATCTATTAACTGCATGAAAGTACCATATTCAAGACTATTATGGGCCACTGTCAATTGCTAGCCTAGTTTCCTGTAGTGGGATTTAATATCAACCCAAATATCTAGTATTCATGGGCTTCTCAGTTTAGTTTTCAAGTACACTTTGAGCCCAACTTACGATTTGTCTCAATCCGAACAATCTCCGAAATAGCATTAAAATTAAGGCAGTTCCAAATCTCATTTCTCTCTTTTAAGATGTCGGAATTTTATTTATTTCAGGAATCTATTGGCTCAAGAAACAATTAAGTAAATGATGAAAATGACGAAAGTTAAACAGATTCACGCATAGACTCGATAGACTAATGGAGAGATAGAAAAAGAATGGTTAATATTGAGGTTGGACTGAATCTGGAAAGTGCAATGGAGTTCTTGTTTCTTGGTTAGACTAATACGACCAACAATAGTTTCAAAGCAGAGCTTTGACCTGCCATGGAGACAACTTTTCTCTTTTGGCTTTAGCTTCTACTGTTTCATTTGGAACTTTGTTTGCTAGGGTTATGCCTTGTGGGACAAGAGCCAATGGCTTTGTTTTAGAAAATGGACGATGACACCATGATTTGTGGAGAGGAAAAGAAGAGGAAAAATATTATATACTAAACATTGTTAGTATACGATTTGACAATGATTAAAAGATGGTAGATGATCAAGGCAGGAGATGACAAATGCAAAAGGAGAAGAAAGTTTAGATGTTGTGATTGGACAGACACACAAGTTTAGCTTCATATCTTCTTCCTAAATAGAAATGTTTCCATGTCAGAGGCAAGATTTAGGGTATTATATGAAAATGGTACGTAAAGACATGGCTCTAGATCCTCCTGAAAGAAAGACTAGTAGTACTATTTGTTTATATGAAAATGAAATGAAAAAGAGAGAGAGAGAGAGACGGAGATGCCGCCTAAGAAGGAAAATGGTTTGGGACAAGCGCTTCATTCCTTTGGCAAATCCAAGGAGTAGGCGGCGCCATAGACGCCAAACCCGACGACCTTACCTATGTCTCCTTTCTTGTCCTTTTTCTCCCTCTCTTCACAGTTGTTCCTTTGGTTCATTTCCTTTATGATCCAATGGTTGAAGATCGATCATGTTAAAACCATATAATCGATGATACTGTTACCATCTTACCTTTCTTATTAATATGGTTGAAGTTCCATGCGATGTAAGTTTTCATTGTTTGACAAAGATCAAAACCAATAACTATTACAATGGATGAAAGCAGCTAAGAGCATCGGCGATGGAACACCTCGATAATGTTAAAGTAACAATTTTTGCTCATTACAATGCAGAGCATCCTCGTTGGTGTAAAAGTTAAAATTTCTATGCAATCCTTTGTCGTTATGCAATTTTGAAGTCCGTTTTGCGAGATCACTCATTGTTTGAAGTCCTTTTCCACAAAATTGTCGTGTTTCCAGGGGCCCATTTCTCTGTCCTTTCGCTCTTTTTCTAAACTATATATTTTTTCAGCCTTCAATCCAAGAGTCACATCTAGTCCAGTGATAATTTACTAATACTAACACACCAAGAAAGGGTCCAATTGTTCTTTAATCAACTTCTCTGAGATGGGCCGGCCCAAGGGAAAAAGGGGTCACTATCAATGGCAATGCCAGCTGAGAGTTGTCGTGTATATAGAAGGAGCTGTGGGGCAAAGGTTTCCCAATGATGATGAGTAGGGAAGAATTGTTAAAACAAGTAACCCCAAATGACAAATTAGGCCCCTACAAAATCCAGCTAAACTTAGTAGAGGAGATTGATTATTAATCACAATCACATTAATTCAGCTTAGCAATTTGTCTCTACTCCATCCCTCTTTCCAAGACAATTTCGACAATAAGACGAAAGCCCTTTGGAATAAGAAGACAGAAAAGCTAGTATCAGTTAAACAACTTACGAGAGAGCAATATTGGAAAACTGGCCACTTCAATTGAACGGCCTTGATTCTTAAAAGAAGCATACACACACCCTTTTACTGACTTTGGGGTTTATGGGTGTTGGAATATTGCGAATACAAGGTAAAATAAAAACATGATTAATTCTCGCTGTTGCAGCATGGGTTCCATCAAGAGTGAGGACTCATGTGAGTCAATCGCTAAGTCCAATAAAACTGCTACATCTTCTGGTTTGGAGCAAAATAGCTTAACCCCACCAAGCCTCAACTTCCCAGCAGTCAAATTTGAGTTGGATGGAGATGTTGAGGGCCAGTCTCCAGACAGTTCACTGTGGGAAACTTTTTTCTCTGATAATTTTGATTCTGACTTCATGATCTCATCTCCAGTGAGTAGGAACTTACCATCTATACAAATATCAAGCTCTAATTTCAGTAATCTTCACGCAAGGCAAGGGCAGAGTCTGTCAGGGAGCTCTCCACCTCGATTTTCATCTCAGCTTGGGTCATTTAGCAGCAACCACAAAGGGAAAGGGCAGAGCCCACTGCACAGAGTCTTTAACTCACCTAACAATCAGTTTATGCAGGTTGAGAGCCTTTCACTGCCTTCTATAGAAGAATTCTTGGATGATTATCAGAAGGACGGTTATGGAGAGTACCCAACAACAAAGATTTCAGGTATTGGAAATTCAAATAACATGTTTGAAATGCCAACCACAGTTCCAGCAATGTTAGACTGCATGCCAATGCCGAATTCTTCAAGGTTTTGTGCGTCTGCGAGTGAAACATCATCGTCAGCCGGATGTTCTCAACTGACCCATGAGCAACACTATCAGGTAAACTCTGTCTCAAGAGAACCATTGTCTCAACAACTACAGCAAGAGCAGCAGCAGGAGAAGCAACAATCAGCAGCAGCAGCACATAAACAACAACAGCAACAACAGCACGAGAACCTTGGCCATACCTTGATGGTTCCTATTCCCATTGGCTCTGAGCAGGTACTCTGATCTCTTGCTCTTTTTTTCTTTTTCTATTCATTGATTATTCAAGAGGATCTTTTTGCACTTTTATAAAGACAAAGATGCACCAAAAAAAAAGAAAGGAAAGAAAAAGAGATGATGCATGGATATTTTCACATATAAACAAATTGTCTTTAGTTTAGCTACAAATTATAACTCTATTCCACTTTGCCGTTACAGGAGCAAGATAGCGGGCTTCAATTGTTGCATCTCCTTCTTGCATGTGCTGAAGCAGTGGCCAAAGAGGATTATCTGTTAGCAAGAAAATATATTCACCACCTGAATCAAGTGGTAACTCCTCTTGGGGACTCCATGCAAAGAGTTGCCTCTTGCTTCACTGAAGCCCTAAGTGCAAGGCTTGCCGCAACCATAACCGCCAATCCCAGCACCTCCACTGCTCCAAAACCATTCACCTCTTTCCCATTAAACTCCTTAGAAGTCCTCAAGATTTACCAAATTGTTTACCAAGCCTGTCCATACGTAAAATTTGCACATTTCATTGCAAATCAAGCCATTTTTGAGGCCTTTGAAGCTGAAGAACGTGTTCATGTCATTGACTTAGATATCCTCCAAGGCTATCAATGGCCAGCTTTCATGCAAGCTCTAGCTGCCCGACCTAGCGGAGCTCCTTTTCTCAGGATCACAGGAGTTGGACCCTCTATAGAAACCGTCAAAGAGACAGGCAGATGCCTAACAGAACTAGCTCACTCTCTCCACATCCCATTTGAATTCCACCCAATTGGGGAGCAACTTGAAGATATAAAACCCAATATGTTCAACAGGCGAGTTGGTGAGGCTCTAGCCGTTAATGCTGTTAACAGGCTCCACCAAGTCCCTGGTAATTGCCTTGGAAACCTATTGGCAATGATCCGTGATCAAGCGCCTAACATTGTAACCCTCGTTGAAAAAGAAGCAAGCCATAATGGCCCTTACTTCTTAGGCCGTTTCCTCGAGGCACTGCACTATTATTCAGCAATATTTGACTCATTGGACGCCACTTTTCCACCAGATTCAGCTCAAAGGGCAAAGGTTGAACAATACATTTTTGCACCAGAGATAAGAAACATAGTGGCATGTGAAGGGAGTGAGAGGGTAGCAAGGCATGAGAGGCTGGAGAAATGGCGAAAACTAATGGAAGGAAAAGGATTCAAAGGGGTGCCCTTAAGTGCAAATGCAGTGACACAGTCAAAGATTTTGCTGGGTTTATATTCCTGTGATGGTTATCGATTGACTGAAGATAAAGGTTGCTTGCTTTTGGGGTGGCTAGATAGAGCAATTCTTGCTGCTTCTGCATGGCGATGTTGAATCATCTTCCTTCCTTCCTGTTTTACATGTATGTTTCCTTTTCTCTTTTCATGCTTATGCTATTAGTATTACAATCTTGGATATTGCTTTCTCAACGCGATTCCATGCAGGAACAAAAAAAGTCAAGGTAATTAAAATGGCAAGAAAGGTGAAAGTGAAGGAAAAAGACCTTAGGAATTAGGATTGGGTCAATATTAAATTTAATTCATTGAATAATAATAAACATTTTCTGTTGGATACTGGGAAGAAACTTATTGTTTAACTAGGTACAGCAGCACACTACAGTAGGCCGTAGGGTTGGCTCAAGATCGGTGGTTGTTGGGAAAAGAAAAAAAAATCCGCTGATCAAACAAATATCCAAATAAAATAAATCAAATTATAAATTATTTTTATAAAAAATAATAATTTAATATAATACAATTTAATCCAAAATAACTTATATTCATAAAAGATTCATTAATTATAAAAAATTATAAAGATACAATCAATCAATCCAAATAAAATAAATTACACTCATGTAGATCTTTTTAAATTTTTTAATCTATTTATAAACATTCAAATTTAATCCACTCTTACATAAAAGTATTTAAGAATCATGTCAAATTTTTATTTGATATTAATACTTTATATACTTATTAAAACTTATCTTGATATTTCAAGTTTAAAACTTTTTTTCAAACACGACTCATATTAAAAAAATAAAATAAAACTCATTTATTAAAACCATTTATTTAATAAAAAAATACTTTAAAAAAAATAAAACATTAAAAAATGTATTTATGTATTAATATAATTATCATAATTTAATTATATTTATGTTATTCAAATTAGGCTTGAACTTTAATTTTTTATGTTTAAGCCATAGCCTTAAATTTAAATGAGCTTGAAATTTTTGCCTAAATTTATTTAAAAAGTTTTAATTTTTTATTCAAATCATCTTAAATTTTAGATATATCTTTGAATTCAAACAAATAAGATGAATAGTCCGACCTTTAAGCAAATTTACTCACAAATATTTAAATATATATTTATACAAATTTTTTATCTCACAAAATTTTATAAATTTTTTACATTTTTCTTTCATATCTAATTTTAACAAGATTTTTATTATTTATAAATCTACTAATTTATTTACCAAGAATCTCTTAAAGTTTTTTTCTTATCTTATTGACCATCAAATAAGATCTAACCTATCTAAACAAAATATCAAACAATTTGAGTCAATATCTCAACAGTGGTAAGATAAGGTATTAAGATAAACATGTTTTTTCTTCCAGAGTTCATCAGATTTTTCTTAGAGCTAAGCTCCTGGCTTCTAGGTTCGAATTGATTAATTCGTCTTCAAGTACTTCCCTTGAGTTATAAAACAGAAAGGGAATTTATACATTGTTGTAAGATAAGCCTGTTAATCTCCAAGGAAATGAAAATTTAACCTCCATTTTTCCTTCCACTACTGCCGCTGTTTCAAATGAATTCAGCAAAAGCTATACACCCTCTCACCGTGTAACGGTGTCTCTTTTTTTCCTTATACCAAAAACAGGTTAAAACCATGACATGTTCGTATATATACATATATACATATGATCTCATACATATATATATATATACAATTGATATGAATAATATATTAATAGTCGTAAACTACTTGAGTTTAATTCGAATAAAATTCAAATTCGACTCGATTATTATCAAGTAGAGCTCAAATTCGAGTAGTTCAACTTATCGATCAAACTAAATTCGAACATTTTTATATCTTATTCGAGTAACTCGTAAATTTAATCAAATTTTTTATTTTAATATATTTTTATTATTTTAATTAATAAAATATTTCAAACTTAAACTCAAATACAAATAATTAAATTTTTATCGAATATAAAAATCGAATTTAATTTTACATATTAATCGAACATAATCAAACGAATTCGAATGATTTAATTTTTATCTTAAATCAAACGCAGATTTTAAAAATAAAACTCGATTAAATTCAAATTAAATTTCAAATCTAACTTGAACTTAATACTATATCAACTTAAATTTAATCGATCACATGTATAATTAGCACTCTCAAGAGCACAGTTTGGAGAGTGAACGGGTCAGGAGTTGAGGAAATTGGGGGTTACGGAAGGAAAGCAGTAACTTCTAAATCGGAAACCACAACAGATTTTGTTGTACACGATAAAATTTTGCTGGGCTCAGAAAGCGTCCAAGCCTATTCTCCGATCTTAATATAACACAACATATAGAATATATAAACATCATGGCTTGAAGAGTATCGTGTATATGTCAATGAATCCATAGGCTTTCTATTAGAAAAATAACGAAGAGAAAGGGCAGCTACCAAATACAGGAAACACCCATTTTATAAAAGACGCAAATACATCATCACCAACATCACTGTTACTCAAGAATGCCCCAAAACAACCCATGTAACAATGAGGGATGGCACTGTTTTACTAATTATTTTATGCTTCCAGCAACCATGTTTATATCGCAGCAGATCTCAGGAACCCGTGAGACCACCCCACCAGCTTAACTCTGAATCAGGACCGAATTTTTTTACAATATGGAACATGAACAGAAGTTTTTCCTGGGAGTCTCATCCACCACCTTTTCTGCTGTAGACAAAAAATTAACCACGTTTTAACAATTAGCAGATGCAGGAAAGAAACCATATAGAGTATGTGTTCAAATTCAAACTCTTACTATCAGTAGGCAACAAATAAACCACCTGCAGCATTAAAAACTTGGACAAGATCGGACTACCTGTTTTCGCTTTTGTTACAGATGGCTGCACAACCACATGCATGGTGATGACCGCTTTAGGAAGATCACCAAAAGGTACTCTACACTGGCCGACAGTCTTGTTGTTCTCTAAAAGTTTTCCAGCATTTATCAGTTTGACGTCATTGGCTCCCTTAGGTGCAATTTTTTTATCTAAGACATATCAAAACAATTTTGATCCAACATTAGAAAGCACAGAGACAGCATTTTTTTTTATCTAGATCTTTGCTTTCACCATCCTAGTATAATAAAAGTTCAGAAACAGAACATCTCAAAGTTTAAACATCTAAGAAATAGGTATACTGATGCTAACTTATCCATTTTGACACTCACAATCTACCACAACTCCACAAATGAAGTGGAAAAAGAAAAGAGAACAAAACAAAATTTGAAAGGAAATACGATGCATTGCTTGCCCAAACACAAAATTTTCATTATTAAAATGTGTCACTCATGTGTGATTGGTTCATCAACACAAGCAAAACAGTTCCCTCCATCTCACTGCTTCCCTTATGATCAGCAGAAGAGATATGACTATCCACAGGGCAAAATACGTGAAGACAAGTAACACTAAAAGGACATGCTAAGCCATCCAGCAGTCTCAAGTCTAAGAGATAGTCCAACCCTTTAGCAGAAACCTCGAAAATTGCACACATTCTTTTAAGTAAAGTATCCTCAAAATCATCCTAGATTATCAAGCACAAAGGTTTTTGGACAAATATATGAGAGGTAAAACCTTTAAAGATGGGTGGGTAAAAACAAACTTATATACAGTATTGCCAAGAGAGCTACCACTACCATTGATGGTATAAGAATCATTCAACACAAAAGAGAAGAACAACAAGATGGCATAAGATAAGAAATAAAACATGCACAATCACCAATGAGTGCAGATTGTCAAATGAAATAATAACTATTAAGCAATTACAGCCCAAGAAATTTGAATGCTGAAAAGCAGGATGATTGAACAAGGTACCCACCCTACCAGAAGGCTAGAACAGAAATTTTGATGCTTTAACAAAGTTAGCTAGCGAGTATTACAACAAGAAAATATAAGGTCACGTTACCCTTACATTGAAAGCCTAACAGTAAAGGCACAAGAAAGAAAACTCCAGGCAAAATCAAGATTAAAATTTAGACATAAATACAGATGTCAACACTTGCTCTACCTAAAAGAGGTATCATCCACATATGTATATGAAGTTATGAACATATATTTGATGTCTGGTGTCATTAACAGCCCATGTGCAATATGCAACAAAATGATGAAGAGTAGTAGTCTAAAACAAGGAACCCAGCACCAAGAGAGATAGGGTAATAGATAAAACCGATAAACAGAAATTTTCAGTCATGCATAAGCAATCAGCATCAGCCTCATCCAAAATAAAATTAATCACATCAGAGAGCAAGAATCCACTTATAGGATCTAAAAACAGAAGGTGGAGATGCTCGAAATTAAACAACTTAAGAAGTCTCCTATCAGAACACCATATTCATTGCAGCCTATTTCAAGGCTCAAACTTGGGAATTTCAACAAACCAATTACCAATTATTATCAAATTAAAGCCTGCCAGTGACCAGCGAATTTAAGTCAATACGATTAGACATTTAACTATAACAGAGAACTTTGCATTTGCTGTAAGATAGGAAAACAACTCTTGGATTAAGTTACACAAACACGACAACCGATTCTTTCCCAAAAAGTGCACATTGTTAAGGTGATACAAGCAGCTAATAAATGCTATTTAAGCACTTTTAAACAATCAAACTTAAATGCCATATGTTGAAAATAACTCGAAAACAAAAACTTTTAAGCACAAATTCTCCCCTCCACATTATCTTGTTTTCATGCTAATATTCCCACAAGTTTTGGATGAAACAAAATTCGTTTGCAAGGAATATGAACAAATGTAAAAACAGAAACTTCTCAAATGACAAAGCATCATTCAGTGAACCCCTAACTAATAAAAACAAATGTAAGGGGAGCATTGAAACCAATTCATGCATCCCTAAGACCAACATAAAAGCAAAACATCCTTAATTTATTACAATTATGAACCTTAGCCGCAAAACCCGAATTTTGGTAATTAGAAACTGGCCTTTGATCAAGCTTAAAAATTTAAAGTTAATCCTACATTTACAATGCAAAATGCAATAAAAACCAAATTCAAAGGAAACAAAAACTTAAAATTTTTACAGAAAGCGGAAGCACTGACCTTTAGGCCACTCAGCGACAATTCTTTCCTTGAGCATAGCAACTGTTGAGGCAGGTGAGTATCTAAATGGACCGATATCAGATCCATCATACAATCGAAACTTAAGTTCCACCAGTTCCTCCTCCGGCATTTGAAAAAAATTCAAACAAATAAAAGCCTTCTTTTAAAAAGAATAGCAATCACTCTTAAAATTCACCAATAAATACAATCTTTTCAGTTTTCGGTTCCTACATCAAAAACCAAACAAATAAAATCAATGAACCCCTTTTGTTTGGTTGCCTAGAAAAAGCAAGAAAATTGAATAGAAACTTAAATGAACAGAGCACCCTGTTTCTGTTTGGTTACCTGGAAAATGATAGAAAGTAAGAGATTCTAAAATTACACCTCACTCCACTCCAACACTCAAAACTTTTTTAAAGAATAATAATAATAATAATAATAATAAAGAGATTCAAAATTATTGAGAAAAAAAAAAAACCCAAAACCAAAATTAAAATCACAACAAAATAAAATACCTTTTAAAAAATAGATGAAATGAATCCTCCAGCCTTTACAGATTCAAAATTTAGGTTAAATCTTGAAAAGAACCCCCGATTAGACCCGATCTTCACGCTTTCCTTTTCTTTTTCAGTAATTTAGCCTTTATTTTCTTGTCTCAATTGTTTTTTTATTTTTTTAAAAAAAAAATTTTTTGGTTGAGTCGAGAAAAAAAAGTGAGATTTCGAGCCGAATCTTTCAGTAAATGTTAACAAGACCAAGTTATAATCTTTTGTTTCAATCATTTATTTACTTAAATACTCTCCCAATAATCCTGCAATCTTTATGCGAATGATTTTCGTGATTATTACGTGGTAGGTTTTTATTGGCTGATTGGAAAGAGCAAAGGAAAAGATGATGGTAGAGATTTGAAACTTCCCAGTCAAACTTTGACCAAAATTTAAGGCGCGGAAATTAAAACGCGTCGGTGACTCGCCGATAAAAGGTGTGAAAAGCGAAAGTATATGACACGGAAAGAAATTGCGCGTAGGCTTTCGTTTAATAACTTTTGAAGGAGTTGCCGACTGCCGAGTACTAAATTAAAGGCTACATTAATTATTGGAACTATAAAATAAATTGCAAAAGGACTTATTTATGTTATCTGCCACCACAACTGGGTTGAAAGCCCATTATTCGAATGAGTTTTGGGGCTGAACAATTGCTTCCATACTATTTTCATGGGCTGAACCCATACTTGCATTTGCTCAACTTCTTTAAGTTTCAACGATGTGAACAACTGAGCTCGTTAAAATTTAAAATTTAAATTTATTAGATATTATTTTTTAAAAAAATAATTATATAAAAAACGCGATTATATCTCCGGTTTTGAAGCTACATTATTGTCTGTTTTTGAAATTTCAATATGGAACATGCAAGTATCACGGATCGAGACTTAAGCTCCGAACCCACGCGGTTTCAGGACTCGGACATTCACCATTTCGACGTCCCAGATCAGCTTGATTGCCACGGTTTTATCCTATAAAAGACGTCTCACAAGGAAGAGATGGTGTGGACCCTTTTATACCCCTTGACCCTTTTATTATGTTCGATGTGGGATTCAGGACTCTCCTTAGGTCTGTGACATTCTCGGGCATCCAACCTCGTGACGCCCTCGTCACGGAGACTGACCACTTTGCCTACCTCCCTCGAGGTGCTTGGCGTGGATTGAACGGTTTAGGGTTGGCTCTGATACCATTTGTCACGGGTCGAGACTTAAGCTTCGAATCCGCGTGGCTCCGGGACCCGGGCATTCATCCTTCCGGTGTCCCAAATCAGCCTGACCGTTACGGTTCACAACCTTATGAGGTATTGTCCACTCTGACCCCTTTGACCTCATAATTTTATCCTACAAAAGGTGCCTCACAAGGAAGAGATGGTGTGAACCATTTTATATCCCAATGACTCTCTTATTATGTTCAATGTAATATTCAAAACTCCTTCTTAGGTTCGTGACATAAACTCTATAGATTAAAGCGGGTTAAGAAGAAATAGAGATAGGTTAGAACAATAGTTAACTAGCATTGTTAATTATATGGTTGTATGACCAAATGGATTAAGCTCAAAGTAAGTGATCAAGATTGAGGTTAAAATTATGAGATGGATGTTAGCAGCATCAGTGAAAAAAGTGGCATTTTTTCAGTTAACTAATAGTTTTAAGGCAGAAAGAATCAAAGGATCTCTCCCCCAAGGTAAAACCCAAATGAATTAAGAAGCCATGAGAAGGTACCTCCTCCAACGCCCACCGACCTTAAAAGTTCCAAAAGGTCCTAACCATTTGGTCAATTCCCAACACCATAGGGACTAGGAAACCACCTGCCCTGACCCTTCCCCTCTCCCCCCCCCCCCCCCAAAAAAAAAATACACGTCATCATGTCCCACACAAATCACACGTGTTAAAACAACAGGAGAATAGATTGTACGGACGTTGAACGTCAATTTGGTGAAAGAGGGTTCCCCTCCCTAGTCCCTATCTCGTAGGCCCAAATGTCAAGTTAGATCCTATCATGACTCGAGAGACGGAGAAGGGGTAAGGCCCGGGGGGGAGAGGGGGGGGGGGGTGCGCTGCACGAAATGAAGGGTTCGGGTCATTCCGATCAAGCATCCGTTGTGATGTTTCGGATTAAACATGGTGATTTTTGGGGCAAAAATCTTTCAACTCGTGATTTGCTTTTTTACTGTTTTTAAGGCAGTAAAAGAACAGGCTTCTTGTCTAAGCGACCCCCCTCCCCCCAACCCTTTTCATTGCTTGGTCAAAAAAGGCAAACCATTGTCTGAAGGCGCGGGTCCGTATGAGTAAAACTAGATAGCTAGCTTTTACTTGATTTTATATGGATGAGCTCAAAAGGAACAGAGTTAAAAATCAGATAGTCCGCCATTAATATTTTAAATTCGTTACTGCTAATATTTCATACATACATTATAGAGGAAAATTAGTAAGATCGACAGAAACAAAAGAAAAATGAAGATTCAAGTGAGAAAACTCAGTGGAAAACACTATTTTGGTTTGAATTGCACAGAGGAGGGAGCCATTACATTTCACTCTCGAGATCAAGATTAGTGAAAACACAGAGGCCAGAGCAAACCAACCAAGACCTACTTGTAAATCATCAACGAAAAGAAGAAAAAGGAAAAAAAAAAAAAGAAAAGCTAGAAACTAAGACATAAGAGTCATTGCTGTATCCAAAATGGAGTATACTCCAAAACCACTACTCCTCTTCCTCTGCCATACTTTTCTATACCTGTCATTGGCGGGGTTATTTTAAACTGATATGATCAACGACAAGGATAGGAGGAAAGACAATTAGAGCCAGAGAGCTCCAGCTTCTTTGAGAAGAGGAACAAGAGTGCCATTGATATGAGAAGCCATGACTCTATCCATTGCACCCACAAGTTTCCCTCCAATGAACACAACAGGAACAGCAGGAGAGCTTCCGAGCAACCTTATCAAAGTCTTCTCCATATCTTTCCCTCTAGGATCTTCATCAAGTTCATAGACGGTTGGGTCTCCCAGGCCACAGAACAGCCTCTTTATGGCATGGCACATGCAGCAACTGCTAATACTAAAGATAACCACTGCATTCTCCGAAGCCAACCTCTCTATCCTCTCCAATGGGTCCCCACCATTACTCGTGGTGGTTGGCATGTAAGATCCCCGTGAACCTGTCTGGAAATGCATTTTTCTAAGAAAAACTGAGTTTTTTTTTTTTTTTATCGTATCAAAAAATTAATAGAGAAAAAAAAGTGTGAACGAGAGAAATATTTGAGTCTGGTGGTGAGGAATGGTGGGAGGGTTTGATTGGTATTTATAGGGAGAGAGAGTGGGCTTGAGGGAAGAAAATCCAAAACATGGGCAAGTTTTTTTGAGGGGAATCATGTTTTATTATTGTTACTTTAGTTAAAGTAAAATTAAACAAAGTTGACTCTTATTGCAAGTGACTTTGACAATTTAAAATACCATACAATTTGTATGATATATTAATATGATATGAAGATAAAAATTAAAAATGATACGATTTAAAATTTTAATAATTATTATATATAATTTTAATAAAATAAAAAATATATTTCATATTTTTTAATCAACATAAATTATAATATGTAATTTTCATGTAAAATATAATATAAAAATATAAATTTTAATATTTTATATAATATAAATACATAAATCATCTGATCTAAGTAATGATGAGAGAAATGAGAATAAAAGGATTAATGCAAAGAAAAATTTGTAAAAAGAAATAAAAATGATCAAATTTCTTTTTATTTTATCCTTTTTTATTTGATTATGTATGACGTATCTTGCCTTCTATAAGAAAGAGAGAAACCCTTAAATTATGTTAATAATAATTGCTTTTAAATCTCATTAATTACACTAAGGTATGTGAATATCATTATATTATATAAATAAATCATCAAAAGAATGTGCAATAAGAGGGAAAGAGATTAATTAATTTTGCCAACATGCATGTCTTTAACTCAAAGGTTGATTTTTGCTTTTGTATCTGAGCATTTGGTCCAATAATATTACAATAACTTATTATTAACATGATCATCAAGCGGTGGAGATGATGAGCTCGAATGTGAACATTCTCAAAGGCTCTGATTCTATACATGCTGTAGTTTATCTTGGATTTGGGCGGTTTCTTTCATTTGTCTTTTCTTCTAGAGAAAATCTAAAAAAAACAACATTTAGGTCTCATAATTAATATTATCTGTTTGGCATCTTAGAATAAGATAGCTTCAACTAAGGAAGAATTTGATCTTTATTCATTTTAGACTAAGTTCCTGTTCACCTAGGAGATAAAAAGGGTAATGATTCATAAGCTTAATCATATATGTAATTATCTATCTTTTTGAAGAAACAAAGTTTTGGATTCACTTTCAAGATATCCAAATCAGAACATTAGACTTTCCACTTCAAAATTTTGTCATCATCTCTCTTTATCAATAGAACTTTAGAAAGTACACACAAAAAAAAAAGGTATAATATAAGATTTGGGTTTGTCTAGATTTAATCCCTTTGATAACTTATTTGATGAATTTTCCACGAGTGAGCACATGCAAATGTTGCTCCAATGGCTCACATTTGCAGCCTTGTTCTATGTATATGCAACAATGCCTCGCTTTTTTTGGTTTTTACTTATAATTATGAAGTTAAAATAAGAATGGGGAAATGGTTAAAGTAATGGAAAAGTAAAAAAAAAAAAAAAGTACAAATATACATGATATTAAGAAAAATGTATAGAGATTCACATACAACTTATAAGATATTATTTGTTTTGATTTAAAAATCTCATGATTTTATCATATAAAAAAGTGTCTCATAAATTTTAGATTTAGATATCTCTATATATATTATGCCGTACCCTCATATTTTTTTAATATAAGATTGGAGGTATCACAAGCCGCTTCTTGAAAGCTTAACGAGGACATACCCATCAAACTAAAATTTGGCATCCTCATCAAATACAATAATAGAATTAAAATCACATCAAATGTTAAAATTTTAAAAGTGACTTTTCACCGTATAGTATTTAGTAACTCTTATAATATAAAATTTAATTTTTATTTATTAATGATCGCTCTAATACTATTTATAAAAATTCACATTTAATTTGTTAGATATTTATTTTAATCTAAAAATTTTATGATTTTATCCTATAAAAAATATTTTATGTATTTTAAATTTAAATATTTATATATATATAATATTATATTCACGTATATTTTTAACATGAAAAATAAAAATAAAAAGTTACTAGTTTTGGTATTTAGGTGGTGGGCCATTGGGCCTATGGCTTTTTTTTTTTTTTTTTTTTTGCGCAAGATGAGAAAAGGGAAGGGGACAGTGCTAGAGGGAAAGGCAAGGGTTATGGGTGAAGAAAAAGAACTGATATTATTCGATTGTGCTTGTCGGCTTCTTTTTCTACACACTGATATACCGAGCTCTCTGTTTCACTACTAATCTTAGTCCATTGCTAGAGAGATATATACCAAAAAGCAAAGGAAAAAAGAGCCTAATGCGCACTAGTAAACATGAAAGCGATGATTTGATGATTCGACTTTCACGGTTTTGGGAAGAAAAAAATGCATGCTTTTGAGAAAGGATGTCATAGTTTGACTGTGTAAGACTCACTGGATAATCTATATAGACGTTGTATTGCATGTACTGTCTGAAAGGCCTAAAAAGATTGAAAGGTTGAAATGACTTAACATTCAAGTCGCTATTGCCCTCTGCCTTTGGTACTAAAAAAAAGAAGTGTACGATTGTTCAACCATTAATTTATTCACTTTGAATTTGCTGAGGAAATGATTTTGGATCGAATTTGGTGTGATATTTTTAAATAATATATAATATTATAAATTTTAAAATTTTAATATGAATTTAAAATAATTTTTTTAAAAAATTGATTCGATTTTATTTAAATTTTATTAATTAAATTAAATTTGATTTATTAATTTATTAAATTTTTATATATTATTTTAATAAAATTTTAATATATTTAAATAGATATATATAATTATTATTATTAATTATTTTTTGAATTAATTAACATGTCATTAAAATTAACATTTAAAAATTATGAATTTAAAAAAATTTAAATACGTATTATTTTTTTAATTAGGTATACAGTAGAGTTTAAGGTAGATTTAAATTTTCAAAAAAATTATTTTTATTTTATAAAATTTTAAAAAATATATAAATTAATAAAAATATATAACTTGATTTAATTTGATTTTTTTTTTACATTTTGATTTAAAATTTAATTCAAATTCAATATATACATTTATTATCTAAATTTAATCTGAATCAAATAAAAAAATTTAAATTAAACCAAATACCATAATTTCAAATTAATATTGATTTTCTTATTATTTTTTTTTCATCCCTGCTCAACCTCCCATGAGATTTGTGATATACTAAAAAACAAAAGTCACACGTGCCAATTTTTTTAATAAGGTCGGTGTTTTATGTTGTCAATATCGAAATCCACGACGGCTTTTCTCAGCTTTTGTTCCTTATTTTGCTGTCTCAAGTTAAACCAGCTGACGTTACCCCAAAGTTGACTGTTTTTTTTTTTTTTAATTTTTGTTACCATCGAAACCATTTTTCTTTTGCTGTACTATTTATGTGTCGTTTTCACATTCAAAATAAGCAGTCTGATCTGTTTCTTAGATGAAAATGTTATTTGCATGGTTAAATCAGAGAAAGTTTTTGTTTTTTCAAGAAATTTGAAAATTCAGAGTTTTCAAAGCTTTTGTGGTTGGTGTGTATATGGATATGGGTTTTGAGATCTGACGGTGCTTTTGTCTTGTCGTATGTTCCCACAATTTTGTCATTAGTGAATGTTTGTTTTCTTGTTGGACAGGAAATAGAGTCATTTTAAACAAAAAAAAAAAAACTCGTTTTTAATAAAGACTTAAGTGGATCAATATTTATCTGTTAATCGTTTGTTTTATCATGTTGCTGAAAGAGTCTTTAGATCGGGTGACATGATGTCTGCGGGAAGGTTGTTTTGGACGGTTAAACTTTGATTAAAGAAGATTATATTTGATAATTTAAAATATGATAAATTGAAATGATAATATGATATGAAAAATATAAAAGTAATATAATTTAAAATTTTGATAATTATTATATGTAAGTTAATTAAAAATAAAAAAATATTTTATATTTTTGTATCAATATAAATTATAACACATAAATTTTATATAAAATATGATATAAATTTTAATATTTTAATATTTTATACGATAAAAATATATAAATCATCAAATTTACAAATAATTTATCTTGCAGAGAAATGTCCAAAAATGCCTGAGGTATTATTTCTAGATGTACGCTAACATTCAAATCAATAATACATAAGAGAAGCGAAAAAAAGGAAAAAGAAAAAAAGTATGGGTTGAAGAAGAGTACGAGATTCAGGATAAATTATTTAAAATCTTATAAAACATTTATCTAAAACTCAAAGGTGCTTTTCTCTGTTGTTTTGTTGTTATTTAAGACATCAATTTTTCGTTACAATCTCCCCAAACCTTGGAAATCGGTCTCTCTAAGATTTAGTTTGATTTGTTTTATCAGTTTTTAATTTTTTTATTTTTATATATTATTTTAATATATTTAAGTAAATTTTGATATAAAATTATTATTTTTATTTTATAAAAATTTAAAAATATATAAATTAATATATATATATAATTTGATTCGATTTTTTTTATTTTTTACATTTCAATTCAAAATTCAATCCAAATTTAATATATACATTTAATATTTAAATTTGATCCAAATCAAACAAAATACTATCATTTTAAATCAATTTTTAAATTTTTCAAAATTTTTTCTCATCCCTACTGCTCCCCATGAGTGAGCGAGGAAATGGACGTCAGACGATACTCTGAGCTCTTTTTTCCGCTTCACTCGCAACCTTTTCCTCATTCTTTTATCTCAACTGTCCGTCCAAAAGCCAGACATGTTACATGGCTGTTCTTTGCTAAAACTCCACATGACACGTCATACTCACGTGATTGCTTCATCACTACGACCAGGGTCCTCTTTCTCTTCTTCATTTTTTTTTTCCCTTTTTTGAGTGAAATGGAAAATACCATTTTTCGATACGACAACCATTGATAAAGGTGTCCCTATGAAGGCATTAACACCAGGCATGCAATGAGCAAAAGAATAAAAATTAGGCATGCTGGATATTAGGGCTTGAACCACAACGACCTTAGCAAAGAAATAGTTTTGACAAAGCAACCATGTTGGTCAATCATGAAATAAAATCATGCCGACTAAAATCTTCTTATCCAATTCTAGAGTGCGATAAATAGTTTTAAATATAAAAGACTCAAACACAATGGAAAAATACGAGTTATTAAACATTTACAACGTGCACACGATGTATGCAAGGTGGCACCCTAACAAGGTAGCTCTGGTGCAGAAGGATTAGTTTCTTTAAAAAAAAAAAAAAACTGTCTTATGTTATCTGACAAAAATATTTCAGTTGAAATCATCCTAACTGAAGTTCTATTCCCTAGAAATCGCTGTTGATGAGGGCTGGTAATAAAAGCCTTCTGAACGTTGGAAACTCTGGTAAGAATTAGTTGATGGTGTGGCGAATGGAGAGACGCTGCTCATTGTAGCCCCAACAACAGAATAACCAGGCAGGGAAGGCTGCTGCAACTGGGTCACGACATAGCTATATGGCACACCATTTATTGATCCAGCAGTTGGCATGTACTAGGGCACCGCATATGGCAGCATTGTTGGCAATGGTGGCAACGGTGCAGGAGACAATGACGGAGTAGGTGGCACTTCATTTGGAGTTAAATGCTGAGTGGTGGTCATGACATTGTGTTGGTGGGATTTGGGATGTCGGAATGGTAGAACTGAAGATTGTTGGGGATTAGAAGATGGTATGTAAGGCTGGCCATTCTCAAGCTTAGGCCTCTTCTCAGAAGGGTAGTCACCAGAAGATTCTTTCATAGGATTGCCAATAACACCTTCAGAAGCAGGGGAAGAGAGGACATAAGAAAGCATCTGGGCTGATGATGTTGATGCAGTTAGCTTCGCTGCCACAGCAGCTGCTGCAGATTTCCGAGGATCTTCCTCAATGTGGTCAAAATTATCAGGAAAGACACTTGTCAGGCATATATCGTAGGAGCTGATTGCTCTGTAGCTGCTGGAATAAAACTTTGAGGTGCTATGGATATATGAGATTCCTTTGAACTTTGCTGAGCTACCAACTGGGGATTGTCACAATTTAATAACTGTCTTGCAGATATTACTAGCCTGTTCCAATTGGGACCGTGCAGCCTGTAAAACATCACGCACATGATCAGAATGCAGCCATGTATATAAAATTAAGGTTACAATCAAAGAAAGTTAACATAACCCAGAAGCCAAAAACAGAAGTTACAATATTGTTAACTGTATTTACGCTGAGATATCTAAGTTTATAGTTCATAATGTCAAAAGTATACCTAAAATATAAGTCTAGTGACAAACCTGAAGCTTGTGTATGAATTGCCTCCGGCTTGAATTCCTGATAGGATGAGTAAATCAGCTTTCTTTTAACACTACCACAAACAATATTTTTGAAAATTGATTAGTGTAAGTAACCTGCTCCTGAAGAGCCTCTCTCAAATGTGAGACAAGACTAGCTCTTGATGATGCAACAGCTGTTAGCTGCTCAATACAGTCTCTCAATATAGCATGCTGACCCTGAACCTCCTCCACAAGTGCAGGTCCACTGAACTGCCCTGTTCAAAGAAATTAGACATTTTAGAAAAAAAAAAAACTCTCCTAAGATGTTAACTAAGTCTCCACGGCATCAATTGTGCAAACAAGAAATATTTAGTCTCAAGATATTAAGAATGTTGATCAAATAACAATCCTTTTCTCAAAGAAAGAAAAAAGTAGCAACAAGGATTGTGAACAGTAGTTGAAGTTACTAACATCTCATGAAGAAACTAAAAGTATTATTAACACCAATTTGCTAAACAAGTATCGACTAATGCAGGTATACCTGAATGGCGATCAGTACAAATTTCCTTATCTACTTTCTCAATACAGCTAATAGTATTCCTACTTGCTCAATTAGTTGCATTTAGCTGGACAAATTACAAAAATTCAAGTTAACTAAGCACAACTATATTAACATGCAAGTTCCATATACAAAATCAACATTTTAAAGTGAAAGGAAGATATTCTTTGAACATATCCTCTTACAAAAGTGCAGCTTCTACAGCAATAAACTTAGCCAATGTTCCACAACTAAACAGGTCCTGAGTCCTGAAACTATTCAAAGTTTCCTCCTTTTTTTCTCTTTTGGTAAGAAACTGTTCAATGTTATCTTTTTGAAGCAAAAAGGAAGAAATTTTTGAACGTGAGTCTCCCACATGAAAAACAAAATTGGGAATTTAAATTAAACTCATTGAACTACAAAATAATCTACTTCAATTAAGCATTTAATTGCATTCAATTAAAGCTCGTGAAAGATAATGCAAACGAACTTCAAAGCACGAATTAACTATCAAATAATCAAAAAATAATAATAACAGGCGTCAACTGAAAGGGCAAAACTTTGTGGCCGAAGCGTTAAAACCCTAAAAAAAAATAGAGAACGGAGGAGAAGAAAAGAGACAGAACCTGGACAAAGCGAATGCAGATGACACAGACAAGAATCAATGGCGTGTGAGTATAAAAAGTTCGTCGATTCCCGTCGTCATGGAGAGGGAATCAGGGAAAAATCTGTTCCATTTGATGATTAAGGTTTTGCTTGAAAGTACGATACTTTGTTTTGCAGAAAGGTTCGTGCGGTTAACTGTAGGCGTAAGAAAGAAACTGCAAAACAGCAAAAGCCTTTTCTGCTTTGAAGAGAGAGTGCAGTGCAGGTTGGGGTCCAATGATACCTCAATTTGCATGTTCGAATACAAAACTCGAATTTAAAACAGCAATTCGATTTATCCAATACGTCAAATCCGAGTACCTTGATATCAAGTTTGTATAGTTCGCAAGATTAATCAAAATTTTAAATTTTAATATATTTATATTATTTTTATTAAAAATTATTATTTTATTTATATATTATTTTATATTTAAACTCGAATAAATAATTAAATATAAAAATTAAATTTATTTTTATTAAATAAATTTAATGAAGCAAAATTTTAAATCGAATTCAAATTATTCAATCAAATTTAAATTAAATTTTAAATAATAAATTTTCAAGTTAAGTAGAAACTTTAATTTTTTATTATATTCACTTATTTTCTTTTTAATTTTTATGTATGCAGTGAAGTTTTCCCAATACTACTATTGAATTAATTTAATTAGTTTAATTATTTTATTCACTTGTCAATTATAAAACATGTTTATAAAGTTTAAAACTCCATTAAGTACATAAAATAAAATAATTTTCATATTGCTATCATTTTTTTTTCATTGTTTGATGGCTTTTTCAATGCATTTATTAATAGCGTAAAGAAAATTATAAAAATTAATTTTCATACAGATTAGATGAAAACCATTTCCAGCATATTTCTTTAGATTTAAACGAATTTTGTCTAATGAGATTTAAAATTTACTTAATAATTATTTTTTTAATGTTTGTATGCCTAAATTAATTCAATAATAAGATTATCCTACTCCTTTTTATCAAAGAATGAGAGAATTAAGTACTATAATAATTAAGATGGGAACAAATCCGAGGGGCTCGGGATGAATTTTTGTTCATCTCGAATTTAATTCAATCCAATGATTTTTTTTATACTCAAATTTGATTTAATATTATGTAAAATTGTATTCAATCCGATCAGATTTAAAATTAATAAAATATTATTTTTTAATATAATTATAAAATAAAATAAATAAAATATATATAGATATAAAATTAAATAATTAATTAAAAATAATTATATATGTAACGGATCGGGATGGATTTGTCTAAAATTCGATCTCGATTTTATTCTACAATTACTCGACTCGACTTGAAATTCGATTTAAAAAAAAAATTGATCATAAAAAATCGAATCGAATCAAAATTCATCAAATACGAGTTAGACTGTAGTCTAATTATAATTGAGGGTGATCTTCTATAATGATCATTGTTTGACAGATGATATATTTTATAGTTGGTGAATTGTATAAGTATAACATTGAAGTTAGGCAAAGGGTATTCTGTGTTAGACAATAACTGACCAAAATCATAAAGTTTACAATCAGAATCATGTTCTTCAAACGATACTTACGAAAACAAGAAATACAAGAACAAACCAAAAATAAATTACATGAATTAAATTCAAAAGGTCCATGCCTTCGAATTAAATACAGCAGCTTCACAGATTTTGGAAGAACAGAGCAAAATATTTCTAAACCTGCTAATTATCAAAGTGCATGTTTCTTTACTATGATGGCACATCTAATTGAAACGATCGAAGCAGCTTTGCCCGCTGAACAAAAAACTGCCCAAATCCTCACCGCCTTAAGGTTCGTTTTCTTCGTACAAAAGGGCTGGATTTTCTTTTCTTTCCATTGCTCAATTATGTTTTCCTCCTTGCCAAGGAAGAAGGATTTCCATCGAACAGTTCATCAATGTAAGCCTCTATATCCTCAGGCTGGAACTTTATGTACTTCTCTGTTTGTCTTCCAGGATCCAAGTATCCAGAGAACCTTCCCAAGAATGATCTATAGGCTGGAATCACCACTGATGATATCGAAACCCTCAGTTCTGATTGCAGCTGCTTGTCATTCACCACCCACAGGCTCTGAGTCTTGTGAATTTCGTCGAACATGGCATTAAAGCTCTTGAATTTCTCTTTCAGGACCGGTTTCACCACCTTCCCGTTCACACTCAGTCCCTCATTGCTTAAACAACCCAAAAGCTTCGTCCAAGTCTCTCTTTGGTAATTCTTATGGTAGTTCCTAAGATAAGATGATCTCTTGCGGCGCCACGTATCCCCCATCACTTTATGGATCTCCGCTGATCCTTTGATCTTCTGCAGCATGTAACGTCCATTATTCATCATGAAAATGCATCTCAAGGAAACGTCCTTATAAAGCTTGGATTTTGCCTCCATAATCGAATCCAACAAATCCATGATTCTCATCAACTGACAGGAAAATGGGGAGTGATTTTCTTCATCGTTGTTGTAATTTTCTGAGTTGCCTTCGTAATTCTGGGGCCTACTTGTTGAATCAGCTCTTTCAATCTTGGAATGCTCCTTGAAAACTTGTTCTAACGTTTCCGTGTACTCATCACATGCATATTTGAGATAATTCATTGTGTAGCGGGTCAATGGATGAACTGCCCCACCAGGAACTGGGATTTTCCCTGTATCAGACTTAATTGAATTCTCAAGATCACAGAAAATGCAAATCGCAGTCTCGCCAATCCTACAACGAGCCGTTGTTGTTTCTGCCCTGAGCTCTTTGGCGCATTCTTCAGGAAACATACTATCAATACCGGAAAGATTATCTCGCAAGGTCTCGTACATGTCAAGAAATTTGAAGAGTTTCTCCGTGGAACGCTTGCTAATGGCAACAGCTTCAGCGAAATTCAGAAGTTGAATGAACACGCCACGTGTAAGGTTGCTGAAGAGGCTATCAGATAAGGAAGGATAATCGGAGAAGATTGTTTCAGCGAGCTTGCGCTCGCCAGAGAAGTACACATTGGCACATTGTTTGACTGCCTTGATCCATTGAGGGATCTCCCTTTCCAATACTTCCCATTGCATCTTTTGAACTTCATCAATACTAATCTTCTCGTAACCTAGCTTGTTCAAGGTCTCCTCAATTACATTCCTCCTGGTGATCATGTAAACCTCACAGCATTCGGATTCATGTCCTCCTGAGATCATCTCCTTGGCAATTTTATTCAAGTTGGCCAAAACTTCCTGAGAATACCCTGGAAAGTTGGATTCCTCATTTGATTCAACAGATTGATCTTGATCAGGCACATGGCATTGATCTGCAACCTCCTGTTTCTGATCAGGTTCCACGATTCTTGACTCTTCCATGAGAGACCTGAATTCATCCTCCAAATAAGACATAGCTCGCTGTTGAATTCTACCAATGCGGTTGATCAAAGGGCCCTGGTCGGAATCCAATTTGAAGACTGCAGATAGATTTTTGTACAGCTTTGATATCTGGTCCACAGATTTAAGAAACGACACATCATCCTCGGCAAGCTGACACGCCTTCACTTTTGTGTCAGGCGATTCATGATTAAATATTTTCTCTTCAACAAGATCCAAATACTTGTCAATAAACTCTGGAATCTCTAAACCTGCCTCAACCTCCTCCTCCTTTGGGGTGGAGCGACTTGACAAGAAACGATCAATATCTTCCGAGGCTGTTTCCAGGGTATATTTGACTTCAGGTGAAGGAGAAGATTCTCCTAGTTCCCCTCCTTCATTTTCTTTCTCTTCAGCCTTTCCAGTCTCTTCAATTTCAGTTTTTCCAATCTTCACTTCCTCTGGTTTCTCCATCTCTACCTCGGTTATCTCAGCTGCAGCTGACGACTCTTCGTTGGAAGACTTTGGTGAATCCATCGCAGGCAATGTATTGTTCGCGTCGGAGTTCTTGCCGTCGCCGTCTCCTTTGTTAAAACTTAAAGACTTTTCAGGCTGGTGATTCGTTTCCATGGCTAAGCTTTTAGGGAAAAAAAAAAAGAAACCAGAAAATGTTAAGGAAAGGAAACAAAATTGAAGGTTTGAAGAAAATTCGTGTTATTGTATATTCTTTTTGCAATTTTTTTTTCCGAGTTTTTGATTTCCATGAATCAAAATAGAAATGGTCGTAGTGGGGGAAATGTAGGGACGGAAAATTCTTGTGGAATTGGATAGGGAGAGAGTTGTTTTGGTGTTTTATCTGTTTTTAGGAGGGTTGACCAATGACCATTAACCTGTTTTAGCACCTTATTTGTGCTTCCCACGATCTCTTTTCTCCTGCTTCATCGGTTTTTTAAGCTTGGTTTTTTAGTAATTATATTAGGTGCCTTATTAGATTATGAATCAAACCACCATATATTATATATAATACACGAACAGAATCGTTGAAATCAACACGTTTTATGAGTTTATTCAATTGATTATTTGATGATGATGATGATGATGATGATGACGATAAGCAGTCGCATGATTCAAGAAGAAACAGGTCGGTGATTGTTTCTTGCAACCAAAAATAAGTACAGTTCAGTTCTACTTGGGTTGCATGGAAACAGGTCAAAGTCGATAGAGTTTGAAGTAATTAACAAGCTAACTACTAGTAATTGTTAAGTTTTTTTTTTTGGTTTAAGTTCTTCTTCCTTCGGCTTGGTGGGAGGGCCTCTGGCAATCTCCCATTCCACGCGATATATAATTCATAGGTTGGAACAACATTGTGTACAACTCTCAGGTTTTGGAACAACAGATGAAAACAATCGGCTCCGTTTCGTTGCAGTCAAAGTTCCGAGATAAATAGGGGTAATTATCATTCAAATTGGATCGGATACATTTTAATTTTTTAAGATATTATATAATATTATAAAATTTTAAATTTTGATTTAAATTTAAATTAAATTTTTATTTAATCCTAATCAAATAAAATTATATTAAATTTGGTTTGATTTGATTTATTGATTTTTAATTTTTTATATATTATTTTAATATATTTAGATAAAATTTAATATAAATTTATTATTTTTATTTTATAAAATTTTAAAAAAATATATAAAAACTTCGGTTAAATTTTTCTTTTTTAATTTCTCATCTCCTAAATCAAATTCTAATCTAATATTTATATTTAATATTTAACTTTAATTCGAATAAAATAAAATAAAAATCAATCCAAACAACAATAAATATTATAATTTTAAATTAATTTTTAAATTTTTTAAATTTTTTTCTTACCTTTTAAGAAACATATAGTGAAAACTGTTGTATACATATATATATATATATATATATATATGAGGACGATGGATTTTTTTTTTCTTTTTCAATAGGTTGATCAGATTACAGGAGATCCCATTTTCCTAAATTCTTTATTTATTCATAGAGCGGTTAAAATCACTTAAACATGATTTTTTTTTTTAATAGATAGAGATAGAGGAGGAGATAATAGAATTCGAATTCTTACTTTAAAATTTTTGAAGCGTTTTCATCCGAGTCAAATTGTATTTCATTTTCTTTAGTATAATCATTCAAACTTGAAAGATAGGTTTCAACAAATAAAAAATAGTGATTTATTTTAAAAAATAAAATAATTAATTTTTTTTAATATTTTAACCATAAAAGGGATAATAGGACCAGTTGTGTTCTTAACCAAACGAGTAAAGAAACAAATAAAGCAAATAAATGTATTATAATTCCTAGAAAGTTACATGAAATTTGAAAATCATTTGATGGGTTAGCTATTATGGCAGCATATCTCATGAAATGGATTTTACAATTTTAAATTCATGATTCTCAGTTTTATGCGTGATAATTTATTATGTTTATTTCGTATTAAATATATAAAATATAAAAATAATTATATAATAATTTGTATTGAAATATTAAAAATAAAATATATTTTTTTATTAAATGTTATGTTAATTTTAATATTAAATTTAATGCTTTAAACAGCATTGTTTTTGAAGAATCTTTTGATGTTCCCAATTCTCATGTGGATGAAGGGTTGTTTTGTTTCTTGTTTTAATGAAATCAACACGGAAGGCCAAAACCCCAGATCAGTTTTTAACTTTTTATTGTCAAGTGAAGTTTTTTCTCGTTAAAGTTCAAAGCTTTTTCACAAGAGAAAAAAAAAATTGAAAGCTTTTGGTTTAATTGGATTTTGATTGATCAAGAGCAAATGGGTTTTTGCCCCTGTTTTGGTCGGAGGAAAGCTGAGAAGCCGAAGAGTGGTGAGAAAAAAGAACTTGGCAAGAAATGCAAGCCTCAATTATCCTCTGGTAAGTTTCTTTCATGCAGTTGTTTTCTTTTCCTGTGTTTTTTGTTGCGTTTTTTGTTGCATATGCCTCATTCTTGTTGTTTTCCAGTTTCTTTTTTGAGTTTACATACGTTTGTGTTTATCTTGATTTAATATGATTTGTTTAATTAGTTAAGATTGCTTAATCCATTTGTTTGCTTATAGAATGATTAGCCGAAGCGATATAAGGGTTTAAGATTTAATGCTTAGTTGGGAACTTGGGATAAAGTTTTGGCTTTGTGCAAGATAGAAGTGTTTATTGTTGAAATCATGTGAATTTAAGCTGATTCTGCCTTGGCTTTTGCTTTTACTATATCTTGCTTGAGTCAGTAACTTGTAAGATTTGTCATTACTGCTTTCTTTTTACTTGGTTTCTTTTCCTAGATGAATCAAGCTAATTGGAGATGTTTTGGAAACTGGTTAATAAGATTCCAAAGGTGGCTTAACTTCAGAGGACTAGTCTATTACATCCCAGCCAAGCAGTTTGGATTCAAAATATGTTTCTGTAGCACACATCTTTACACCTAAATAAATTTGAGTTTAAAAGATCTCTGACATTTACTTGTTAACCAAAGTGGCATGATATATATTCAGGCCATCTAACCATGCCTAAACAAAAACAGGATTTGCTTCAGTAGGATCAAAAAGTGGTACAGACTTAAGATGGGAATCATCAGCTCCAAAAAATGAGCCAGCCTAATGCTGGCAATAGAGCTCAGACTTTTACCTATAGACAACTAGCAACCATAACAAAAAATTTTAGAAAAGAATCCTTGATTGGGCAAGGTGGATTTGGGGCTGTTTATAAAGGGCAATTAGAAGGTACTGGTCAGGTACATTTTCGAATTTCCAGCCTGGAACTTTGTTCCTCCCTATTTCCCAATTTCCTTCTTAATCACATGCATTGTGGTTGTTAGCAGCTTGTAGCTGTTAAGCAACTTGATAAGACTGGGCTCCAAGGGGAAAAGGAGTTCCTTGTCGAAGTTCTCATGCTTTCTCTTCTATGCCACCCTAACTTGTCAATTTGATTGGTTACTGTGCTGAAGGGGATCAACGCCTTCTTGTCTATGAGTACATGCAGCAGGGATTCTTGGAAGATCACCTGCATCGTAATATTTTCATGCCTTTTCCTTTAATCTTGTAAAAGAATTCGTTTGTTAGAAATCACTTCACTGGTTCTATTCAGACCTCCACAATGGGTCTCAAAGAAACTCACTCACTCACTATAACAGCTTCAAAAACCTTTTTGGGTTTCTTTTCCTACTAGTTCAGTCCTACTGTGTTGACAGTTAATATCCTGACTATGTTTCTGCATCTTTCTAGAAACCATTTTGAGTTTCTATTCCTACAAATGACGCCCTTGTTTCTACATCTTTTTGGTAACATAAAGAGATAAGCAATGATTTTTGCAGATATTACACCTGATCAGAAACCTTTGGATTGGAATACAAGAATGACAATAGCTGCTGGTGCAGCCAAAGGTCTGGAATATCTTCACACTGAAGCCAGTCCTCCTGTTATATACAGAGATTTAAAATCATCTAACATACTATTAGGTGAGGGTTTCCACCCAAAACTCTCTGATTTTGGGCTTGCAAAATTTGGTCCAAGTGGAGATAAATCACACGTTTCCACTAGGATCATGCGAACCCATGGTTACTGTGCCCCTGAGTACCTCAATAGTGGGAAATTGACTATGAAGTCTGACATCTTTAGTTTTGGGGTAGTCCTGTTGGAGCTGATTACTGGACGTAAAGCTTTTGATGATAGCCGTGCTCATGAAGAACAGTTCCTTGTTGATTGGGTAAATACTTCACGTAATCTATATTTCCATTTGGCTGAAACTGTTCTACTTTATGATTGTTCCCCAAAGAAATGTTATTTATACTTGGCCATACAAAGATTTATTAGTAAAGTTGGCTTGAATGTCACTTCACATGATGTAGAAGATGCGAACTTCTACTGGTCAGCTCTTTAAGGATTAATAACTAACCAAGGTATCTTTAATTATGGCTTTACCCTATGTACTGGTCTGCTTTCATGATCACTGAATTTAGTTGCTTTTAATTTGCTGGGACTCGTAAGAATGTATTTTTTTCCTGCATGGCACCCTGACTTTAACAGTATAGTTTTTGCTGAATATGTGTTCCTAAATGCAGCTTGGTTATTGAACGGTAATTACATAATGCAATTAGACATAAACTTGAAGTGCACCATATTTACATTTGAAGTGGCCAAGTAAGAATAAGAGTGGATATGCATTTTTCTGTGGCACTCATGCTGAAGAATCCATGCTTTTTGAATTTTCAATATGGGGATGTTCCTAGAATTCAGTTGGATTAATTTGTTTCTCCTTTTTAAATATACTTTCTAGCAATGAGTTTTCTGACCTGTCAATGTGTGTGTGTGTGTGTGTGTATACTATTTTGTAGGCATGACCTATGTTGAAAGATGGAATGAACATTTTGAACTTTGCGGATCCACTGCTGAGAGGTCACTTTTCCAAATCTACATTGAAGAAGGCTCTAGAGGTCACCTTTATGGGCATCCAAGAAAATGCTAATTCCAGACCCTCTATTAATGATGTGGTCCTTGCTCTAAATTATTTGACTTCTCATCCATATAACCCCAATGAAGCTAAAAGGATTAGTGTCAAAGGGGCCTGAGAACAACGACTCTCCAAAGGAAACAGCCAGGATGTTAGACAGGGATTTTGACAGAGAGCCAGCTGTTGCTGAGGCCAAGATGTGGGGAGAGAGTTGGAGAGAAAAAAGACGACAGACTGCAGAAAATGTTTCTGATGGATCAAACAGGTAAAAAATCCAGAAATTATTTGTAACTTATTTCTATTGTTTTGCAGGGAACATTGTATATTTAGTTTAAGCAGCAATGGTTTCCAACAAACTATATTTATTTTCCATTGATCTTTTATAATCTTTTCCTCCAGATGGGTGCACAAAGATCAAGTTGGATCATAAGTTGAGCAACTGGTACCAATGCAATGTGGAAGAGTTGAATTGCTCAAACATGGCCAGAGAATTCTCATGTCATTGTTGAAACTCTGGCTGCATTTACAACATCTCTCTTTGCAGAGATTGATCATCCACAAATCCCAATGGAATTGTGCAAGAAGATACAAAGATTAGAAGCCTAAATTTGAACTACATGCCTTTGCTTTTTCTGAATTCTTAGTTAGAATACAATATAAGGTGACCATATGGGGATGGGTTTGCAGTTGTCTCTGATCTAGTGGTAAATTCCTTGTTGACTCACTCAATAATATAACTTCCATAACTTGATGTTCTTAACTTATTACCTGTAAATGAAACTATCCTTTCATCTTTCATGTAAATGAAACATCCATATCCTGCTCTTTTCAAGTCTGTCAATTATGAAATCTTGATTACACTAATGGATGTTCCAATTAAGCTCATAAGTAGCTTTGATTCATATTATAATTGAAGCAATAGCAACAAGATGGAATAAATGTACAGTTTGGAATTCAAAGTCCATAATGCTTAACCATTAGTCCATGGAACCATCTTTAGCAAATAAAATTTATTCTAAGATATAGAATTATTTGTGAAGTCACCCTAATGTTTTCCATTTTTTGGGATGAAATTATTGAACGAACCAAGTTAGGGTCAAACTGAGTAGTTTTATTATTCTTGAGACATAAGTTTTAATTCAAGTTAATATCAACTTCATACTATTTTACCTTTTTCATAAATTAAAATAAGGATTTAACTTTGAATGGGTTAGTGCAGGATCATGTCATCATATTCGTATGGTTAAGTCAATCTGATTGATTAAAAAAATTTCATTCATTAATTATGATATTATTTTTGTAAAAAAAAAATTAATACACCAAATTGATACAAAAAAAATGTCATTAAAATTATAAAAATATGAGATTAAGTGCAAAAATTCTCAAGAATTGATTTGATTAGTAAATTGCATTTACCTGTACTCTTCATGTCATGCCCAAGAAAATCAAACTTGAAAAAATTGGTGAAAGTGACTGAACCATTTAAATTGGGGAACAAGTAAGCGAATCGTCCATGTGATCTTGGCATTAAGATCTTCATTTTTTTTCAATTTTCAATCAGTATTTCCAGCTATCATATATTATTATTATTATTAAATTCCTCGAAATCTTTCAATTTGATGATGAATGATTTTTTTTTTTCAATAATTTTCATGCTTTCTTCAAGTCATGGTCGGCTATGGTTAAACCAATGGGTTCATTTCATCTGATAACCACCCTTTGTACAAATTTAATTACCCTTTTAAAGCACGATTAAGATGTGATTTATGGATTAATTATGAAAAAAATGAGGTTTTTTATTAAACACAAAGCACGTAATTAACTCAAAATTAATTAATTTAAATTAACGTAAAACTTTACATATTTAAATATTTCGATATAAAAAATCAATTCAATGAGAGACATAAATTCTACTTCTTTAAAACGCTCAAATACCACTTTGGATGAATCCATTATTAATAATTTGCAAAAAAAAAATTATAATTATACTTTTTATTTAAATTAACACGAAACTTTATATAAATCACCCACGCTAAACATCTCCGTCAGAGAGATGAGGTTAGAGTTGAACAAATTGCTTGCTAAAGTCCAAAAGAGAAAACGACCCACTTGACTTTAGCAAATTCCAATGTTAATTTTGTATTTGGATTTCAGCGAGAGGGGTGCATGCATGGAATCATGGGTGTTGCATGAATTTATTATTAAATAATATTGAATTATTCATCTATTTATTATATTATATAACAGAGTAATTATACGAAGGTGAATTTAAGTAAGTTTCAAAAGCGAACCGGGTCCAGCCGGGCCTCACATCACACTGGTTGGTACTTGTGGGTTACCCACCACAATCGGTCAAACTCAATCACTGCCCAATTACAAATGGCCACGTCACATTCCTGACTGAAAAGCTCCGAATCAGATACAGAACAATCAATCAAGAATCTCTGTTCATCTAAACACAAAAAGGAAAACCCACAAAAAAACTCCCACCATTGTTTTTAAAAGCTCATGCCTTGTCCCTGACTCGTCCCCGACTTGCCGGAACTCTATTAACTCCCCCCGTCCTTACTCAGTCCTCCCATGGCCTTACATTTCTCAACTTAAAAGCTCCTTCCTTTTCCCTCGAAAGCTAATTTTTTATTTTTACTTTTTCTGAGAGTGAGGGTAAAAGAGAGAGATGTATGTGGTGCCGCCACCGCAGCGATCGAATCCGGGTTCCTCCGGCGGCGGGTCGGGTGATTTACGGGTTTACCAAACTTGGAAAGGCAGAAATGTAAACTTTTCCTCTTTTTTTTTTTTTTACTATTTTTATCCTTTTTGGGGGGGATTTGGATCCTATTTCCTTTTTCAGAATTCAAAATCATTCATTTCCCTCTTTCCGTTTTATTTGCACATTAATTTTTGTTATATGTAGTGATTAAAAAGACAATTTTTATCCATGAATTTTGCAAGTCATTAAATTTTTTTTTTTTTTTGCAGATATTTTTATTTCAAGGGAGGCTTATATTTGGACCAGATGTAAAATCATTAGGGCTAACTATTTTACTTATAGTAGCTCCGGTGTCCATTTTCTGTGTGTTTGTTGCCAGGAAATTGATGGATGACTTTCCTCATCACTGGGGTATTTCAATCATGGTTGTTGCCGTTGTCTTCACTGTCTATGTAAGTCTCTTTACAATTTCATGTTTGAATGAGTTGTCGTCTTTGGATTTTCTTTTTCACTTGATGGGAAGATGATGTATATTACGGTCCCACTGAAGTGGGGTTTCTAGGAACGGTAACATTTTTTCCATTTAGTGTTGGTTCATGACATTTACCATTTTACCAGATGGTTGATAGGCCCCCTTTTGTTAATGGTTAGCTATGTTGGCACAAATTTGTAAGTTTTCATGATCATAGCTTATATGATAGTTTAGTACAGCATGGATAGTGGGATAGCAGTATTGATCAAGTTTGAATTTACGAATGGTACAAGAGTGCAAGGGAATTCTACGGTTTCTACCACATAAAGTCTATTATAATTTGCAATCTCGTTTATTGCTATTAGTTTGTCCTTAAGGGGTCCTAAATACACAACTGGTCTCTTGGCTTATCAACCATGCACTTTCATCCTAAGCAATGATGTGTTGAGAGTGTTTTACCGCCTGGACTATTGATGCAAATGGCATTCACAGTTGCCTTGAGTGCCAGTTAGCCTGATTTTTCTGGATGGCCATGGACATGGCTACCTTGTTTCAAAAGATTCAAATGGTGTCTTAATGTGCAAAACAAAAAATTCCCCTCGTTTTTACACAATTTATCATGCATTTGTTAGAATTTTGGAGAATTCTATGTGATTTCTCTGAAACAGATCTTGAAGGTCATAAAGATGTTTGTTTCTTCTTTCAGGATTTAGTTCTTCTACTGCTAGCATCCGGAAGAGATCCTGGTATAATTCCGTGCAATGCACACCCCCCGGAGCCAGAAGGTTTCGATGGGAATTCAGATGTTGGGGCTGGTCAAACTCCACAGTTACGATTGCCACGCATTAAAGAAGTGGAGGTCAATGGAATCACTGTGAAGATCAAGTATTGTGACACTTGCATGCTTTATAGACCTCCTCGCTGCTCACACTGTTCAATCTGCAATAACTGTGTAGAACGATTTGATCATCACTGTCCTTGGGTTGGGCAATGTATTGGACTGGTATGTCATCATTTTCTTTAGAATTATGTCCTGTTCTTGAACATCCAAAGAAGGATTTTCTCTCTCATCATCCAAAGGAAATGGAAAAGATAAAAACAAGAAGCCTTCATTTTGTGCCTGTGTTTCCATTTCTTTTATGTTGCATTTTGCTAATTGGTGTTTAGAGATTTTAGTATTACTAGTTGTGGGTTGGATAACACAATTGGAGATGAACAGGATGATACATGTTTTTGTATATATTCCCATCCTTAGTTCTCCTTGTGGAGGTCAAAACTGTATGGACAAAGTTCAAAGTGACAAATGTTCAACTTGCTTGTATTACTTACACATTGCAATTATTTTGAGTTCAGTCATTCAGTGAAAAATAGGTATGCTAGAAAGCCGAAAGTGTCACGGGTCGAGACTTAAGTTCCGAACTCGCGTGGCTCCGGGACTCGGGCATTCACCCTTCCGGCGTCTCAGATCAGCCTTCCCGCCACGGTTCACATCCTTGTGAGGTATTGTCTGGTTTGGCCCCCCTGACCTCACGATTTTATCCTACAAAAGACGCCTCACAAGGTGAAGGTGGTGTGAACCCTTTTATACCCCAAGGACCTTCCTATTATGTTCGATGTGGGATTCGGGACTCTTCCTTAGGTTCGTGACATTCTCCCGCACCTAACCTCGTGATGCCCTCGTCACGGAGGCTGACTACCTTGCCTGCCTCCCTTGAGGTGCTTGGCGTGGATCGAACGGTTTAGGGCTGGCTCTGATACCACTTGTCACGGGTAGAGACTTAAGCTCCGAACCCGTGCGGCTCCGGGACCCGAGCATTCACCCTTTCGGAGTCCCAGATCAGCCTTCCCGCCACGGTTCACATCCTTGTGAGGTATTGTCCGCTCTGGCCCCTCTGACCTCACGATTTTGTTCTACAAAAGACGCCTCACAAGGTGAAAGTGGTGTGAACACTTTTATACCCCAAGGACCTTCCTATTATGTTCGATGTGGGATTCAGGACTCTTCCTTAGGTCCGTGACATTCTCCCGCACCCAACCTCGTGACGCCCTCTTCACGGAGGTTGACCATCCTGCCTGCCTCCCTTGAGGTGCTTGGCGTGGATCGAACGGTTTAGGGTTGGCTCTGATACCACTTGTCACGGGTCGAGACTTAAGCTCCGAACCCGCGCGGCTCCGGGACCCAGGCATTCACCCTTCCGGCGTCGCAGATCAGTCTTCCCGTCACGGTTTATACCGTTGTGAGGTATTGTCCGCTCTGGCTCCCCTGACTTCACGGTTTTGTCCTACAAAAGATGCTTTACAAGGTGAAGGTGGTGTGAATCCTTTTATACCTCAGGGACCTTCCTATTATGTTCGATGTGGGATTCAGGACTCTTCTTTAGGTCCGTGACAAAAGCATGGTCTTCATATCCATTTAAGAACTTAGATTAGCAAATACATGTTAATGGTTGCAAAAGTTTCTGATTAATAGTGGTTAAAATTGCTATTGATTTGATGTTTTTCTGATTTTCTCTTTCTCATTCTGTCTAGCACTCACAGTTATTTTATTTTCATGTACAGCGAAATTACCGGTTCTTCTTCATGTTTGTCTTCTCGACAACCCTTCTTTGTATATATGTTTTTGCATTCTGTTGGGTCTACATTAGAAGGATCATGGCATCAGAGGGGACAACAATTTGGAGAGCCATGATTAAAACTCCAGCTTCCAGTGTTTTAATAGTTTACACTTTCATCTCAATGTGGTTTGTTGGTGGTTTGACTGCCTTCCATTTGTATCTGATCAATACAAACCAGGTAAGATACTCATCCTTCTCTTATCAAATCATGTTGCAGAAAAGAGTCCATTAATGTACTGTTACATTATTTTATTTGTTAGATTGGTGTAACTATCTGTATGTCTTGCTTCTGCAGACAACATATGAGAATTTCAGGTATCGATATGATCGCCGAGCTAACCCCTATAACAAAGGTGTGGTTGAGAACTTCAAGGAGATATTTTGTTCTAGCATTCCCTTATCCAAGAACAACTTCAGGGCAAAGGTGCCCAGGGAACCTGTGTTACCAACACGAGCTGGTGGTTTTATGAGTCCAAATATGGGGAAGACGGTGGATGACATAGAAATGGGTAGGAAGACAGTGTGGGCCGATATGGGGGCTGGCACTAATCATTGTGAAGGGCAACTTACAAGTGACCGTGTAAATGTTAAGGAGGGTGAATTAGGAGAATTGTCTCCAGATATTAGAACTACAGTAGATGACAGAGGTGACCGTGCTGTTATACATCCCAGGAGATCTAGTTGGGGGAGAAAAAGTGGTAGCTGGGAAATGTCACCGGAAGTTCTTGCTTTGGCTGCTAGAGTGGGGGAACCAAATCGAGCTGTTGGGAGTAGCAGCAGCAGCTTGACAACTGATAATCGCCAGACATAACCAATGCTGTGATATTGACTGTAGGATACGGAAAAGGGTTTGATTGCTAATGTTCCTCGACTTCCTCCTTCAATCATGTGCATTATGGGGACATTTGTTTTCGGCAGGGTGTTTGAAAGTGTTGGTTGGGCCCTTGTTCTTTGACGAAGAACTGGTGTGTTGTATAAGAGTGAGCTTTTTCAGTTTTGATTTTGTATTTGTGGAATTAGTTGGTTTCTAATTGTATTGACCTTGTGGATTCATTTTAGTGTCTTATAGTGCTCATTTCACCTCTGGGTACTTTGATGTGTGCTACTGGCTGATGGGCTCTCACTGAATTAAGTAAATTGGGTCAACAAGAAAGACTGGTCATGGCAATCAAATTCTAGTTAGGCTTCTCTTCTTTCAAACCTCAACCAAAACGAAATTAAGAAGTGGAAGCATACTAGTATTAATTAGAAACATGTGACTTGGAAGTTGCTAATTCTGACTTGAAAGACCAGTCAAAATTAAAATCCCAAGTTTCAATTCTAAATAATGCCATGTCATGTAAAACGTTCCACATCAGAATTAAAGGTATTAGTTGCACTCTCCTAATGTCACAGAGCATGAATGGCCGTGTACAAGTGCGATTCATAAAACAGCTAACTTAACATCTGTCTCCATATCTATGAAGCCTTAAAGCTTGGATGACTTGAAACAGTTCTTCTGTACTGCCAATTACAAAACCTCTTTCAAGTTTCCAATAGAAAAACACAAACACCACCCTCATCAATGACATTATGGTAACAAGATACAGAATTAATGTGGGGCCTGGCTATACTGATTTATACTTAGCTTAGCTGCCAATTAATGCAATCTTTGATCAGCTTTATTTTGTTTATTTACTTTTGCATTAATATTCAATTTGTTAGTCATTTTGGGTTTTTTTTTTTTTTTTTTACATAATACTTAACTATTTGCGAATTACTATAAAATCCAGATAAATATAACTTTCAATGTCAAAGTAGGAGAAAAAGAAGATATAGGGAGCCAGTTCCATTGCAATGCAATCTGACTGATGCTCACATTAGCACAATAACTTGGTAAGATGCAGCACCCGACGATATTTATTTTAAGGATATTTTGAGTTCAAAGGACATCGATTATTTTTTTTATTAAAAGTTATGAGTAGATAATTAAAAATATTTTAAAATTTTTAATTAATTTAATATATACAATATCACGTTAACTTAATTACATCATTATTTTAATCCATTAACCCCTCACTTTACGTACATAAATAAAAACATTCAATATTATCATTCATTCTTATTCTATTCTTTCATTCATATTTTTTTTCTCATTCCGACTTTCTTCGTACCAACCTTAGAACCTCTCTCTCTCTCTCTCTCTCTCTCTCTCTCTTTCTGATTTCAGGTTTTTGACACTCGTTTCGAAGCCGCGACACCTACAAGTTTAGAAAATATCTACAAGTAAAATTAAAAGGGGTAACTGTCCAATCAACAAAAGCCTGGACCAGCAGCAAGGTAGTTTTATTTTGTTATAAATCTCATCTCAAGACTTTCAATGTTCAGTTACAATCAGAGAAACAGGGAGAGTTCTGTAATTTGACTTTACCTTTAATGGGCTAAATTGTCTGGGCACCTCTCCTAATTTTATCAACCGGTTTTTGGTTACTGATTGCTAGAAACTGTGCTGTGTTGGGAAAGTTCCCGGTTAAAAACTGTCTTGCAATACTGTTTCTTATGGGTAGTTTTTCTTTTTAAATTACTTAGAAAACAGCTAGGCGGATGGTAGTAGACTAGTAGTAAGTAGAACCCAAGGCCAATGCTGCCTGTCAGCTCAACATGAATTTTCATTTTTAACAAATTTCACTTAACTAAGTCACCTTTCCATTTCTTCTGGACGGATTACATTACATCAGATACTTTTGTCCTGGGAGATAAAACTCCCATACTCATGTTGGAGGGACAAATCAGGTGAAGTAGGTGAGTTCCCTAACTCTCTTTGTTTTCAGCAGTTGAGTTCATTGAGCTTCATATTTTTTTTTATCAGGTCGGTTTCTTTTTGGCCCTTTAATCTCCTTTTAGCTTTCTAGGTTGATGGGAATGATATGGATTTTCATCTGGGTTTTAATTGCTTTATGTTGGATGGTTTGCTTTAATGGCAGATATGTTCAAGAATCAACTGCAGGAACTTGCACAAAGAAGCTGTTTTAATCTCCCTTCTTATGCCTGCATCAGAGAAGGACCTGATCATGCACCAAGATTTAAAGCGTCTGTGAACTTCAATGGTGAGATCTTTGAAAGCCCAAGCTACTGCCCTACACTGAGACAGGCTGAGCATGCTGCTGCAGAGGTAGCTCTCAGTATTCTGTCTGCAAGGGGGCCTTCAAGGTCTCTCACTGCAAGAGTTCTTGTGAGTTCGTTTACATATTAATTAGCTTTTTGTTCGGTAGTTTTCTTGATGGTCGACGAGATTAAAGCACACCCTTTTGTCTCTCTTTAGATTAATATGTCTCATCGTGTTTCCTTGCTTTTGTAATGCAATGAAGGATGAGACCGGAATTTATAAGAACCTCCTTCAGGAAACTGCTCATAGAGCTGGGCTTAACCTCCCTGCGTACACCACTATAAGATCAGGTCCTGGTCATGTCCCAACCTTCACTTGCACTGTGGAGCTTGCCGGTATGAATTTCACGGGTGAACCAGCCAAAACGAAGAAGCAAGCTGAGAAGAATGCAGCAATTGCAGCCTGGTCTGCCTTGAAAAGAAGTAAAATTCCATTCCTAATTTTAGATTATTGTCTTATGTTAGTATTTGTATAATAGCGGGTGTTTATTGAACATATTTGTACAGTGCCAACCTTGGATTCATGGACAAATAAAGAAGCCGACAATCGTGAGGATCAGGATCAGGCAGTTGTGTCAAGAGTCCTCTCAAGCTTCAGGCCAAAGGATGACAGCAAACAATTTAGGAGGAGGGATTACAACCAAGGAAAAAGAAGAGTGGTCAGGGGTAACAGGGACATCGGGGCTCCATTTTCTTCCACCTCTGGTAACTCTCTGATTCATCAACAATGGAGGCTTATGGATCTCTTAATGGATTCAACCTTGGATGGTTCAACACAAAAACAAAACAGCTTTGTATCTCTCCTTCCTCCACCCCCACCTAGAACAGCTTCAAAGATCTTACCACCAACTCCACCAAGGGACAGTCCATTTAACCATTCATCTAATAGACCTATTCTGCCTCCTCCACTTGAAGAACATCTAAAGGATGAGGAAGAATGGCTTGGTGTCAAACAAGATCGTGTCATCAACAAGTACATTGAAAAGGAAGGTTCAAGTTCTAGCAATTTAGTTTCAAATAGTAACGTCTCTGGGGCAAATACTAGTAGTAGTACTTCTATATACAGGCCAGTTCCGATATCCAGTACTGGGAAACCCAATACTTGCAAGCATGACAGCGCAACAAGAACTGAAGCAAACCAGATTATCAGCAGGATTTTTGGGTCTCCAAATCCATCGCAAATGACACCAACTTCTGTCAAGACACCTACAATGGCCCGGAACATGTACACTGGAGGGTTTAACCCACATAGGATTGCCCCAGCAGTTAAAATCAGATCAGTGATTCCAGTTTGTGCAGCTCCACCATCACCAAACAGACCCCAGGAAATAGGATCAATCCCCTCAACAAGCCTAAATACTGCTGCTTCTCCGTCTAGTTCAATGTCCATGGAAATAGGATCAACTGAGGTCTCATCACCAGCCAGCTCAGTACTGTTCCATAAGTCACAGCCAATCTCTGACCAACTCAGTTCTGAGTTGATGAATCTACAATTAACGAAGTAAAGCCAAAGAGATCATCTTTTCTAATATCAAGTGATTAACCCATTATTAGCATTTCTTGCATGTTTTTATCTCTTGGGTTGTCCGCTAAATGTGTTTTTGGCCTTTGTAAAACCATGGTTTTTCATTTTTTTTCTCCCTTTTTCTTGTTTTCCTGGATGACTTTTGCATGATGGAGTATAATTTTTATATAAATTGTCACCCTTGACATTTATTAATCACTGCAGCAAGAGAGAGAAAGATAGGGCAATGGGCATTAAATGGGATCTGGGGGTGTGGGTTGCAGGAGATAAGAAAGAGAGAGGGGCAGATGGGTTTAGCGATGAAAGGCACACAGAGTGTTAGAGGACGAACAGACAATTGCAGCGATAAACGCAAGCAATTAAGTTACGCTCTCAGCAAATATTTAATGCCCTTGTCTTCACCATTAATGCTCCCTTGCATTCTTCCTCATCTTCCTTCCCTCTCATTTATTATCACCTTCTTCTTTTAATACTTAATGTATTTCATCTTTTTTTTTCCTATTCTATTTTATTCATCTTTCTGCTTCTTTCTTTCTTTTGTTTTTACACTTATTGTCCTCGAGAGTGAGTTTTTTAGACCTTGAAAACTATACTAGACTTCCTGGAAATGGTAACCATATATATAGATCATAGGGGCAGGGGAAATGGTGGGAATTTTTATTTATTTATTTTCCAAATGTTTTGAACTCCAAAGTAGCCGTTGGGTTTAGGGTATGGGGCACATTGGGCAATGCATGCACAAAGTAGGGTAGCTAGTGTCCTATAGCTCTTGCATCCCCCATGTGTTTAAAAACCTCTGGCCCCATTGGCAATTGGGCACAGTTTAACAGTTACTTTCAGGTTTCAATCTAAATTGTGAAGCTAAAGGCAACAAGGGTCAGCCGCAGGGAACTGGTGGCCTTGGTGGGCTTGAGGGATACATGTACGCAAAGGCAGGACGGAACTTAGCATTAGCATCACCCAATGCCCTCAGATCACTGGTATTTACACAGCCTGATAACAGAGAACTTGAGATGTTTTGCCTGCGAGATTTGTGTCATTTAATGTGCTTCTAGCAATTGATGGGTGCTTTAATCCACCGCAATCACAATGCCAGACTATATCTATATATATATGATAGCCGGTTGTGTTACGTATCTGGTTCTGATAGCCAGTTCTCAATATGCTGATCATGAAAGCAGGTGACGGTGGCAAGTGGCAACAATAATAAAGGAGTTCCAAGTTTTCAGCCACGTTGGCATTTGAGTTTAAAAAGTGAGGTTCATGTACCAAAATGAAAATATCAAGTGCGGCTTGAATTGAGAAATCTCAAGGTTCATGATTATAGAGATGATACTAAAACTGAGAACTGGACTGTCCCTCAAGGGCTTCACCTAGTAGACAAGGATCAGCTTTCACAGACTGGATCCTAGACCCTATAAGAAGGGTCGTTCCCATTATTGGGCTCTCCAGACCAAACCCTCCAATGGCATCAAGAACCTTTTTCTTTGGGATTGAGGCCTAAAATCAGGCCCTAAAGGAAGTCCTTTAAACAGATCTTGCTGCTTTTGAACTTGGGTATTTATAAAAGAAAATTTCAGATGGAGCATGCATTTTCAAAACTCTGGATTGGCAGAAGCCAGTTGGCTGAAGAAGAGAAGATCAGAACCCATAAAAGAAAAGGAAGAAATTATTAGATATGTAAATTAATAGTTGTTTAATGTTTCAAACCCACCTAGCCTGAAGAGACGAATCCCCCCAATCTGAAAGGGAAAAAAGGGGAATTTTGGCAGCATCCCTCTCTTTCCTGGAATTATAAAGTACTATTATTAGGCAATAGGGAACAGCATAGGATGCTGTTTGCTTTACCTTTGTTTGGAGAACCTAATTGCTTGGAAGCTGGAAACTTTTGAATCTAACAATGACACTTTTGCAAACCAATCCACCTTTCACCAATTCTCCTCTTTTTCTTTCTCCTTTTCTCGTTTTTTTCCTTTCCTGATCCCTCATAGTGCTGCTGTACTCTTACGACTATCTTTATTCTGGTTTCTTCTGTACACAAAATATAGTGATTGATATCTGCAATGTGAAAAATCATTTGCCTTCCTCCTGCTGATATTCCATATATATGTAATCATATTCAGTTGTACTAAATTATTAGTCCATATTTTGAGTTGGAGAAAAGGATTCAAACTCTATTTTTAACAAAAGATCATGTCAGGATCATTAAATCAAATGTTCAAATAACCTTACCATATACATATATAATTGGCTGTAACAATTGATGCCTTCATTGTTATAATTTGAATGGTTGTTTTTTTAGATTGAATTTTTTTTGAAAGAGTTTGTTATTGTATAAGCTTTTTATACATAACAACTATTCATTTTTTTGGTTTAATGTGCAACTTTCAATTTTTTTATCTGGTACATAAATACAAATATAATACATTGAAATATCTTTAATTCTACTTATTAAAAAATATATCTTTAATTCTATCGCTATAATAACTTCTAAAAAAATTCCTCAACCAACCCAAACGAAGGGCTACAACATTAGTAAACACTATACACACCCTCCTTCTCTAAATCCTTCCTAACAATCCCCCCTTCTTCCCTGTCTTTGTATGTCTTATAGCAATAACAATGGCTCTTACAGCTGTTCATGTCTCCAACGTTCCAAACCTCGACCAAGTCGCAAAAAAAGCTTCACTTTCTCTCTACTCAACCCGTTGTTCCCAAGGTACGTTCAAGTTCAACATTGCACCATTTCTTTCTTGTTTCTTGATCTTCATTCTAATCTGCAGGGTTGTTCTTTGTTTTTGCTAACGATGAATATATGTTTTTCTTCGTTTTGGTTTAGGGTTGGAGTTGAAAATGGCAGCATCGTTTAAGATACCAAAGTTTTTGGTAATAGGGCATAGGGGGCATGGGATGAACATTGTACAAAGCTCTGATTCAAGAATGACAGCCATTAAAGAAAACTCCATTCTCTCCTTCAACTCTGCAGCTAAATTTCCCATTGACTTCATCGAGTTTGACGTTCAGGTAACCATTCAAATTCTTATTAAAACTCCTCTCTTTTCTTCTTTGTTTGTTTGTTTGTTGTCGTCTTTGAATGAACCGAAATCTTTGAAGTTAGAACACATGAAACACGTTGTTGTGCCGGTAGGCGTCGTACGCTCACCGCTTACGACAAGGCATTTTGTCTTAATCTGAGTGGATGGGTGGATCAAGTGGGTTCTTTTTCTTCCCCACGTGCCTACAAGCGCGTTTCCAAAACGTTTACTAGCTTTCCAAAAGTAAAGAAAGCCATTGTGTTTTTTTTGTAGGTGACAAAAGACGACTGCCCTGTCATTTTCCACGACGACTTCATCCTATCTGAAGAAAATGTATGTAACACTTTCTTTCTTATCTTCTAAACTACTTTGTTTTTTTACATTTTCCTACTGTGTTTGTGAAAATTAATTTGGTATTCCAGGGTACTGTGTTTGAGAAGAGAGTCACAGAGTTGTGTTTAGCAGAATTTCTTTGCTATGGAACCCAGAGAGAAGCAGGGAAAGAGGGGAAATGTTTGTTGAGGAAAACAAAAGATGGGAAAATTGTTAAGTGGAATGTAGAAACTGATGATTCACTTTGTACATTGGAAGAAGCTTTCCAGAAAGTTGAACCTTCTTTAGGTTTCAATATTGAGTTGAAATTTGATGACAATATTGTTTATCAGCAACACCATCTCATCCATGTTCTCCAAATCATCTTGCAGGTACATCGAAGGAGGAAAATTATATGTAATTTTTCTTTATATGAGAAAGGATTTTCTTCTTATATGCTGTGAATTTTATTATGTGAAAGGTGGTATTTGAGTTTGCTAAAGATAGGTCCATAATCTTCTCCAGCTTTCAGCCTGATGCAGCTCAACTTTTTAGGAAATTACAGAACAACTATCCTGTAAGGACTCTAGCTACATTTTTTATGCATCATATATATCTGTGAATGATGTTTTTAGACTGTTTTTTATTGATGTTTAGCTTGGAAAATCAACAGGTTTTCTTCTTAACAAATGGTGGGACTGAACTTTACTATGATGTGAGGAGGAATTCCCTGGAGGAGGCCATAAAGGTCTGCTTGGAAGGAGGTTTACAAGGGATTGTTTCAGAGATCAAAGGAGTATTCAGAAATCCAGGAGCAGTGCCTAAGATCAAAGAGTCTAAACTCTCTCTCCTGACATATGGCAAACTGAAGTAAGTTCCTAATAAACTTCAACATGTTTATCTAAATCATAATCTTTCATGCCTGGAAAATTTTACCTTGTCAGGCCAGGCCATCATAAAATTCTGATGTGCTTTTTGACTGTTTAAAAAGTTGTCATAGTCGAATCTTCCACTTCTTCTCCAACCTGTTAATACTCTAAACTAAAGCTTGACAGGCTGTTTTAATGCTCGGAAGGTTGTATCTAACTTTGAATTTTGCTTGTTACTGCAGCAATGTGCCTGAGGCTGTTTACATGCAACATTTAATGGGGATCGATGGAGTGATAGTTGATTTTGTTAAAGAGATCTCACAGGCTGTGGACGACATGATTAAGCCTGTCAAGGCAGTTATTGCAGAGGAGAGATTAAGCCAAGGGAATGGAGAGACTGACGCAAAGTCAAAGCTTCTGTTCTCACAGCAGGAGCTCTCATTTCTCTTAAAGCTAATTTCAGAGTTGATACAGCACTAATACTTGCCCCTAACACTATAGTTTTGCCAAAATTTACCCTTTTTGTTCCTTTGTGTTAGGCTAAAACCCAGTAAATCACTTTCATTCTTTAAAATTTAGAAGTGATGAAAAATCTCTCTTTTTTTTTTTTTTTTTCTCTCTTTTCTGTAGTCTCTGCCAGGGTTTAAAATTTTTAGTATTCACCAATGCTTTTATCCTTCTGCAGGGGGTTTTAATTTGGTTCTCCCTTGCATTGCTTCAATAATTTGTGGGAGAGAGAAGCAGAAAAGAATAACAAAGGTTTCGGAAAAAGAGAAGAGCGGCTCCCTTAATTAAGGATACGACAGACATATGAATATTGATACTATATGCAAGCGGGGAGACTCATCTATCATAGTTTCAGTTGTCTCATTTATCACTATGAAAATTACATAATTGAAACAATGGATTTGATCATGAAACCAATGATTCCATAAGGTAATAAGCAAACTTAAACAAAATAAGATAATGGAATGTTGCATAAGTTATCTGTAATACCCCAGCTCAAATAATAATTGGGCTAGACTAATACTAAAGCCCATAAGTTTATTAAGACATTATTTAGTAAAAGAAAAATGGCTGAAGTATTAGATGAAAGGAAACCTAACTATCGTGAAACAGAAAGAAAATAAAGTTCTTCTTCCTCATCTTCCTTAGGGTTAGAGAATATGAAAAATCAAGTTAGAGATTCACAATCAGAGGCTACAATCAAGTTAATCCCTTAAAGGTGAGTACATGCCCTCTTTTTATTTGAAAAGAAATATCAAGTTGATTGCTATTATTTGGAGTTAAAGTTTTGAGAGAAAAACCAAGAAAAATTATGAAATCCTTCATTAATCTTGATGATCTATTTTGGTAAATTACTGGGCTTTGTTTGTTTCATATTCTTAAGATTTATTGATGATTATTGAATGGAGTTTGAAGGCTAAAAGTAAGGATTTGAGTTTTTAAAGATTGAAGGAAAAATTCTATTTTTAGATGAGATATTGTGATCTGTAATAATGAATTAAAATAGAATTTTACATTAATGGATAGATTATTGCTGTGATTATTATATATCATTGGAAAGCATGTTGAATCTAGTTTCTAATGAAAGAATTGAAAGTTAAATCCAAGTTTTCTATGAAGAGTTGTCTAATTTTAACTTAAGGATATGCAGGCTGTAAGATAACAGCATCAGGGTTGAATTACGAAATTCTTCTTAATTTGTATACAAGGATTTACAGATTAAGTCATATATGTTTGGAAAGCGTATTGAGTCTACTTTCCAATGAAATAAGCGGAATTGAATTTGGAGTTTCCTGTGAATAAATATATAATTTTTATTAGAAGGTATACAGGCTGTTTGGCAGCAGTATATGACGTGGATTTCAAAAATTGTTATAAGTCATCTACAGGGAATTATGATGTGTGCCATATATGGTTAGAAAGCTTATCAAGTCTAGTTTCTAACGCATTAAAAAGATCATAATTCTGATTTGAATATGTTGAGATATGACTGTTTTAATGAAAAGAGGTCAGGCTGCCAGTATTAATTAGTTAAGTTAACCATTGTGTAACTTAGTTGATTTTTGTATAAATGGTCTCAAAAAGGGTTGATTAAATTCTGATATGTTGAAATGATCTTGGATAGGCCATTAATTATTTTGAGAGAAAAACTAAGTGGTGGAATCTAAAAGAGGTAAGTAGAATCTTACACACTTTGCTTGTTTTCGAAACTATGTATATATGTATGTTTCTAATTAAATGAATATTTTATTTCATTATTTTCGATGTATGAAAATAGGATCAAGCATATGATTATTTTGTGTTTCTCTATATAAACGATGGATCATGCTTATGAATGAAATGAGAAAATGATTTATGTTTAAAGAACGATTTTGTGATGGCTACGTTTTTACATTCCTGGGAAGTGGGATCATCGACACCAGAACTTAGTTCTACGACCCTGGCTAATGGGTAATAGTAGTTAGCAAAGACATGATCATACGACCCTGGCTAACGGGTAATAGTAGTTAGCGTAAGCCTTGGCTAACGGGTTATAATAGTTAGCAATGATCATGAGAATGAAATTGTCGATACGGCCAATGTCACGGGTTATAGCAGTGACCGTAGCTAACGATTTGAATGATAATGATGATTTTAATGATTGATCCATGATTTGGTTTGATTATGATATTTGAATGATAGCATATTTTGTAATGATTTATGAAGTGACATATTTTGACATTGATTTATGAATTTATGAAATATTTGACAAAACGATGATCTTGAAATGTTTTGATATTATGATTTGATGAATATTTTAAATGATCTATATAATGTGTAAGAAAATGATGCTTGATCTGGTAAGGTGTGTGAGCCTATACTTACTGAGCTGTGGTTTGCTCATTCCATTTTTACTTTTTCTTTACAGATGACTAAGTGATAAGTTTGGTTAATCTTGTATGAAGCTAGAAGATGAAATGGGTAAGATTACTTAATCGTCGGAGAATATGTTGGCCAATGAGATTTTAAAAGGCAGTTTTATATTTTATATAGTTTGTATTTGGATATATAAAGATGTATCATCAGTTGGATTAAATATATGAATTTTGCTTGGTAAATTATTTTATTAAAAAATTTTAGAATGTTTAAGAAAGAAGGCTTCGTATTACTTTGAGATTTTCTTCAAGGTAATATGACCGTGTTACGTCTCGATTCGGGGCGTGACAAAAGTGGTATCAGAGCTTAGGTTACGATCTTTGGAGAATTTTAAGAGGTAGATTATGATTTATAGATTGTGTTGAGATTTTCTTTAAAAGCTTAAGTTATGTTTCTTGGAGATTTTCTACGAGTTCAGGTTATGATCCTTAAACTATGTGGGATGTTAAAGAGCTTATAATATAATTTTAGAGATTTTCTAAAAACTACGATTATGATCTTTGGAGATTTTTAAGAAGTTAATTTATGATAAGTAGATTAACGGTGATTTTCAAAGAATATAGTTTATAATCCTTTTATTGAAAGAGATATTCTATGAGTATGGTTACAGTCTATATATTATGTGAAGAATTTTAAGCATTAGATGATGACCTCTGGATAATGTGATAATTTTTCAAGGTCATAACTTTGATCCATAGACTATAGTGGTGAGTACAAGTAAATGATTCGATGAATTTTGGAGTAGTTAAAGTTTCAATGAATTTTGAGGAATCAATGATTCAATGGATTCTTGGTGTAGTTATTTTTGTTGATATTTATATATTGGTTTTGGATCTTATAGTTAAGAAAAAGTGTAATTACTTCGATATAGTGCAATTTTATAAGTTGAAGAGATTTTTTGACGCCACTTATAATGAGATATATTTTATAAGTTAAAGGATTATTTAAGAGAACAATTTGGTCGTTGGATATCTTATGGGTTTGAGAAAAGACTTTTGACTTAATGAGGTTTTGAAATTATTTGATAAGTGTTAAGTGAATCCTTGATCAAGGATGAAGATTAGAATAAGAGTGTACATTGTTGGAATTAAAAGTATAGAATATTAGAGTTGGAATGAAATGATATGTTGAAATTTTGATACAATTATTTATAGATTATAATGTTGGAGAATTTATTTTGATGGATTTAGTCCAAAATGTTATAATTGTGGTAAATAGCTTTATATACGTAAAGAAGGATGTTTACTTGATTTGGTTTTACTTTTTATTAAGAAAGTATTTAAGGTTTGATTATGCGAGCTGGATGTTTGTATAGTTAATTTAAAGTTTGATCATTAAATTCCTATTTAAGGTGTACTGATATTTTTAATGGCTAAAGTGATTAATTTGTGGTTATAGTTTTTAATTGAAGTATACTATTGGATTCCTTCGAATTTTATATTTATGGAGAACATGGCCTATTGTGGTATAGGGTTGTGTACTTAGCAAAGAATTAAAATTATGGTTATCTAGATGATTTAGTAAGGAAGTTGGTTTTAAAGGAGTAATCGATTTATAGAAAAATCTGCATGGTTTGGTTAAGAATGATTGTTTGAAATCTTACAAGTCAAATGATTGTTTGAATTTTACAAGGGCAAAAGATTGGTTGAACTCTTACAAGTGATGATTTTGTGTACTTGGTGATCTTGAACATGTATTTGATTTTAGAGAAATTTGAGAGAACTTTTGAAATAATGTGATGCATTTGGCTATTGTTCATAATTATACTTTTGGTGTGAATTCAAGTGTTTGGAGTTCTTATTGGTTCAAACTTTATAAAAGAATTTTTTTTTTTTTTGGATTATGATGCATAGTTTTTAACTTTGACGTGAGATGATAGTAATTTATTTGGTAAAAGGAGAATTTGAGACATTATGATGTTTGTGGGGATTATGAAGAATCAATTGTTATATGATAATTGGTATATTAGAAAGAATAATATTCACAATTGAAGACAACTTTGATAATTAGAGATTTATGTTTGAATTTACATGGTGTAAATTTATGGATATGATCTATTGCATTGATGTCATATGTATTCTAGTGGTTAATTAATAGAAAATTTTATGTTGTCGGTGGAAAAGAAAAGAAAATTAAAGTATTATGTGATATCTTTTTGGTGACAAAATGATTTGTTGATATTGTTATTCAAGGTTGTTATGGTTATGAACACATGGTGTGAAGCATATTACAAGAAATTTTGTGGACACATGCTTTTCTTGTTACAAAACGATGTTATGAAAGTTAATTTGTTTGAATTGTATTGGAAAAAAAATATCAGAGTGCGCAGTGGAAGCCTGAATTGATTTTAAGTTCTAAATTATTGTGCTATTATTAGTTGAGAAAGTGATGAATCTTTAATAAATAAAGAATATTGTCACCTCTGATGTTTAGTGTATATGATGAATCTATGTTAAGAGAATATCTTAGTAAAAGCTATGTGATTGGATTGAGTATTTAGAAATTCAAGATGATATGAGTTTTAGCATATTGAAATTTTTTTTTTTGAATGGTTGATTAAAAGGAACAAGTTTTGAGGTAAGATGATTATTTTTTTTCAAAGTTCAATGAAACAATCATACGGTAAGAAATATGATTGCAAAACTAGAGGAATGAGATGTGGATGTAAATCAAGTTTCGAGGATGAAACTTCTTATAAGGAGGGGAGAATGTAATACCCCAGCCCAAATAATAATTGGGCTAGACTAATACTAAAGCCCATAAGTTTATTAAGACATTATTTAGTAAAAGAAAAATGGCTGAAGTATTAGATGAAAGGAAACCTAACTATCGTGAAACAGAAAGGAAATAAAGTTCTTCTTCCTCATCTTCCTTAGGGTTAGAGAATATGAAAAATCAAGTTAGAGATTCACAATCAGAGGCTACAATCAAGTTAATCCCTTAAAGGTGAGTACATGCCCTATTTTTATTTGAAAAGAAATATCAAGTTGATTGCTATTATTTAGAGTTAAAGTTTTGAGAGAAAAACCAAGAAAAATTATGAAATCCTTCATTAATCTTGATGATCTATTTTGGTAAATTACTGGGCTTTGTTTGTTTTATGTTCTTAAGATTTATTGATGATTATTGAATGAAGTTTGAAGGCTAAAAGTAAGGATTTGAGTTTTTAAAGATTGAAGGAAAAATTCTATTTTTAGATGAGATATTGTGATCTGTAATAATGAATTAAAATAAAATTTTGCATTAATGGACAGATTATTGCTGTGATTATTATATATCATTGGAAAGCATGTTGAATCTAGTTTCTAATGAAAGAAACGAAAGTTAAAATCCGAGTTTTCTATGAAGAGTTGTCTAATTTTAACTTAAGGATATGCAGGCTGTAAGACAACAGCATCAGGGTTGAATTACGAAATTCTTCTTAATTTGTATACAAGGATTTACAGATTAAGCCATATATGTTTGGAAAGCGTATTGAGTCTACTTTCCAATGAAATAAGCGGAATTGAATTTGGAGTTTCCTGTGAATAAATATATAATTTTTATTAGAAGGTATACAGGCTGTTTGGCAGCAGTATATGACGTGGATTTCAAAAATTGTTATAAGTAATCTACAGGGAATTATGATGTGTGCCATATATGATTAGAAAGCTTATCAAGTCTAGTTTCTAACGCATTAAAGAGATCATAATTCTGATTTGAATATGTTGAGATATGACTGTTTTAATGAAAAGAGGTCAGGCTGCCAGTATTAATTAGTTAAGTTAACCATTGTGTAACTTAGTTGATTTTTGTATAAATGGTCTCAAAAAGGGTTGATTAAATTCTGATATGTTGAAATGATCTTGGATAGGCCATTAATTATTTTGAGGGAAAAACTAAGTGGTGGAATCTAAAAGAGGTAAGTAGAATCTTACACACTTTGCTTGTTTTCGAAACTATGTATATATGTATGTTTCTAATTAAATGAATATTTTATTTCATTATTTTCGATGTATGAAAATAGGATCAAGCATATGATTATTTTGTGTTTCTCTATATAAACGATGGATCATGCTTATGAATGAAATGAGAAAATGATTTATGTTTAAAGAACGATTTTGTGATGGTTACGTTTTTACATCCCTGGAAAGTGGGATCATCGACACCAGAACTTAGTTCTACGACCCTGGCTAACGGGTAATAGTAGTTAGCAAAGACATGATCATACGACCCTGGCTAACGGGTAATAGTAGTTAGCGTAAGCCTTGGCTAACGGGTTATAATAGTTAGCAATGATCATGAGAATGAAATTGTCGATACGACCAATGTCACGGGTTATAGCAGTGACCGTAACTAACGATTTGAATGATAATGATGATTTTAATGATTGATCCATGATTTGGTTTGATTATGATATTTGAATGATAGCATATTTTGTAATGATTTATGAAGTGACATATTTTGACATTGATTTATGAATTTATGAAATATTTGACAAAACGATGATCTTGAAATGTTTTGATATTATGATTTGATGAATGTTTTAAATGATCTATATAATGTGTAAGAAAACGATGCTTGATCTGGTAAGATGTGTGAGCCTATACTTACTGAGCTGTGGTTTGCTCATTCTATTTTTACTTTTTCTTTACAGATGACTAAGTGATAAGTTTGGTTAATCTTGTATGAAGCTAGAAGATGAAATGGGTAAGATTACTTAATCGTCGGAGAATATGTTGGCCAATGAGATTTTAAGAGGCAGTTTTGTATTTTATATAGTTTGTATTTGGATATATAAAGATGTATCATCAGTTGGATTAAATATATGAATTTTACTTGATAAATTATTTTATTAAAGAATTTTAGAATGTTTAAGAAAGAAGGCTTCGTATTACTTTGAGATTTTCTTCAAAGTAATATGACCGTGTTACGTCTCGATTCGGGGCGTGACACTATCATTCTCTAAAAGAAACAAATAAAAAAGGATTCATGCAAACCATGTGTGAATGATGTGGATGTCCACATATTGAGGAACATGCTAGTTCTCAATGGAGCTTACTAGACATTTCTCTCTCTCTCTCTTATATATATATATATATATATATATATAGAAGCTATGTTATAATTGAGTGGTCACACATATGTGAAACTTACATATTATTAGAATACAATTGAAATTAAAAAAATTAAGCAACTAAAAGTAGACATTTTACTAACACAAATCTAAACTTTCACGCTGCCCTTCTTTAACCCATTTACTTTAAAAAGTTAAAAAAGGAAAAGTTTGCTTTCAAGTTACTGTGTTGGGTTGGTTGAAATGATTGGAAAAAGCATTATTGAAGTCCAAGAAGATTGGCCTAGTCCAGTACATAGTTTGCAGACTTAATTGGAAATTGAAACCTTGATGCAACTGGGCTATTGGGCTTCCATGTTGGGTTAATCACAAAGTTAATTTACACAATGTGACTGCTTGAGTTTACTTTTAATCTTTCAAGTATTACTATGAAAATATAGTATAAGCCTTTTTGGTCCAATACAGATCCTAGCAAATCAAGTAATGACTCCCTTGCGTAAGTTTTTTGTCGTTCATAATGGTATTATGTACTTTTAACACAACCTGAAATTGGCTAAATATAAAAAAAAAAAAAGAGAAAAGGGGCTGATTTTCTTCCCTTCATAAAACTAAGATTGAAAATCTAGCTTCAATTTAGGGTTTTGTGGTTTTATATTTTTCTCTTTAATATAATTTAGGAAGAGCTGGCTAGGACATAGCTTAGGGTGTTCTTTTTCTCAGTTATTAAAAGAAATATAGCTTAGGTTGATGTTTAAAACTAAGCACTAGTAGTGGTAGATAGTGTGATAAATAGTTAGGCCAATTATAAATAGTAGCATGGTCTATGCATGCATGTTCCTTTAGGCTCATGCATTGAATTTCCCTTTGTTTTATGGCCATAATTTCACTTGTCTTTTTTGTTGTTCGTCTCCAATTATGTCTGCAGCTGGAGTTTACAATTATTTGAGATTATTTGGCTTCAATTAGACTGTTCTTGCGTATAATAGTAGAAAAATAATGCTTACTGGTGTTTTAAATTTATTTTTTAAGATTGTAATATAAAATAATATTTTCATTCGACGCATTAAAAATTATAAATAAAATTATAAACTATTACTGTCAATGTAAAATTATTATTATTATTATAAATAATTTATTAATTTAAAAAAAAATTGCTTCTTTGTGATTACAACAATCATAGAATATAGAAATGAAGGGAGGGGGGACAAAAGGATGTTTTAGAAATATATGTTGAAACAGGTGGTCTAAGCAAGGACAAATTATAAGGAATGAAGGGGAAATGTTTCTTAGGAGTATTAAAGAAGGATAAGAAGATTTATAATTATAATGATAATGATAATGTAAGCAGAAACCAGACACACATAATCATATTGGTCCTTCATTATATATTATATATAAAATCCCAATCCCTTAGCCAAATTGTCAACCTCAAGGCTATAGGAGATTAAGAAAGAAAGAGTGTCTCTCCCCACAAACATGGCCAATCGCATAATTCATTTTCAAAACATTTGTCTCTCTTTGAAAGTAATCAAAGTCAGTGTGTTCAGACACGCATTTAGAGGTGGTGTGCTCTTCGAAAGTTCCACATTTCAACGTGAGGAAAAGAAAAAAAAAACAAAGGGTTTTATTTTAATTAATTAAAAAAAAAAACATGGGATTTATTTTATGGTGGGTTTTTATCCATCGTTATCATGGGTGATTAAGAAAGGAATTGGAAAGGAGAGAGGCTTCATTTTTTTTTTAATTGTTTTTCTTTTTTGTTGTTTTGTCATTTGTGTTCTTCATGAGGATGACTAGTCTTGTTTTGTTTTGAAATGGGTGTTCGTTTTGGGTTGGAACTCTTCTTTTCAATTGCAAAACTGGGTTGCTTCATCTCCATGAACTTTCCAATAAACAAATAGGATATTATAAGTGAATTAGTATTTCACTCACATTTTTCACATGTTTTGAACACTTGAAATGAATTCAAGATCTTTTCTAAAGAAAATAGTACTCAAGTATAATATAAGTGAAAGTATATAAAACCCTTCTTGTAGATGTGACATTTCATGGTATGAATATTTTATAATTGACATTTTATAACAAAGTATATACATACATATATATATTTGAGTATAGTAATTTTCATGAATTCTACTTATTTACTTTCTTTCATCTAATGAGTCATAAATTGTTTTACTTTTCTTATTATTTTTCTCATATTTTATCTTGAATTATTTCAACCACTACTCATTTAACCTTTTTTTTTTTTACTCTTATTGAAGAATTGTGTAGTGAGAAAGACTAGAAGAGTGGGGAAAGGAGGTGTAAAAGATGGAAAACTAGTCAAAAGATAAATGATAATATTCCATAAAAAAAAAAAAAATCTAACCAACAAAATTATGAAACAAATCTAGTAGTTGGGGTATAAAAACTCACTTTAAAGCTTTGATGTCGGAATAACCTTTGATTTTAAGCCAAAAACTTGCAAATATATATGAGCAAGTTGAAGGATTTTGACACAAGGTAACCAAAAAAAAAATCTAACAACAAAATCTACATCTCATGAACTTGAAGGATAAAGGTCCCACTTCACTTTGGGTGAATTCTAAGTTTTTCTTCTTCATTATGTAAGCATACAAGATTAATTGGTGTTTTATTGACTCGGATCTTAATCTAAAATGGATTATATTTGTGGATTATTGTGCATCTTATCATAATTTGAAGGATCATATAATTCATTTATTTTGATTTTTTTATATCAAATAATATAAGATTAATTGAATACTGATATACACAAGAATCATTTTTATTAATCTTGTTTGTTATCCTCTGTCGTATAATGTTCATAGTATTTCCAAAGACCGACTGAATTGGAATTATACTTACACTATTGTCAAAAACTAATTTGGACCCTTGGATCTTTTGGAAGGCCCATGAAATGAGGGGCTCCACTACGTGTCACACGTGGGGGACACTGTAGAAAGAGCAGAGTGCAAGGAGTGTCCTTGACCAAAAACAGTACAGTTAAGTTTCTTACACGTTTGTCTAAGAAACGACCCGTCAACATGAAGCAATGGGTTATTTAGTCAAGGAAGGAGTTCGGAGTCAGTAAAAGAGGAGTGGTTTGAACTTTGAAGATTGACATTTCTTATGCTCTATATATAATGGAACCTCTATCTTTGTTCTCCCTATAAGCCCGGCCATAAAACCCACTAGAGTTTTTCCTTTTGTTTATTGGCTTTTCTTTCCTTTTGGTTTCTTCTCTCTCTTTGCACATTCCAAGCTCACATGGGTTACTATGCTTGATTTCAATCAGCTAAGTTAGGTCAAGTTTGGTTGGTTGAGAGATCAGTCAAGCAAAAGATACGAACTTAACATAGCTGGTTGAGGAGGTTTCTTAAGATTTTAAGGATGGAAAGCCAAAACTTTGTTGTAAATGGAGGGATCAAGATGCCCATCGGCTTCAGGTTCCGTCCTACAGAGGAAGAGCTTGTGGTTCATTACTTGAAGAGAAAGGCTTTAAGTCTTCCATTACCTGCTTCTGTTATTCCTGAGTTTGATGTTTTCCAGACTGATCCTTGGAGCTTGCCAGGTTAGTTGCCCTTCAAAGTTAATGCTTTTAATTTCTAGTTCTTTGAAACCCAACTTTATTAATTTTCTGTTTATCAGATCCTTGTTCATGTCCTTATCCTTCAAATTCTCTTAATACTGTTATCTATGAGGATTCCATACGATAAGGGAAGTTATGGTAACGGAGAACGCTAAGCTTTGTTAAAGTTTAGGAAACAAAACTGTCTGCCATTATCTAACATGTCCTATAAATTTGCAGCTTGAGAATTTGTAGTATTAGAAGTGGAACTTATCATGTCTTGAGCACTAAATAAGGGTTTTATAAAAGATCTTAATTTTTGTTGGTTTTCAGGTGATTTGAAAGAAAATAGGTATTTCTTTAGCACAAGATATGGTACTGGCAGTAACAACAAATGCAAGAGAGTAGCTGGTTCTGGCTACTGGAAGCCAATAGGCAAAGAGAAGCCAATTTTAGCTTCTGGAGGCAATCAAGTAGTTGGGATGAGAAAAGCTTTGATTTTTTGTGAAGGGAAGCGTTCTAATGAGACTAAGAATCAATGGCTTTTGCATCAATATCGCCTGGTTGGCTTTGCGGCCGCGGCAGCGGCAACTCTTGATTCAACCCAGGTAATATAACAACAAACTTTGTAGGATAGCTCATTTCTGCAAATATAAGTTGCAGTTATCAAAGATTTTGATTAAAATCATTTTCTTAGCTATGGATTTGCCATATATGCAGGTGTCCAAGAGGGAATTGTTTGGAGATTGGTTAGTTTTTCGGGTGTTTCAGAGAAAGAGAAAAGCTAAAAAACATAGAGCCGTTTCTAACAAAAGTCAGACAACTAGTGCAGTGACCATGCCAAGTTGTATTGATTTTACAGTGGAAGACTGCTCTGTCTTTGGTCCTCCTCAACCTACTTCACCAAGTGCAAGTGAAATTACTGAGTTTTCTTCCGATGGATTAGATCAAGAAGAAAGTAATGCTTTCATTACTAGTTCTTCTTCAAATTTGTGTATGAGAAAGCAGTAAAAACAGTTTCACTAGACTTTGTATCAGATCTTTTTACTGTTGTGCAACAAATATATGAGAAGAAATGGGCAAAAAGGAGAAAGAAAAGACAATTTTAAAGGTTTTTAAGAACTTGAGAAATTGTGTTCTGCAAGCAAATCCCAAACCTTTTGCCATGATATTGCTCCGTCCCTATCCTGCTTTATTAGTTTTCTTCAAATTTTAAACAATTATAATGAGAGGGAAAGTGGTGGCACAAATTATTGCTCAGTATCTAAGCTTTTATTATCAAAAGGCAAATGATTTTTAAGACAGAAAGATGACCAAAAGTAGACACAAATATGAATCAAATATATAGGAAATGGAAGGCATCCAAGGAAAGAAGTTAAAAAAAAAGGGGTTCTGTATTATCTAATCATATAACATTGTGACTTTGGTGGGAAAGGGCATCTGCACATGGGGGCAGATTCTCCCTTATATATACTCCCAACATCAGAAGAACTCAATACCCTCCTAAAATATGCTTCCATTTATCGAATCTATGTGACTTTTTTAGGCTTATGTTCTGTTATTCACATTATTTTTAAGGCTTTCAGCCACATTTGAGAATTAAAGAGATTCTCTCACTGTCTTCCAATTCAAAATGGTTTCTGTTTAATTAATGTGTTCTTCTGCTAAAGAATGGTTTTGGTTTTGTTGTGTTGGGAAAGGGAACAAAGACAGACAAGGGTTTTCTATATACTTCCATGCTTGGATAACGCAACTTCTCATGGGATGATGAGAATAAGATTCTTCCTGTCAGCCAATGGGGCCTAAGAAGAGGAACAATTTTTTTTTAGTTATTTTCCCTAAAGTTAACTCTCCCACCTCAGGTTTCCCATCTAAGATCCATAAAAAAGGAAAAATAAAGTCACTGCAGCAACGCAATTTGAGCATTATAAATTGCAGAAAATGGATTGGGTGGTTAGATATGATAAAAGAAACTTGCTTCATCAGATTATCACAAGCGTGCAATCTCCTGAAAGACCTTCATCTTTTATTTCCCTCAGTAGGACATATATAATGCATGTTGGGTCAATGACAGCTAACATGTACCACATGTAATGTACAGACAGAGGACAGCATTGAGATGATTTTCCAACTCAAATCCATACTATTGAAATGAAAACACATCACCTCCCAACTAACATTTTTGGGAGGGAAAATATTTGTTGGTTTGAGTTGTTTTTTTACTACATTTAGACAAATGCTATATTGCTGCATTTGATCATAGGGTATTTCATCAGCTAATCAGTACTTATTGATCATGTTAGGCTTCAATATTTTAACCCCTAAGAAGTGCATTTGATTCATACCAAATATGTTTTCATGACTAAGCTTTAGAATTAGTATGATATGGATAAGAATCACTCAATTAAAAAGTTCCAAGTTTTTAAGAAAAGCTCAACAAGTAGTTATTGTTTGAGTGATATAGGCATGATTAATATTCTTTTCTTCTCTGTCATAGTGCTACAGAACTGCCGACCAAAGTTTCTTGTAGCAGTGGTTTAAGAATCATAATCTGATCACGTTTTTCCTGCTAAAGACGCAAAGAGAGAGATGGGGTTGGCTTGCGTCGCAGATTGCTGACTTAAAACGGCTCCATTTTTGTGGGCTAGTTGTTGTGGTAGGCCATTAATATACGAGTTCAAGCTTTCCTTTTGTAACTTCCAATTGAACCAACAAGCTTTACATTACATGTTGCAGGGGAGGGGGGGTTCTACCAACTAAAATCTACTTACATCCTAAAAAAGATAGAAAACAATTATGCAAGCAATCAATAAACTTGCTTGTAAAATTACAAGCAAAACCTGGAGCTAGAGTGGCTGAATAGCAAAACCTGGTCGAGATCTTTAGCATTAATTTCTTGGGCATTATATAGAATAAAAAAACTTCCTCATTCCTAAAGAATTAAATGTTACCGAATCCAAATTCAAAATCCATTTCCCATTTTATTTGATTGATTCAGTAGCCAAGATGTGAAAAATCCTGTCAATAGCCTCATAATATCTCTGTAAGCCAAAGGCATTGGAACTTATCTCCTCTTTTCCTTTTGAAAGTTAAAGAATGGATGGAGGACTGAGGAGGCCATATTCTACATCAGTAGTTATATTAGAACTTTGATACACCATATCCATTGGCCCTGGACCGTAGCTTGGTATTCTATTCCTCAGGACTGAAATTGCCCAATCCGGAAGAGATGTTCTTAGCATTGCCTTCGAAGGTTGGAAGTGATCTGATATTCTTTATAGTTAATTCCTCAGAATCTCCATCAAAGGCCATATGCTCTTTCAAGTGCTAGCTCCACAAACAAATATGCCTATGCCAGGGGAAAAGTGGGTTCCATTAATCTAGGCAATTGTTTTAAAAAAAATACATCATCCCTACTCTTTTTTAGGTGCCTACCTTGATTACTTGATCAGTACGAGGCGCCTGTTTCCTTCGAAACGTTAATCAATGATCATTTTCACAATTCGCATTGCATGCTTAAGGTACTACTATCATACATATGCAAAACTAGTGGAAGAGCAGAGTTAGACCAAGTCTTTTTTTTTTTTTTTTTCTTTTGGGTATAAACTTTTTCAGCCTTCAAACGCCAACTCTAATATTATCGGACTCATACCAACTAATTTTAAGGTTAATCCATGAATTAGAGCAAATTTTAGATTCAAATCTAAAGTACCTTTTTCCTTAATAGAAAAACATTTACGTTAAATCTACTCTTGATTTATTATCGCTCTTTAAAGTACGATTGCTAATTGCAAATTTAATCAATAATTCAGTAACTATTTTCTGCTTTTAGCTTTATCCTTTATAAGAGGCAGTTAGCTGATCTAGCCTGCTGTAAAATCTCTAACTAGAAAAAGAAAGAAAATGGAAGGTTGTGATCAATAACATAATTAACTGCTAAAAGGCAAATGTGAAATTCAATCCCTTGAGTCTCTTGTGGTTATCTAGCTAATCCCACAATTCTCGTTGGATCTCTCGTTTTGTTTCTCCAGTTTTTTCTTTCCATGCAAGAAGGCTACGGTTGGAGCAGTCTCTTCCCTATTATCAGCTGAATTAGATTACACCCTTGGGTTCCTTTTGCATGTCTTTCCTCGTTAATGGGTTGTGGTATTTCAAAGTTTGACATTCAAGAAGAGGGAGAAGCCTCGCCATACCCTCAAGTAAGCCTTGTTCACCGAAGGAATGATCGTGCGGTTGTCGATAGCAGCCTCTTATCCAAGCCGTTGCCTGAAGGTGGCAGAGGAGAAGAGCATGCAAAGGGTGTTATTCAACATATGAAAATCAAGGAGGTGAAGTCTGAGGAAAAAGGAGGGATTCAAAGGGAAAGGGTTGAAAAGGAGGAGGCCTGTGATAAGGAAGATAGTAACGAGGATGAAGACGACAGAGATGATAGCAATTCCTACCTTCGATCGCCAAGTTTCAGGGTATATTGCATTCTACCTCTGTCTGACGATGAAAACAGCGAAGGTGAGCCGTGGTTTTGGGTAGATTAAATTCAAGTAAACATTAACTTAGGTAACTTTTATTGTATTGTTTTGTTCTACATTTTAAAGGTAGAAGAAAGATTTTAAGTCTATTGATATGAAATGCTGAAGAAAAAAAGTGTAGAACTTTTGGTTGAAAGAGGCATAATCTTCCAATTTGACTTGATTCGTGAAACTGATAATTTCCTGGTTTTTGCATCTTTTGTGAAACCAATTACCAACAGACAGTTTAATGCCATTTCTATTCTACAGGTGATAGTAATCCAGGGAAAAGAAGGGACAAACAACAGGGACAGGTTAAAGATGACAAGGTATGGATTTATGGCTTCGGAAAATTTTTCCTCGTTTTAAGGTACCAATAAATTGATAGCATGCTAAGAAACAATTACAACCTCCTTGTATGTTCCCCTGATATATAAAGTAGGCAAACACCATCCAATTTAAACTTCAAATTGTGATTTAACCCTAATAAACACATTATAAACATAAGAAGATTGTTATCTCTATGAATTGTGTATATAATTCATTTAGAATTTAGATAATGATAAAAAGTTGCATATTTTGCTTATAGTTTTGTCCAGTGACCTATTCAAATTAACAAAATTTGTTTCCTTTCTTTAAGCAGGGATCAAGTGCTCGATGGGGGAAGAGAGGTAGGATAGGAAAAGGAATTAAGACTGGTTCAGCAAGAGTAAAAAGTATTTTAAGAGTCTAATTCTACAATCTATATACCTGTCCTTATGTCAGCATCAAAAAGCTTATTTGGATGGCTTTCCTGGTGATGCTAGAAGAATATTGGAGGCTTTTTGTCCTGTATTCTGAGTTCGAGAGCTTCATCTGCCTGTTTTTTCATATATAGAGATGTTTTCAACTCTTGGAGGAATACAGGATAATTTTCCCTTTTTCTTTTCTTGTGTATCAGATAAAGCATGAAAACTGAGAGGTGACCTCAGTACTTTCTGAATGAGGTGCAAACTATATTTCTTCACAGGAGACATTGTATTATTATTTCCTTTCTAAATTATAGAATTCCTTTTGAATAATACCTCCGACCAATTTCCGTCTTCATCTTCACCAGAAAAGTCGTATTTTTTTTTTTGCATAAATGTAACTGAAAGAGAACCTCCTTTATTCGCTTGTACTCCTACCATTTATTTACAGGATGATATGAAACTACCAAGTTCACATTATAGTTATATAAGCATTAAGCAGAAAACTTTTGACATATTCCAAAATTGCATTCTGAAATGGTTGATGATTGTATTATATAAATGCAATTTTTCCCTATCTTAACCATCCACACCAGAAGGGCTTCAAAAGCCTAAGGATGGTTCTACCCTCCCTCAAACACACGAAACATGCTACCGATTTTTCATAAACCAATTATGATTTGACTAAATGGTATCTGATTTTATGGTTGTCCACATTGTGTCAATCAATTTTACTGCTGTTTTGGTTGCTTTTCATTTATTAATCCTTTTGCTGTCTGGCTTAATTTCTGCTCGAGTCTTCAGGTACTAAAATCTTAACTCGTTAGAGCTGGCTTCATGTAATGGAATGGCGAAAGAAGTCTCTCCAGAGTCTGGATAGCCTAGCTAGTTTGGTGGTAGGCTAGCTTCTGGAAAGCATACAACCTAATGAGCAGGATTCACAGGTTCACCCATGTTAATTACTTCACATTGCTCATTTCAAATGCATCCAATTCCCTTTTGTCACTTAGCACTGTAAAACATTGCAGGAGAATTGGAGATCATTACATTTTGTGTTGAGTTCCAAAATCTTAAAATTATTTAAGATTTTTGGGTTGTTTTTCTTGAAGACAAAGGCATTTAGTTTCTGATGAAATGAATAACATTACATGCTTAATTCTCTCAAAAACCCCATACATCAGAACCGAGGCTCAGGACTCGGGATCCAGGACCACAATCTACATTCAACTTTTTGGCTGAACATGTGGAAAGAGAAGAAAGGTGCTTTCTGTTGTACCGTTTTTTCTTGGTCAGATACTAAAGTGATGAAGACTGAAGAGTTTTCCAATTAAGAGAAAAAACAAGCTAGTCACAGAAACTAGAAGAGACAAACATGTACAAGGGTCACTGTTGGATTTGAAGGACACTAACCAATTGGAAGACTTTTGTCTTTAAGGATTCCGTGAATTGTAAGTGATATTACAGTACAAGGTAGAAAGAAAGAAGGGTACCGAGATTTCTCTGACAACGCCCGAGAAATTTTAATATGAACGACCCCACGCAACCGCCCTTTGAGCTTTTCCCTAGCATAAACTTCAAAGTGGCGGCTCGTATAAAATGGCTGCTCCTCTTAGATCTTTGTCATCCTTCTTTTTCCCTTAGGCTATAAGCAAACAAACCTTTTTGACCAAGGAAAGTCATCATTCAAAGTACATAGTTTCCCATTTCTCTTTCTGTCTCTATCAAATCATAATTATGTTTAATCTTGAAAAATAAAAGGCACTGTTTGTCTGGGGTCTTATCTGACTAACTAAAAGTAGCATTCTTCTTTATTTTTTTCCCCCTTAATTTTGGATGAAAAGAGATTTGAATCAAATTCTTTAAATTGAAGATACATGCAATTACATCCAGAAAATACCATTGTCTTATCATTCAAAGTTTGGTATGATTATTATACAATCTCTAGCATCAACTTGTTTGAACTTAAAAATCTTAATGGTTCAAGTTTGAACATTGACCTTCCGTTCTAGCTTGCTTCTCATCCCAACAAGCCAACCAGTCATTAATTTTGGTTGTCTTCTCTGTTAGTGGCAGTGTTTAAGATACTTTAGTTTTCTTGTCTAACTTGCCGTGTGGAAAGCATGGAGTGACTCCCTCCCAAACCCCCTTATTTTTTGTTTTCCCTTTCCCTACTGGCTGGAGCAAAAGGTCGTCTCCAATGGTGGCAAATTAAAACCAGAAAAGTCTTCAGGTTATAATTGAGGTGGGCCCAACTACTTATTGCATCAAAAGTGAGTGAACTTAATGTCAGACTGACCACAAAAAAAAAAAAAAAAAAAAACTTCATCATGTTTTCCTTGGCTTTTCATTCAACATTAATTCAATTCAGCGATTTTGTTTGGTTAATGATGTATCCAAAGTGGATTAAACATAGCAAACCCGAGTCGGGTAAAGACCTAGCAGGATCGATCCGACTTGACATGGTAAGAGAGGAACCAACATGAGGTTGACTAATCAGCCTGTTTATGTGCCATGGGATGGGATATTAAACTACCCGAGCTGATGTGAATTTTTATAATTAGGGTCGGTTTGTCACGTTAACTCGATATTAATGATAAAAATATTTTTGATGAGTAAATTTTTTTATAAAAAATATTATTATTATAACTTTTAATCGTAAAATATTATTAACTAAAATCAAATTATTCATCATTTAAAATTAAAGATATCAAATGAGTTGAATAACCTATAATATGATATAATTTAATATGGTATAAGATATATTTAACATGATTCATAAAGATTATGTTTATGAATCATGCATCATGTTGGATCATATTTTTAATTTTCATAAATTGCATCGACATAATACATTAAATAATAGTGTTGAACTATTATAACTCATTAAGATATAATCTAAATTTTTAATAGACCCTGCTTATCCAACACGACCTAATTGACATCCCTATTTAAAATAAAAAAAAAATCCCATAACCTGCTTCAAATATTTTAATGATATATTTGGATGGGTGATGATGTGCATGAATGCCCTTCATTTTTAATTCAATGAAAAAAATTTGATGGAGGGTGCAGTGAAACAAAAAGTGCTCCCATTGCGCTTTGTCGTCTATCGAAGCAGATTCTTATAAATTTCATTTCTTATAAAAATAGTTTGAATTAAGAAAAATATGTATTATAACTTTATAAGATTATGATTTTTGGCACTAATAAATTACTATTAGGCTTTGAATAAAATATGGTGTTTGCTTAAATCATCCATGAAATCTTACGTAGCTTTTTCTAAAAATTTGACTTGAAATTTCTAAATTTAAGATACAAAGTTCAACTATTGATACAATGTGCACTGAACTCCAAAATTGTTTGAATGTCAAAATAATAATATCCATTAGATATTTTGCAACAGAGAATTACCTATACAATCCCATGATTAAAACCAAATTATCTTATAATCTTCGATAAAATTATCAAAGGAAATGGAGGGTAGATTAGGGAATTGAAAGAAGAAAGATTTGACCCATTAGCCTTTGGTCAAGCAATGATGATCCTTTCTTTAATGATATAATATAAAAATTATATTTTATATTTTTTATATAAATTATGATAAAATTTTAAATAAAATATAATATAAATTAGAATGTCTGAAATCACTTCTTTCCTTGGCAGCAGTATGTGCCTCTGAACCCTTTGTACGAACTGAACAGTTAGCGTCCAATTATCCACGTGCCACCAATTTGAACGCTCTCCTTTCGCCACGTCAAACTCGATTCACACCCCGTTTGATCCCCTCCATCGCTCCCCGCTCTTTTTAAATCTGCACTCCACCACTCTGATTCAAGAATTTCTTTCTGTTTGTTGTCAACTCAACGGGGCATTATATTGTTTCCAATACATTCAAGCATTCGTCATCAGCGTCCACTTGTCAACTTTCCGGTCGTTGGATCATGATTTCACTTCCTGAATTTACCAAACAACCCACTCAATACGTCAATTTCAAAAAATCATCCGTCATATTTTATTTTTTTCCCTTTTAAAAAACCTCTTCGGTCTTCATTTTCGTTTTCGGCTCCGTAGTTTTCTTCCTTTGATCTATTTAGAGTCAGCTTCTTTGACCAACAAGAAGAAAAAATAAAACAAAATAAAAATTTAGAAAAAAAAAAAAAAACCGCTTCACTTTCATTGCCGTTGAATAATTGAATTAATCAGCTTCACACTCTCTGTTGCTTAGATTTTTCCGAGTTGAAATTCACAAGAATCGCTTCGATTTCATTTTTATATTCTCACAAAGGAGCTCTTGGGTTCTCTCTCTCTCTCTCTCTCTCTCTTTTGTTGTTTGTGTTTGGCTCATTGCATTAGGGTTTCTTTTTTTTTTTTTTTCCTTTTGGGAAATGAAGTCTTCGTTTGATAAATTTAAAAGATTTGCGCTTCACAAGAACGATGGCGAGGATAAGTTACATTTTTTATCTTCGGCTCATTTCGATGAGCTCGCACAAGCAGCACAGGTACTTCTATTTTATTTCCCTTTTTTTTCAACTACGTTTGAGCTTTGGTTTGATTTAAATGCAGATTAATATTATTGGTAATTGTGAAATGAATCGGATTCTCTTGTTTCGATTTTTGAAGTGTAATTGAATGAGTTGGCCCGAGTTCAGTTGAGTGGAGCGAATTTCTAATTCTAAATATATATTTGGAAAATTTGGTCCATTAAGTTTCGAAGATTCTAAATTATGAATTATTTTAATTTTGATTGATATTAGGGAATGCCAATTAGTCTAAAGGCTGTAGTTCTGTGTTAAGAAAATGTGAAATGCTTGAGGATTAGAGAGAATCTAAATCCGGATTAGAATATCTATGGAGAAGTTGTGGGTTTCTGTCCTTAATAATAGTGTGTGAACAGTTGGTATATGGTTTTAATATCATTTTTTCAAATGGAATAGAAAAAGAGTGGAATATTAGATTCCGGTGTGAAAGAAAGTCGTAAGCTTTAGCTGGGAAATATGAAAGCTTTGTGGCTTTGGATTGCTATTGAACTGCTTACAGCATCCTCCTTTCAATGAATAATGCTTCTTGGAGGCTGTCTTGGTCAATTTGAAATATTATAATTAGATTTTTTTTTTTTTTTTATCATTTGGATGCATTTACAGGAGATGCAAGACATGAGAAATTGCTATGATAGCTTACTTTCTGCGGCTGCAGCAACAGCTAACAGCGCATATGGTAACAATGATGTGTGCTATATTGTCATATTGATTGTTGGGTATCACCGTGTTTTGTCACCCTGGGTATTTGGCTATGCCAAATACATGTTAATGGTGCTTTTCCAGCCAAAAGCAACTGGTAGATTTTGAAAAACAACTGGTTTCAGAAATAACATGATTAGGTTTTTATAAAAAATGTTTCAGTATCAGCTGTGTATTTATGATATGTTTGCTGATGCGGAATCCTTATGAATCTTTTTGTACATAACATCTCACAAAAGAATTTCTTATTTATACACTTAGCACAATCTAGGGGTCACTTTACTTTAGCTGTTAGATTGCAGTAAAATCATAGTGTTGAATGAATCTACCTTTGACGAGATTTTTATTCAGAATTCTCAGAGTCACTGCAAGAAATGGGCTCTTGTCTGCAAGAAAAAATAGTGCTACCCAATGATGAAGAAAGCCGTAAGTAGACTCTTTTACTTCCCTAAGTTGTTTGCACTGTTAGATCTTTGATAGGCGTGTATGTTGTGTATTATCTAACCTGGAATTTTAATACCTGAAAAGCTAAACCAAATTACTGAATTGATCAGTTCACTTGAAATATTCCTATTTTGTTGAATAAGGCTGCAGATTTCATGCAGCAATAGAACTGCTAACTGGTTCAAGTAACATCTATGACAACTTAAGCTATTGTCCTGTGCAAGTCTCACCTTAACACATTCATTATTTACTTTTATTCATGGATATTCCCACCCAACTTGCATGTGCACATATACACTCTTGAGAGAATTTCTACTTGAACATAGCTACTTTTTAGCTGGCAGTGCATACAACGATGTGCCTTATTCCATGTCTTAGTCTTCATGCCTCTAGTTAAAATCATCAATCCTATCTCATTCTTTTAATGTTTGATTTTGCTTGTATAAATACTTATCCTGCATTGGTGTAATGATGTCATCATGTAACTATGTGCTCGCATACCTCACTAAACTGTTACCTTTCTTCTTTTCGGTGTAATGGCAAGGGAGTGTCATAAAAATGGCCCATTTTATTGGGATATAATGGTTCTGCAGTCATGACATTGCATTTATTTACAGGTAGAATTCTGTTAATGTTGGGGAACTTGCAGTTTGAACTCCAGAAACTTGTGGATAACTATGTGAGTTTAAATCTTATTTGTAAATTGAACAAATTAAACTTTTTCCACCAATTTTTTATATGTTGTGTTTTGGAATAATCCTTTGTTTGAGCCTTTCTTGATGCTCTTTGTGCTTCAGCGATCACATATATTGCTGACAATTACAAACCCATCTGAGTCACTTCTCAATGAGCTTAGGACTGTTGAGGTTTGTTCATCTGGATTTCCCTATTTTTTAATTAAGAAATCAGAAGTTTTCAACATCATTTCTTACATGTCCAATGATAATTCTTTTACCTTTGTAAATATTCTTGTACAATTATCATGCTTAGTGGCCTTTCTATTGTTTGCTGGTGCAGGACATGAAGTGGCAGTGTGATGAAAAAAGGTCCATTGCTTTTCTCTGCTTACTTATTTTGCTTCAGTTGCTGTAAACCCTTTCTGAATTTTGTTCATGAGTTTTAGAAATGTCTATGAAAACATTGTGACACAACAAAAAGAAAAAGGAAGGTCAAAAGGCAGAAAAGGCCAAACTTTCACTTTACAGCAGTTGCAAACAGCTCGTGATGAATATGACGATGTTGCAACTCATTGTGTTTTCCGATCGAAATCTCTGAAGCAAGGGCAATCCAGAAGTCTTCTAACACAAGCTGCTCGTCACTATGCAGCTCAGGTTTTCTGAAATTTATTCCCAAAAGTTTCAAATGTCAGTGGCTTCTGCATTTCATAAGTTCAATGCTGATAAACCTCCTCTCCTCTTTTGCTTTCTCTTTCTCTTGAGAGTGCAGTTGAATTTCTTTAGGAAAGGACTTAAATCACTTGAGGCAATTGAGCCTCATGTTAAGCAGGTTACAGAACAGCAACACATTGATTACCTGTTCTCTGGCCTTGAAGATGATGATGGGGAAGATGGTGAAATTGCCTATGAACCAAACGAAGATGGTGAATTAAGTTTTGACTATAGAGCAAATGACAAGGGGGTTGATGTTACTTCTGCATCAAGGAATTCAATGGAGGTCAGATTCTTTTGCCAGTGTAAATTTATTGATTCATTTTTGAAGCTGTTATGGTCAAATTGTAAGCAAGAGTTGTACCCTCAAACATAAAAGGCTTGGATAAATGAGCTCCAAATCTTATCTACCTGAACTTTCCATATTTCTCTTCTGCCTTTTTTTCCTTATTTTTCCCCATTTTAACAATTAGTAGGATTGGTTTCCTTGGCCAGATTTCCGTACAAATCAGAATTTGTTTTGGCCAGTTTAGTGGTTCAATTCATTCTAGTTCTAGAATAGGGGGATGATGTCATTATTGTTTGTGTGACTATTGTACATTAATCTTTTATCGTGATCCATATGTGTGTATGTGTTGACACCTTTGTTTTATTCTTAAATATGGTGGCTTATTCCGCAGGTAGATGAAGTAAGTCTTTCATTTCTCCAAACTTTGAAGAAGGAAAATGCTGAGGTAAATCTCCTTCATACATTTCTCATTGTTGGCCCTAGTTTTTTTTAAACAACATAGGCTTTTAGAATTATGAACTTTTAACTTTGTTAGTTTTGCTGCTCGAAATAAGCAGTTTTTTAAGTATATATTTTATTATTTCCCGCTCTCTGCCTGTAGGTAAACCCAGAGAAAAGCCATGGGAATAGTCAGGTCTCGAGTAGGGAGCATAGAGTGGGCAGCCATTCAGCCCCCATATTTCCGGAAAGGAAGCTCGATCCCGATGAAAGAGTAAAACAGATGCTGCAGTCATCTACAGGGAGGTCTAGTACATATGTGCTCCCAACACCAAATGATTCAAAGTTTGCAGTCTCTTCAAGAACAATTAGCCCAATTACCCACACAAGACCAAAAAATGTAGCTGGACGTGCACACAATTTGTCACATTCTTCCCCACTAGAGCAAAAGAAACATGAGAAGGATTCCGGTGGTGGTCAACTATCAGTATTTTCTCATTTGCCAATTTCTCAACCGTTATCCCCTCCAAAAGGATCCCCAAATGCGTCACCTCGCCTTGTTTCTTCACCTAGAATAAGCGAGCTACATGAGCTTCCAAGGCCTCCTGGTAGTTCAGTTGCTAAGCCAGCAAAATCTCCTGCCATGGTTGGTCACTCTGCTCCACTATTCTCAAGAAATCAAGAGCTTTCTGCAAGTAATATTCCTTCACTGGAAACGAGTGGAGCATCACCTCTTCCAACTCCACCTTTGATTGTCCCTCGAAGTTTCTCTATACCCTCTAGCAATCAAAGAGCAATGGCGATTCATGTTTCCAGGCTTTTGGAGGCTCCACAAGTTCCAGACAAGGATGGGGAAGTTACAACCCCTCTGGTGACGCCCATTTCCCTTGTAAACACCAAAAAAATACCAGGTGTTTCTGAAGCGGCATCTCATTCTGGGCAAATCAGAGGTGATTGGCGCTCCTTTCCATTACTTTTTCTACAAATCGGTATTTTATTTCCTTTTTTGTTTTAGTATCACGTCTGCCTTGGGAGGGAAAATGTTTCCTTCTTTTTCTTTTGACTCTTTCTCCTTGATAGAAAACTTATTCATCTTCTGCTTATAGGCCAGTGCACAGTGGTGAGGTTGTGAATGGTATCATAGTTTATTTAAATCTATCTATTGACTTACAGGATGCGGTTGCAAAATTTAAGTGATATCATCTTTGACGTATGCAGGTGGGAGCTGACAAATCTGATTCATTTCGGCGCGGTTGAACTTTTCGAGTCTGGATGTCCAGAAAGTTGGGAGTTCTGTAAATATGGCATTTAGCGATCTATTTAGTTTCTCATCTTAATCTTGATTAGGCATCCAATTATCGAGAACTAAACGGCACAAGATTTGAGTCAAATGTTAGATATCCCGTATATTCCTCTGTAACGTGAGGAATTTTTGTAAAATTTTTTCCTCTTTGATTTGATGTACGCTGCTGTGGAAGCAGCAAAAGTGAAAAAGGAATTTGGCATTTGCGTTAGTTAAGCCGCCAGTGCCACGACCACGATGTCAAAAAGAATTTTGCACCTCAAAGACTGTCCGACGTGCAATTTCTCTTCAAGCATATGATGCTACAATAATTAGTACATTTATATTGGATTGGATTGCATGATCCACCAGCACCAATCTGGAAACTACTTGTTTTCCTCTTCCGTATGCAACTAAATATATAATTGGAATTTATAGATGATTAAAATTGTATATTATGGTTTAGTTTTTAATAATCATATTTTAATCCAATTCAAAAACTGGATTGAAATATTGAATTAAATAAATGATTGGATCAGGTCTAATGGTTTAACCCCATGTTAAGGCCATTTATGGATTAATAAAAAAAAGAAATAGAATGGTACTAGGAATGATGGTGAGAATATTGATATAATAAACAAGTAAATGTAGGAGTATTTCTGGAGAACTGAAATATGGTGAAAATTGGATCAATTATGGCTTGACGTATATTTTTATTTAATATTTTATCATATGCTCTTTTTATTTAATAATTATAATGGAATACTATTTATCATATTTTTTAAAATTTTGGTATGGTTTTTAAATTGGATATTTGAATTTTAGATATGTTATTATAAATAAATAATATATGAGGTCCTCTCTAAAGAGTACAGGCCGTATCTAGTGCATATGAGGCCTCATGTTGGGCTAAATTATATCATTTCAATAGCCCTAATAATACGAATCAAGCCCTTCTATTTTTGGACTTATTGTGCAAGTATCCTTTTGAACCCTAATATTTCATTGGAGATCATATATGCCTTTTGAACCATTATCATGTTCCTGTTGTACAGTATTGTAAAAAATGTCCATTTGAACCGAATAAAATTAGATATGTTCTTTTGTTTCTCAAAGATGCAACTCTTTGTCACTGTATTGATGTGGCCTGAAATTCTTTTATTCATCATGATTCTTTTTGAACAAGTAACAAGTCTCTGCTGGTTTTGGCCAAAAAAAAAGTAGTCTATTCTGGTTGCATACCCTTTCCAATATTATAGTCCAGAGGATAACAAAATTATCCATGATGAATTCTTGGGTTCAAACAAGAGTATGGGATCCATTCATTTGACATAATTTGAGAAGGATTAAGAAAAAAGAAGTTTTGCTGACAAAATAGGGGGCACTCCACTTCTTGATGTCATTCCAAGTTTTCTTTTTATTTTCCCATTTTTTTTTGGTAAGGTTACTGAAATTGTCTTATTTGCAGTCTTCGTGGAGTCCAAATGGATTTTGATGGGATGCATGGCAATAAAGGGGGAAAGAAAGCTTAACAAATGGAATTAAAAACTAAGAGGATTACCACTGAAGATTGAAGAGATATCATTGCATGGTACGATGTGGCAGCATCATTTAAAGTAACACAGAAAGATAAAAAATGGTTGGACTTTGTTATGCTTTCAAAACTCCAAGCCAACCTAGAACAACCCTTTAAAGGGAAACCCCAACAACCCATACAAACATACTTGGGATTTTCTCAAAATTCTAGTTTTTTTGGGGGCTGGAGTTTATCAGTCTCAGCCCTCAGGATCTCACTAGCCAAAGCCACATTTACTGAGATTAAGATTAAACATCAAGTGTCGATCAAGCTCAATCTCTCACGTTCACATTCAGTCACAAGGCCAACAAGTAAGAACCCAATTCATAATGCTTCCGTTTCATGCATTGTACAGGGAATCTCTCTCACTCTCTCTTTCCCACTGTTTGATCGTTGATGTTTGGCTGATTGAGTCTCCACTAATCATACCCACCCTTCATACGTGTCTCTAGCTTTGCCTAAACGGAGGGTGGATTCCAGGGCTCTATCTAATTTGCTGAGCTGTTTACAGAAACTAACAAGAGGGAGCGGGAGATTTGGGCAGTCAGTCACTGACACAACAAAGGAATTGGAGAGGCGTATTGCCACTTGCAGTCCTTTATTCCCGTACAAATCCCACTCTCCTTTATTCCCATTCTACCCATTCTTTCTACTTTTTATTTTGAAATTTTAAATTGAAAAAATGGGAATGGTACTGGTACTGGTACTACAACAAACTAGGCCAGTGTTCAATTTGAGAGGGTAGATAATTCTCCGTAAAGGTCAGTATGGCTGTTCTTTGTTGTGATTATTGACAGGACAAGGAGGCTTTTCCATTGTGAATTACTGAATCATATGCCTTAAACGTGTCATGTGGGGATGAGGTCATTTGCCCTTTGCATGGAAGGGTCATAGAGCAGTGCCATTGCACCAGCTGATGAAAACCTGAAACATATGCTATAGTTTTATTTTAACTTGATTGAAAACTTCTACATACTACTAGTGTCAGAAAATATCTTATAACCAAGAATTATATTTGAAGAAATTAAAGTGTTTTTCAGTTGATAGATAATTTTCTATAGACTTGAATCAAGTATATTACTCTTTAACCCAAAAAAATCAAGATAAAAAGTTATATGAAATTACATAGGTAGAATTCATGAAGTTTTTTTTATTAAAATATGTAAATAAAAATTTTGACAAAAAATTTGAACCAATAGATTGATAAAATTTATTATGAAGATTAGTAATATGTAAAAAAATTATTAAAAAAATTATTTATAATTTAAATATAATCAATATTTATTTAACGATAAAAAATTTATCAATATTTTTATTAAAAATATTTATTTAATAAATATATCAAAATTTATTAAATTTTTTTCAAATTTTATACATTTAATCTATGTGCAAAAATCTACCAATCTATCAATTTTAATTTTATTTAGTTATTTTTAATAAAAAATTTCACGATCTCACTTATAAAATTTTTCATAAGTTATATCAAGGTGCTTATGGAAGTAAGGCTTAAATGTGAGAGAAAAAACATACTGTGTGCTAGATTCCAGCTAGAATATAGGTAGCAATCTCTCTCCGGCTCAAATGACATTACTTGACATCATTATAACTAAAAAGGGTTAGGCTTCAACAGCCATTTTTATATACCAAATGGTGCTGAAATCAGTTACCATCAGCCAATCAATCAGAAGTGAAAGAAAAAAAATAGATGATGGTAAAATGTTATATCCATCAACAAATGTCTCATACATCACATCTATTGGTCTAATCTTTTTTTTTTCCATTTCTCTATATTTCACATTGTAATAAACCTTGATCTTGATTGAAGTTTTATATGAATCTAATTAAGGGTTTAACACAACCAGATCACTTTCTAAGGTTTAAAGATCTCCATCATGTGTGCACTCAGATGACAACTTCCCTCTAACTACTGCACTTTTGATTGATTTTCCCTTTTTTTTTTTTTAATTTATTTATGGAACGTGGTTTACATGCATCGAGATTAAAAAATTTGAAAGCCATAGGGGTAATTCTGTCCTTTAACGCACTACCAACCATCACATTTCTGCTAGCCTTTTTGTAGATGAATACAAACAAAAACCTTAAACCCCATAAAAACCTGACTCCTCCTGGCCCTTTTACTCCTCCTTATTTCCTCTCTCTTTCTCTTTGATTCTGTTCTGTTTTCACTCTCTACAACTTCAATGGCAGACCCCTCGATGTACAACTTCTTCAACCAGCCTTCTTCAGCTTCCAAATCCACCAAGAAACACCCCCCAATAGCTACCCCATCTGCTCCTCCAAGGCTTTTCCAATGCCTTTACTGTCCAAGGAAATTCTTCACTTCTCAAGCTCTTGGTGGCCACCAAAATGCTCATAAGCGTGAAAGAGCCACAGCTCGAAGGAAGTTCCATAGTGATCATGATCAAACCCAACAATACAATCTCCACCAACAGATTAGCCCTTTTTCCAGTTTCCCTACTGAGCCTCCTATGCACCACCCTGGTGCACATCTTGAGCAGTGGCTCGAGCCCTTCCAACCTCACCTTCCCCCTTCTGGCTTCGTTCCTCATCAGGGTTTCACTGCTGTTTCTTCTCCTGATCAGACTGTCTCTCCAACCACTGATGTTGATGACTCCACAAATGTCGACCTCACTCTTCGTTTATAAAGCTTCTTTTTCTTGCTTTTCTCTCTCTTCATTTCATTGTTCTTTATCTTTCTTTTTCTTTTCAGAAGTAACAATGTAGCTTTTGTTGTGTTTCTTATGATCCTCCAAGTAAGCTTAGCTGAGAGTGAAACAAGAGGCTTCCGAAGGTAGGGTTTTAAAAGTTTCAGCTCTTCGAGGTGCATTGAGTTCAATGTTTTGTTTTAAGATTTGATGCTATTTTCTAAATGGATACTCAAATCATGTTTTGATGAGTTAAAGTTGTTGATGTTTTTAATCCCTCTCTGTTGATAGTAACTTGCCGTTGCATGATGTTAGTTAATTTAGATGTTCATCATTTTTCTCTCTCTTAATTTTCTCCTTTATATTTTAACATGAAATGGTAATTCATTTCTGTATTCATCTGCTAGCTGTGGGGGGATCAAGAGTTAGGATCCAAGATCCCAACTCTTTCTGAGTTTGTAAATTTTATGTTTAGTGTCGTTTTGATAGTAGCTATTCCTAATGTGAATTGGCTATCGACAATGCAATGCATGAGTGAGCCATACGTACAACTTTAATTCGCTCAAATTTTCCGACAAATAAATAAATAGAAATAGAAAAGAGTGTATGTTCACATTCAAGTAAGTTTATCACAAACGACTGAAATATGAATTTATTAACATCGTAACGTTCCAGCCAAATGAGAAAAATGACCCACTGGCAAATGCAAAAACATAAATGAAAACAATGGCGCTTCATAATCCAATGATAATAAGAGCATTCCTGCTGCCAGATATCGAGATATATCTATCAATTTTGTTGGATTGTCCTTATTAAAACCATCCCCACTGCACTGTTCCAATAGTTTTGATCCCCCCCCCCCCCCACCCAAACTTGCATCCTTATTTTGTTCTTTTCTTCTTTTTGGAACTGTCTAATCAGTAATCAAGATTCAGAATTTCTTATTGAAGTCTCCATTTGGTAGACGGCCAACCCTCAGTAAAGACTCCATTTGCAACCTTCACTGGGGAACGTTCTTGATTGAGCTTCTCTTAAAAGACAAATTAAAATCGAACTTTCATTGTGCAGAGATGTAAATCAAAGTTCAAACGTTGGAACTTCAGCTGTGAAGCCATTCGTCGCCTGGTATAACAACCGAGGTAATAAATTCCTATATGGATCTTTTTCTCTTTCTTCCTTCAAGTAGGCCATGCATCTCTCAACCTCCGACTTTACGTGTAAATACAATTCATGGCATTTCTCTCTGTCTCTTAGCTCTTGTTTCCTCCCTTCAAAATACAGAGAATTACGTCCATCAAATTGCATTAAATATTAAAGGAAAATCAGAATTCCCACTAGTGTTTTACCAAATCCAGCAAACAATATCTATATTGAATTGAACTCAGATTGTTCAGGCAAGCATTGTTGTCAAGACTAACTAGATCATTGTTGCTCATGTAAGTAAATCGATAGATATTCAAGAATACAGATTGTACAAAGACAGCACCTTCTGTTTCGATAGGTTTCCCAAAATAATAATAAAACCGGCCTGGCAATTTAGGAAGAACTCCGGGAAGGTGGATATCTTGGTTTGAAACCTCGCCATTTGCATCAGTCCTATCATCCCAGAATTGTAAGGAAACCAAAATAATGGAGGGGAAGGACTATATAGAACTTACAGAACAGTTAAAATACATGGTATACTTAAGATGAATCGAGAGGATTTAAAAGGAATTCAGCAGAACAAGAAAATCATAGTACCTCAATTGCACGACCTCTTCTGTGAGTTCTTTTATGAACGACCTCAAGGGAGGAATTCGCATTTGGTCACCATAATCAAAAACTAGCTGCAATAGTAAATGTACAGTTATCTATAAGAGAGAGAGAGAGGGACTGAAACCTAGTAACATAGAACATGATACCACAAAAAGGAAAGCAAAGGATGATACACGGTGCTTCAGATGCAAAGCAGATATGCAAGTCACCTCAAATTTAAATTTCATCATATATAATATGCAGGCATCTAGAAACCTTCAGAGATTTTGGTTATTTATTTATCTCAAGGGACTGCCATCTTCTCATTTTTGCTTATATGTTATCTTCCTGATTGTACAACAATGGTTAAAGATTACAGGCATATGCATGCATATATTTAACACACATGTCCAGGTTAGAATATGCTGGTGACTGCAGGTAGCATCAGTGAGGAACTCGTCAAAAACATTTTTCAACTAAAAGTGCTCCTCAAGATCAAATGTTTGATACGCTCCAAAGTAATATGCTATAGCAGACACTAGCCTTACAAACTTCTGCAAATAGTGCATTAAACATGTGAGGCTCACCTCACCAACATCATCTTCTCCTACCACACCAAAGGGTACGATTTTTGCACCAAATTTAGACGCCATCCTGACAAACTCTGACTGTTCTGGCCAGAATAACTTGTATTCTTCACCCTGAAAAAAAAATATATGGTTCAGTATCCCTGAGTATCTTAGCCCTTCAAATTTTACGAAGTGCATCTAGCATTTGATCACAAAAATATCACATGCTCATCAGCACTTTTTCTTCATGAATATATATGAATTAACTCATAAACTATAACTACAGCAGAGTAGAATCAATAATATAAGAAAGAGGTTGGATTTATACTTGTAAGAAGTGATATTCTTTCATAAGATCAACATTAGACTGAGAAGATAGGGAAAGTTTGTGGGATTTAAATCTTGAGAAAGACACAGATAGGGATAGAAGCAGAAAGTCTACCTGCTCCATTGTAATCACCCACTAATTTTAATTCACAACAGATGCATGAAACTTGAGTGAAGAAAATTAAAGCTGGTATTAACGTACAATTCTTAAATTTTGTATTAGAAGTCTGAACTCTGATGAATATTGAACTAGTTTTCAGATAAAAAAGGTCCTTCTTAAATGTTATAATTACCTTTCGGTGAAGAGCCTCACGAACACCTCCAGGATACAGTAGGACATGAGACTTTGAGGACAGAAGTTTGTAGAAGTTGGGTCCAGACACAGGAACTGCACCCATTAGTCTAAATGTGTCGAATGCAGCTAGATCAGGCATTTTTCCTTCTCTCAATTTAATAAACATCATTGGATGAGCTATCCCTCGCAAAAGAATTTTTCTCTCCATCAAAAACTGAATCACCATTGGAGCCAGTTCAAATCCCAGTAACATGTGATAGCCAACATACAAGACTGGTCCCTGTAAGGGGATTCCAGCCAGGCCTCTCACCACCTTGCCATCCTCTAAAGTTGAGAACATCACAGGACTAGTGACAGCAAGAACCCATCTAGGAACAACAATATTGAGAGACGATATTATTAGAAATAATGTGTTTCTAAAACTAACCGAATCTGCTAGGATGAGGAACTGCCAATGTGAGCATAGCCTGTCAACTAAAGGCATATTGATCAGCAAGGCTGACAGAAGGTAAACCCTGCCAACCGTCAACTTATAGATACTTCAGACAAACAAAATGTTCTTCCAGTTAGAATTACCATTAATGAAATTTTGACAAACGATTTCCCATAGGATAATTGTTACCTGTTTGATTCTTGTATTTTCTTGAATTCATATGGTGTTGGTGGCATGTAATCAGACACATAGTCAAGGTATTTTCCACGACGATAGAAACTAGTAGCCTTGATGATTGTTACCAAATCAACATTGTCTTCCTGCAATTAATGAGTAGAACTATAATCCCTATCAGAAGGAAAAGTTGTGAAATGATGTTTCAAGCAAAAAGTTGTGTACTCACTCAGCTGTACAATGCAAATGTATGCGAATTAAGGATATGCAGTGCACATTCCTACTGGTTAGTTATAAGTTTTGTTATTAATTTGCATGAAACTAATTATTTAAACAACAAAAGAGAGAGAGAGAGAGAGAGAGAGAGAGAGAGAGAGAGATTCCTACCAAGAAGAGAAAATGCCCACTTTCTTCAAACATACGTATATGACATTTTGGCAACATGTGGCGAAGTCGTTGGGCTTCCTTTTGACTGGGAAACAACTGATCCTTTCCACTATAAAGAAAAACATAAAAGTATCAGCCATTATAACAATAAGGACCATAAACTTTGCAAGAATATAAACTAAAAGATAATTGAGATATAATAACAACAGATTGAGCTGATGATTAATTAAGGACCTGCATAGTACCAGTGCTTGAACTTTTACAGCATGGAGGTGTGAATTGGCAGATGCAGAAGCGGATTTAAGCATTTGTAGCTTCCAGAGAAGTGTTTCTCTTGGTAACATATCAGCCAGAACCTGAGACTTAATTGTCAATTCTTTTTTGATGAAATTGACGGCACGTTATGAGCAGTTATATAGCATGAGCATAAAACCAAAACCATAAACAACTAAAAACAACTAACGTGAGGCAACCATCATGCTATTAATGAAAAAGTTGTTCAGCTTAATCAAAGATACAACTATATTCATACTACATCTACATATATATGTTATGGCAACAAAAGAATGTAGATGCAGAGTATCACAAGAAATGCCAATCGAAATAGCTATTCCAGAATCAATGTTTCATGACTGAATCTTACAGAGAGGTAAGATGACATTGCAGTAAGATCCTGTGATAGCTCTCCAAAAGGTTGGAGTGGCAGAAGTCCCTTCACCACATTTTCCCATCCCATCCTCAACAGATCACCTAAAATATATGCCATTGCTAACATCTCACCAACAATTTTTATTATCTCTGTTTAGAAATAATAAGAATAGATCTACCAAAAGTGATCATATGATATCCTTGTTTTACACATTTTTAACCACATATTGATAATACCATGTTTTTTAGTCTATTATACTAAATAAAAACAGTTACATAAAACCTCAGCCTCAGGTAACTTAGCAAGTCAACAAAATGGAAAACTGAAGAACCGATTCCACACCTGACACCAAGTTCAGCATTTCAGGGAGGCTCAGAAAGAGTTGATCAGGCATGAGTTCCAATAAAGGTATTAGAGATTGTAATCGTGACCCACCGAATGATGTAGCTGCAAAAACATGAATGAGAAAGCAAACACTTTTGATATTGCAACGATCAAATCACTCCTACGCCAATTTTCTGGGTTTGAAGTACATCTTATCTTAAAATACAATATCATTACTCATTGTATACACTTCTTACTGTTTCTTTATAATTACAATCTTTTATGTTCAGGTTCCAGAACTGGCCCTTATAACATCATAAAGTTGCACCTGGATTAACCAAAATTAGCACAAGATCAACATCAGGGTTACGAGCGGCAACATCTAAGGCAATGCATGCTCCGAGAGATTCCCCAACAAGATAAATTGGTCGGAGTGGTGATCTTGTGTACTCTGACCTTACTGTTCTTTCAACCAGCTTCACTAGGTCTAAGGAACGAAAAAAGCAAATTAAGCAAATAGAAGAGAAGAAAAATGAAACAAAGATTAAGGCATGATAGTATTGATTAGCTTTTTGCTTTGGAGGCTGTAAATAATTGGGCTAAACTAATACTAAAGCCCATCAGTTTATTAAGACATTATTTAGTAAAAGAAAAATGGCTGAAGTATTAGATGAAAGGAAACCTAACTATCGTGAAATAGAAAAGAAATAGAGTTATTCTTTTTCATCTTCCTTGGGGTTAGAGAATATGAAAAATTAAGTTAGAGATTCACAATCAGAGGCTACAATCAAGTTAATCCCTTAAAGGTGAGTACACGCCCTCTTTTTATTTAAGAAGAAATATCAAGTTAATTGCTATTATTTGGAGTTGAAGTTTTGAGAGAAAAATCAAGAAAAATCATGAAATCCTTCATTAATCTTGATGATCTATATGGGTAAATTACTGTGCTTTGTTTATTTCATGTTCTTAAGAGTTATTGATGATTATTGAATAGAGTTTGAAGGCTGAAAGTAAAGATTTGAGTTTTTAAAGATTGAAGGAGAAATTTTATTTTTGGATGAGATGTTGTGATCTGTAATAATAAATTAAAATAGAGTTTTGCATTAATGGATAGATTATTGCTGTGATTATTATATATCATTGGAAAGCATGTTGAATCTAGTTTCTAATGAAACAAACGAAAGTCAAATCTGAGTTTTCTATGAAGAGTTGTCTAATTTTAACTTAAGGATATGCAGGCTGTAAGACAATAGCATCAGGGTTGAATTACGAAATTCTTCTTAATTTGTATACAAGGATTTACAGATTAAGCCATATATATTTGGAAAGCTTATTGAGTCTACTTTCCAATGAAATAAGCGGAATTGAATTTGGAGTTTCCTGTGAATAAATATATAATTTTTATTAGAAGGTATACAGGCTGTTTGGCACCAGTATATGACGTAGATTTCAAAAATTGTTATAATTAATCTATAAGGAATTACGAGGTGTGCCATATATGGTTAGAAAGCTTATCAAGTCTAGTTTCTAATGCATTAAAGAGATCATAATTCGGATTTGGGTATATTGAGATATGACTGTTTTAATGAAAAGAGATCGGACTGTCAATATTAATTAGTTAAGTTAACCCTTGTGTAACTTAGTTGATTGTTGTATAAATGGTCTCAAAAAGGGTTGATTAAATTCTGATCTGTTGAAATGATCTTGGATAGGCCATTAATTATTTTGGGGGAAAAACTAAGTGGTGAAATCGAATGAAGGTAAGTAGAATCTCACACACTTTATTTGTTTTCGAATCTATGAATATATTTATGTTTCTAAATGAATGAATATCTTATTTTATTATTTTCGATGTATGAAAATAGGATCAAGCATATGATTATTTTGTGTTTCTCTATATAAATGATGGATCATGCTTATGAATGAAATGAGAAAATGATTTTTGTTTAAAGAATGATTTTGTGATGGCTACGTTTTTATATCCCTGGGAAGTGAGATCATCGACACCAGAACTAGTTCTACGATCCTGGCTAACGGGTAATAGTAGTTAGCAAAGACATGATCATACGACCCTGACTAACGGGTAATAGTAGTTAGCGTAAGCCTTGGCTAACGGGTTATAATAGTTAGCAATGATCATGAGAATGAAATTATCGATACGGCCAATGTCACGGATTATAACAGTGACCGTAGCTAACGATTTGAAGGATAATGATGATTTATGATAATGATGATTTATGATAATTTTTAATGATTGATCCATGATTTGGTTTGATTATGATGTTTGAATGATAGCATATTTTACACTGATTTATGAAGTGACATATTTTGATATTGATTTATGAATTTATGAAATATTTGACAAAACGATGATCTTGAAATATTTTGATATTATGATTTGATGAATGTTTTGAATGATTTATATGATGTGTAAGAAAACGATGCTTGATCTGATAAGGTGTGTGAGCCTATACTTACTGAGCTGTGATTTGCTCATTCCCATTTTACTTGTTCTTTACAGATGACTAAGTGATAAGTTTGGTTAGTCTTGTGTGAAGCTAGAAGATGAAATGAGAAAGATTACTTAATCGTTAGAGAATATGTTGACCAATGAGATCTTAAGAGATAGTTTTATATTTTATATGATTTGTATTTGGATACATAAAGATATATCATCAATTGGATTAAATATATGAATTTTACTTGGTAGATTATTTTATTGAAGAATTTTAGAACGTTTAAGAAAGAAAGCTTCGTATTACTTTGAGATTTTTTTCAAGGTAATATGACCGTGTTACGTCTTGATCTCGGAGCGTGATAAAAGTGGTATCAGAGCTTAAGTTACGATCTTTAGAGAATTTTAAGAGGTAGATTATGATTTATAGATTGTGTTGAGATTTTCTTTAAAAGCTTCAGTTATGTTTCTTGGAGGTTTTCTAAAAGTTCAGGTTATGATCCTTAAATTATGTGAGATGTTAAGGAGCTTATAATATGATTTTTAGAATTTTCTAAGAACTACGATTATGATCTTTAGAGATTTTTTAAGAAGTTAATTTATGATAAGTAGATTAACGATGATTTTCAAATAATATAGTTTATGATCCTTGGATTGAAAGTGATATTCTATGAGTATGGGTACAATCTATATATTATGTGAAGATTTTTAAGAATTAGATGATAACCTCTGGATAATGTGATAATTTTTTTAAGGACATAACTTTGATCTATAGATTATAGTGGTGAGTATAAGTAAATGATTCGATGAATTTTGGAGTAGTTAAAGTTTCAATGAATTTTGAGGAATCAATGATTCAATGGATTCTTGGTGTAGTTATTTTGTTGATATTTATATATTGCTTTTGGATTTTGTAGTTAAGAAAAAGTGTAATTACTTTGATATAGTGCAATTTTATAAGTTGAAGAGATTTTTTGACGTCACTTGTAATGAGATATATTTTATAAGTTAAAGGATTATTTAAGAGAACGATTTGATCATTGAAGATCTTATGGGATTGAGATAAAACTTTCGACTTAATGAGGTTTTAAAATTATTTGATAAGTGTTAAGTGAATCCTTGATCATGGATGAAGATTAGAATTGGAGTGTACATTGTTGGAATTAAAAGTATAGAATATTGGAGTTGGAATGAAATGATATGTTGAAATTTTGATGCAATTATTTATAGATTATAATGTTGGAGAATTTATTTTGATGGATTTAGTCCAAAATGTTATAATTGTGGTAAATAGCTTTATATATGTAAAGAAGGATGTTCACTTGATTTGGTTCTACATTTTTATTAAGAAAGTATTTAAGGTTTGATCATGCGAGTTGGATGTTTGTATAGTTAATTTGAAGTTTGATCATTAAATTCCAATTTGAGGTGTACTGATATTTTTAATGGCTAAAGTGATTAATTAGTGGTTATAGTTTTTAATTGAAGTATTCTATTGGATTCCTTCGAATTTTATATTTATGGAGAATATGGCCTATTGTGGTATAAGGTTATGTACTTAGCAAAGAATTAAAATTGTGGTTATCGAGATGATTTAGTAAGGAAGTTGATTTTAAAGGAGTAATCAATTTACAGAAAAATATGCATGTTTTGGCTAAGAATGATTGTTTGAAATCTTACAAGTGCAAATAATTATTTGAATTTTACAAGGGCAAAAGATTGGTTGAAATCTTACAAGTGATGATTTTGTGTACTTAGTGATGTTGAGCATGTATTCGATTTTAGAAAAATTTGATAGAGCTTTTGAAATAATGTGATGCATTTGGCTATTTTTCATAATTATACTTTTAGTGTGAATTCAAGTGTTTGGAGTTCTTATTGGTTCAAACTTTATAAAAGAATTTTTTTTATGGATTATGATGCATAGTTTTTAACTTTGACACGAAGATGATAGCAATATATTTGGTAAAAAGAGAATTTGAGACATTATGATGTTTGTGGGGATTATGAAGAATCAATTGTTATATGATAATTGGTATATTAGAAAGAGTAATATTCGTAATTGAAGACAACTTTGATAATTAGAGATTTATGTTTGAATTTACATGATGTAAATTTATGGATATGATCTATTACATTGACGTCATACGTATTCTAGTAGTTAATTGATAGAAAATTTTATATTGTTGGTGGAAAAGAAAAGAAAATTTAAAGTACTATGTGATATCTTTTTGGTGACAAAATGATTTGTTGATATTGTTATTTAAAGGTTTTATGGTGTGATTGAACACATTGGGTTGTGAAGCATCAGTTACAAGGAATTTGTGGACACATGCTTTTTCTTGTTGCAAAATCATGGTTATGAAAGTTAATTTGTTTGAATTTTATTGGAATAATATCAGAGTGCCAGTGAAAGGTTTAGAATAAAGAATATATGTCACCTTTGATGTTTAGTGTATATGATGAATCTATGTTAATAGAATATCTTAGTAAGACGCTTGTAATTGGATAGAGTATTTAGGGAAATTCAAGATGATATGAGTTTTAACATATTGAATATATATATATATTTTTTTAAATGGTTGATTAGAAAGAAGAGTTTTTGAGCAGATGATTATTTTTCAAAGTTCAATGAAACAATCATACGGTAAGAGGATATGATTGTAAAAACTAGAGGAATGAGATATGGTTGTAAATCAAGTTTCGAGGACGAAACTTCTTATAAGGAGGGGAGAATGTAATACCCCAGCCCAAATAATAATTGGGCAGGACTAATACTAAAGTCCATCAGTTTATTAAGACATTATTTAGTAAAAAAAAAAAGGCTGAAGTATTAGATGAAAGAAAACCTAACTATCGTGAAATAGAAAAAAAATAGAGTTCTTCTTCTTCATCTTTCTTGGGGTTAGAGAATATGAAAAATTAAGTTGGAGATTCACAATTAGAGGCTACAATCAAGTTAATCCTTTAAAGGTGAGTACATGCCCTCTTTTTATTTAAGAAGAAATATCAAGTTGATTGCTATTATTTGGAGTTGAAGTTTTGAGAGAAAAATCAAGAAAAATCATGAAATCCTTCATTAATCTTGATGATCTATATGGGTAAATTACTGGGCTTTGTTTATTTCATGTTCTTAAGAGTTATTGATGATTATTGAATAGAGTTTGAAGGCTGAAAGTAAGGATTTGAGTTTTTAAAGATTGAAGGAGAAATTTTATTTTTGGATGAGATGTTGTGATTTATAATAATAAATTAAAATAGAGTTTTGCATTAATGGATAGATTATTGCTATGATTATTATATATCATTGGAAAACATGTTGAATCTAGTTTCTAATGAAACAAACAAAAGTCAAATATGAGTTTTCTATGAAGAGTTGTCTAATTTTAACTTAAGGATATGCAGGCTATAAGACAACAGCATCAGGGTTGAATTACAAAATTCTTCTTAATTTGTATACAAGGATTTATAGATTAAGCCATATATATTTGGAAAGCTTATTGAGTCTACTTTCCAATGAAACAAGCGGAATTGAATTTGGAGTTTTCTGTGAATAAATATATAATTTTTATTAGAAGGTATACAGGTTGTTTGGCACCAGTATATGACGTAGATTTCAAAAATTGTTATAATTAATCTACAAGGAATTATGAGGTTTGCCATATATGGTTAGAAAGCTTATCAAGTCTAGTTTCTAATGCATTAAAGAGATCATAATTCGGATTTGGGTATATTGAGATATGACTGTTTTAATGAAAAGAGGTCGGGCTGTCAGTATTAATTAGTTAAGTTAACCCTTGTGTAACTTAGTTGATTGTTGTATAAATGGTCTCAAAAAGGGTTGATTAAATTCTGATCTGTTGAAATGATCTTGGATAGGCCATTAATTATTTTGAGGGAAAAACTAAGTGGTGGAATCGAATGAAAGTAAGTAGAATCTCACACATTTTATTTGTTTTCGAATCTATGAATATATGTATGTTTCTAAATGAATGAATATCTTATTTTATTATTTTCGATGTATGAAAATAGGATCAAGCATATGATTATTTTGTGTTTCTCTATATAAATGATGGATCATGCTTATGAATGAAATGAGAAAATGATTTTTGTTTAAAGAATGATTTTGTGATGGCTACGTTTTTATATCCCTGAGAAGTGAGATCATCGACACCAGAACTAGTTCTACGACCCTGGCTAACGGGTAATAGTAGTTAGCATAAGCCTTAGCTAATGGGTTATAATAGTTAGCAATGATCATGAGAATGAAATTATCGATACGGTCAATGTCACGGGTTATAACAGTGACCGTAGCTAACGATTTGAAGAATAATGATGATTTATGATAATGATGATTTACGATGATTTTTAATGATTGATCCATAATTTGGTTTGATTATGATGTTTGAATGATAGCATATTTTACATTGATTTATGAAGTGACATATTTTGACATTAATTTATGAATTTATGAAATATTTGACAAAACGATGATCTTGAAATGTTTTGATATTATGATTTGATGAATGTTTTGAATGATCTATATGATGTGTAAGAAAACGATGCTTGATCTGATAAGGTGTGTGAGTCTATACTTACTGAGCTGTGATTTGCTCATTCCCATTTTACTTTTTCTTTACAGATGACTAAGTGATAAGTTTAGTTAGTCTTGTGTGAAGCTAGAAGATGAAATGAAAAAGATTACTTAGTCGTTAGAGAATATGTTGACCAATGAGATCTTAAGAGATAGTTTTGTATTTTATATGGTTTGTATTTGGATATATAAAGATATATCATCAGTTGGATTAAATATATGAATTTTACTTGATAGATTATTTTATTGAAGAATTTTAAAATGTTTAAGAAAGAAGGCTTCGTATTACTTTGAGATTTTTTCAAAGTAATATGATCGTGTTACGTCTTGATCTCGGGACGTAACATAGGCACATTATGAAAAAGCAAATTCTGAATCATTTAAAAGTTATTAATTAAGTAGAATGATCATGTATTACTTGATAGAACCAAGTTGATAATAGTAAGATTTTTTTCCTCGAGTATGAAGCAGAAACTGTTAGGCAGTAATGTAGCATGTTTAGCATTTTGCTTTTACTTTGAAAGATTTGTCATCCTTTTGTACTTATCTTGAAAGGGAAAGATGAAAGGGCCATATGGAAATTGAAAACATAATCAAATGCTACCTTCTATTTATTTTTTATGAAGGAATAAACAAATAAAAGTAAATAAATATCTTAAAAGTAATATCCCTCCCTAGTCAGTCCCTAGTCCCTACCAACCAAAAAAAAAGGAAAATAAAAAATAAATGGTAAAGTGACCTGTAAATGAGGTGGTATCCTTAACTGGAATGTGCAAACACCACATCTCGAAAATCCTTCATTCAAATAAAGAAAATATAAAAATCGCATTTTAAATTTAATCTTCAAAAGAATAATAAATAAAAGAAAAATAATAGTCACTTACTTTCCAAGTTTATGATGATGTGTTATAAGTCCAAGCCCCGTGCCATCAATCCCTGTAAATATAAATTTCCATATCAAATGCTGTTAATGTCAAAAGCTGCTATCATTTTCCTTATGAGACCCAGAATCGAGTCACGAGACGAACCAGGCAAAAACAAAAGGAGAGGAGAATCACGACTGTGGGAGCAGCACTCCAAAGGAGAGAACCAGCGAGGCGGCCCATCGTTTGATCTGATGATTAAATCTTTACACTCTTGGAAATAATCTTTCAACGTCTTTCGACTCTCCTCCTTTATCTCCTCCAGATTGGAGTAAACATTTGATATCAACTCACTCTCTTCCTTCCTTCCTTTCTTCTTCTTCTTCTTCTTTTTCTCCTCCAACAACTTTCCTTTCTCTATTAAACTCGTCGTCACGGTCTCCGCCGCCGATATCCGCTCTGCCGACGCCGCCATCCGTCGAGATAAGTTTACATGCCGGTTCCTCCCGGACTTTCCGGCTGCTAACCTCAACGATGAACCGGCGAGAAACAAAGAAGCTCTAGTTGCTGCCATGGCAACGAATGTTATCCCACCTCCCTTTTATTTATTTTTTCTTTTCATCTGTTTGTTTGCGCTGTGAATTGGCAATATGGGTCAAAAGAGAGAAGCTTATGACTGGTTGGTTTGGGTTTGGGTCGTCGAGATTTCCGCAAGTATGTCTTTGCATCGTCTAGAATCGACTATTACTATATTATTTTGTCTTAAATGCGAATGTCTTTGGCCAAAATGTCTTAAATGAGATTAATAAATTTAAATTTAAATATAAATTGGGTTTATCCTTGGATATAGTAATTAAGACATAGGGATTAATTGATAATCTTTTCTCAATGTACGATAAGAACATGCACCACTAAGAGTGTCTTTAGCAATTAAAAGAAAAAAAAAAAGAGCCGGCCTGAAATCTTCTAAAAATGGCACATCCAGACTTTTCTTCAAAAATTAATATAAAAAAAATCATATCTTAATGGTAGATTATTAGTATAAACACAAAGGTTAATGTTGAATTGATTAAGCTTATCAGTGGTTTGCCCAATTAATTATCATAAGAATGGAAAAAAATGATGGCGTGGACCATTTGTTGGCCCAATCTCAAACCATAGGCCTAAAGGGGCCCATTTTGGACCCAGTAGGAGGTAGTAGGGTTGAGTCCAAGTCTATGACAACTTTGGGCCCAAATCATCAAAGTGGCAGATTGGTTTTTCCATAAGGATTTCAGAATCCAATTGATTAAAAGGCATAACCTTGCTCTTACGTCTTTACCTAGTTCTGCCTTCGTTTAAAAATTTTTGTTTCCTGTCTTTGGTCTTTTTGTTACAACCCAAAAAAGTGATGGAATTGAACACCTAGATTTGGTTTGTTCAAGTGTGAAGATAGAATTTGAAAGGCAAGTAGATTTTATTGACCAAAAAGAAAGATAAAAGGACATTGTAGACCAATGCACATTTAATTATGGCAAAGAGACAAAAAAAAAAAGTAGTAACATTTGGTATTTACCATAGAAAAGGTAGTTGAGATGGGGTTATTGTTCAATGTTCTATACTAGTCTAGTATGCAGTTTGTCATCATGCATTTGAATGTGAGGAAGGGACCATTTTTTTTTTTTATTATTTCTGATTTCATTTCTTTTTCAATTGAAGAATGTTTTGGATCTATTTGGATACACCAAGACATCCAAGGATGTGCATGAGATGCTATTATGTATATGTATATGAATGAAATCTGTCTTCATTGAAGCCCTCAATCAAATATGTTTCCATAGCTTTGCTTTTCCCTTGCCAACTCATAAAAATTAGTGCTTGGCAATTGGTAGGAGACGATAGTACCATACATTATTTTGTTTTATTTGGACTACTTTGAACAGTCTCGAAAACCTACAACAAACAAAACATCCACCCCATGCTCTAGTTAGAGATCTGATGCCATATTCAAATAGAGGGGTGCTACAGTTCAAATAAAAGCTTCACTTTTATCGTTAAGAATGTTAATTATACTCATATTCAATGAAAAATTCAATTTTTTTTTATCAAAATAGAGATCGATATGAGTATTACATTATGGGTATAACAATGAAACTGTATAAATTTTAAATTTTTATTCAATACAGGGATAAAGATAATAATATAATATTTATTTTATATTCGTATCTTACATATATATTTGTATATATTAGTATATAAATTTTTATTAAATAATATAAATTATTATTTTAAATTAATTAATTAATATATTTTTATGAAAAAAATATATATTTATAAAAAATTATCTAAATATACAAGATAAAAATAAAAAAAATTAACAAAATTTTAGTTTTTAGTTTTTTTTTAAGTTATGAATATAAAAATTATTCATACTCATTAAATACCTGTAAAAATAGAGATGAAAATAAGAATAAATTTAAAATATTTATTAAATATAGATACAAAATAAGTATAACATAAAAATTTAAAGATGAAGATGAAAAATATCCTACCTATTGATATCCCTATTTATCACTAAATTCAAGAGTTAAGCCCATGAGGCAAATATTTTAACTTTTGAGTGCCTTGTGTTAGTTTCTTGTACTTTTTGGGATGATTTATAAAGTTTGTTCTTAATTGAAAAAAAAAAAGAGGAAAAGAAGTAAGAAGTAAGCATGCAATATATACAGGATTTTGATTCTTGACCGGGTCTAAAATTACTGTATAATCCTATACGTGTTTACTTGTAAGTTCAAGAGAAAGAAAAAACAAAATCATTTCATAAGAAAAAATTGTGCTATCTTCTTGTAGTATGTTCATTGCTTGTTTTCTTCGATTAGTGAAATAGCCCTTTTATCCAAAGAAGAAAAAAAAAAAAGAAATAAAATGGTATTAAGTTAATTTTCTTGGTGCAAAAAATTTCTAGAGTATATACTAACTTTCTCCACCTTACTCTTGATGCATTTTAGGGTTTTTTTTTTTTTTTTTTGGATTTTAGGTAAGCTCTTATAATCACAAGAATGAGACATGGCATCTACTTTCAATAAAAAAAAAAAAACAAAAATACCCATATATTTTTTTTATTAAAATACATTTTTCTTGCAAAAACCAGTAATTAAGATTGTTTCCTGCTTTCCTCAGCAGTTCCAGGAACTCAAATGCCTTGTTGTCAGAAGTAATTAATCTTTTTCCACTGCAACATCTCCCCAATTTTAATGATTTCTGCAGGTTGGTACAAGCCCCTTTCATCAATAACTTGTGGACAAGAAATAACACAAAACAAAATTTCCCTCTACAAGAAAAAAAATCCCATTGGAACAACAGAATTTTGAAAAACTCCACACCCTTTTTTTAATCTTTTTTATTTTCTCGAAATTCAAAGTTGTTTAAATACATGATAGTTCATAATCATACTCCCGTAAGGCAATCTTTTGTTGGACTTGAGCTTCAAAGATTTTTTTAATTTACTTTTTTAGATTACTAAAGTCTTGAATATAGTTTCCTGACACAAAGGCAAAGATTCCTATTTATTTAATAAAAAAGTATTTATTAAATTGGCTTGCATTTTGATAAAAGCCAATCAAGACTTCCAACCAACTAGATACTATCAATTTTGGCGAGTGTCAAGAGATCATAATCCTCCTCTAACTCTTCTTCTCTGTTTATCAATTAGTGCATCTCTTCTGGTTCTGCCAGGTAATTCCTTTTCTTTTTGTGCCTTTGGTTTTTCCTTCTTCCTGTCCGGTGCAGTTGTTTTCTAGACATTCTTGGCAAAGGAAGGGTCTCTAAATGGCACCTGAGGTTGCCAGAGATAAAGCTTCATTTATGCTCCAAGCCAAATCTCTGGGCTTTCCAGTGTCAAACACCTCAAAAAGAAGTTTCTTTATGGCTCAAATCATGCTCAGGGTTTTTGCTGCTGTTTTCACTTTGGCTGCAATCTGTGTTATGGCCACGAGCTCCCAATCCATCATCCTACTTGGCTTCACTATTAAAGCTCGCTATAGCTACTCATCTGCTATGAGGTAAACACTGGTTTAAATCAGTAGACACTAATTTGATTTTTTTTTTTTTTTTGGTCTTTCATTTGCTTATTTGGATGGCTTAGCAATTAGAGTAACCCCGTTTCCTTGTGGTTTTTTTTACAGGTTTTTACTTGTGTCAGACGCTACTATATGCACCTTCTCTGTAATTTCAGTGATCTTTGTTTACTGTTTGAGCCGTTCAGCATCAAATTTTAAGAACTTTTATCTGTTTTTGCATGACATGGTAAGCAAATTTTTTATTGAAATGGTGAAAATTATGTGTCCTCTTGAAGACTGTCAGAAATCAATGTCTAATTCTCACCTTTGTGAGAAATAATAATTAAGGAAAATTCAGCAATTTTGAGTTGATGATCATGTTTGAACCAGGAAAAGAATGAATGGTTTGATGGAAAATAGTAAAAGGTCAGTCACACTTTACTAGCATTCTCATTCTCAACAAGTCTTAGTGTATTGCAGGTGATTATGGTGTTGGCGATATCTGGATGCGCGGCGGCAACGGCAGTGGGTTATATCAGTAGATATGGAGAAGGAAAAATGGGTTGGATGGCTATTTGTAATCGTGTGGGGAAGTTTTGCAATCAAATGATGATATCCATGGTGTTGTCTTACTTGGCTTTCTTTTCCTACTTTGCTCTTGCCGTTATGTCCGGCAAAAAAGCCGTGTATCAAGCCAATGAATGAGCGCCAACTACCAAGACAGTGGAACGCAATTGGGTCCTTGAAGATAATGGAATGCAGCAGGAGTTTGTTAAACTGCTGTAATCCCTGACTTAGACTGCTTTAGGCTGCTTGTTATCCTAAGTAATCCTGGAAGTTTTTTCTCAATCTTGGCTTTAATATTATAGCTGTAAAATTTTAGGAAGAGATCAAAAGCCTGCATATTTAACTACTCAGTTCAATGATTCCTGTTACTGTAAGCCAACATTATCCAATTTCCTCATAAAAGTGCCTGAGTAGCATTCAATTGTTTGTTTGGAACGAATTTTAAAGAACAAAAACATGCTAATTCTGTTGATCTTTACCGCCTGGTTTATTGGGTTCACCATCAAGTCTTAAGTAACATCAATGGGGCCGCCACAAAACCAATGCCAATGATCAATATGAAAGTAAAACTTTAACAATCATTGCTTGTGACTATCTGTCTTACGATATCAGATAAGCTTTGTGTAAGAATGTTAACTAGTTTCCCAGGCTAGAGTAGAGATATAATGAGAAGAGTGTAAAATTCTTTCACTCTGTTTCAAGCTCATTCTCAGAGTCTTTGAGATGTTCTTTTAGGGGCTGCCTCTGGTTTTCCCACTTTTCACAATCCCAGGCTGGATCAATTCCAGGTAAGTCATAGTCATCAGGTCTCAGTGATAGTTGGAAATCTGGTAGGTCTGGTAATGATTGGAGGGCCCTGCTTCATCACCAATATTTTAAAATTTATCATAAATCCCTAATCATTTATTGACAAAACAAATTAAACTCTAAGCTGCAGAAATGCACGAGTCAGAAAGTGCTTACTTCTCTTGTTCAAAGAGGTAGCCATACATCTGAGATTTCCTTGATGCTACTTCAGGTATTTTCTGATTTAAATGCTTCATAGCTCCCCAAAGTGGAGGAGCCCTTTTCCGCCAAAAAAAAAAAAGAATAGATTTGAGAAGACTGACCCGAGATGATACCATAACACAATTGTGGATCTTCCAATGAGTGAAACTAACCTGGTTACTGGAGCTGCAAGGCAAAAGCTTATGCAGGCTTTCTTACTCTCTATCAGAAGTTCTTGTGCAACTAGAAAACAGCATACAGCACTAATATGACAGGTCGGTTCATTGCCATTGTCAAGAACTAGGCAATGGTAGTAGTAAGCGGCTGCCTGAAGATACGATTGCTTAAAAATTAGATTCCTATACAAAATTGAGTGAAAAGCTGGGATAAGAATGTTTTAGTATTGGATTTGCAATTGATTGTTCTCAAAACCTTTGCTTCAAGAAATTTCCATTTGATGAACCACATATGTTTCTTTCCATATCCATGGCTTAAGTCACATCCAGACAAGCATTGATAAGCCTGATTAAAACAGAAAAGGAACACATTAAACCATGAGAAAGAAAAGCAGTTATTATAAAGGTTAATAACAAGGCAAAACAGGCAATCCAGTTCGAGATAATCTATTAATTGCATCAACTTAACCAATGAATTCCGTCTATGAAAAGGCTGAAATCTAAATTCAGACAGCAATTGAGTGACAATCTCAAATTAGGAAATAGAAATAACTACAAACCTGACTGTAATAGATCAGCTGTTCACAGGCCAACCTCCTCTTCACTGATAAAGAAGCCCTTTGGCTTTCAACAGCCAAACCCAGCTGTATTTCAGTTCCCTGAATCAAGATCCATTTCCACGAATATGTCAAGAAATCAATGTATCATGGCTTAATTACCTTGCTAAAATAGTGTTATTTTTACATAGTCATAACATAAAATTGGCCACCGCATGGATTTTAGTTTCCCATTTTAAAAAAAAATTGTTTATTTCTAGAAAGTCCTATAACGTACACAGGTGCACTTCACAACTACAGAAAATTTATCTGCAACACTTACTACTAGTGATGAACATAGATGAAAAGTTCTAGCATATTCTAAAATGGATTTATATTTGATGTACTGTTAGCATATAAATTTTATACACTGTCAACGAATTGAATAATGCTATCTCATTAATAAAGTGAATCAGATGATATCATCTTATTAATAAGTAAGTTTTTTTAAAAATATTAATTTTTGTATATTTATTTTAAGGGTTGATATTTATTTATTAATGAGGTAACATCGTCTAATTTACTGACATTGTATAGAATTTATACGGTGATAGGATATCAAACATAAACTCTTCTAAAATTGCAAACGGTTGTCATAGAAGAATAATGCAGATTAGGAACTTATTATATACACGGCTTTAAAAAATTTCATCCATTTGTTATTTTAGGCGTCAATCAGTGTTCTATGTGTAGTCTGTCAGTAATGAAAAAAGTCCAACTTTTTCCACAGACCCCAGTAAGGAATACCTGGCCTAATGCTTGGATGGAAATAGCCTCTAGGACACCATCCTGCAAATCTTTTGACGAACTTTTCCTGGGAATATTGATGAGATGTTAATAAGAAGCTTGAAAATTTGAAATATGTAAAGAATATTTTCAAGGGCTGTAAATATATATATACTTGATTTCTGCTGGTATGCGATAAATCAACAGCATCTCTCTTACAATCTGATGGTGATTATTGCAGAAGATTGTTCATGATTAGAAAAGAGTTAAGTAATCATAGTTGAAATTGCCAAATTGGCTCCCTAGAAAAGCCATATAAGTGAGAAAAATAAACCTGTAGATACGACCCTAAAGCCAGAACCAGAATAATCCTTGGGGATCGTAAGTGTGTCAGCCTCAGATAATGTGAGCATAGCCATCATGTGAACAACAGATAACAATTCAAACCAGGCATTTGCTATACAAGTCTCCTGCACATCGCAGACTCAATTAGAATTCACAAGACCATAAATACCGAGGACAAACTTAATAGAAGAAACCATAATGAATTCCTGATAATCTTACTTGTCGTCCATCTTCTAAAATTTTCCACTTGAATTCCACCAAGTCCACAAGACCATGTTCTGTAATATAGACCCTTTATTCATCATAGGAACAGGGATAAACATGGATACAAAGGGGAGAGGAAGAGAGCAGCAGATTTTGAAACCTTTCTTAGTAATTCCAATTAGAATCGACAAGTACTCCTCCAGTGCCTGCCGCAGTTCAGTAATACCAGATCCACCTGCAACATCCACAATTGCGCTTTAGATAGGAGACTCGTCATAATACATTGGCTAGGCTAAAAAACAGTGAACATTCATAATTCCAATAAGCTTACATGATAATACGTGACCCTAGAGTTAAAGGATTTGTTCTTTTTCAGGTCCATTAACTTTAAATTTTCCAACATTTTGCTTGCAGATATAGGAAGTAAAGAGGAACAGAAAAAAAATGAAAAACAAGAGGATCATAAGGCTAGACCAGTGTTCTCTGCAACCAATGCAATCCGATTCCTAAGACAAGATAATCAGTCGATAAGATCACGAGGAATAAGACCCTTGAGCGGTCTTTGAAGATCACATTGTGCTGGAATTCTCATAGAAGGAACAAATACCACCACTTCTGGGATATTCAGCTTCTTTTTCCTCCCAACTCCGTACACAGAATAAGTGCACCCCATCTTTTTCCCTGGGGATTCTTCTAAAAAATAACATCCTAAAAAATCATTCAAATTATTTATACTTCAGATCCATAAGTGTTCCAATAGTGAAATTATGGTAATTCAGGAACATAAGGACTTGAGCAAGTAAGAACAGAAAGAAGCTTGAGCACACATAATTGAGAGTTGAGACATATACTTAAGACATGCATACATCTGATGTTTTCCTTTTCTTTTTAAAGCAGTTTATCTTGAAACTCCGTATTTTGTTTTTCTATTCCGTGATAGAATATTGATTAGGAAGGTTAAGTCTTGACAAGAATGAAACTAACAATGCATATGAACATTAAGTAGTAGATTCAAGTTCAATAAATAAAATTTAACTTTCAAAACAACATCCGGAATTATGTAAGAAATGGAAGAGAAATGAATCAAAGCAGTAAAAACAATACTGGTGTACTATGTATAGCAGAGATCTTGGAGTAATTCACTGTATACGGAGAGAGGAGAGAGAGAGAGTGCGAAAGAGAAATGAAGCTTTGAGGATGCAATGGAATGCTGATATCTCCATATCAAGAGAGAGAAAAGAGAAACGAATCTGGGAATAGGAAGATCCGGGACCGAGGCATATCTCACAAGGCCGAGACGTAGAAGTCTTCATTGCATTGTTAAAGGTGCAAATTGAAAACTTCCCATATAAAAATACTTATTCGTTTCTTTGACGCAGCTGGTTATTCCAATCAGAAAAAAATTCAAAGAAACACATCGCCGTTATCCTATCTCAATCATACATACGTAATATCCTTCACTTTTAAGAGTAACATTAGACAATTACAGAAGAGTAACTATTAAATCCTATCATTTGCAATAGTTTCAATTGTATGAAAAAGGAGAAAATGATAAAAACTTCATTATATTGACTTTTAGTTTACAACGAGGCTTAAAGCAAATTTATATAGAGGTAAATTGTTACAAAATAGAAAATACAATAAATAAAAATAATGATTAAATCAATTCCTATAATCATCTAATCGATATCTAAATCAATATCTAATTATATCTAATATTCTCTAAATCAATATCAAATAAATCTAAAATATTACTAAAATATTATTAGAATAATATCATCAATCTAAAATATTACCATAATATTATTGACACTCGACAAACTCAAGATGTAATGTAGAGGCCAACTTGAGTTTGAAAATTTGGACAAGATATTGACCAGGTGGATGTGATTTGATGAAGATATCTACTTTTTGATCAACACTGGTAACAAGAATAAGTCAAAGAGTTTGAGCAAGCAGATGGTGACAAATGAAGTGACAGTCAATTTCAATATATTTACTACGTTCATGAAAAACATCATTATGAGCTATCTGAATGGCACTTTGATTGTCACAAAATATAAGAGTACTAAAGTGATGAGAAACACTTATATTTTGAAGTAGCCATCGTAATCATAAAAGTTTTGACATGACATCTGCAAGAGTTCGATACTCAGCTTCAGTGCTAGAATAGGACATCACAGTTTGTTTTTTACTTTGCCAATAAATAAGAGAAAAACCAAGAAAGAAACAATAGCCTGTGGTAGAATGATGATCAGTAGAATCTCCTACCTAATCAGCATCACAATAACAATGCAAGTTCAAAAAGAAACTACAGGAAAAATGCAAACCATGGTATATAGTACCCTTGACATATTGTAGGATCTGGAGGACAGTAGCAAAATAAGTAGATCGAAGAGCAGACAAAAATTGACTAACTAGATGAACAATATAGGCAATATCTGGAAGAGTAACTATCAAGTATATGAGATTACCCACCAAAATTTGATACAAAGAAGGGTTTAGAAGTAGTGTACCATCAGAAGGAGAAAATGTCAAATTCTATTTAAGTGGTGATGATGTAATCTTCCTATCAGTTAAACTTGCTCGAGCAATAAGATCATAAGCATATTTTGTTTGAGATAAATGTAAAATAGTAGAATCATTAGTAACTTTAAGGCCCAAAAAATAACTCTAAGGACCAAGGTCATTCATCTCAAACTTAAAATGAAGAAAAGTATTTAGATCTTGAATACCATTTGTATCATTACCTATAATGATCATGTAATCCACATAAAGTAAAAGAAAAAGTAGTACTATTATCAGTAATTCGAGTAAAAAGAGCAGAATTGCGATTACTAGATGTAAAATCAAGTTGTGCAACAATGGTATTATACTTCAAAAACTAAGTTCCAGGGGTTTGCTTAAGATCATATAAAGCACGTTAGAGATGATAGAGCATGTTATAAGGTATAAATGAACCAAGAGATGACTTTATATAGACTTCCTCGACAAGATGACCATTTAAAAAGGCATTTTTAACATCCATTTGAAATGTTGGACATTTTCTAGCTACAACAACAACGAATAGTGGATGAACAGATGTGAGATGTGCAACTGAGACAAAAGTCTCTTCATAGTCAATGTCATATTCTTGTGTAAATCCTTAAGCAATAAGACGAGCTTTGTAATGTTCCATTGACCCATCAGATCTAGTCTTGATCTTGTAGACCCACTTACAATCAATTACTAACTTATCAGAAGGTCGTTCAATAATATCTCAAGTATGAGTTTTTTCAAGAGCTTGAAATTCCTCTGCCATTACTTACTACCATATAAGATTAGAGACAGCTTTATGAAAATTATAAGGTTCATGTAACGTAGCTAAAGCATAATAATAATAGTGAAAATTATGAAATTGAGTGTTGGGTTTCCTTACTCGGGTGGAACGATGAAGTGAAGATGGTATGTATAATGAAGGGACAACTATATCAATAAAAGCCTTAATCAAATCAGACATAGTAAAAATGTAAAAAAATGGATCACTGTTTGAGTCAGAAGTACCTATTATCTTTTCATTTAAAAAATTAATAGATGAATCTATAAAAAAATATGAAAAAGTACATGATGAATGTAATGAGGATACATTAGTAAACTTTTTATGTTCCTAAAAAACTACATGTCTTGAGATGCGAAGACTTTTAGACATTAGATCATAACACCTATACCCTTTGAGTTCTATACCATAATCCAAAAAACAACACAATGTAGCTCTAGGTTCAAGTTTAGTCCTTTTATGAGTAGAAAATAGAACAAAGCAAGCATATCCAAAAACTTTAAGAAAATGATAATTAGATACCTTATTATATAGACACTCATAGGGAGACTGTGTGCTTAATACTGGTGTAGAAACATGATTAAGAGTATAAATAACAGTAAGAGCAGCTTCACCTTAAAAATGTTTAAGAAGAGAAGAGAAAATGAGTAGGGCACGGACTATGTCAACAATATAATGATGTTTTCTTTTTGCTCAATCATTTTATTGTTAAATATATGGGCAAGACCTATGAGGAAAAGTCTTATCATCCTTTAACAAGTTACAAAACTCAAGTTTTGTATATTCAGTAGCATTGTCACACTTTAAAGTTTTTATTTTTCTAAAAAATTGAATTTGTATCATGTTATTGAATTCACAAAAAAATGGATAAAAGTTTAGTTCTTTGTTTGAATAAATATATCCAAGTATAATGAGAGAAATTGTTAATAAATATAACAAAGTAACGTGAATCCCTTAAGGTTGGAGTGGGAGCTAAACCCCAAATATCATAATGGACTAAATCAAAAGGAGTAAATGAGATAAAATCACTTTTATTAAAAGGTAAAGCATTTTGCTTTTCAAGTTGACAAGACAAACAATTGAAAATATCATAAAAAATATTACTTAAGATACTAGTGGAAACAAGTGACTTTATTGAGAAATAGATGCATGTCCTAGCCTAGAACGCCATAAATTTAAAGAAATTGAACAGTTAATTGTTTAAGAAGTAGGACCAGTAAGCAAATGTTGTAGAATTTTCAAAGTTTCAAGCTTAAACAGTGTTCCAACCTTACGTATTGTTTCAACTTTCTGACCTGTTTGAGGATCCTGCACAATACAACCATATCATTGTGAAAAAAGCAAATCAAGACCAAGGTCACAAAGTTGGCCAACAAAAAGTAAATTTAAGGCAAGATTAGTAACAAGTAAATGTCAGATATACATAGTTTTGAGGTTTCAATATTCTAATGTGACTAGCTTTTAAGACATATCCATTTGTTGTTTTAATGATTGAAAAATTATGTATAGGTATCTTGCTTTTGAACAAGAAAGGGTCATCAATCATATGATTTTCACAGACAGTATCAAACAATCAAACATTACCTAATGTGACAGCAGATATGATAGAAACATGAGATCGAGATAATACTTGATTGAATAAAGTTTAAATATCAGCGATTGAGATTATAATGGTCTCAGAAATATATAGTTTAGTGGTTGTTACCGCAATACTCTTGTTAGCACGAAGATCATGAATTTGACTACTATTTTAATAATATTTAGCTTTACACTTTTGAACGAGATGATTAGTCCTCTCACATCGTGAACAAAACTTATGAAAAGTAGAGCTAGTACTTTTCTGAGAAGCAGCAACAACAACAATATCTATATTATGAGTTTTACTCATACCTAATCAAGTTTTCTCATATATCAATTTCATAAGAGCTCTTAAAAAAAAAATGAAAAGTTGTGAGTATTGATATAAAAGATGAATATTAAAGATGAAAGGAGAAACCCAAAAATTTAAAGCGCGAAACCAAAAAATAAAGTTTAGAAAAAAGAATAAACCAAATATGGAAATAAGAAAATATTGGTTATTTCAAGGTGATTTACTTTCAAAATGAATTATGAAATAGCTTTGTTATCATGAAAAAGGAGAAAATGATAAAATTTTATTATATTGACTTATATTTTACAATGAAACTTAAAGCTTATTTATACAGAGGTAAATTATTATAAAATAAAAAATAATGATTAAATCAATTTTTATAATCATCTAATTAATATATAAATCAATATCAAACCAATATCTAATATTTTTTAAATCAATATTAATTCAATATCTAATATTCTCTAAATGAATATAAAATTAATTTAAAATATTATTAAAATATTACTAAAATAATATCATTAATATAAAATATTACTAAAATATTATTAAAATACCATTTACACTAAAATCTGAGATAAAAGTATTATGATATGTTACAACTATGTATGAACTAGCAGCTAGTATCTAGATTTTAGATTGAATTTCATTAAAGGTGAAGTCTGGACTTATCTTGAAGCAGCTTGGTTGTTGGTGCGGATATGTTAACGTTATGGGTTCTGAAATTGTGCACGTGGGGACCAACCTTCATGGCTGGTCCAAATGACAACTGGTGTCATACACCGTACACGTTTGGTTTACCTTTCCTTACCAACAATTTTTCCTCTGAAACTTCAACCATGATTTGCCAATCACTTTTTTGATTTAATTCTTCAAATATACTCTCACATTGATAGTGATACATATAATAATCCAAGCAGCGCTTGAAATGGACTACATTCACATCACTCGCATATGACATAGGGACGTGGGCTACCAGCAATTATATCAGAAAATAACTTTGCATACATGTGACACTTGGGGGGTACATTCGTGATCTTTATATTCATAAATCCTAGCATTTTAATGTGGTGATTCCTATGCGAAAATTTGTATGATTTGCGTTTACTTCTGAACCAATAAAATATGATATGAGGTTCACAGTCAACAATATATACAAAAAAATAAAAGAAGCTCAGCGGTTGTCGATGGATCAGCTGTCAACTCCACCACGGTTCATCAATGGTTCTGCCATAATCCTGGATGCAGTGTGTTACCAAAAATATCAAAATTACCACCTTCGCAGATGCACCATGTTATCCTGGACAGGATACAGGCTGGTTCGTAGATGAGAAATCCAGTGTTCTCAAACTTTAATTGGCAAAACAAGACAAATGTACCTACAGCATAAACCAGTGAAGTTTCTTATATTTTATAGTCAACCACTAGCCTGGATTTTGAGATCCATGGCTTGGTTTTTGCCTAAATCGATTTCCAAGGGCAACTTGTTAATTGGTATTAGCACATTAGATTCACGGGTTCCTAAATCAGCTCTTCAAGTATGCTAAATCTTTGTAATGTAAAAGTCACAACTCTCTTCAAGATTGTAGAAATATGCAAGTAACTCAATTCCATGGCAGCACCAATATTTGCACTGGAAAACTCAAATCATGGAAAGGCTCTTCATGGTTGTTGAATCCAAAAAGGAAAAAATTGTAGTATTTCAAGTCTATATAAAGCATATTTGTTCTACAGAATGTATTTGCGGTAGTTGTTAAAGAAATTGTTCACAGCGTACTGGATTTCAATTGAGATGCATCAGGATCACCTGCCTCACTCTTCTACATAGGGCTTACAGAAACCTATAGAATGTTCACAATTCGGCTTTGCAACAATACTGCACATTGAAGGATCTTCCGTCAAGTAGCTTCTCCAGATTTTTTATAACTAATAACGATCCATTGGATATATGAGCATGCAAGTAAAATCTCTGTAATACCATACACATCTTTAATTCCAGATTTTGAAAAGCATATATCGTGGCAATGAAACCGTATTTTTCCTTTTGACATAGAGGGTATAATATTCTTGTAGACAAACTAAGCAAGAGATATTACAGACAGGGAGCATAGGGAGGGAGCATGTTATCCAAAAATTAAAAAACAGCCATTAAACTTTAACATCATGAGCTTCACTTGCCTTCACAAAGCGACCTTTGAATCTCTTTCTAGTATCAGCCCTGGCCTTCCTTGACTCGTAGCGTATTTGCTTGTCATATCTGTCCATGTTTTTACCACATCAATTGGAAAAGGGATAAAGATTCTTTACTAAGAAAGGTTAGTCATGGCAAAACAGAAAAACTCAATTAAAAGATCTGATATACCTTCTATGTTTCTTCTTCTCCTTGTAGCGTAACATGGCATTGCCTCTGTTTTGTGCCAACAGTTCCGCATCAACCTTAGCTTTTCCCTCATTCATAGAGTCACTACCAGCCAGAATATGGTGCTCCATGACCTGGACAAATCTTGTGCCATCGCATTTTAGGGGTTCAGCCACCTTGAAATCTGATGATGACCCCACCAACGGTACATCATTACTCTCTTCAGTTGTTGGTTTGTAGCTTGAGAATGGTTGATTGCAGCAGTTCTGCAGTTTTCATAATCAAGCTTATCTATACACCAGCTTTCAAAGTTTAAGCAATAGAAAACATAAAGTCAAGTCTATTGAAGTGAGACCCATTAAAAAGCTGATTTATCAAAAGGACACTAGGATCAGTCAGCCAAATTTAAGGTTACAATCTCTACATATTTAGAGTTCAGAAGGTATCCACGACACAGTGAAGTCAACAGTTAATAAGGGTGTCGCCAAATCTTTTTTAAACGTTTTGCACATAACCTGTAACACCTTTGCTGTCGCCTTACTGCAAACCAGGAACACATAAACATTAAATTCCACAAGGAAAAATGTCATATATATGAACTGTGGAACTGGAAACAATAGAGAATTTCCTCTTTGTCATTTTCCAACCAAACTCCTTGTTTTGATTGAGTATTTTTTTTTTTTTTAATTGAGTTCAGCAATCAAAAGAAAACAGAATTTTGAGCCAGAATTCTGACAATTTGAAACTACCAAATCTCAAATAATTTCTACATGAATTTTCAGCATACCATAACACCCACGATAAAGCCATTTCATTTCCAACAATTAAACACCCGTGAGATAGAAGGTAGCCATATGAGCACATGGCAAGGTATGTTTTCCTTCTTATGAAATAGCACCAGTAAGGGACAACAATCAAGTATTTTATAAAAGATGGAAGAAATCCTATTAACACATACGGCTTGGTCAATGAACAGTTTAACCCACCAATTTGATATAACCCCACAAGGAGAAATAAAAATGCATCCTTCCAAGCATTCATTGTAAAAAATCAGGAAGAAAAAGCTCCTTTTATTTTTACTCTTTAAACAAGTACCTCCTTCAAGACAGCCCTCTTATTCACTAGTGTTCCTATTACACTGAAGACCAAGTTACTAGTTAAAGGAGCTTAAATTTCCATGGTTGAGCCATATATATTTTAAATGACAATATGTGGCTGTTGCATAAGAACTCTATCAAGGAAGTTAACATTACTAAAAGCAACTTACATTTCTAGACAAGGCATCTTGACATCTCATGGAGTGGCTCATCTCGTACAAGTCTTCAAAGACACTTGTTTTCGACAAGGAACTTCCCTTAGCATGGCCATCATAGTTCTTAATCACAAAAGCATGATTGTTTATGCTATTTATGCACCCAGCATCTTCTGGACCAGATTCTTCACAATCTCTTGACCTTCCCGATTGAAAATCCCATATCTAAAATGTCACGTGAATATTAAGCATGAGTTTTTTTGGTAAAGAATTTTGGTTGAATCTCAGAAATTTGACCCAAATTTAAACCCTAGTTAGCACAATTATTTTGAACAACTTAAAATCACCTCAAAACAAACAATAAAGGATAATTTTGATAGCCACGCACGTTAAACATGCTTTAACACAAATGTGAAGCTGCAAATGAATGTTCATAAGTACATTAGGCATGAAGATGCTACAGCTGATGCAAGTGAGATTGGGGTAAAGTTTCAATATTGACCATGGAAAGTGGTCTGATTATATAAGCATTTATTAATTCGCAATGTGAAGCCATTTGCTGCTGAGGCTGAGCAATGAAATTCAGCCGTAGAGGCATTGATTCACCATGAATATCCACTTTGCAACTTTAAAATATTTAATACAAGGACCAATGACATTTAAATAAGATTGTTAAGCCAACAAGATAAAGCATGACCTCAAATACCTACAAAATTCAGTTAAAAGAAAAACGGATGAAACACAGCATAGGAAGGCTACAGCATACAAATACAATGAAGTCCGGATTTATTCTTCTAACAACTTGCACAAAATATAATGTACAGAAAGCATCTTTACTCTAAAAGGGAAGTCCAAGTTCAAAGTTCAAATCCCACTTCCCCTAACTTGAATATTTAATTACTAAAAAAAGTAAGTAATTTAAATTAGGGAAAAATATATTTGATACATACCTGGGAAGCTTGATAAGAAGACTTACAGTCCCACATAAGCTCTCCTTCATTAGCAACAAAAGCATGTTTTCTTAAGAGCTCATTGTTGTGCAACATTAGCAAAGAGATAAAGGGAGTTTGTCGGTGCAGCAGTTCTTCGTCATCCCCATTTTCCACTTCAAAACTCAATAAATTCCCCTGCTCAAAACTTCCATTAGGGGGTGTCCCTGGCCCCAATTCAGCTGCATCGCCTCTTATTCTCACCAAATCTCTCTTCGCCATCTCAACCAGTTGTCTGTACACCTCATGGTTAACCTTAACAGAGCTAAGCAAAGCTGAGGAAACGGAAGAATTCTCATTTGGGACCATAAAATCTTCCAGATTCATCAATTCTTGCTCGTATATAGAAAACTCTGGAATTAAATTCATCAAATCATTTGGTTTTAAGTCAATTCCAAAAATAGAAGCTAGTTCAATCACTGAAGGACGACCTGAGAACCCTTCAACAGGGGAACGCTCGTGCAGAGCTGAAACAGAGCAGTTACTGTTATGTGAATTCCAATCACAGTCTTGGCAGAGCATAAGATTATCATTTGAGCAAACAAAAGAAGCTGGTTTGGTTTTGCAACCGTCACAGATCTGCGAACGAATATGCTTAATAGACAGAGCATTGGCAGAGTGGACTTGTTGGTCACAGAACAAACAGAGCTTTGCAGAGTCAGCTCTGCAGTAAAAAACTGCGGGCTTTGAGTTGCAAAAGTCACACAGAAACAGCACAGATCTTCTTGGCTTTGATTTGCAAATCTTGTCCATCATCAAAATTAACATGAAGTTTTGGGTAAATCTGACATCATACTTTTAAAAAGTTGAGATCTTGGAATTTATAAAAAAGGAAAAGATAAGAAGTTTGAGATCACGTAAGTGAAAGTGAGACAAGTAGAGCTAAGTTCAGAATATCTTTCAATGTCTGAAGAAAGAGTTTAATAAAAGATTACATGGAGTTGATATTTATGAAGCACATGATAGGCACTGCAGAGCTGCAAAGAGTACTGGAAAAGTTGGGGTGACAAGTGGGGGTCCACTTGGGAGAAATATCATCACTTTTTCTGCTTAGCTGGCCTGAAAAGACCATGTGCTACCCTGCTTGCTTACTTTAATGGCAGATGAGCTTGGGCTCTGATTGAGTTTTGGATCAGGACCTCTTTGTCGGCGGCTTCTTGAAGGCTAAAGTGGGTACTTTCTAGCTAAGGCAAAGGCCCAAACTCTTTGAAGGCTTCTTGAGGCCCAAAGTTGTTGGTATAAAGGCTTCAGTTGCATGGTTTTCTAGTTTCTCATGGAAAACAAACAGAACATTTGGGTAAATCCGTAATTGGGAAGAGTTTGGCATTGTCCTAATCTCTAAAATCCAGTCTGATACACTAGTATAAAGTCAAAGATTTATTATAACTTTAATCATGGTAAATCCTCGTCTTTGTTGAAAACTTTGCAGATTGTCCACGAGTTTCAAAATGTTGGTAATAAATTTTAAAAATTTCCATTAAATAAATGAATATATATAAAAAAGTTATGTTTGATATATTATCGGTGTATAAATTTTATATACTGTCAGTAAATCAGATGATATTATTTTATTAATGAGCAAAAATTAATTCTTAAAATAAATATATAAAATTAATATTTTTAAAAAATTTAATTATTAATAAAGTGATATGATATGATTTATTTTATTAATAAAATAATATTATCTTATTTACAGATAACGTATAAAATTTATATACTGATAATATATTAAATATAAATTCATATATATATATATATATATAAAATTCAATCCTATTAACTTACATGTGTCTCCAAGGTTGAAATCAAATGTACTAAGGAATGAAACAATGAGGGCCATAAGGGAGAAGGAGAGGTGGTCGCTAGTATAGTATCTTCCAATTATTGATATGGACACTCGAAGATGCTTAAAGGAGGAAGAATTTATACTACTACTTGGCTTTGTGAGCAGGGGCATGCATGTACAATCAGAACAAAAGCATTTGCTTGGTGCCAACGGCATTGACTTTTTTTTTTTTTTTTGGTTTGATTAGTTTGGGCATCTCAAATTGGACGTGTGTTGTCATTAGAATCGTATGCCCCATGAAATGAAGGAGAGGAAAAGGTACATGAAATTAGTTAGGGTTTCTATCAGCATTCAGAAAATCTCTTGACCAATTTGCCTTTACTAGATTTTGTGCTTGCTTCCCTTTGAGCGAAGTCAAAACCATCTATAATTTCAAAGCATTCAGAATTACATAGAATTCACTAGAAAATAAGTGGTCACAAAGCCTCATACATGAAGTAGATGGAAAATGAGAGAGAAGTAAAGGCCTGGTTAAAAGAGTTGCTCAAAAATATTTACCTTGATTTCTCTCAAACGAATCTCCTGAAAACCATGATTTAAAAGTGATCTGATTTGATTGTGAGTATATCAAATGATTTCTGATCAAGATTGAGGTCGCAAACTGAATGAAAACCTTTTGATTTGTATTAATGTTTTTGGAGTTTAGGTAATCACACGATATAGATTGAAGATATTAGCCAAGGGTCACATGGCTTGAGTTCATTAATTTTCACCTGATAAACTCAATAGATCTAAACCCCTAAACTTAAAGGTGTAGAAAAAAATTTGCATCAAAAAGAGGTTTGAGCCAAAATCTAAGCCCAACAAATGTACATGGCAACATATATGAAACCAAGGGAAGAAGGGCACTGGTATGCATATCTATATTCTGCTACAACCGCGTAGCCTTAAATCTGTTCAAGGGGCTAAGATTAGCTGCAAGTTGCCGGGTCAAAGTGCCAGGGTGGGCAGTGGAATAGTCAGAAACTTCAAGACCTTTCCCTAATCTTTGTGGAGAGTCTATCTCTGAAAACAGGAGGTCCCTACATTTGAAGCGAATATATTCCATTATGGGAAGTGAGATTTGCAGAAAGAAACAGCACATATTAAAAGAAAACCAATGGATGAGGCAAATTGATGAAAAGGGATAAAAATTATGCGTGGCAATACGAATCTGATCTCTATGATCCTTAATTTCATTTGCTATAAATACAGACTTCAAAAATGTTGTGTGTTGGCATCGCATTTGAGCTTTGAGAGGAAGAAAGGTCTAACATGAAGATAAGAATTCTGTTAGGTAGCCAAGGATGACTTGCCTGCTCCTTCCAAGAGGTTTCAGATATTGATTGTATTATTGTATCTTTCTAAAACCTTTGTTGGGTCTCGGGCAGTCATCTTGGCCAGCTTGACAGGCTCTTTTCTTTCATGTTAGGCCTTGTCTTCTTTACCTTTTAACGTACGGGTAAGCATTTGGATACATGGAGCAAAAAGAAACAAGGAAATATTGTTCGGTATAAAAATGAAGCATGCATGCATGCATGCATACATGCATATGATGAGGAAGCGAGGTCTTCCATGAAGATAAAGAGTCTTGTTGGTAGCCAAGGATGATTTGCCTGCACCGGCCTCACAAACAGTTTCACCAAGGTCATTTAATTCTAGCAGCTGGAAGCCCTTTTTGGCTCCCTGCAGGCAATCATCGTTGGCTAAGCTGACAGGCTCTTCTCTTTCATGCTTGTCCTTTCTCTTCTTCCTTTGAACAATCTAGTCGCGGATCGCATGCAGGAAACGCTGAAACCGTCATTTTAACTAGCCTTGTGTCAAGAATAATGTGCTGTGATTCACTCCAATTTAGATATATATATTTGGGGTTAATCGATGCCGATCATATGTGAATTTTAACTGCACTACTGATGAGAAAAAAGTGCGTGCATGGATGATGAATTTATTGAATCAGTTTAGTTAAGCATTATTTTTCCAGAATCTTGGTTACTGATAGAAAACAAAATGGCATTGGCCTCAGCTGATGAGGATATGGCTCGATCATGTCAGTATGTCATTTCATATCCAATGCTTAATAGTTAACATATTGAAACAGAATCCGTGCAAGCGACAAAATCAATGGGAAATTAATTTGGAAAATGACAATATTTGTTCAGGAATAAGATTTTCAATTTCTCTTATCCTCTCATCTTTATTGTTTGCATGCTTCATGCATATGGAAACAAAGCTGTTTTCAAAGTACCTTACCTTTTTCCTATATAAAAATATTCCCTTTGCTTGTTAATTTTTTTTATTTATTAATTGTGAAACTCGATTAAGCAATGAGACAAAGCCACATTAATGTTCATCTCTTTCCTTTCCTTTTTTTTTTTTTTTTGCTAATTTTCATTTCCTCACTACATATTATATGGATTATATTGTTTCTCAAATTTTAATTTTCTTATGAATTTATGTTCTTTTAACTTCTAATTTCTAATATTCAAGTTTCAACTTTATCAAAATTGAAAGTTAATTAGTAAAAAAAAAGAAAGCAACAAGTGAAATAAAAATATCAAGCCCATTACTTTTTCAAGTTTGCATGTTAAAAATAAAGTAAATAATTATAATAAAAATATATTAAATATTATATTTTAAAAATATTGCATGCTAAGCTCATTATCAATTGCTCAAAAATAGGATTTCTTTTTTGCTTATGTCAAAAAGTCTGAAACGGCACCGCATCATATACCGGGCCAATAAGATTTGCAGTCCCGGGTCAGCTCAATGTTACGAGCCCTATTCTCGTCTGATCGTCTCTTCAACCATTTCCACTGCCACTTCTTATTCAAGGGAAAAAGAAAATAATCAGCTCCGGCAGACTCATGGCGACGCTAATCGGAAATCCACTGATGAAGGCATTGGTTGCTCTTCTCTTGATATCAGCCGCCGCCGCCACAGGCGATGCCCCCTTCATCGTCGCTCACAAGAAGGCATCGCTCACCAGACTCAAATCCGGCGCCGAACGCGTCTCTGTCTCCATCGACATCTACAACCAAGGCTTCTCGTGCGTTCTCTTTCCTTTTTTCTCTAATTTTTTTTCTAATCCCTTTAATTTAGATCTAACTCTGATTTCTCCATCGAGGTGGAAATTCTAAATCTTGAATTGATCGTCAACTTTGAGTATGAATTCGAGCTATCCTTATTATCCTATGTAGCTCACGGTGTCTCTTTAGGCTTTGAACGATAAGCAGCTGATTTGCTTGTCTGACAGTGAGGAAAGATCAATTTTTTATTTTGTTTTTGCTGATGGTTCAATTTAGAAAAAAAATGAATAGAGAATAAGTGAAATTAAAGAGAATTTCGTTTAATTTTTAGTTATTTGGATCTGAGAGAAACGAGATGATATTGCAAGTCCGATAATTTTAATAAATCGAACAAAAATTATAAAAAAATTGCATTCCTTTTTAACCTTCATGAATAGAGAATTTTGCAACACTTACTTTGGCATGCTTTTTTTTTTTTTTTTTTGCTTTTTATGAGTTTTTGTGCTCTAAAATTTTGCCTATTTAATGAATTTGCAATTTTCTTACCGTCAATTCATGTGAAGGCCTTATGTAAGCCCGTTGACCATCAAATTTTAATTGAGGTTGATGTTGCTATATGATCAAATATAATGCTTGAATAATATTGATGAAGATTTCAGAAACTTCTTAAGTGATAATATGAACGCAGGGCATTGTCTATTTTCCCCTTTTGCCATGTTCCTGTTAATTCGCATGTGAAGTATTTTTTTTTTTTTTTTTAGATTTTTCATGCATTATGTGTTGTGGGGATATTACCTTACTTGAGGAACAATCTTTCTGAAAAAAAAAAAAAAAATCAGGACAGCATATGATGTGAGTCTCGTTGATGATAGCTGGCCCCAAGATGCATTTGATGTCATCAGTGGTAATACTTCACAGTCATGGGAGAGACTTGATGCGTGAGTATTTCCTTCCTGTTATTCCATTTAATTTGGTCTTTCTGGATCATTTATTAACTAAATTGTGAAAACTTTATGATCTGCAGCGGTGGTCTTGTATCACATTCATTTGAATTAGAGGCCAAAAGACAAGGAATGTTCTATAGTGCCCCAGCAGTTATTACTTTCCGCATTCCCACAAAGGCTGCTCTACAGGTTTGAGATTCATAACAGAATCTATTTTCCTGTCTTAAAATTTAAGGGGAAGGAAAAAAGGATGAACAAGCTTTGATGCTCTAATTTGCTGTGTGCTTTAGGAGGCATATTCAACTCCAATCTTGCCGTTGGATGTCCTTGCAGAAAGACCTCCTGAGAAGAAGTTTGAGCGGGTAAGTTTTGGTTGGAATAACAATAAGCAAAGAATCAAATCTATTCAATATCTGCTTCCTTATTTCCATGTTACTAAAACTTGTTTGTTTTTGTCTTTTGTGTAACTCGCATTGGTCGTGACTAAATATTGAAGGCTAAGGTATGAATGATTCTTGCTATATTTGTTAAAATAATCATGCTTCTAGATTCTGGATGGAAAAAATTTGGCATGCATGCAGAGATTGCCAGATTCGTTTCAGGAATAGAAAATATGCACATCCATTTTTGGAATATCTTTGCTCTTTGGATGATTTTGTAGTTGTTGAGTATTGCTTCTTGTGTAACAATTAAAAATAAATGGATCCTTGATGAACCTTCTAGTTCTTAACTCCTTTTTTTAGTTTGATTTACAGAGTCCATAAGCTGTCCTTTTGTTCCTACCCCATCAAATTAATGTGAACCTTCTCTGTCTGCAGAGGTTGCTGGCTAAGTATGGGTCTCAAATCTCTGTGATATTGATTGTGGTTCTGTTTATCTACATGATTGTTACCCCATCAAAATCCAGCGCTTTAAAAGCAAGCAAGAAGAAGCACTAAGTATTGTAGCTGAGAGAAACCTAATGAAGAGCGTGTCTGCACTGAATGCTATGTTTGCAGTTAAAAATAGGTGTTTCTTCTTGTTTTTTTAGAACATTTGTTGTCGGAATTTTCTAATTAGATGGGTATTAAATGAGTTTAGTTCAAGATGAATCAACTGATTTGTACTTGATAGGCCTAGACTTGATTGAAACAGGTAGTGCTATAGGAGAGGTGGAAGAACTGATATGTAATAGGGTGACATTTTTGAAACTTAATATTAATTTATCTTTTCCATTTAATCTTGTGAATTGTGTATGTATACTGCTTGAGATGTCATGAAGTGACTCAGAGTCATGTTAGGGATGAGATGTCCGTTTCCAAATCTTAGACTCGCACAAAAGAAAGGCTTCTATGCTTGAAATGGTAGCTTGAAGAAGAACCCCTCTGGCTGTAGCTGTAGAATCCAAATTGTAGCCTTTTGTTTCTTAGCAGTCGAATATATGGTAAATGACAGCAGTGCCATTTGAACTTGAAGTATTCCAATTCACCAACCAACCAGAAACTCATATAATTTTCGGAAGGATGAATTTATATCAGTATAATAGTAAATAGTTTAATATTTTTTAATCATTGATTTCAAGTGAAAAAAAGAAAATAAAAATTATTTCGTCTTTTGAATTTATTGAAACTAATGGTTAAAAAATATAAAAATGTTTAAATATTTTTTTGGTATTATTTGATTTTAATGAAGTTTTATATATTTTTTTAATTATTGATTTCACTAAAGAAAATATTAAGGTTTTTTTTTCCTTTTTCACTTGAAAATAAGAGTTGGACTTTGGAAATCTGATTAGTCACAAATCAATTAATAACATATTAACATTTTGTCTTCAGTTGTTTGATCTAATGGTCAAAATAATCTTAAAAGAAAACATTAAAGTTAGGGTTCAAACTCCAGCCTTTTTCCCTCTGCTTTAATATAGAGTTCTGTCTCCTTTGAATGATAAAAAAAAAAAAAACATACTTGCATTTTTATGCATTGGCATGTTATTATTAGTCAAACTTTGTTACTCTACTGACTCCACCCATCTATGTGCATGACTACTACAGTCACCTTTCATTTTGAGAGACTGAAATTTCAGCAGCCAATGTCTTGTTAAGGAAACGGGGGATCCAACATCAAGTAGTTGTAGTATAGTGGCAAGTATTTTTGTCTGTCAACGCAAAACCCTTTTTATGTTTTGCCTTTTTTGTCCATTGTCTATCGCAAACGCAGAAAAGAGGATCCGAAGAACAGATGATGAAATCCAAGAAAAATAGAAAACAAAAGAAGAAACCTGTAAATATAATCCCCTTTATGCAACAGGTGCAGGTTGTTGTACTGCAATCTCAGACGCTACAAAATTGGGAACACTCTTAGATGCTTGGATGCTTTCTCATAATTAACAAAACCCATGTACCAGAAATAATGTCCATCCACCGTAACAATCTGAATATATTTCTCTGACGGATTCTCCCAAATGATTATAGGGTTGATGATGCCAACTTTGCTCAAAGGTACCATAACCTTGAATTTTCCAAGCCACTGAAGTAGTCCCACTTCTATCAATATAACATACGGGGAAGAAAGGATTATACAATTGATAAAAGGTTTATTATGAAGCTAACTAATAACATGTTGAATCAGTTTATTTACCTTGTAATGGCTCCAGGTTTCCTGGCCTGGAGGGGCAGCGAAGGACAAGGGGCGATCACTGCAGAAAGCTACATGAATATTGGATAGATAGAGTTCCAGCAATTGGTCCAGTTGAAGTGGATAAATAGCGGGCGAATGACTTCTTCAGCTTCTTATTTGAATAAGTCGCAAATGTTTGCTTGTAAAGAGACTCGAATCCACCTCCTGTTAGTGTTTTTGCCGTCAGGTTCATCTTCCCCCAGGCAGCTCCAGATACGGACGATCCAGTTTTAACTTTTAAGAAGAACAATAATATGGTAACAGGGAAATTAAAACTAGATTACAGGGAATCTGAGAGATTTTGAACATACGATTGTGCCAGATATTGCTGGCCATGATCTCAGCTTTGTGACTCCAGGAATTGAAAACTTGAAGCACGGATTCTATGAGGCTATTGTTTGATTTTTCTACAGGGGAGTATTGGAGATATGGATGATGGAAGTATTGAGCCTGGTCACCAGCACCCCACAAGGCTGCCTTCATGTTGTCTGGATGGCATGCGGGAATAGCTGGTGCTCCCATGATATGACTCCCCCATTTCTCAGAATTCTGATCAGACGGTTGTGGAGGAGGGGGAGGCAATGATGATGATAATGATGATAATGCAGCAGCTGCAGATTGCATCTGTGGCTGTTTTCCTAGTGCGCTTGTTTGATGGAAAGGGCTTGTATCTTCTCGAGTGGGAGGGGAGATACAGGGTAATAGCCTGTGATTCTTTGCTGCTGCTGCTGCTATTCATTTTGGTAACAGAGAATTCAATACACACTGGGCTTCTTTGCGTGGTTTTTGCTTCAATTTTTAGCTATGAATATTGCAGCCTTTAGAAGATCAAAGCGTTGGTTATATATGAAAAAAGATAGCCGAGGTGCGTGTATTGGTTCCTTAAAGCCGTTCTAGTCTTCTAGTTCTAGTAGAGGCAGAAGAAAATCGATATTTTTCATTGGGGTGGGGGTGTGAAAGCGAAAACTTTGGCTTGAGGCAGGGGGAGACACGTTGAATGAAATTATCCATCTCGGTTGCTTAGCCATGTCCCTTCATTTGGTTTGCTTACTCGTTAGGGGGCGTTTAATCTTTACGGAAGTTTTGTTGTTTTTTTATTCATGTTGAAATTTTTTCCGCTGATACAAGCCTGCAACAGAAAATAGCTTGTAAAGATCCACATCAACAAATGACTTGTGACTATGCTCATTGGTTTTTTCAATCAGAGGATTGTTGGGTATTTGTGATCTTCGAAGATGAAAGTTCCAAAACAATGGTTTTCCAGTATATAGTAACAACTCGAAATTTCCTTTTCGAATCTCTTTGTTATCTGGCTTAGGAGCTGGATTTCAGAATTTTAAAACGCCAGAACATTTTGACATCATGAGAGTTGAGACAACAACTAATTTTTAATATATTATTCAAGCATACATAACAAACTCTTTCGGATGGAAATTAGTCAAAAAAATGATTTCTTAAAATAAAATTTCTGACTACTCCATTATGGTGATGTGGCAGGAAATGATTGGAGACAGGCTGGACCCAAGAGGATTTGTCCTTCTAAATATCACACTGTACCATTTTGGATTGGAAGATACAACATCTCCAGGGACAGAAAGGAAAACCTACAAACAAAAAAATCATCAAGATGAGTTACCAGAGAGCTCCTGAAGACCCTTATCCTCCTCCTGGTAATAATACAAACCTCCAATCCTTCAATATCTTCCACTTCTTAATTTCGTGATTTGATCATTTGATTCTGTTTCCTCGAATTTTATTTCAACAACAGGGTACGCCTCACCTTATTCAGCACCACCCCCGCCAGGGTTCCCTTCAGCGCCACCAGTGCCGCCTCTGCCACCGTACGAAGGCTATCCACCGCCGCCACCAGGATATCCAGCTTATCCTCAGCCGCCACGCCAGCCGTACGAAGGGTACCAAGGGTATTTTGCAGAAGGGTATCCACCACCTCAGCCTCCACCACCTCCAGGTCATCCTCAGTATCAACACTGCCACCACTATGAGCATTACCATTACCAGAACCAATCTGATGCTGGCTGCTTCTCTTTCCTACAAGGCTGGTATGAATTTTTGTTTCATTTCCTTATTATCTTTTGTTATTGGTGGAATGGTTTGGTGCTTAAAGATCTGAGTTTTGTTGCTTAATATGTAGAATTTATAATTGGAAGGTTCTAGCTTTTAGTTTTGGTATTGGATTATGGAACTGAATGTGCTTAAAGAATTCTGTGATCAAACCCAAAAGAAACTAGAAAGTTAAAAGGGAAAACTTTAAAAGAGAAAGGAATAAAGGAAAAAGGTATTGTGATGAAGGTCTCCTTATTTTTTGATTCAAGGAATTTGATTTAGCATTACAGTAACAGTTGGATTCTCCTAGCCTGAGTTGATCTCAGTATAACCTATCAACTATGTCATTTATCCTCTTTTTTTTTTTTATATATATAAATTGTTTCATTTCAATTATACATCAGTGCTCTCTTGGAAGGTCATAGGATTTGGTACAGCTTTGTGTATGTTGCTTGAGTATATTTCTTTTATTTGATTATTAGCTTCTCCTGTCTCTTATATTTCATGTTTAAATTGATAGATGCATCCTTAATGGCATTTAATTGTTAGATTGGATAAGCAGCATAGATGTGTTAATGTAAGTGAGATTTATATTTCTCGAGTGAAGCCTGTTATCCATATTGCCTGTTCAATATGGATCAATTTTATGTAGTAGAAACTAGATTATCTGTCTAGAGGTGTTGACCAAAGACCTTGAATCGATGAAGGTTCAAAATGAGAATTATGGAGGATATACTTTGCCATCATGATTTGGACAGTTGTTTAAGATGTGCTTTAGAAATGCTACCCAGGCATTCTTGTTAAGGACAAAAATCCTCTCTTTGATAGTGTTGTTGCCTAGGAGTTTTTTTTTTTTTTTTTAATGTAATACCACTATTGACATTTTGTGGAAAGTTATTGGATGTTTCAGTTAGAGCCTATGCTAGAAGACTCCTAATGGGCACATTTAATTTGCAATTCCTTCTCGAACATGTGCTTAGCTGTCAGATTGTATTTGCAAGTTTAAGGGCATTCCTGATTTTATGCTTCTGAAGCTTTACATACGTCAAGTTTATGTGGCCTTTTCCACTTTATTATTGAATTAGTTTTGTATTTTTAAGAAGGAATCTGGTTGTGTATGTGAGTTTCTAGATTGTAACATGGGATTAGAATATTTGGCATGTAGAAATTCATTTAGAGTCACAAGTAGTTATGGATAACAATATAGTTTCCTTGTGACAACCTTGGGCCATTAGCTCATTAGGCTATAATAACGTAAAATGGGCATTCCTTGTGACAAGTAATGGTGTTCGTTTAATCCTTTCAGTTACGGTATCAAGTGGTGTTAGGCTTTGATTAACAACTGAACTTGCAGAACCAGTGTCTATTGGCCACTTTTTGGTTATCATTGATAGGCCATCAATTGGATAATATACATGTTTTAGATGCTTTGCTTGTTATCATATGTTTTTTTACTGATGGCATAATGCATTATGTTTGTATGCAGTTTGGCTGCTCTATGTTGCTGCTGCATGTTGGAGGAGTGCTGCTGCTTCTTATGACAATCCATGAAGAATGTGGGGGAGAAATGCTGCTTATAATGAGTTCTACATTGTAGTTTTATGGCGGTTGTTACTGTTCTATAAATAGTCGTATGCTTGTATGGATTCCATGCCTATCCGATTTAATGGTTTATCTACTCAAACTTTGTAAACAGAAGTTTGCATTATAAATACATCTCTCGGTTCTCCTTGTGTATCAATTATTTGTATCTTTTGCTTGGGCTTTCATCATGCTGATGTTTCTCATGATTCATAGTCCCCTTTCTAACGCTTTTTTATCTCCATTGACAATGGCTTTCGAAATTATTATTAAACTCCTGCTGCGAATAAGCAACCTAGAGAATCATGAAGGAAGGTTTGAAATGTTTATGCTCTGCTTTTCAAAGTCCAGCTATCCTTCTTCATTTTTTTTTTTTTTTTGTGTTCTTATTGCAACCATCAATGGCTTGGAGGCTACTGAAGATCGGGGCAGTTAACATAATTCCCCTAATCCTGCCAAACTTCAGCAGTAAATTTATAAATTTTAACGGAGGAACTTGTTTACTCAAACACTCCCATAAAAATAGTATTTTGAGGTTTGACCAAGGTTCAGCTTGAGCAATTCTTTCTTTGTCATTGAGCAATCAAATTATGTAACGGAAGTTTTCTCTGCTGACACGCTGCTGCACCCATGTTAACGTCTGCAGCTGTTCATGAGTTTTGGAAAAGAAAATTTTGGGTTCTGCTGCTTTGAAAATGAAAACCGCTAGGAAAACAACGATTAAGTGTGACATACCAATCTTACGATAAAAAATTATAAAGATATATTACAATTTACAAGTAGAAGTTTAAACTTAAAATTTATAAAATATTTTTTTAGGACAAAATTATGAGATTTTTGGATAAAAACGGATAATATTTCGCAAGTTGAGTGTAAGTTTTCACAAACGATATTAAAGTAATCATTAATCAAACAGATGTTAAGTATTATACGGTATGAGTTATCTTTAAAATCTTATAAAAATTAAATGTTATACAAAGTGAGCCACTTTTAAAATTCTGTAAGAACTAACAGTCACACGGTGGGAGTCACTTCAAGAATGTGTTACATAGTAGGAGCTATTTTTAGAATCTCAATGTCTAATATTACTTTTAGAATCTTAATATCTGGTGTGATCCTACGATTTATGTGTGCTTTGCGTTGGGCTTACCCGACGTTTATGCTTGATGGGTGGATCTATGTGCTTAGATGTCAAGCTTTAACGAAAAAAGTTTATGATGCTTCAATCTCATATCAAAATAATATAAATTTCTGTTATGATATATATATGTAAAAATTTAAATCCAAACTTCTAAGTATGTGAGACAAAATCATAAAATTTTAGGTTAAGGTGCATGTCTCCATAAACGGCATCAGAGTAGGTTACCAGTCGAACGAGACTCTATAAATGATATTAGAGTAAATCATCAGTCAAACAAGACTTAAACAATATATGACACAATAATCTCACATCGAGAGATTTTAAAAATCTATTATGATATATAAATAGAAACTATAAGACAATATCTCGTAGATTAGGTGCAGATAATATTAAAAAATCATGAGATTTTGAGTCAAAGTGAATAATATCCTTTAAAGGTACTAGTCTTGTGATTTATGTGAATCTTGTGATCTGTATGTATTTTATGTTAAGTTCTTGTGATCTGTATGTACTTTATGTCAAGTTTACTCATAAAATCTCAATGTCTGTATGATTCTATCTATAATGTGTGTGTTTTGTGTTAAACTTACATGATATTTGGTGTGATTTGATGAATTTGTATATTTTGTGTTCGATGAATCTTATTTTGTGTTGAACTTTATGAGAATAACAATAAAAATATTAAAAATTAATAAGATCTATTTTATAAAAATATTTTTTATAAGATAAAATTATAAAATTTTTAAATTAAAATAAATAATATATCTTAAATTGAGTACGAATCTTCACGTTAAAATTGTTAGAAAAATCTTGCCATAGTTGCTGTCGAGCTTGACTGAGAACCATTTATTAGTTATTTTCAACTGGAGGATGATAGCTCAGATTTGAAAGAGCGGACTACTATTTGAAATGATTCAAGTCCATTCAGGCCATAACCGCCTTGCCTCCATCCGAAGATGATGAAGTCATCCTCACTAATGTTATACAATTCCATGAAACCAGCAGGTCATAATCATGATTGAGGCTTAGCACATGGCCATCTCCTATAGGGCCCTGGCACTTACATAAATTTGCAGAGCTTTCTTCATCCAACAGCCCTTCAAAGGTTCGAACTGCTTCTAGACAAAATTTGCTTCAACTCAACCCACAGGTCACACCAATAAAGGCTTATGTTACCTGATCCAAATGAAACCCAAATTCGTTGTTGGAAATAATGACAAATTTCACATTGGTTGATCCTGGCAAATACTAGAACAGATCTATTTATGATAACAAGGATTACAGATAGGAAATCTCTTGTAAATTAAACAACAGTAGCATACAGCTAAATCACCAAGAAGCTAAGAATCCATAAAAATCAGCTGTCCTAACAAAGTACAACTACTTAAATAAGCAGAAAATACATGGCAGAGCCAAAATAATGCACCTACAAAATCCATACAAATTCTGGTGCATCTTTCCTATGCCCAACCAATGTTCGATATAGATACATCTTTTCTACCTTCTGCATATCATCAAGGCTAAATTCCATCTGTTCGATCTCATTTATGATCTCCACGCTCAAGCTTGGCATCTTCTCTGCAAGAGTCTTGCAGCCTCCAAGGGTAACTTCGCAGGAGGACATCCAAAGGGATCGCATTGTTTCATACTTTCCCACGTCCTCTAGAAGTGCTTCATTACCAAAGGGGCAGTCCCTGATCTCTAGCTTGCGAAGTTTCTTGCAACCATTCAACACATAAAGCATTCCTTTGTCACTGTCACCAGCAAAAGCAATGGACAACATTTCAAGCTGCTCAGCATACATTCCTATGTAAAGAAAAACCTGATCAGTCAGAAGGCCAGAAAGTGATAACCGCTTGAGACCCTTGCAAGACTGAACAATCGCACCAAAACCCTCATCCAATGCCTGATTGGTCACAGGATCAGGTTTTTGGGGGTCAAGGATGCACAATCTGAAGCGGATAAAATTCGGGCAGTTCTTTGCTACAGTTATGAGGGCAGCATTGGTCATCTGCTGACAGAAGTACAACAATGAATTGAGTTTAGGACAGCCTGCAGATATATGGACCAAACCTTCCTCTGTCACAGCAGCATTTCCAGCCCCGATAAGATCAGATGGAAAAACCCTCAATTCCTGCAGTTCTTTACATGTTGAAGCCACAACTCCTAGTCCTTTATCTCCAATACAATCCAGTATCTGCAAAATGTATACTGATTATTGTTATTCAATTTAATTTAGATGGACACCTACAATGGGATTGCAAATAAGTAAAGATTATACCCATAGACGCTGAAGTTTCCTGCAGTGCTGAATCAACTTTGTGAGGTCATTACCATGAAGGCCTGGAGCATAGCTCAAGTTCAAGAAGGTCAGGTTTGCACAAATTGGATAAATAGCTGACATGCAATGAGGAGCAACTTCCAAAAACCCTGATAAACTCCTGATTGATTTGCACCTTTGAATGGCAGATTTCAATTTGTTATAGGCCTCAGAAGATGGATCATGTACAAAATTCCCAGTACCCAAGTCCACCAGTTGAGGTGCTTGCATCAATAGTTTTTGAAGGGTATCAAAAGGAACAGCACGGTTTAGCCTCAAACTCTTGAGGTTGGGAGATCTAGCCACAAGCCTTTCAATAGCTCCTAAGTTTATTTCTCCTTTGAGGCATGCAAAATTCAGGGAGACAAGAGATGTACAGCTTTCAGGAAAGCTACTAAGCCAATGGCCTCTATGATCGTCAACTTCATTTTCTTGCAAATCCAGCTCCCTAAGAAACCTAGAATCAAATAATAGCAAAGGGAGCAAATGAATTAAAAGCCCCACCATTAAATGCTTCACTATCTTATTTAGCAAAGACCAAAAGCCAGTCAGAATTTCGTGAAAACTTAAAGCAATATTAATCCACCTATAGTAGGGATCGGTAAGGGGTTAGATAAATCAAATGTAGATATATTCAATCAACCATCAAAATTCAGAAGTAGGATTTCTTGAATTAGCACGACCTGCAGCTAAGAAATTACTAGTACGGATTACAAAAGAGAAACCTTTGCCGGTTAAGCTGCCCGCAGACAAATCAATAATTCAAGTGGCTAACAAAAAGGTGAACAAAAAGCTGCATCGTACCAAATCCAATAACACAAACAACAAATACACGTGACTCGTCAATGGAACATAAAACTTGATTAAGTGATTCTCGTATTTTTTAGTTACGAATGTAATATTTTTCTACATGCTCGTCAAATATGAAATCTTAACTGGCTACCTATCAAAGATACCCACCATTAACGTCGTTACTTCCCACACAATTGCTCATCCATCAAAATACAATTTCAAGCTTAAACATTTATGAACAGTTGCAAAGTTGCAATCAGTAACTAGCATCACTACAACACAAAATCAATCATAAAGTAAATAGACCACTTAAACAACTGAACGTCTTGAACAAATCATAACGACAAAGCCAAAAAAATCAAATAACCACTAAACATCTCATAAACAAGCAAATTATAGCAAAACCCAAATAGAAAAAAATCATAAAAATGTCTTACCTACAATTGGCAGCAATAGCAGCAAGACCATCTGTAGTGAAGCCTTCACAGCTAACAAGAACCAAAGACTTAAAATTCAGGAAGGACTTCGAAAGTAGCTCAAGGCTCTCATCTGACACCACCATCCTCTTAAGTCTAAGCTCTTCCAATCCAATTCTACTCTTAGCCAAGGCTTTGATCCAAGGATAAACAAAACCTCCCCAATCATGTGGCACCAAATTAAAGTCAGCAAAATGCGGCATCCCTTTCAAAGTCAGTGACTTCAAACCTGGAAATCTAGCTATCAACCTCTCTGGACTGATGGAATAACAGTTTCCAATGAAAACCCTCTGCCTGCTATATCTTTCGATTTTGTACCATGATTTGCAAACTAAAGACACTGAATTCCGGTCTTTGTGAGATGAAATGAAATCAAACACGTGCTCTAAAACTTCATCCGGGAAATAATTCATCTTTAATGTTTTTCTATTTCCCCAGAACATACACAGTTTTCTTTTTTTCCTTTTTCCCGAGAAAACCAAGGAAAAGAAAGAAAAAAAACCAAGACTTTACTACTTGGAAAGGCAGAGATCCTGATAAAATCAACAAGAATGAGACCAGATCTGAAGATTTTAAATAAGACACATAGTGGAAAAAGAAAAAGAGCAAGCTTTTTCTTCAAAGGCTTTCACATCTCTTTCAGGAACCGAATTGAAAGAGAGTGAAAAGGAACTCGAATTCTCTCGAGAGAAAAAAAAGAGATTTTTTGGGGTGAAAATGAAGGGAGAAGATGGGTTCTTTTCAACGATCATCTTCAAAAATCAAAGAACTACAATTACATTACAGTTTAAAAAAAAAAAAAAGTAAACGAAAACCCATGAAAAAAAATCATCGAAAATTTCATAGATCTGAAGAATCTTTAACTTCTATAAGTGCAAAACTGTTATCTGAATCGAAATCCAAAAATAATAATAGCAAACAAGAAAGAGAGAGAAAAACAAAATGAAAATAAAACTCTCCCTTTCCTTTTATTTTCCCTTAAAAAACCAGTTGGAAAGTGCTCAAGTTCAACTCACAATAGAAGCTGAAGTTGAGACAGAGCTCAACTGAAGTAACCAAGGTTGGTTGTTCGAACCGTGGTTAAAGTTTTTCTCAATTATGGCTGTCTGCTAATGATCAGGCGGTTGATATTATTTTGATGAGAAAATTAAGAGAATCGTAACCGTCCAAAAACTTAGCATGCATGTGTCCTTATCTCTAGTTTTTTCGAGTGTTCCTAAAAGCGACCAGTAATGGGCTGTCAGAAAAACAACCCTGCTTTTCAAGCTAATAACGAAAACGCCATTCTGCAGATAAGGATATTGTCCTTTCACTCGCGCGAGTGTGCGTAGTCGCTAGCTCAGTCGAAGACACCTCCATGTGGGTGGGGGCATAGTAGAAGCCAAGAGTGATATTACACAGAGATGTATAGCGACTTAAGTAGCTGTTGTAACTGGCGACGTTGGGTTTAGTTTAGTTCTGGAAACCACCTTGATTGTATCAGTAAATTTACTTTGTCTGCATTACTTCTTCACCTTTGTGGATAAACTGAATCATGGGTTTCTCTTTAATGATTAGGAAACTGAGTAGAAAGGAGAGGGGAAAAAATGGAATTTGACAAAATCTAAGACTCAGCTTTAAATGCATGTACTTCTCCTTCATTAAATTAAAGAATTGTTGTCTGTTTTTCTCTTCTTTGATGTTACCATATTGATACAGTCAATGCCTTTGATACGCCTAACATTGGATTGGTAGTTGGATTCATTTATAGCTACGGAGGACCCTGCATATAAATTTTAAGGCAAGAACTAAAAAAAAAAAAAACTGGTTGGGTTTAGTCAGAAGATCATCAATCGATGGCCAAACCTTGAATCACCCCTTACAAGGGATGTTTATGTTGGTTTTAACGTAATTGTATACCCTGCAACATTGATGTATTTCTGATGATTCTGCTAGGATTAAAGTACATGCAAAAAAAAAAAAAAAAATGTTAGTATTTTGGATGGGACTTTTGTTGAGTTTGCCTAATTTTTTGTTGACATCTTACTTAAACATTTAATGAAAACTTAATTTGATAATAATGCAATGATTCTTCAAAGCTTGACCTTGAAAACAACTTTATTAGGGCTATGAGATCTGTTGTTTGCTTTTGAAAACAAAAGCTTTTATCCACATTTCTCAAACTTCCTTTTAATTTTGACCCTAAGCAATGCCATCTTCACTCATCAAATTGAAGATTAAACAATGGTCGATAACTTGTTAGGTTTATGAAAATATACATGGCTAAAGGATAAATTCTTTTGCCTTTCTAAAGAAAAATTTTTTAATAATCATAATTTTCCGTGAAATTAATATGATAATTAAAAAAAATAAAAAATATTTTATAATTTAAAATATAATACTACATATATCACAAAAATGATAAAAAAATATAAACATAGCACAATTTAAAATTTTAACAAAAATTGAGAAGTGATTCTTAGCATAGAAAGAATGTCTCTGCTGTTCCAGGCATGGACAGTAATGAAGAGTTCACCATTGTAAAAATTTCACAACATATAAAGTTATAAAAATGATTCAAGCAAAGACTTGTCAAATTTCCATGTTTCTTTTTTTTTTTTAATGGCCAAATTCAAATTTCCATGGTTTAGTTGTGGTTTAATCCAATCATTTATTACTTTGACTAAATGTCATAGGCTCAATTATCAATTCTTTTCTTTTCCTCCAATATCCTCTTAGGAACAAAAGCTAGGCTTAAGTCAAACCGCGAAAAACCATGAAAAAGGAACTTTGTAATCCTTTTCTTTTGTGGAAATGAACATTAGGTCCCACATTGACAACAAAATAAAGAACATTTCACAATCATTCCAATTTCCGTAAAATAAAAAAAAAAAAAGTATCCATACTAATGAAATTGGAGCATGTAAGGACTGCTATTTTGACGCCCCTTCTCAGGGATTAAAACGTGTAAAATCTCCTTGCTAGAATTCTCTTTTCTTTTGTTTTACCGTTCCCTGGTCATCCTTACCAGAAACAAATGGATGGCTATGTCACAGTCATAGCCAAGAGAAACGATAACAACTCAAACAGGTACTGAAATTAATACTGAAAGAGCATAGTGTTTTGAACATTTTCTGATGCAAGTGTGAGAATATGTAAGATAAAACTTGAAGGTTATCTAAAGCCCTAACTTAAGCTGTGGATTCCAATTTTCAGATCTTTGGCTGACTAATAAGTTTTGGCATTTTCTATAAAATAATAGACCAGTTATGTTACAGCAGTGGTACTGTCCCATTTGTTGCTCCCACACCATTTCATTTCTTGGCAGATTGGCACCCTTGGCTATACTGGCAAGTTAATATTCCATTTACAATTTTAGTAGTTTCCCTGTGGAAGATCGCACTGTAAAATCATGATTGAAACATATCTTCATTTGAGTACATGGAGCATCCTCTGATCAGCTAGGAATTCACCAAACCCAACTGGTAAAAAGAAGTTGCAGTTTAGAAACAAAATTTCATCAAACCCCATGGCCCTGTGCCTGTTCAGATATAAGATATACGGTGCATTTTCTACATGCAATATGGAAGATGATTAGCCTTCAAGAAAAGGCATCTGTCATCATTTTGCAAAAAGTGGATTTAAAGAGATGTTGGTAGAAAGTAAAACCTTAGGATTCCTTTTGTATATAATTCTAACATAATTGGATTTAGTGATTGAATTTTCCTTCTTACCTTTGATTCCATACTCCCCATTTTGAGACATTTTGGTGACCTCTAAGAAAACCCAAGCACTAATAAGGGCTCATAATGTTCTTCGGCAGGATATATATATATACACATCAAAACAGAAAATAATTTCTCTGTTACTGATAAACTATATATCCCTCGGATCAGTAATGGCGCTGGCAACAAGAGAAGATTTGACAGGCAATCCTTCATCAGGAAAATTTTTTCATCTGTTCAACATTGCAGAGGGAGAAAGCACTAGAGAAATCCACTATGCTAGAAGTCTTGTAGCTGTGTTTGATTTGTTGGTTTTCTTTGGCGTGACATAACATGCCTTGAAGTGTTGAAAATAATCAAATATGCATATCGAGTCAAATATTGCTGTGCCCACCCTGACCGTGCCACGCGGAAGATGTTCAGTGGTATTGCAGCACTCTTTTCTCTAACTTGAAGATGTTCAGTGGTATTGCAGCAACCTTTTCTCTAACTTTTACCTATTAGGCTATAAAGAAGAGGCAGAGAAAAAAAGAAAAAGAGATTTGGATTCAAAAGCCATGTTATGGTGGGGTACCAATTTTCTTTAACAGTAAGCAGTATTAGAATTTAGAAAATTGCTTGAGCCATTTTATGATCGAAAGGATATGATAGGTTTTTTCAATAAAAGAGTTATCTATTGTCAATTCAGGGTAATTTTGATCATCAGATCAGAGTTAATGTAGCAAACCGATTTTACTTCTTAAAATTCACGTCAATTTGATCAATTCCATATCCCACTTAATAACATGTAAATATAACTTGTCATTTTTTGCTGGATGTTCTTTCATCACATCAGTTAAGATCGATTTCGTAAATTGTAAATCTAATTCCAAGAGCTCAGATCATCAAGATCTGACACCTTCTTCTAATGTATAAATACTTCTTCTCATTTCAGGTGTGAATAATCAATTCTCTATACTTTTTTTTAGATTTTTCTTTTTTTAGTATTCATTTAAGTATTAAAGCGCAAACACTGAAAATTGCTTTGATTTTGTTTTTAATTAATTTCCGATTTCCTTTGATTTTAGTTCTTTACTCTCTAAATCGAGCTCGGTACCAACAAACATGATTCTTTTGCTTCAACTTAAAATTATTGAATGGCCTAACATGAGTCACAACTCACCAGAGCTGTACAAGCTATGTTGAACCAGTTGAGCATGGCCAAGCCTCCTTTGAAGCTTCAAACGGTTTTTGCTTTTGGTAGGAAATAAAAAAGGTCGAACCTCTAAAAAGGAAACATCAAACATGAATGGGTTTTATGTACTTTCTGGGTTATTTAACTACGCATAAAGAAATATATGAATGGGTTAAAGGTAGATAATTTTGAATGTGGTAGTTATTCTTTAACTCTTATGTGAAAATTCTAACCATTTTTTTTTCCTTTGCCTTTCAATTGTTATTACCATCCAAAAAGAACAAGGTGGGTTTGGTGTGTTTATAATTTTTCAATTAGATTCCAGAAATTGAATATTGATTCCTTCAAAAGCAGAGAATCAAGCAATGCTTTTCATTTCTTGTACGAGTAGATAACCAGCTTTCCAGGTAAATCTTATGACTTTATCTACTTTAAAAAATTCAGGGTTTTTAACATGAAAAAGATGGTACTAATAAAAAGCGATAAGATTAAGAAATCAGGTGAAATAGTAGCAACATGTGCAGCAAACATGCTTTTGGATTAAATAAAGAATGAATAAATAAAGGGGTTTATAGGCTGGCAAAATTTTGTCTGACATTAGGGCTACTACCCTCAACAATTCAACAACAAACGATGACGTTAATTGAAGCACGACAAATAATCCAATGAAAGGATTGAAATTTGTAATTGGAAGAGGGAGTGGTTAGGCCAAAAAGTTTTGGCTAATGAAATGCTATAATTATTGCGCCACTTGCATATAATTACAAGGAGAAGAACATGATTGAAAGTGAAAGCCAAGAAAAAGGAAAGAAAGATATTCTTTTGAAAATGGTGATATATATGATCATTTCCATCTTCATATGCTCCTCCCCCCCATCATTTGCTAGAATTGAAACCATGTGACGAAGTACACATAGTTCAAAGCCCAAAACAAAGTTTATCCGACCAATGCAAAAACCTGAAACCAATTCCCAAATTATCATCACCAAATAAGAGAGTGGACTGATTTTTCAATGAAGTGAACTTTGAGGGGGTGTTGGAATTATTGCATTAACTGTTGGACGAAATTAGGAGCATGATTTCATGCTGTAGAGTTGTATGGGGTTTAGGAAGGAAAGATCAAAGGGCATGCGGTATGATGATAACGCATGATGATGGACTGTTTGTGGTCCAAAATGTTAAGGCAACGTATCATTGTTAGAAAAGGCCGATGGCGATGGAGGCTGTGGCTTGAATGAGAGTTTTGAAACATAAGACGTCTCTTTAATTGTCTCTGGTGGTCCAAAGACGATAAGGGGTCGTCGTGGAGGTCTCAGCAAATACTAGAAGGCAAAAAGGAGGAGGAGAAGAAGGTAAAGGACCACAAAATGGTCGGTTGATGTCAACTTCTCTACTTTTTAAAAGAGAGTAAGAAAAGGCTAACCAAACCTACCATATGGCGTTGCATATCAATTGTTCTCAATCTCATGTCAGCTGGCTAGTCTCCGTGGCTCTTTTTGTATAATAAAATAATAGAATTGAAAGAGCGGACCTATGATGGGCAGACTATATTTGCAAGGCCAAGGGTTGATCTGTATTTTGCTCAATAGACTATCTATCTAGGCTATGGAAGTAGGGCCAAAGACTAACAGTGGACCCTAATGTAAGCATATAATAATTGGGTGACTGGGTGGACCACTGGCATGCCCATATGGCCGGCCAGAAAAAGAAGCGAATGGTTTTGCACTCTTTCAGAAAACTTCTACACCTTGCTTTCAAAACCGAGTAATGCAAGCATTTCCTTCTAATAAGACAGATGAGTTCCTATTTATGCTTTTTAATTATATAAAATGCATAATGTGAATTTAAAAAGCACATGGATTGGTGACAAAGGTTTTATCTGCATATTGCAAAATTGTTTGATAAATCAGTCTCTGAAAGCGGACATCTGATCTGCCACATGTAGCGTTTGACAATAATATTTTTAACAGTCATGCTTCACACCAAAAGCCACCACCTCTATCTCTCTCTCTCTCTCTCTTCTGCTTATCCTATCAATCTATCAAACTGCATACCCAACAACTGCCGACTTATCTAACGCCTATTTTGATGCCCAATAATATGTTTGTAGTCAATTGTAACAGCCAAGTGGATGAACAACTAATTTGCTTCTCCGACTAACATATAAATTGAATATTAGTTTGTGTTTTGGTTTTTGCTTTGGGCATCTATGAAATTCTTTTTGTTTGTACTTTTCTTATAAATCATGAAAATTTTGGGTATTTTCCATTGAATGCCAGACATGGGAAAATTAACTTTTTATGAGTTCACTCAACCAACTGAATTTTTTCCTGAAGTTATCATTTTACAGAAACGGAGCCTAATATTCAAACCGACAAATAACACATGTAAAGTCTAGCGCCAAAAGTAATGCTGGAATGGACAAAGATTGCCATTCAGACAACCTTGCATAGAGTTTTCTTGCCATAAGATCAGCCAAGAAGAGTCTACCCTTTGACATGAACAGGAAGTTTCATATGGAGTTGAGGGAGATGAAGAAACATTGCAATGCCACACAGAGTGGTTCTATCAAACAAAATTAGTTCTATGACTCTAAAAGGAAAAACGTTCCTACTACTATGATACCTAGTATATCCACAATTCAATTTGCTGAAGGAGAATTATGAATGTCAATACAAAAATGGAGTTTCAAGCATTATATTTATGAATAGGTTGTTTTTATCATCACAATTCACATTCGATGGTAACAAATCAAGAAGCAACTTGAAGTAGGTGGGTAAGTTCACATATAACTAAGGTATCACTCAAAGGCCTGATCCTTTGGTGCCTAGTATGGATGTAACTCTAACTAAAAACTGGTTCAATCAACTTAGCTCATGACATTCCAGTAGGATAAAGTCAGACCACAGAAATTGTTATGTAAACAAATGAAGTATTTTTCTTGGTGCAGATCAAGTGACAAGAGAAAAAGGAGGGATACCTTGACCAATTGTTTCCATCAAGTAACAATTCCAATTTCCAATTAAACCATGTATCAATAGAGAAGTACTATGAACTTTGTGGGAGCTTAACTAAAAATTTGGCACCATTTCCATGCAAAATGATATCTATTACAAACCTGAATAGGCCACAAGTCCAATGCCTCAAGTCTTCAAACGCAAAGTTTGAACTCAGGACAAGGAAACTATCTCGAGGGGGAAACATTACCAAGCATACTTTTCAATTAAGAAAATAAAAGATGAGCTGTATTTAATCAGTCAATAATCTGAGGACAAGGGTAGGCACAATCAGAAGTAACATACAAAATACAACTAAACAAGATGAAGAACATCTCAACAGTCGCAAAACAAAAAAAAAAAAATGACATCGCTAACATGGCACTTGGCACATATTTACAACTACCCTAATATATGCATTGCTAACTAGTTAAAACTTATAAGAAAACTTAAAAACTATTAACTGTTAACCATATTATTACAACTACTCTACCACACATTTCACCCTAATAATAGCACGGAAAACAACATAGTTGAACACTTGAACAAACTGAGCTGATTAGTTTCAAGCTCAGAGTAAGAATTGCAGAATTAGAATTACAAGTAATGCTCTCCAGAATGAAAAGTACAAAAGCCATACTTGTTTCCCATAAAATTGTTACTTTTCCTTCCAAAAATTGAAGGATGTCTTCTTCAGCTTAAATGGGGAAAGGGACTTATTCATTTATATATTATGGTCCATTGCAGAGGTACTATAATTTTCCTAACAGTTCTCATCATCACCTTCTTCACACACCTTAAGTGATCAAATTTCACAAACCCCACATTTGCCAAGACCTCAATTTTGCCTCACTTGACCTTATTTCACCCCCTTTGCAATCCCTGCTCTGTTTTCTACTTATCTTAAGGCATTTCAAAAACAATTGAAACAGGAAAATAAACAAACAAATGAAAAAGCTCTTGAATTTGAACTTAGACATTCCAGCATACTTAAAATTTTGAGTTACAAAACAAAAATTAGCATATAAACTCATAAAATTAGGTAACACTAGTCACTAAATTCTACTAACCTCTAAATTAAAGCACAGATATACCGCTGAAATACAATCTCCTCCCAAAATTAAGCGTCACTGTCATCGCTATCACCGCCGTCACCATTGTTTCCGACATCTTTCGCAATATAAACCCCTGGCGGCACCACTCGCCGCCGTGTCCTTGACGGTAAAATATTATCCAAGTCAACCTCCGCCAATGGATCATCTGATAAATCACTCTCACCCTCTGATTTGTTCCCGCCATCACTGGAATCAGTCGCGTCATCGTCGCTGTTATCTTTTTTCTCCTCTATCAAAATCCCCTTCCCTTTCCGGTCAACTGCCGCATTACCATTCTCCTCCTCCTCGTCATGCTCATCGTCGCTATCTTCATAGTCATCATCATCGTCTTCTTCGTCTTCGGAGTCGATTCCAGGTTCTTCGTTGTTTCCGGAAGGTTCGAGAGCGTGATTCTCGGACGAGTAATTTCCTTCTTTGGCCTGGATTGTTTCGTCGTTGGCTTGGAGCTTTGGGGATTTAGGGACGTTTTCTTGGTCTTGGGAGGTGACGTCAGGCTTTCGTTTGACGGGCAATGCAGGTTCTTTGAGGCTTTTGGTATCGGCCATTGGATTCAAAGCTGGGATTTTGATGTAGGGTTTACGCGAAGATTGGCCCTATTTGAGGGGTTTTGCAAAGGTCGGAATTTTAGGCGTTTTTTTTATTCTCTCTTGGTGGATTTTTTTAAAAAAAAAATTTTCTTCTTTAAAAAAGCAATAAATTTTTATGGCCTTTTTTCCCGAATAAAAGAGAAATAAAGAAATAATTTTAACCTTTTTTTGTTATTTCAACATTTATGCAACAAGGAAAAGCAAAAAAACCAAAAGAAATATTTTTTAATTTTATAATCTGCTCTTAAATTTTTTTACTTTATTATTTAAATAGTTGAAGAAGATATTAAATGCACTAATACCTCTAAATTTGTAATCTTTTCAACATGCGAATGGATTCTTCGCTGTAAAAAAAAAAAAAAAAAGCCAAAGACCTTTTATTTACCCAAATATATATAAAAATAAATTAATTAAATTATAGAAATTCCATATTTAACTGCTTTAAATTTCCCATTTTCTCTTTTCTTTTAGCTCAAAATCATGTTTTCAATACTAACTGTTACTCATAAGCAGGTTATGCAGCAATCTGCTTTAAATTTCCCATTTTCTCATCTCTTAGCTCAAAATAAAAAAGCTAACGTTTTGTACGAGTGGAAATGAAATTGGATTAGAGCTAGACTGTAATGTTTGAACCGGCAGGATTGTTTTGGGAGACCGATTGCTAGTGCTCCTGATGTTTGGTCTGATGTGATTGAACGCTTCTCTAATGACAACAATTAGACCTTAAAGTAAGATTTATAATTCACAATTTGATGGTTTAAAAGTAGTAATGATTTAGTTTTGAAGCCGGCGTTGATGTAACTGATATTTTCTTTTAATGCAGACCGACTGCAAATATGAGTAGATGTCTTAACGTACGATCGTACAACTACCTCAGTTTTGCTGCAGCAGATGAATACTGCACACCCTGTGCAATTGAGTCGTTAAAGAGAATTTCACCTGAGTACCTGTAGTAACCAGGTGGATGGTGGCGGACAAATGTACTTGTTCCGATTCTTTAGCTTTTGTGATAGTCTAGCTGAACTTGTTAACCCGATTTTGGTATCATGCATGTTGCTAGGTTTGTTGGAAAACCTGCTGATATAGTTTTCGGTATGGATTATGTGACAAGTTCTGCTATACTTCTAGTATTAATTGGGAAGGTTTGTATAGTTCACTAATCATTTTTGTTTTGAAAGGCATGGTATTTGTACAAGTAAATTTTTATTATATTCTAAATTTCTTTAACAGGGTGCTTGATTGTTAGTGACTTTTTTAACCACAATTCCATTGTCAATGGTGCATGAGGATCTGGAGCAACCATTCGTGTTTTCCAACATAATAGTAAGTTTTGATGTTTTGTTGCTAGAATAATTCATTCTCAAGTGATTGTCGTTATCTGGGTTATCGGGTTTCTTGTAAATGGTTTTGGGTCTTATATTTGGTAGTGTAGCATATTAATGCAAAGGGATAATGGGCGAAGGAATAATGACTTTTTTTGTTGAAAGAGATTGCTTCAGGGATTTTGTTCACTGATATGTACGTAGAATGTCTTTGTTCTATGATGTGGCCACATAGGGGATCGCTGTTCAGTTTATTGGTTCCCTTATGTTCTTTGTTTCTTTGAGAATTGTATTGGAGGTTTTTCTACTCATGTCTTTTTACTGCTTGGTTCACTGCGCCCCGTTATTTGGAGGAAGTCTTAAGAGAACAAATTGCAGAAGGACAACCTAGGAGTCATAGACCATGGAAGAAGATTATGGTTATGGTAGAGGGAATATACAGCATAGAAGGGAAGCTCTGTAAACTTCCAGAGATCATAGCAGTTTGCAATGAACAAGGTTGGGCCTAGATAATAACTTTCGTTTTCGATTTCGATACATTTGTGACAGTGGCTGCCCTTAATTTGTGTTTAATTGTGACAGTGGCTGCCCTTAATTTATGTTTAATTTATGCTCTCTTTTCATTCTTTTTTTCATTAGTTTATGGCTGACTAAAATCAGATGGGTCATAGGCGGCTTGTCATGATCTTGAAGTGAAGTCTGGAATTTTATATTGATTGTGTATTAGAGTTGATTTTGAATTATAAAGGTTCACATATTCTTTTTTTTATGAGGTACCTTTTGTGAAATAAAATTGTGATGATAAGAAGAGGTTAAAGTGAATAATACATCATAAAGATGTGAATCGTGATCGTTAAGCCAATCTAAGAGATCGGATGATTGCATGCCTCGGTCTTGGAGCTGTGCGGGCCTAGAGGCTGAGTCTTGGTGTCACGGGTCAAGATTTAAGCTCCGACCCACGTGGCTCTAGAACCCAGGCATGCACTCATCTGACGTCTCATATCAGTCTTTTTGTCACGGTTTACACCCTTATGAGGTATTGTCCCCTCTAACCCCTTTGATTTTACGGTTTTATCCTACAAAAGGTACCTCACAAAGAAGAGATGGTGTGAACCCTTTTATATCCCAATTACCCTCATTTTATATTCGATATGAAATTCAGAATTTCTCCTTAGGTCCGTGACATTCTTACCCACACAACCTCATGACGTAGGTTGGCCACCCTACCTACCTCCCTTAAGGCGCTTGGCGTGGATCAAACGGTTTAGGGCTAGCTCTGATATCACTTGTCACGGGTCAAGACTTAAGCTTCAACCTACGTGGCTCATGACCTAGGCATGCACTCATCTGGCATCCCAGATCAGCTTTCTTACCACGGTTCACACCCTTATGAGGTATTGTCCGCTCTAACCCCCTTAGCCTCAAGGTTTTGTCCTATAAAAGGTGTCTCACAAGAAAGAGATGGTGTGGACCATTTTATACCCTAGTGACCCTCCTTTTATATTCGATGTGGGATTCATGACTCTTCCTTAGGTCCGTGACACTTGACCTGTGACAAATGATATCAGAGTCAGTTCTGGGGATACTAACGATGTGCCACCAAGAACGATGAGCCCTTGTTGGAGTGGGGGAGGATATCACGATCCTAAAGTAAAGCTAGAAATCTCACATCGACTGTGTACAATGCCTGGATCCTAGAGCCACACAGGCTTGAAGGTTGAGTCTCGGCCCGTAACATTGCTATTGTGATAGTGGCTTTCGACCAACACCATTGCTCTTGGCAAATAAACATATATGTGTCTGCTTCTTGTACCAAGGAAGATCATGTTAAAGCCTTGGAGCTAAATTATAGCATAAACTGTTAGGAAAATATATAAGAAAAGAGAAATAATATAAAAAAATTTTAGTTTTGAAGCGTAAAGAAAATTTTTTTTAAAGGCAATTATGCCTTTAAGATACAACGAAGCTTCAAACTCTCCAATTAAAAATAATGAAAATTGTTATACTAAAAGATTTATTTATGATGAATGAACAAACATAAATTTCTATTTAGATGGTTATGACCTTTTGTATAATTATGGCCTTTATGAATAATAATCTATTTATATTCAAATAGTTTCATATGATAATTATTTATGTTCAAACATAATTATTTAAAATATTAATAAATTAATATAAATTTAATTTTATTCATCAATAATTAAATCTTTTTATCCAATGTAGGATGCATCACATTCTAAATTACCAATAATTTCTCACTAGTTTAGAATGTTAGTGTTTAATTTTTACCTTTTACACAAATAGATATTATGAATACAATAAGGTATCTCTTGATTTAAACCTTTAATTAGCATATATATCTTAGAATTTTAATGAAGTTGATGGTATCCGCAGATTAAACATCAACTCCTAATGTTAGAATTGAAGATATAATACACATAATATTTATTTTTTTTGTTAGAGGTTTATAATCGTTTTTAGCACTATTATAGTCATGTGCTTATCTTATTCATAAATATTTACAAAAGAGACCTCAATTCTTTTTGTTAAAGTAACACTACTTTATATTTATATAGATAGAATTTTCATTATGTTTCCATTACTTTAAACATTTAAAACTCCATTAAGAGTATAAAAACTCATCATTCCCAAGCAATGAATAATTTGAATGGATTTTACTAGATTTTAACAGACACATAACAATAATTTATTTTTACCCATTAAACCTTGTAATTAGAGGTTATAAATTCAAAATTGAGTTCTCATTATTAATATCTAATAATAATGTTTAAATTCATTCTACTTGTAGTACTACTAACCCAATATTTTGGAATTTAATTTTCTTTTATATTAATTATCCCCACTTAAAATTAAATCTCTAATATAATTATTTCATGCTAATATATCCAAACTTTTTATTTTGCATATTATTTATATGCTTCAGACATTATTGTCTCATTCTTATCATTTTAAGAAATAGGTGGTTTTGGTTATGGCCACAACTTTATATTTATTAATTCAACCATTCTATTTTTATACTTTTATACATTTTTAATACAATTATATTTTTAGTATAATTGGATAAACTCAATGAATAAACCAAACGATTTTAGTCATTTTAAAATTTTTAAGGACCTTTTTATAACTTTACTTTAATAAGTGTTTAAACTTATTAGCTTGTATAATTCGCTCATAAAATTATACTAAAATCTTACAACACTATGGTGACAATTTTTATTTCTTTTAATTCTTATCACCATCATCATGTGCAACTATGCATTCTTTTATTAAAAAATATCTCATTCAATTATCAAGATATCATATATACTTAATTAAGTTACCATTTCATTTATCTTTTTACTATTTAATGGTTTTTTTTTAAGTAAAAGGCATCCAAATCTACATTTAGTGAAAAATAATTCATTAATATTTTAATATTTCAATAAAAGTTCTAAAACTTTTATATTTTAACTCAATATAAGAGTTTACATTAATAAGCAGATTTCAAATATAATCATGCTTTTATAGTTTCATTTTAAGATTTTTATGTCAATTCATAAATATTTATATGAATCTATTTCATCATGAATACTATTAATAATTTTTTATTACCATGAACAAAATCATTTTCATCTCTCAAATGGATCAAATAGCATTCTTTTTACTATTATAAAAGTTTTCAAATTCACAAGATCTTTGAATCATTCATGGCTTTCAAAGTAGATATACTTTAAAATTTTTATTATATAAAATCATAAATGATAAAGCATTTGTATAATCTATGAATTAGACTATATACATAATAAAAAATTACCATAACATGATCAAGATTGTGGCATCAATTTTGACTTATGGCTATTCTAAGCCAATCAAAATAATCACCTCATACTTACAAATCATGTAGATTTGACTTTTAAAGTTATCTCATTATAATGATGACTTTTAGTGAAACCACTATCTCAAATATTATCAAAGTTTCCAATGCATATATTAATTGTCCAATGGCCAATTCCAAATTCATGACTATTGAAATCTCTAAACTTGATTTCAAAATTTTATTAGAACTTTATTTCTCCACCATTGTACAGCCTATATATCTCTGTTATTTACCACTTTTAATTGGTCATAATAATTTTGAATATATAATAAATTCAAACTTTACTCATAGGAATAATATGCCAATGTATAATAAGAGTTCATGGTATATTTAACTCCAATTTCAAATACTTTCACAATCATTTTGTGATTAATATGTTCATATCTAAATCACCGTATCAATGTAAGTCATGAAACATGAATCCAAAGAATCATTTTCATAAAATATTATAAACAATAATTATAATATGAGTTATATTCATATTTCATGCAAAAACTTGTAATGAATTTGTATTGGTTAAATCATTAATTGGCTAATTCTATGGTTTACGACTTTCACAAACCAATATTATTATCTAAGCCTATATGTATGATGTATAACTAGCCACATCCTTGCTATTGTTATGAAACTATTAAAAACCTTGGAAACTTATTTACTTTTTATTTTAACAACCTACAAAAGGCCATTTTTTGGGTACGAAAAGTAAAAATAGTTTTATTGTCTTTAACCAATAATGTATTAATTGGATGATAGCATTTTATCTCCATAGTTTATATCTCTCTTATATGTACATAAAAAAAATTCCATCTCATTCAATTTGTTTTCGTAATATATGACAAACTGTACTAATATTCTTCATGCCATCACAAAATGAAATTAAATACATGCACGTGTTGGTGCCTTTGGAACATTGAATTTGCATGTTCTTTTCTAATTTATAAACATGGCTAATTAGATATTGATGAGCATCCGTCAAAATACTAATAACCAACAAATGCTTTAATATTTTTAATGACATGCATTTTCTTTGAATCAATATTCGTTTACGAAAAGCAACAATGCTTTTATGTAACAATTTATTAACTCTTTGACTGCTATTTATGATTTTCACTTTATAATTATTTACAATAAAATTTTATCTTGTAAAATTACTTCTAGTGTAATACACCCAACAGGCAAAATATATGTCACATTGCCCATATTTTTTATAATAATTATTATTTGGTTTATTATCCACCAATTAATCCATGAAACACCATATCTTAATAATAATTATTCACATACATGAATTTAATTTTAATTGATTTTCATGAAAATTGAACACTAGTTAAAATTTGAACTAATAATAAATTTACAAAAAAAAAAAATCAACAATTGATTTATAAACGACCAACAAAGATAGAATTATACAAATAGCTAGACTCAACTTATTATCTCAATTTTGGTGCCATGATTTAAAAATAAAACTAATATTGCAATTAAATCTTAATTTCTGTATATATTTTCCACTTACATCTAATTTTTCACGGTATATACTTTTACCCATATTCGATTGTTTTAATAGAAACCATGAGATAATTTGTCAGTTTTATATATAACAAAGACATGACAATTAAACAATCAATCATTCCATTAGAACCTAATTTAATTCGTTACTTTATAACAAGTGATAATTCTTTTGGTTACAGATCAATTCATGTCTTTCTCTTTTATATTTTCAGGTTATTTTTCATCCCAGTTTTTATAAGCATTAATTTTTCAAATAAATATAATATAATTCATTAAACCTAATTGTGGAGCTAATTTCAGTATATGCATAAACTTATGTAATGTAATCAATATTTTACATATTGTGTTTTGACTTTACACACTAATAAAATTAATTATTAATGTATTTATCTCATTCAGTCAATCTTTTTACTAGTAATTATGCAAAAAATAAGATACATACCTCTAATGAAGATCTTTATGAAATTAATTTTTTGGTCCATAGAAATATTAATCCTTTGACACTTTGAACCTTCACTAATATTGATTCCAAATCATGCCAATTTTTTTTTATTGTATCTTCCTCACGTGAAATATAAATTTTTCATAATTACTTTTAAATTGTTAGAAAAATATATAACAGAAGAGAAATAATAAAAAAGAATTTTTGCCTTAAAAAGTGAAGAACACTTTTTTAATGGCAATTATGCTTTTAGGAAACAACCAAACTTCAAACTCTATAATAAGAAGTAATGAAAATGGTTATACTAAAAGATTTATTTATAATGAATAAACAAACATAAACTTCTATTTAAATGATTATGACTTTTTATATAATCATAACTTTTATGAATAATAATTTATTTATATTCAAATAATTATTATCATTTATCATATGATGATTATTTCTGTTCAAATATAATTATTTAAAATATAAATAAATTAATATAAAAATTAATTTTGTTCATCAATAATTAAATCTTTTTATCTAATAAAAACTACATCACATTTTAAACTACCAACATAAAACTCCATCATATTGTTATTAGTTTTAGTCCTTGTACCAATCATTTGTTGGAAAAACATAAAAGTACAACTTGCAAATTGTTGCACACAGTCAATTTTTGTTAAGGATACTGTTGTAGCGTGAATGAATCGCTTCTGACTTCGATTGGCCTCTCTTTGCAGGTTATCAGCCAGGTTGGTGATCTTGTGGGCATAAAATATTTTCCTGCAGAGCCAGAGAAGCAAAAGCAAGAAGGGATGAAGCTGGAATCATTGATGAGGAATGTACCTTAATCTAGCAATAACAAGAAAAGATGATGGAGAAGCTAGAGGAAAAAGGTCTAACGTTTTATTGCCTTGGTATGATGGATGGTTTCCTTAATGATGTAATTTTTAGAATGGTCGTCGTACCAAGTAAATTATTGAAAGCGTTCTTCATACCTTGCTTCAAGAGAGCCTATCTGTTTCATACATGAAAGATCTTATCTTTTAGGAGACGGTGTCTCTTTTGGTATAATTTTCTATTATTTCAATTTTATCTTGTGGTTTGATCATTTGTACATATGTAATAAGCATTAGTATTTGGTACCCTACCTTATCTTCTATAAATTGTGATGGAAAAATAATCAGAAATATCAATTTTACTTATATTTAATGAAAAATTTGATTTTTTATTTTAATAAAAATAAAGATAGGTTACATAACATTTGTTCTATACCCATATTTTATATATATAAAATATAAATTTTTTATTAAATAATATAAATTATTATTTTAAATTAATTAAAATTAATATATTTTATTAAAAAATATATATTAATATATATTTATAGAAATATTACCTAAATATACAAGATAAAAATAAAAAAATAAAAAATTTTTAATTTTAGTTTTTTTTAAGTTATGGATATGAAGATTATTCATAACTATTAAATACCTGTAGAGATAAGAATAATGATAAATTTAAATTTTTATTAGATATAAATACAAAAATAAATATAATATAAAATTTTAAAAATAAAAAAAAATGTTCTTACTTTTATCCTACCTATTGACATTTTAAAAGTTTTTTATGTTATGGCCTTTGGGTCGATTTCTCTCTTATGTTGCTATGCTCGTCCCTGGGCTGGGCTGGGCTGGGCTGGGAGTACTAACCATCTTAGAGCTTATGATGAGTTTGAGTCGAACTGGGGCTCAAGTCAAGATTCAGCATTTTCTTCACCTCGTTTAAAAATGCCTTCCTTAGCCTTAACTTCAACGTTCGAAGCCGAATTTGAGCTCCTAAACAAGTTGTTAGATGTCGTTATACGGTAAATAAGGTTGGCTCAGTGGGAGCTATACAGTTGCCAATTTGTGTTAATTTTAATTGAACTCATTCGATAGGGTAGTTTCGTGATGCATGGTAAAGAAAAAGTTATTGAAATCCACAATAGTAAAACCAGCCACCAACCCTGAGGGATTTCTTCATTTTTTATATTTGATGTATTATTAGTATATAAATTTATGATTAATGAATCAGATAAAATTGTTTTATTAATAAATTGATTTAGATAATATATTTTATTAATGAATATATTTTTTAAAAATATTAATTTTTTATATCTTTATTTTAAAAATTAATATTTATTTATTAATAAATTGATATTATTTAATTTATTGATAATATATAATAATTAAGAACGTTTAAAAGGAGGTTTAAAATGGGAGTTTGAATCTTCTCATCCAATTGATGTACAAAAAAAATATATAATATCATTGTGTAAAGCCAATGGAAATGTATATTGGCCTTTACCAATTGCTTGCATCAATACCAGCATTTACTGCAAGATATTTCTTGTTGATCCGAATTCTCTTCTCATTAATTAATCCCACAAGCTCATTTGCATGTCAACCACGTGGCAATGAAGCGAACCTGCTGTCTGTTGTTGACAAAACAAATCTTAATCCACTTGCTTTTGCGCTTGATGAAATCAGCACCATTGATTGCTGAAACATCTCAAATTCCTGATTCCAAATCTCAGTCTTTCAGCTGTTTTGTAAAGTATTTGTATTTTTATTATGTAAATTTGCTTTGGCCAAGCCAAGCGGAGGAATCTTTGAGCGGTTTACGTTTCCCAGTTTCAAATTCAAAAAACGACCACTCAGGCTGGGAAAGAAACAAAGAAAGAAAGAAAGAAATAGGTGAGCTCAGAGAGAGAAAGAGGGTGGTTTTATTTCACTTCCAATCAGCACAAACGCCATTGATTTCTGTTGCAAAAAGATGCAGAACTTTTGCAACACTTGGAAGCTCACCACCTTCCACTCGTCAGCCGTTTCTTGGGTGTGCCCTAACCACCCCTATCCTCCTGCTCCACCCAACCATTTCTCAACATTAACACTTACTCTCAACTCTAGTTACTTTCCTTTTTGGGTTCTTTCTCTCTATCAACCCTTCACAAAACTTACACACCCAGGAATCCACATTGCACATTTGTCAGCCAAACCCTATAACTCTGCTTTCTTTTTCTAAAAGATTGTTATCTACTCAAACCCATCTTTAAACCATCAAACTTTACCAATTCTAGTTATCTGAGTGAGTGAGCGAGTACATATTTGATTTTTTATTCAGAATGGGAACAAAAGATCTAAAAGCAAAGCATGAATATGAGATGAACAAATGTCACACGAACCAGGCAATGTATTCACCAAAACCTTTCTAAAAATAGCAAAAACAAAGGGCTACCTTTCTCTTTAACCCAAAACCCTCCATTTCGCGATTGCCGAGCGTCCATTACCGGGTAGTTTCCATCTGCACAGCCAGAGAGAAGCACTCTCTCTCACAGAAATCTAAAGCCTTATTTTTTCGTTTTCCTTTTTTGTTCAGCCAATTGAGCTAAGGCCCAAAAACCCTAATGATGGCTGCAAATACTCCTAGTGTTCATGAGAAACCCGAGGCCTTTGCTTTGGTGGCAGGTGTTGAGGGTGTCACTGTGGAGGGGGACAACACCCACCAACCATCGGGTCGGTCCGGGTTGACCCGTGAGCTTGTCGCTGCTGTGCCAAGCTTTGGTGTTAACAGGAAGAAAAGGATGGCCAGACAGAGGAGATCATCCTCCACCATCAAACTTCTCTCTTTCACTAACTCCTCCAGTAGCTCGCATGTGCCATCCTCCACTCACCCCACACGTGTGAGTTTTCTCTTTTTATTTATTTGGTTTCTCAATTTGTTAGTTCAAAGTTTTCGATCCTTTTTTTTTTTCACTGCTCAAACTATCAGCAAAATACTCCACTTTAGTTCTTTTAGTCTGGCCTACTTCTACTGTTAATAAAGGATATTTCTTACAGGGTGTGGGAGTGACCCTTCTCTCATCTCTGAGAAGTTTGAACTGGGGTACTGACCTACTGTCATGTTTTATTTGTCTTTTGTTTTGACGTGTCTAAATTTTTTAGGCTTATATTAATCTGTCAGGTGCTCCTTCTTGGGATAGTTAATGTAATACTAGTAACAGATACCTGCAAATGTTTGTGATTTTGAGGCTACTAGTATTTTTTTTTTCCTTTCCCAGTATGTATATATATATATATATATATATATGTCAGTCTAGCTATAGCCAACCGTGATTCATTTTTTTTTCCAGTCAAAATGAAGTTAAAAAAAAAGGACAGGAACCTGTTGTGTTAATTACTATATAAATAGTATATTAGCTACCTCTTAGAACAGAACTCAAATTCCATCAATGGTGAGCGTAGAACATCAGAAAACCGTACGTGGTCCATAGACAAGGAGCTGCTTCTTTTATAAGTATGTCAAAAACAATGTAATCTAATTTGGGGATCATTATTTACTTCTTTATATGACTGGAATTTTGCAGATTAAACTGTGTCAAGTTATTTGTCTCTATTTTATCAAAAACATTTTGATTTTCCATTTCATAAATATTAATCATTGTATTTGTAAGAATCTACTTTTTTTTTAATCCAACAAATAATGCACATCCAAAATCTTGTGAGTTGTGACTTTGCATCAAACAAGTATCACTTGATTCGTAATCGTTTTAATCATCTTTTGTCGTAACTGAAATAATAAGTGGAGCACATTAAGAAAGAACTCTAATAAAGACACGTATGTATGAGTAAGTTTTCTGTTTCAAGTTTTTTGAATATAAAAAATAAATTTAAAAAAGTTTATCTTTTCTATAAGATTCGCTCCGATTTGATTTCAAATAATGAAAACTTAAAGTAATTACAGAATATTAGAAGTTTTTTACAACATAAAAAAAATTCTACGTGACAAGCATTCTTTTGGAATTAGTTTCTTTAATTATCAAATCCCACCTGAAATTTAGTCTAAAAGGAAACTGTACCCTTTCATTTGCCTAATAATTGGTCAAATGAGGCTGTCCCATTCTCAGTGTCCCCCGGGGCATTGCATGTTTGGACATTTTCTCCGATCCTGTTCGGACACATGTATTAGTTGTTTCATTTTTTTGGATGATGCAATGTTGTCATGCTGTCTTGTTGCATCGTCTCATAGATATATAGTGAAATTTTTGGATTAACTATCCCAATGGTTCTATATTCTATTTAGTAATCATTCTGATGACCTCTGAACAATCTTATGCTTTAATTAGGTTATTGATCCAAAGAGATTGAGGTTCCTTTTCCAGAAGGAACTTAAGAATAGCGACGTAAGCTCCCTCCGAAGAATGATACTCCCAAAGGTTTCAATCCATACTACTTCTATAAATAGATTTGTTTATTTTCCTTTCTTGAACACTATGCTTAAAACAATATTGCTGGACTGTATAATTTATCAGAATTGTTCATTTGATGCAATTGGCTCTCATAGAAATTCTAAATAACACTCTCTTCCTTTCAGAGGGCAGCGGAGGCTCACTTACCTGTCCTTGAATCCAAAGAAGGGATCCTTATCAGCATGGATGACTTAGATGGCCTGCATGTGTGGAGCTTCAAGTATAGGTACGTAGGTTCTCCACCGGTTGATCTCTTCTTTTGTGGCAATAAAATTTAAGGAAACTTCATTGATCGCCAATAATTAGTCTTGTAGCGCTTAATTGCTTCATATGGATGGATATTTGAACATATGGCAGAAGAATGATACTTGTTTTGTTCCTTAAATAGCATGATAAAACTTCTTTCTTTTCCTTCTTTGTAAGCAGGTTTTGGCCAAATAACAACAGCCGTATGTATGTACTCGAAAATACTGGTAAACAACACTGTCCCCCGATCATAAATTTTTTTCCATTCTTTGCTCGAAATAGTTTTGGCCATCAAGCAATGATTCATTGTTGCTGCATTAAATTTCACAGGTGAATTTGTTAACACACACGGATTACAACTTGGGGATTTCATCATGGTGTATCAAGATAGTCAAAATCAAAATTATGTATGGTCTGCCAATCTGTTTGCGTTTTTTTTTTTTTTGCTCTCTCTCGATTTCTAGAAACCTTTCATTAATTTCTTAACTCTTATTGACAGCTATTAGTCTCTCATTAATTTCAGGTAATCCAGGCTAAGAAGGCCTCTGATCAAGATGTACATAATGACATAGATAGAAATGCTGTGAATGACCATTTTTTCCATGATTATGAGGCTAGTAAATGCAGTTCCTATTATTATCCCAGGATGGAAGATAGTGGCATGTCATTTATCTATGACACGACCTTCTCAAATGACTCTCCACTTGACTTTCTGGGTGGATCAATGAACAACTATTCAAGGATGGGATCATCTCTGGAAAGCTTTGGGTCGGTTGAAAACTTATCCCTTGATGAGTTTTATCAAGTTTAATAGCATAAGTAGTGTTATTTTGTAAAAACAAAAGCTGGCACAGCTTCATCATGAAATCTGAAAGAATGGGAGCAAGTCTTCAATTTGGTGTTCATGTGGTTGTAGTTTTGCATCAGATCAACTCTCAGCTATATATATATATATATATAGTCCAATGTAAGAAATAAAACAAAATAAACAAGTGAAGTAGAACTTGATGCTATATCGTATATCTTTGACCTGGACATTATCAAATTTACTAATAATAAGTCTCTCCACTTGTTAATGTTATTGCATAAGTGTTTATGACAATATCTATCTAATTAATTAATGTGTAGTATCTCATCATTTTGTACAGTAGTAATTAGTTTTTTATTTTCATACGTTCAGTTATTCATTTATTTTCAATTAAATACTTGACAGACATAGGGATGATGAAAATGTTCAAAATCAAGAGGTCATCTCTAATTTGGCTTTGGCTTTAGGGTGTGATGGGGTTTGTGAAGGAAGAGCAAAAATAAGATGAGCAAAGCAAGCAAGTAAACTTGTTCAAAAATTAAATTATATCACTTCAAGTTTTGAGAAGATTTAAAAAAAAATTAAAATTCGTTAATCAAATTTAAGTACAATTTTAAAATCAATTTAAATTTTGGGTTGAATTTTAGATAAAAAATTTAAAATTTAAACTCAATTTAATTCGATCTGAATTTACATATATATAATTTTTTTATTTTTATATAAATATGAATTATATATAAATTAGTTTACATATATATAAAAACTAAAAATAAAAATGATATATTTATTATTATATAATTTTTAATTTTAATTTTTTTATATATGTTAATTAAATATAATTCCATTAAACTTAATTTAATTATATTTTTTAATTTTTTATATAAATTAAATTTAATGAGTAAATTTAAATTTTATTTTTAATTTGAATTAAATTTAAAAAAATTTTAAAATTTTAAAATTTAAATCTAATCAAACTAAATTTAAACAAACATATAAATTATTAATATCAAATATAAATCAAATTCAAATTTAACTCAATCCAACCCATAAATACTTTTATAAATAAGCTACCACCGTTTACCCATCTATCATTATAGCTAATAAGTTGCTAGCTAGGGTGATCATTGCTAATATGAATTTGGTGTTTGTTAATTATTATAAGTCATTTCTTTCATTTCAAGAAAAAGTAAAATTTACAAAAATAGTGAATGAATTCTTACTGAAATCATATAAAAATAGTAACACCAACACATCGCGTTTTTACCATCCCATCCCATAATTTGACACAAAAAATTAACCCCCCCCCCCAAAAAAAAAAAAAAAAACAAAAACAAAAACTAATCATACTAAAACAAATCTTTTAAAAATTGCTTTTTATGATCCTTCCTTACCTTAGCCGATTCCCATTGCCACGACAGCATACCTCAAACTCTGTCTTCTGTTTCTCTGTTTGTTTTATTTTTTTTCCCTTTGTTGTCGATGGCGACCAGGTATTGGGTTGTGTCTCTTCCGGTTCAGAACTCAGCCTCGACTCTTTGGAATAGTTTACAAGACCAAATCTCCAAGCATTCCTTTGACACTCCTATTTACAGAGTATCTTTCTTTCTTTTTCTTTTTTTTTTTTTTTCCATTTTAGATCTGATTTTCTCTTCCTTCTTTCTGTTTTGATTCAATTCTATTTTGCAGTTCAATATACCCAATCTCCGTGTTGGAACTCTCGATTCCCTTCTCGCTCTCAGTGATGATCTCTTCAAAGTAATTTCCCTCCTTTTACTTGTATAATTCAATCTCACTTTCCCTTCTTTCTGCTTTTTATTTGTCAAATTCTACTCTTTTTAGATCTGCTGGTTTCTGATCTGATGATTACGCTGAAGCCCTTAAATTAAAATTTATCAGCTTTGCATTCTTGCTTTGATTTATGCACTTTTAGCTTGATGTCTTTAGATTAGTTTAAAACAAAATAAAATAATTTATGGGATTTATTTGGAGTTTTTTATTCTCCCTCTTTTGGTGATTTTGGTGTATGTGCAGTCAAATAGCTTTATCGAAGGAGTTTCTCACAAAATCAGGAGGCAGATCGAGGAGCTGGAGAGGGTATCTGGATTGGAGAGCAATTCTCTCACTGTTGATGGAGTTCCCATTGACTCTTATCTAACGAGGTAAAATTTTGCTCTACTCCTGTGAATCAATGTGGCATTAATTATTTATCTGATAGGTTGGTTTTTGGTGATTTGATGGCAGGTTTGTTTGGGATGAAGCAAAGTACCCCACAATGTCCCCTTTGAGGGAAATTGTTGATGGTATACATACTCAAGTGGCAAAGATTGAGGATGATCTCAAGGTAACAATTCCTTCATTGAATTTTCTGATTCATACACCTTTATACATGGTGGTTTATGACATTTATAGATTGAATGGAAAGTTGGATCTTAAAGTGTTGTTTTTTATGTTAGGTTCGCGTCGCTGAGTATAACAATGTGCGTGGGCAACTTAATGCCATAAACCGAAAGCAAAGTGGAAGGTATGACCATTGTTTTAGTCTAATTGTTGCGTATGCCAGAATATTTTGTTTTTAATAGCTGATCAATTTCTGCCTATTTTAGCTTGGCTGTTCGTGATCTGTCTAATCTAGTGAAGCCTGAGGATATCATTACTTCGGAACACCTAGTGACTCTCCTTGCAATTGTTCCCAAGTATTCACAGAAGGATTGGCTGTCAAGCTACGAAACATTGACCAGCTATGTGGTAAGCAATATTATTCATGGTTCAAAGTTCTAACTCTAGCTGTCAATTCATTGCTGCTTGTAATATAGAATGCTATGTGACAACGAGGTTATTCTTGTGATCTTTTTTAAGTCTTTGGAATAGCTGAATCTTCTGAAGCTGACTAGTTGTTCCAGTTTATTACTAGTGATGTGAGAAATAGAGATCATTTTTTGATAAAATTCCTAGCTTTATTGATGACAGAAAGTTGTTAGTTTTAGCTTCCTATTTACAACTATTTCTCGTACTGATTATAGATTCACTCTTTATATCAGCAGACTCGTTTATTTATAGTTATTGAACTTTATTATTTTTTTGTTGAGGTCATTCTGAGTAATACAGCTATGTGTATTCAGGTCCCTAGGTTCTCCAAGAAGTTGTATGAAGATAATGAATATGCTCTTTACACTGTCACCTTATTTGGTCGCGTTGCAGACAATTTCAGAACTAGTGCACGTGAAAGAGGCTTCCAAGTGAGTACATTCTATGGTTGCATTTGCATTTTCTATCTGAATGCTTTTTTTTCTTCATTCTCATGCATGGAGTATTTAATCTTAAATTAAAATTTTTTAACTCTGTTGGTAGATGTCTCATTCCCTTTGTTGCTGCATTTCTTTTGATGTCATTCAGATTCGTGATTTTGAATATAGTCCAGAAGCACAAGAGAGTCGAAAGCAGGAACTAGAAAATTTGATACAAGACCAAGATAGATTGCGAAGCTCTCTTTTGCAATGGTGCTATGCTAGTTATGGAGAGGTATTATATATTTCCTTTTCTTTCCTGTGAAATCACTCAAAATCTTTCTATATTTTGAACTGTTTTATGAATAAGTTGCTTGCCTGTAGGTTTTCAGCTCCTGGATGCACTTTTGTGCTGTACGTGTCTTTGCAGAGAGCATTCTGAGATATGGTTTGCCACCGTCTTTCCTGGTAACTTTAACTCATTGATTTCCATAAATCATTTTTGAATAAACATTTGCTTGACAACTGAGTGCTTTATTTGAACCAATATCAGGCATGTGTTTTATCACCATCTGTGAAGGGTGAGAAGAAAGTGCGGTCTATCCTTGAAGGATTATGCGACAGTGCAAACAGGTAAGTCCATATGGGTGCACGAAACTGCTCAAATTCCTGAACTTGTTTCATTAGTCTTTAATGTGGAAGGGTTCTGAAGATAATTAACTGGAAATTGTGTTGAAATGAGTTGTTTAAAACACGTGCTATAGTTTCTCTCTGTTGGTTTGTACGTGACTAACAATGGCTATGAAAGTCCTCTAGATACCAAATTTATTGATGCTATTATGAAACAGTGAACTTTTAATTTGTCCACCCTAAAAAAAGTTACCTTGATTGTCATACTAAGTTATTTCCTACCTTCCATGATTTTACACTGATACTGATCCACCTCAAAATGCAGCACATACTGGAAGACTGAAGATGAAGTTGGGGCAATGGCTGGTTTAGGAGGTGATTCTGACGCCCATCCCTATGTCTCCTTCACAATCAACATTGCTTGATGAATGCCGAGTCTTGAGTAGCTTTGCCTGTTTTTGATTCCAAGCATATTCATGAAGACTACAACAACAACAACAACAATAATAATAATGAAAAGTGTGGGAGATGCTGTATATTTATTTGGTTTAATAGCTCGATTCGTTAGTTAATTTATGGATGAACTTTGTGGGGAAGCTTTAATCCAATTTTATGAGGCTTTAATCCGTAGTTTCTTATTGTTAACAAGAAGTAATATTTGAGGCTCCACCTGTGCCTTCTTAGATTGTTTTAATATCTAGAGCAATGAACTGCATGATAAAAAGAGATTGCCTTGTTCGAAGACGAGGTTTTATATATATTTTTTTATTTTTCTGATAGAATGTTCGAAGATGAGTTAATTAGGCATATGATACCCAATTTATAAGAAGAAAGTATAATTGAATTAGAAATCATGTTAGTCCAACAATTACCACCGTTAAATCAGTTTTATTTACGTGGCATTTGACAAATATAGTGAACTCCCGTGTGTGCCGTTCTGGAAATTAAAATGCACGATAATATTTGGAATTCCATTTGGATGCAAGATGGCAGTACATTATTTGATCATATGAAAAAAACTATCTTTTAATTTTCTTTCCAGGACAAAAACACAATAAACAATAATTTAAACAAAACTCCACGTCAGCATATATATTTTTTTTATTCAAATTATATCACTAATCACATTATAAAAAGTCAATTATTTATTATACATTATTTACATAAATTTATTAAAATAAATATTTATTATTTAATTATTACATGTGAATTATATAATAAATAATTGATTTTTTTAATAGTATAATTGCGTGTCAAAATTTAATAATATATATATATATATATATTTATTGATGTTGAATAATCGATTCATACAATTCTTTCTCACTTAAATGCATACAAGTTCTTACTTACGGACATACGAGTTTGAATATTACCTCCAATCTTCTACTTTTTTGGCTTCAATATGGAGCAGATTGGGATCAACCACAAAATATAACCAATAAACATAGAACTTTCCGTAATTTTTTTTTTTCATTTTCATATTTTTCATTTCAGTTGCTGGCATAAACTTAAATTTCATTTTTATTTTAATTGCAGAATCCTTAGGAAGAAAGTGAAACCCATTCTTACCTCAAGTTTTTAGTTTTTTAAGAGTTACAAGCAACCTAAATCTTGTTGCAAGTCTTGCAAAAGAATCTGGTAAAAACAATGTTATGTGAAAACAGGGGAAAAAAAAGAATCACTGCCTTCATCCGAAGAGACATGCCCTAAGAAGAAATCCAAAAGGAATCGAAAAGATGACAGTAATATGACTTAAAAAGAAGAAAAAGCATAATTTCATATATGATCTAACTACAAAAAAATAGTCTCCCGAGTTTAGAGGATGAAACCAAAACCATCCTCTCACAAAACCAACAGTATTTTCAAAACAAAGGAGTTGATGGAAGTTTTAAATGCAAAAAAATACTCTCCACCAGCTTGAGACCCATTTAAGCAATTTTCACCAATGCTATGTTTATTTATCCCTATTATGAAAAGTTTTTGCAGGTATATTTGAACAACGTAACTATTCTGTTGATCTTCCAACTTTCTATGCCTTTGCAAGCTCAGCGGCAGCTGGAGCAACACCACCAGTTGTTGGCCTGAAAGATTGCATAAATCTCATTACCATAAACTATAATCACATGAAATATGTATATTAGCAAACTGATACTTTATAACCATGATGGGAAGAACTTACAGTCCCACAAACACTTTGAAAGCATCATAGATACCCCATTGAGCTCCAGTTAGTGTTCCAATCATGACAATACGGAGAGGCAGCCCACGGGTAAACAGACCCCACAATCCAAGCTTCTTAACAGCCTGCATAGCCAAAAGACATTACAGTCAACGCAAAGTAAAAATTGATTCCTAAATGGGAATTAAAGAACACAAGGATAATCCCAGGTACAGAACTTACATCACCAACAGTTGCTCCTTTGGCATTGTTGAGGAAAGAGACAAGGTTGTCAGCAGGGTGAGAAACAATAGCACAGAAGACACCAGCTATATAACCACCAGCAAAACTAATACCAAGCTGCAGAGATTTGCTGCACTGGTCCTTCGGAGTGGGAATACCATACTTGTAGATCATCTCAACAATGGTTTCAAAAGATGCAAATTTCATCATGGTATCTGCAAGAAAGGAAGAATATCTAAATAATCTTACACTGGTGTAATTAGAAAATGCTAGAACAGCCGCCAAAAAAACTGGGTTAAAGAAAAAGGGGAAGAAAGAAAAAAAGAAGCGTGATCAAAAGGTACAAGCTCCTAAGCAATGGGTAATGATAATAAAGCTAGTAATTAGCAAATGCACACAGTAAACTTACATGGAATCTGACGACCCCAAAGAGGAACAATACCCTTGTACAATCTGCAAAGTGAAATAGTTAGATAGTTCATTCCAACAAACGTTTCCTTTTATTACATAAACAGAAAATTCAACAACGCTGAGAAGCATACCCAAGAACACCTTCAGATCTGACAAACTTGGGAAAACCATCGGACAGACCCCTAGCAAAACCAGGCTGAGTTTGAACCCTGACCTTGACTGCCTCAAAGGGGCAAAGTGCAACGTCAGCAATCACCTCAGCAGATGCAGAGCCGGCAAGATAGATCAGGGTCTTGTACTTGGCAAAATATTCAGGTCCAGCAAGGTCAGAATAGTACTTCTTGAAAAACTCATAAAATCCAAACTTGCAGGCACCCTGTGCACTGTAACCAAGAAGGGTAGGAACCCAACCACGGAAGAAGCCTCTGAGTCCTTGCTCCTTCAGCAGAACTCCGAAACCAGATGAGATACTTTTGTACTTTGCAGGGTCAATCTGACAAAAGAACAATCCAGAATAATACCAGGTAACAGAAAAACAAATCCATAAAGCAACATCTACTGTTCTATTACAAAATCATTGTGTCGATAATGTATGGTTTTCGGGTCCACCAAATAATAGCCATTGCAATGAAAAATAAGCATAGATTGACTGCAACAAATAAAACAAGTATTTTATATAGGAAAATTAGAGGTAGTTCAAATTGAAAAAAAGATAAGAGAGGACCATTTGAGATGGATTGTACATGTAAAATGTAAGCCTATTTGTGCACCAGTTGAAAGAAATGAGTTTTTAGATTTAAAAGTTTCCAAAGGCAAACCACGACAGACAAAAAATGATATAATTGTTAAGAAAATATGAAAAAGTTGTTGAAAAAAATGACTGGTGCAAGATGAATCAAAACTATGACCTAACATAAATCCTTTTTTGACCTTTCATTCAGCCGAGCCCAGAGTTACAAGATATAAAGCTTAATTTGTTATTGTTGTTGTATTTATATAACAAAATTTCCCAACATAAATTTAGGAAATCCATCCACAAACAGCAAAACATATACAACTACAAGTACTATTAGATAGTAGTAAATAACACGATGCACAAAGTAAAAATAAAGTAAAAGTATCTATTACGAGATAAAAAGCGAGAGATTTTGACAGAAAATTCAAATCTCGAGTGCAATGAAAGTGATAGTCCTATATAGTCCTATATAGTTCCGTATTTCTAGAAATAAAACCCCAAAAAACAAAATTCAAACACTAAAGCCATCAAACTCGAAAGGAAACGAATCATAAATCTTCAATAACTGTGACAGACAATGATTCAGTTCTGGAATTGAAGCAGTGAAAACTACGCACAGATCTCATAAGCAACAGTCCGTCAATCGAAATTCTCAAGCAAGCATCAAGCTTAGCTCAGATCTAATCTTAAAAACTAGAGAATATCAAAGAAAGTAGGTAAAAGGAGAGTTGGATCTGTATACCTGCATATTACACTTGACGAGGTCAAGAGGAGTAACCGCCGTGTGAGTGAGACCACAGCTAAGAATACCGCCGACGGTACAAGCAGCGTAGAACTGAGGCGAGTACATCTCGATCTTCTTCCCAGGCTCATTGGGGGAGGATATCATGAACGTTCTCGTCTTGATCAAGGGCGAGGCTGATGCTGCGGGAGCATCGAGTTTAGCGGAGCGCGAAGCAGCGAAGACAGGATTGTAGGCGTTGAGGATTGGATCAAGAGAGGAGTATAGGAAGGTTGGGAGAAGGGACTGTTTGGAAGAATCAGAAATGGAAGCCATGGTGGAAAGAAAAAACGGAGAAAATTGGAGAAATTGAATCAAAGAGGGATTTAAAAATATATATATTTTTATTTGCTTCTGGATTCGCTCTTTCGCTCGCTGAAATGCTGTTTTAGAAAGGTGACATTTCCGGTTTTATTGGGGGCGGGGACGCAGAAAGAAAGAAAGAAAGAAGGGGATGAAGAAACAGCAATGACCATGAAGTTTGCTGTTAATTACGAAAATAACAGTTGGTCAACCTTCATTGGACCAGGGTGACGGCACCTCCAACACAGTTAGAAGAATGACAATGGTACGACTGTCCTAAACGCAAAGTAAAATTATTGTATTTTTTTTGGGTTCATGCATCCGATTATTATTATTTATTCCTGTATTATTAAAACTATTTCCAAGGGAGGGTTGATTGACACTTGTTTATTTTATTACAAAAAAGAGAGAATAGATTAAGTTTAAGTTTAACTTTAATCAAGAATTTTTTTTTTATGCCCAATAGAAATGATCAAGCTTGATGGACCGTTTTTTTAAAGACCTAATAATTTTAAATATATAATCTTTAGTCATTTAATTTAATTTGATTATTATTCATTATGTTTTATTGAGTCTTTTAATTTAAATTAAATTTTTATTGGATTTACTAAATAAAAGTGAAAGAATTAAAAAGTCATAATAATCATATAATATGATTGTTGAAAATTCCTTAATAATAGAAATTTTAAGAAATTTGTAGCAATATTTTTCGAGAAAAAAATTAAAATAAGAAATAATACGATTAAAAGAGACCTAAGAATTATTTCGAACATTTGATTAATTTAAAAAAATAAATAAAAAGATAAAAATACTAAATATTAAACAAATACAAATTACATTATATAATTTTAAAAAATTACAAATGACAAGAGATATTTTTAAATTCAAAGAATTTAGAAATATTTTACTTCCTATGAAAATCAACATAAAAAAAGAGATAATAAAAAAAAGTACAACAAATAAAATTATAAAAATAATATATTATTAAAAATAATAATATTATATCTGTTTAATTAATTTTTTATATATAAATTTGGTCAACACCGGCGAAGCTGCGCATTAACACCAGTTATCATTATAACTTTCATTTTTTCTAATTTCTTTTCTGTGTTAGTAAGTAAGTAAGTAAGTAGGTATTCAAAATATATTCCCATTTTGATTTAATTAATTAATTATAAATGGGCTACCTAAGGCTAACAATGATGGTCTGCGTGACTGGTCAAAGAAGAGTGGCTGGCTTTGCCTTGTATATTAGTTGCCTAGCTACCCACTACTCCATATATTTTGGAAACACCTACCTTTTCCTTTAAAATATATAATTCTTTATCTTGTTACTCTAATATTTTTTAAAGGAGGAGACTGACTTATTATTATTATTATTAATTATTAATGAAAGAGGAACCGTTTAAGGTTTTTTAATTTCATCACTTTTGAATTTTGAACGCTTGTAAAATGCCAGACCAAACCTAGCTATTACGTACGTAACGGGAATATAATATATAAAAAATTTATTTATTTCGCCACATTAAAGGGAATGCGTTTAAACTTTGAAATTGAGAAAGAATCGCCCTTTCAAGGGAGAGGCGGGGAAGAATCATAGAGCTGTCAAAGTTCTTGGCGTGTTTCTCTTGTTTTCTTTTCATCTCTTTTTAGACCCAAGACAAGATACATGAACAATATAGATATATAGATCTTCTTTGGTTCAATGGAGAACAGTACAGCTTCTTCTTCTTCACCTGCAACCCCTCAACAGTCCCAATGGCTTCACACAACTCTATTGGGTCAGTAAAACCATCCATCCTCCTTTTCTACATTATTAATTAATGATTACAACAGCTAGGTCTATGAGCATACATATATATACATGCATATGCTTAAATCCTCCAACTCTCTGCATATTTTGCTTGTTTTCCTTCCGCAGATTTGGACGAGAAGATGAAGGCCATGATGACCCTTCTGGAAGAAGATGATAAATCCTCATGCCAAAATGCTCATGTTTCTCTCAACAGGAAACAAGAACTCGTACAAATGTTGGGAGAGTTAAACAGATCTTACTCTTCTTTACTACACAAGTATGATCAGTTGAGGTCTAAATCACAAAATCCTTCTCATTCTGGGTCCTCATCATTGTCCTCTAACTCTACAGAAATCCAACATGCCACCAGTAACAGAAGGGTCTTGGAAGCCTCTGATGATCCCATATGGGAGGCTTCTAAATTTGTTCTTGATGATCCTGATCATTTTCAACATTATAGATCTAACTTTGAATACCTGAACAAGTTAGCAGATGATCATCTGATATTGACAGAACAATGCAATATGTCTTCCATGAGAAATCATGAACAAACTAACGGAGAATTTTCGGATGAAGAGGATGTTGTTTTGAAGATGAGTGGGTTTCAAAGATTTAATCCTGAAGCTGCAGAGTTCCAAAAGGGTGGTTTCGAAAGCGAGAATAAATGGTTTCAACTCAAGTTTCAATTTACAAAGCTTATGGAGGATAATCTGCGTCAGCAAGCAGAACTCTTGAGAAGGAATGACGAGAAGAGACAAACCATTAATGGGCTACGGCTACAACTCCAGCACTTAAAGAGTGAGAACAAGACCCTCCTGCAGAAATGTCCCCATTGCTCCAAAATTGGCGAGAAGTACAACTATTCTCAGACATCAAGATCAACAGGACTATTTTTGGGCAAGTTCTTCCAAGGACGTTGTTCATAATTTTTTTTTTTTTTTAATTTCCATCTGTTAGTCTTAAGGACGTCATGACAGGAGCGAATACTACTTTATTTTTAGCATTGGTACATTGGTAACTCCAAAGAATGATCTATAAGCTGTCAGCAGATGCTTGGTTTCTTGTTGTCATTGAATGCAACTGTTTAGCTAAAAATCTATTCTTCTGTCAATTCAATAACCAATAATGGTAAAGCCAACTGATATCAAGCCTTGTTGGTGTAGCATCTGAGCACTTTTTCAGACTTCAAAGCCAAATAATTATGCAATTTCTTGCATCCCAAATCATTTAGAGAGCCAAAATGAACACCTTGTCAATCAAGTCAAAGGTGCCTCAAGCTCACAGTTAACATCTTATTCTAATCTTCAATTTTTGTTATCCAACAATGCATGTCACCAATGATATCCACAAGAACAGAATCCATCCTCAAAATGGTGAAATTGCTTTGAATCTCTTCTAACAATTTCCCGATCAATAATCTTTGAGATCAACTTGATGAAAGTATGACAGTCCCCACAAATCCTAAGATTCTTAAAAGCATGGATTGTTGCACTTGTACCAGGGAATGAATGCATGATTGCAAAGACCCTATGCTACTTTCAGAAAGCGATAATAAATGCAAAGGAAAATAAAATGGAACACAAGGAACACACAAGATTAAGGTAAATGAATCGAAATAAAATGCAAGTTCATCACAATTTTCTATACATGAACAAAATCATGTTAACCCAGTACAGGAATTACATTATAAATTCACTCCATAAAATCAGCTGTCAAAACACTACAAATCAAAAGAATCATCCAATTCAAAGATCTAACTTCCTACAGAACTCGTCTCTTTGGATATGATGAATTTTGAATTAAATATATTGAAATTTGAATGCTAAAACATAGTGTAGAAGAATAAAATGTTAAAGCATGAGTTGCAGTATACAACTAGGATGAATGAATCATAGAAATGCCATATTCTGCTATATGATAATATGAAGTCTCAAACTCCAACTAAAGAAGCCTAAAATGTGTAGTATCATTCAAGCGTTTTATCTGCCAGCCTGTTTTCCATGAATGCTGTAATACAGTCACAGAAGAGTCTTCTATGCAGATCTTACGTGACATTACAGGGCTGCAGTCAAGAAGGCCGGTGATGAGACACTTAATTGGCAGGGAATGAGTGAAAATGCCAACAGAAGAGGAGGCTGAGGAGGTGGAGGGGGAAGAGGAACTCCTGACATTTATGTCATGAAGGTCAGGCTGATAATTGGCCTTCCGAGGAGACATTTCATCATCAGCATCATTTTCACCAATATTCGACACAAATTGTAGCCTGCTCTTACCAGACTTCTTCCTTGATAGCCCATGTCGCTGCCTTTGAAGCATGCCCCAATGGGGTGGTGGAAGAGAAGTTACATCTCTGTCATGAACTGAGTTGGTTAGAGCATGAATGTTATGGTGTGTAGATCCTCGACTCTCGTTTTGGTGTAAGGAAAAATCATATCTCAACTTTTCAGGAAGTCCGAGGACCGTCCCATTCAAGAATTGAACCATTCGAAATTCCAGCTGCCTGAGAGATTCTCCAGAAGGAGCAGAAAAATCAGGCTGGTATCTTTCCATTAGACTCAAAACTTCATGTGTATATATTTCTGATCGAGGGCAACCCTCCCAGTGCCCCATATTCAGATCCATAAGTGCGTCAGAGGATTGTATCTGTGCCTCTGCAAAATTCATCTCCTGCATGATTTTAAAGGACAGAACAATGTAGTTGAGTCAATATCTAAGTGGGAAAATGCATAAATCTCAACATTTTATCATCATTAAAGTTGTCTCCATCACAAACAAATAATTAGGGGATATCATGTAAAATATATAAGCAAAATTTTGACTCAAGAATCAATTATTGTTACCACTGCTAGAACAAAAGGCAACAATAGACACAGATCAGAGTCTTAGTTCCTAACAATGACTAGCCTTTTCCTTGACATCTTGTTTACCATTTGGCTTTAACAAGGACCATAGCCTTTTCACAAATGAAGGCTAAAGTTACTATGCATTTACACATTGGTCAAGCAAATATGACAGGTGGAAGCATATCCTTTAGAAATGTTAAGAAGTATTCACGGCACTTATCCAGGGCAAAAAAACTATGTTGATGCTAAATACTAATATTAAACTATGAATTTCAACTTGAGTGCACTTAATCATGCACCTATAGCAACTCTCGGCAAACTCCAAACAAACGTTACAGGTCAGTGTAAAAGAATTGAATAACTAGGATGAGAAGAGGAGACTTCCGCAACCTAATGCATACAACATAGAATCGCTTACAAAAGCAATCTAAATATCAAGATTCATCACGAAAAATACACTCTTTCCATCACCATAGAGGCAAAAAAGTTTATTAAATCAGGGCCACGGGATAGACAATTTCATTCTATAACTCGTTAGTCCAATGGTATATAATTTTCTCTACCCATGGAATTGCTCCTGTGCTTTCTTGATCCTTATTCCAAATTCTAGAACCGAAATTCTAATCCAAAGTCAAATTTCAATCCTATTCTTATTATCTGTTAGCTTAACATGCAGATGCTTGATAGAAAACCCCAATTGTAGCAGGACCAATTTCTCAATTTGCTCAAGGGATATTAAAGAGACTAACAATTAAAGCTCAGAGCTTTATCCTAATTAACAATTCTATTACCCTCTCATACTTCATTTCCTTTATTCTTTTAAGAATCGATAAAAAAAAAAAGGCCTTTACCTTGCAAACAGAAAGAGCCATCGATCTAGCCCGATCCAACGGAGAACAATAAATCGCATTAAACCTCACCCCTTGAGAATTTAGGAACACAGCCAATGCCCTCGTTTGTCGCTTCCCGTTAGGGGTCAAGGCGGCTCCGTCGCATCTTCCACCCACAATATCAGGCCTCAAATTCAATTCACACTCTCCATGGCTAATCAAATAGACCTCAATCACCATTCGATCTTCATCCAAGGAAAAACTCCGTGAGAAAACCGGAGGAGGCAGCGGAGGAGGTCGAGCTAAAACATTATATGGGTCCCACACTTTGATTGAGGGACCTATCCTAGGAGTACCCAATGAAGATAGTTGTGGAGAGAGAGGGGATGCTGATGCGTAGCAGGGTAACATTTCGGGTTCTTGTTCGAGTTCTTTCTTGACCAAGTGTTTATTTTCGAGTTCCCTTATGTTGGATCCTTCTTCATTGTTGTCTTCTTCTTCCTCCTCGTCTTCTTCGTCTTGGCTTTCTTCTTCAACTCCTTGCACGGACTGGTTGGAGCCCATTTTTTAGGAGGTTGGAAAGATCTATGAAAGGGAATGGGAAGATCTAAAGGAGGGCGTTGTGGAGTTCAGGCAGTGCATTTTGATTTTGGCATTATTGGGTTTTCGTTTGGACATCTGAGAAAGCAGAGAGTCCGAGTTTTGATGGGTTGTGTCGTGTCCAACTCTAAGGAATGCAATACTGAGATGAGATCTGGGTTAATTGCTTACGTGTAATGTCCTATGAGTTTTAATGTGTTGTGTGGGCTTAGCTACCGAGTTAACTTAGGCTTTTTAAAATAAATAAATATTTCAGCCTTGACTGTTTTTTAGTTAAAAAAATAAACAGAATATATTATTAATTATTTAATTATAATTATAATTTTCAAATAACTATTTATATTAAAATTTTTATTTAAATAATTTTTTTTATCACCCAACCCTAAACTAATGTGACATTATAATGAAAACCTATGCTTCTACATATATAGGCTCGTATGACATATACACCCCAACTGTTGTGTCCCGATACCAATAGAGGTATAAACTAATAAAATTTTTGATGAATTATTTATGAATATATTTTATTTTTATTTGTTTATGTTCGTTTATTAAGTTTAATAAATTATCTTAAATATCATTTGTACGTTCGTTTATTAAACGAATCGAACACAAATAATTATTTATTCATTTATTTATGTTCATAAACAAATTCATTTATGATTTATTAAAATTCGTTCATTTATTATTGGTTTATTTGATAATAATAATAAGTTAATAAAAATATTACAAAAATTTAATAGAGTTTATTGAATATATTTTTTACTAAAAATATCTTAAATAATTCCTCTCAAAATTTTTATATAAATTATTGATGATATTTTTGACCAAAAAATAATAATTTTTTTGATAAAAACACATTCAATAATCCTTTTTAAAAAATTTGAAATGGATTATTGAAAACATTTTGATTAAAACAACTTCAATAATCCCTTTCAAAATTTTTTGTATGAATTATAGATAATATTTTTGATCAAAAATATTTTTAATAATTTATTTCAAAATTTTTTATATAAATTAGTGAATACATTTTTAGACAAAAACACACCAAACACAAATAAAAATGAACATTTTATTATTTAAATAAATCAAACTCGAACACAATTAATAATTTTTTTATCAAACATAAATCACACTCAAATAACTCTAAAAATAATCAAATAAATCATAAATATATATTCATTCATGTTAAATTCATTTCCAGCTATCCATATCAATTTCCAACTGTTGTCTCTTCAATTCGTCTTTATATGACTGTATATATTTTAGAAAATAAAAGATCAGATTCTTTTATTTGGGTGGTAATAACTGACATCTGGCTGGCTACTCAGGAGCCAATGTCTCAGGTTGCTAGTACTAAATTCAATGAAAAACCATTGGCTGTCTCACCACTTCAATTCCCAAGATTGTTGTTCGCACTCCCCGGCCCTTTTACAATTTTCTACGATTATTAGCAACTCCATTTTATATGCATGCATGGAAAGTGGAGATTATTCTTCTCCTCCCCCCTCATTTTTTCTTGTCCCCTAGATGTGTTAAATAATCATTAAACATATTTTGTCATGCAAAGAGTCAGTCGATTTAATTAAGTTGGCAACCCATTATCAGTCATCTTATCTTATTTAAAGTAGATATGATAATTTTAAATATGGTATGATAATACGATAAAAAAATAATATAAATAAAAATATAAAAATAATATAATTTAAATTTTTAATAAAAATAATTAATAAAATTAAAAATATGTTTTATATTTTTATATTTATACAAATTATGATATATTTTTATATTTATACAAATTATGATATATTTTTTCAATTCAAACAAAACTATAAAAATGAGTTTAAAATTTATCAAAAAGATAAATTTTTATATGCGAAAATCATGTTAGGTTAAGGAGTCGGTTACGTATAAAAAATGATTAGTATCCCTACAACACCCATAAATTAATACCATTTAATTATACGTTATTTTCGGTGTTGGATAAAAATGGTTTCAATCTAAAATTTAATATTAATTCCCTTGACTTTAAAAAATAAATTTTGGTTAAAATTCTTTTTTAGAAATATTGAACAAATCTTTAAGTTAAAAAATTATCTTAAAATTCTCTAACATTTAGATAAAATTTAAAATAACTTTTTTCGCTTAAAATTAAATAAAATACTCCTTAAAATAAAAATAATACTCTTTATGAAAGATAATTATTGGTAACTCTCCAACATCTAAGCAGAGTATCAAGAATTATTTTATTTATAATGCTATTTTTGTTTTATTTTATAATATCATAATTTTAAAAGTAAGTAAATTAAAAAATATTTTTGTGCAAAAGAGTAAATGATAGTATTATCAGATAACAAGTAACAATTAAAAAAAATAAATGCAAATAAGTGTAAACAGTAACAAATAAATGTATATAAACCAATAAATATTATGTATGATACGAAAGTTTTAAATCCATTTCAAGTCCAAATAGAGAAGAATATTACCATTACCAACGACTTAGATTTACTTGAATTGTTTACATGCATATAATATAATTAAATATATAAGCCCTAAGGATTCAAATTACTTCTCAATTTGACTTTAAATAATCATAAGGCAATTGAATTTATAATTGTGGTTGGTTATCTATATGTTTATGATCCACGACAACAAATATTAATATATAAATCTCATGTGTCAACAACTTTAGGTCGGTCACTAACTAACAACTTAATTAAACAAATGAATTGCCCATGCTGCTTGCATTTTTATATTAATAAGATATAATCATTACTGGAGTTTAAATATTAGTTAGTAGTACGAATGATGAAGGGGTTTTGTTAATTATTATAACTACCACATTCATCAGCTTAATTATATATTAATTAGTTAAGTATAGATTATATTATTAAGAGACAAGAAACAGTACAGGTTGTAAATTGATAAACTTGTCTAACGGTTGTCTCCACGTACGTTCTTAATAAAATGACAAAACTTTAATGACCCAATAATTTTTCTGCTTCACCCCAATCCAAAAATATCTGTTTGATTCATTCCAACCCAAATTGATTCAAAGTTAATAATCCAAATTTGTTCAATTTAAATTTTAATTAATCCAAATTTAAATTGATTTAAACTCGATTTTAATCAAACCTAAAATTGTTCGAACTCAAATGATTAAAAATATTTAGATAAAATCATTCAAAATTTAATTAAATCTAATTTTTCTTTCTAAAAATATTAATATAATTAAAATAATAAATATAAGAATATATTATAAATCAATTTGAACAATTTAATACTTTTAATTTTCAAAAGAATTTTTTTAATAATATATGTTATTTACGGCATTTTTAGTGAATCTAAAAATATTTTAAAAAATATAAAATGAAATCTTTGAAAAATTAATAATTAATATTTCAAAAAATTTGCTTTAATCCAAAAGTAATTTGTATTATGGAAAAAAAGTGGTCGTAATAGAATTATACATGCGAAGCAAAGAGAGAGAAAAGGTGACACCACCTTTTTCCTTTAATCATCTTAATTAATTAATGTTTCCAAGGGAAACAAAGACATCTTTTAAGTTGAAACAAATGGCTGGTCTTGGTCCTTGACTTGGCGTGAGAGACCAAATCTTTCTGATGATAATATTCTCTTCCACCATATATTTATTTGTAGTATTATTATTTATATCAATTTCAATACGACTGTACTACAGCTGGCTTCGTTCTCAAATTGATCATTCATTCCAATTAAGTTTAAAATTTTTTTTTTTTTTGCTAAAAATAAAAAAGAAAGCTTTTGACTTTTGAGCTCTATTTGATTAGTTCATAGACATAATAATAACTTACTTATTGAAAGATAGATGAAAATTCCTACCGCAGAAGACATTTGCTTTTTTATGTTTTATGGCTTGAAAAAATGTCAAATACAGCCCACCATTGTTGAAAGTAGTGGTAAGTTGTTAGCATGCAGTTGCCTTCCTTTATGTCTTATTTGAAGGGAGAATTCATTTAAGTGCTATATAACATATGCTCTCCAACTCCTCTCCTCTGCATGGAAATTTGTGTCGGTTTCAACTTTAAAATGCAACAACAACGTTTTCTTCTTCCTCCTTCGATCCACCCATAAATTCCCTGACTCTCCATTCAAATCTTTTTACACTGCTCTTCCTTCCACTTCTCATTACTTCATTTCCGACATGCATAGATCATTAGTCAGGTACTCTCTAATTTATGCCTTCAAACCTTAATCAATTATGCTTCATCTATGTTCACTCACAACACCTCTGTTCATTCTTTCTCTTTCACTAATCCAGGCAGTTCAAGTTTGTCACCAGTGAGAAAGTAAGATTTCACTCCGCAGTTGGTTCTGGCAGGAGGTAATTAAGCTCTTCAACTACCTATTGATTTCAGCTACTTCAATTATTGTCTTTCTTGTTCTTTTTTTTTTTTCTTTTTGTTAGTTAGTACCTACTAATATGTTTGGTAGGGGATAAACTGTGGACTATGGACTATGGAGAGGTAAATCTGAATTTCATTGATTAGATATTCTGATACAAAAGGGACATTTGAAATTCTTGTCAATGAAATGACATTTACCCAGAATAGTGTTGGTCTAAATATAGTTATAGTGAGTAATGACTTGATTTTTCTTAATTTGCACAACACAAGACTATTGCACCTTTCCCTTTCATGGTTGAATGGTTAGAGATTGGCAAGTTTAGGTGGTTGGTTCCTTTCCATATTTTCCCATCAAACTATCTAACTTGTGCTTCCTTTTCTTTCAAAATCTTCCGCCAAAAGCTGATGCTAAGTTCTAATTCTGATATGCAGATCAAATGTTCTCCATTTGAATTTTAAAGTAATTTTAATTTCAAGCATTTGTGAATCTTATCAATGATTCATATGACCTAAGTTTCAAGTTAAAGTGCCTGTTATCTCTAGATTACCTTTGAAACTTCTTGGTATTATATATATATATTTCTTTTCCTTTAATGAAGAAAGAAGTAATCATTAGGAAAGTATCAGTTTTTCATTAATATTTGATTAAATGAGACTTTCCCTGATCTCTCTTTCTTCTTTCCTAGTTTTATTTTCTCCTTCTATCTGCGATTCTTTCATTTTACTCACATGATTTATGCAGATTATTGTCTCAATATTCTTTTCCATGTCTTCGCCCCTAGATCTAGCAGACCACGTTTTCAGAAAATACTTGTCTGAAACGTTTTAAAGACTATACTTGGGAAAATTAATGTAGTCTACACATGTAAGCTGAAGATCTGCCATATTTTAAGGATCCTTTTGTTTTATTCATGTTTTTCGTATTTGGCTTTATTCATTTTTAACATGATGGAACAGATCACTAACATTTTTCTTCATTTTTTTTTTGGTTAAACCTTCTAGCCTGTTGTGACTTGTGATAATGGGGAAACTGTGGTCCATTCGAATATTTGTCAACATAAACAATTATTTGATTGGGCATTGTCATCATTATGAACATCCGTTTTTTCAATATATTCAACTACCACATTGTTCAAATAAGACAATGTGACCGGTCTTGTTTTTCTGCCCACATTTTCCCTTTTCATGCATATGTGGTTAATATCTGCTTTGCTTTGTTTGAAAAAGCAGGTTAGAAGGCAAAGTAGCCTTAATCACAGGAGGTGCAAGTGGGCTTGGCAAGACCACTGCCTATGAGTTCATAAAAAACGGAGCCCAGGTCATCATTGCAGACATCGATTCCCAAATAGGCCCACAAGCTGCAAATGACCTGGGCCATGCAGCTCATTTTGTGCAGTGTGATGTGGCCATTGAGTCCCAAGTAGCAGAAGCTGTAGAAATTGCCATGGCCCGTCATGGAAAACTAGATATAATGTTCAACAACGCGGGCATAGCAGGGCAGGCATTCCCAGCGAGCGTTGCAGACCTTGACCTAGAAGAATTTGATAGGGTAATGCGGATCAACGTTCGAGGCATGGTCGCAGGGATAAAGCATGCAGCCCGAGTGATGGTTCCTTTGGGGTCGGGCTCCATTCTTTGCACATCAAGCATTAGTGGGATTATGGGTGGGCTTGGGCCACATCCATACACAATAGCAAAATTCACAATTCCTGGAATTGTCAAGTCTGTGGCTAGCGAACTGTGCCGAAGTGGGGTGAGGATCAACTGCATTTCACCGGCTCCTATTCCAACTCCAATGGTGATAAGTCAAATAGCTCAAATTTACCAAGGTGTTCAGAAAGAGAAGGTAATTGAGATTATAAATGGGGTAGGGGAGCTGAAAGGGGCCGAATGTGAAGAGATAGATGTGGCAAAGGCTGCATTGTACTTGGCGTCAGATGAAGCCAAGTATGTAACAGGTCATAACTTGGTTGTTGATGGAGGGTTCACCAGCTTCAAGAATCTTAGGTTCCCTTCTCCACCCTGACCAGCTTGTTTAATATCATCATCCTTTTCGTTTTGCTTTCTTCCTTGATTATCATCAAATTAAATTAGCTTTTGTTTGGTTTGGAATTTGGACTAAGGTTTTCTTGAATTTGTGTGGATGATGTAAAGGGCATGGAAAACTTACCGTAATACACAACGAATGGAAGAACTGAAACTGAAATAGTAAGGGTGAGCGGGAGATCATTTAGACGATTCAAGTTTGAATCATAACTAATACTTTCCTTTTGTAAAGTTACAGTAAATATATAAACCCATTGGACGTTGGAAAATATAGGAATAGATATAGCCAACACTAAGGATTTTTGAAAGATGATGATGAAGGAAAAGGACAGTTGAGAAGGACAAACATTGAAGATGGAGGTTATAATTCTAATTAAAATTGAATATGCTCGATCAATCGAAAACAGAAAAAAACAAGTTAGTTGTCTGCATTTTATTAAACTCACGAGACGTGCAACCCAACTATTAATGACCTTGATGGCTTACCCCACCTAATACCTTGGAACAATATTATTTACTCTCTTGTTTTGTCAAGAAAATTGCTTGTATATATGTGTGTGTGTGTATATATATATATATATATATCCAAGAACTCATCATGTAATAGCCCATATACAGGCAATAGCCATGGGGTTGGTGATAATTGAAGAATGTAGGTTGCAATTTGCAGAGCCTTTTTTTGAGCTCACAGAACTATCCCTCTACTAATAGCAGAAGGTCCCACGGTTTGGTTTGTTTTGGTGTTGCTTCCGTCTATATAAGCTGCCATGGGCTCGATCGCTAGCTCGTCACCTTTTAAGCATATAGATGGAGATCAATTTGGAAATACTTGTTACTTTGTACTCATCGCATCAATGGAAGTATATGATCAAACCCTCCTAATTATGATATCCTCTATCAAACATTTGTGAAAGCAATTAAGCTTTGAAAACTTTATAGGGGGAGCTATCAGGCATCAGCCATCACCACATGGTGGTCAAGTTCACATGTCGGAAGCAGCTGAGGCTAAGGCCAAGGAAAGTTGCAAACCGCCAAGTTAAAAAACAAATGAAGGGCGGGGACAATACAAATAACAATGATAGATCTTGGCCTTGCATGGAGAGCCTTAGGACCCACGCTTTTGATTAGTCAGTTTCTCTTGATTAGTGGCATGTTTGCCACGTGTGCTTTTCCATGTTATCTTCCATGTAATAGTAGTCTCTCACGTGAAGAGAGAGGACTATTGTCTTAAGTTAATTTGTTGAAAGTTGAAAAACTCTCTGCTTGGCTTTTCCCTCTTCACTGTTCGGTCGTCTCTCTCGACTCTGGAGTCTTGAGGTCTAAAATTACAGAAGTTGGCAAATGGCAAAGCAGAGAAAACGCTGTAGCCAGTTTTAATGTGCTAACCAAAATCTAAGTTAACTTAAATCATCATCAATCTCTAGATGAATAGAGAAGGAGACAAGTGTAATGGAAAGAGGAGATGATTAAAAGATTTGAATTAACAGGAGGGAAGTTCAAAAAAAAAAAAAAAGTGAAGGGTTGATTGGGAGTAGGTGCGGTTGAGTGGGAAAGGAGATCACGAGAAACTTGGGTTCCCTTTTGAAAAATTTATTCCAAATTAATTAAAGGTGTTGCATGGAGAAGATGGCAAACAAAATGGCGTCTAATTATTGCTTTGCTATTTGAATGCATATATGGTATAGTAGTTTATTTGTAATGCCTGTCTTACTTAATTCCTTCTGGTTCCCTTTTTAATCACTGCATGATGATATTATAATATTGTATTCTTTGTTTATCTCTTTCTCTCATGAATGATGCAATCGGCATGTCTGATATGTTTCTGAAAGATTAGGGCATTTAAAAAAGAAGTAGAAAAATATCTAACATGTAGTAGCATGTGATTTCATTTAATATATAGCTAGAGATGATCTTTCATTGAACTTTTTGTACCATTTAACAGGCAGCCCTACCATACATTGAGCTAGATTTTGAAAACTCTAAAAATTTAATTTCAAATTATTTGAATAATCATTTCATCATCCTAAAAAAGGGGTTTAGATTAGGATTATTTAACCTATTATAAACACTCTCAAAATTTTTTGTTTGTAATTTATAATTGGTATTGGTGGTGCTGGTGGCAGCTAATAATTATATACAAAAGTACAAGGTACAGTCCTAAGATAGATAATGTTGATGATGATAGCGGCTGCTTTGACTAATAAACGTAAAACCCAAAATTAACTACGTGGAAAGAGCTACAAATTTCAAATCCCAAACCCTAAGCAACTTAAACTAAAATGCGAGTATAAAAGCTGTGTGATATTGCAGGCAAAACTAATAATAACTAACTCAAACCTCAAATCTACAAAGCCTGTATGCAATAGATATACAAAAGTGTAAATACAATGTTGGATGGAAGATAAAACAGAAAAGAAAAGACAAAACATAAGTAAGCAACTGTAAGTGGCGGCAGACACGTAGACATCTATGAGCGCTTTCCATTCATTTGCCTTACTTCAGTTGAGAGTACATTAGTAACGTTCATACTAGGAAGCATATGATGCTCTGCTGAAGACATACCTCACTTTTCTCTCCTGCTTCTGTCTCAATTCTCACTGCTCCTTTAACTGCCTTTCTTTCACTCTTTCTCAACAACATAATAGAACAAAAAGCTGAGAGCTTGAGACTTGAGAGTGAGAGAGATGGTCCTTGGAGCTAACGGCCTCGTTTGGATGGATGGAGAAGAGGAAGAAGATGCAGTTTCTTCCTGGACCCCAAACAACAACAACAACAACAGTAGTAGCAGTAATGAAATTGAGAATAAAGAAGAGGTCGTGACTATGTCGGCTGCTTCTCTTTCCACCTTCAAATCCATGCTTGACGCTGACTGGTACATGAACCCAGTTATGAACCAGGATCTTCAAATCAGAGAGCTTGGTTTCTGCTCCAACCAGGTTGATAACAATCTCCTCCTTCACCAGCCAATTGATTCCGCTGCTTCTTGTTCTCCCTCACATGCCTTTCCGCTTGACCCTTCACATTCCCACCCTTTCTTGCCTCCTAAATCTTGCTTCTCTTCTCTCATCAATGTTTCCTACAACAGCCCTTTCGATAATGACTTTGATTTCGCCTCTGGAACGTCTTTTCTCGCTCAGTTTCAGCCGAACCAAACCCCGAATTTGATGGGTTTTCCTCAAACTCAAATGGATACTCCTGAGTTCAGTTCGAGCTCCGAGTTTCAAGGTACAAGGTTGTTCGCAGGAACTGAAAATGCTTCTATTTTGAGTGGTGGGTTTAGTGGTGATGGTTTTGGGGGTTTTGATGGATCAGGGAATGCTCTGTTTATGAACAGAGCAAAGATTTCGAAGCCCCTTGAAGTTTTCCCTTTAGTTGGTTCTCAACCAACTTTGTTTCAGAAGCGAACGGGTGGGGCCGATAAATTGGGGAATTTGGATGTTTCAGCTATGAGATTGGGAGGGGAAGCTTTAGAGGGAAAGAAGAGACATGAGGAGGGGAAGATTGAGGAAGCCAGCATCGATATGTTGGGTTGGAATTATGATTCTGATGAGAGGAATGATGATTGCAAAGTGGAGGAGAGTGTGAAGAATGGTGGTTGCAATTCAAATGCAACTAGTACAGGTGGAGATCAGAAGGGGAAGAAGAAAGGGATGCCGGCAAAAAATCTGATGGCGGAGAGGCGAAGGAGGAAGAAGCTCAATGATAGGCTTTACATGCTTAGATCTGTTGTGCCCAAAATTAGCAAGGTATCTTTATATGAAAATTCTGAAGGAATTAAATTATACATGTTTAGACTAGTATTTTCTTTTGTGGCCTTGCTATTCTGTCTTTTTGGTTTGTTCATGTTATAGGTATACAAAGTTAGAATTTTTTATATGTGGCATTTGGTCTTGACTCTTGAGTTGAATGCTATGTCACCCAATTTCTATTGAGACTTTGATAACATGCATGATGCATGCTCGATTTTAGTTTTTTACACATTTGCTTTTAAATTACTTTGTTTTTGTGGTTATTTTAGTTAGGCGTGTATTACCTCCTTTTTCCCTTAATTGAAACTGGTATTCATGACAGCTACTGATTGTGCTTATTATGTCACAGATGGATAGGGCTTCAATACTTGGGGACACCATTGATTACTTAAAGGAGCTTCTACAAAGGATCAATGATCTACATAATGAACTTGAATCCACCCCACCTGGCTCTTTGATGCCACCGTCTACAAGCTTCCTCCCGTTGACACCCACCCCACCTACCCTTCCATGTAGTGTCAAGGAAGAACTATGCCCTAGCTCATTGACAAGCCCTAAAACCCAAACTGCAAAGGTAAATTTTTGAACTTAATATTGACTTATTTTGCTCTATTTATTTTCTCAAGTTTCTCCACAATTGCTTGATTTGCATAATTCCTATGAGAAACTGATGCTATAACTTATATAAGTCCTTTTACCTACTAGGCAAAAATTTTAAATGTGATGATTTTTAAAATCTTGAAGGTGAGAGACGCAAAACAGGGTTGCCTATGTGTTCTTGTCTGATTGTGACTTGCATGATATCAACAAGACAAATAAGCTTATGTTTGAGCTAGTTTGTTGCACAAAATTGTACTCTTTCTATTTTTGACTGTGGACTGGTAGACTTTCAAATGATTTGTGTTTGAAGTTGATTTTGGAAAGTTAACTGTGCTCTGTTAAATCAACTCAACAAGTGAGTTCTTGCGTATATACTTGCATGAACAATGGGGTCCAATGTTTCATCCATTTATACATAGAACATGTCCTCATCAAACTTGGTAGGTTTTTGATGGAATTTATCATGAAAAGTAGAATAATCTACGTTTGGTAAATATGATAGATTGAGGAGGCTGAAATTTTAATTTTTTAGCTTTTTTGCCTTCTTTTTATTTTATTGATCATTTTCTTGTTTTCTGCTTATAAATGTTCCAAAGCTTCTTGTTGGTTGTGAAGTGTGATATTTGTTATTTCCCTTGTCAACATTGTTCTTCATGTTTAGTCAAACATGAGACAAGATCTATATACATATATGGATAGATATATGATTGCACAAATCTTTCACTAGGTTGTGTTAATATAACTTGTTACAGAATTTTTTTTTCCTAAATTTTTGAGCAATAACACAAGTAAACTCCTAACTTTTACATTTGTATTTGTGTTATTTCTAGGTGGAGGTTCGGTTAAGGGAAGGAAGGGCTGTCAACATTCACATGTTTTGTGCTTGCAGGCCAGGTCTCTTGCTCTCCACTATGAGAGCTCTAGACAACCTTGGGTTGGATATACAGCAAGCTGTAATCAGCTGTTTCAATGGGTTTGCACTGGATGTGTTCCGAGCTGAGGTACACTTCTTTCCTCTCTTATTGTCATCATCTCCTATCAGTTTTATCTTGCATGTCTATCCAACAGATTATATATGTTCTTCTCATATGATTGCAACTAACATCTCTGTAACAATTCTGATGAATGTGGTTTCTCACCAAGCCAAGCCAACTCCAGCGCAAAATCCAAGGCTCCAAAATGAGTTTCTTTCTTGTGTTTAACTATTACAACTACAATGAAATAGGCATTTATCGAAGAAACTATGTTATTTTCTCTGTATCTTTTCTAGGTTGGACTGTAGTTGAAAACATGACCAGTTTAGTAAATGGCAGGTCCAAATAAGGGTATAGACAATGAGTCAAAAGCTTGAGATTGAGGACTTTCTTCCCTTTGTACTGTTGTATAGGATCTGTCTAGCCAGATTACTTGTACTATTTTGCACATGGATTGAAGTAAGAATCGTGGTTTTCAGTGGGACCCATGCTAGGTATTTTTTTTATACACATTTTTCTCTGTTGCCCTAAATGTTTAAACCTTCCTCCGTACCTGGCTCTCCCCTCTCTAAATGTATCTGTTCATACTTTTGAAGGTTAACTTACTGCTAATGGTTAATAATTGTTGATCTTAGTTCACTAAAGAATTACTCCTGAGATCAGTGTGAAGCCATTTCCAGGATTGACCAGATTGACAAAATAATAAAGGCTAAGATTGCCACCAAGGAAACATGATATAGAAAACTGGAGGAGACAACTCAGCACCTATCATTTAGTATCACAAATGGTTATGTAAATCAAATAATAAGACATTGAAGAGCATTTTCCCCTGAACTTTAGTTTCATAGTCCAGATTAAATGATGCTGCTTTGTCAAATGCTAAACAAAGACAGAGTTTGAAAATTTGAAAGCTGGAGCTGTGCAATCATCTCAATTGTACTTTTGGTCAAAAGCATTACAAACTCATCAGGAACTGTGTTGGTAACATATAAACAAGAAAAGTTTTCAGGTGTTTAGTATTCATATGTAGATATTCATATTTGGATCAAGAAATTGATTATTCATGATTTGATTTGTTGTTTAACAGCAATGCAGGGAAGGCCAGGATGTATTGCCTGAACAAATCAAAGCAGTACTTTTGGATTCAGCAGGCTTCCATGGTATAATGCGACTTGAATAGCTTTATCTGATGAACAGAGGCACTAACTGTAGTCTTATGTCTTGGGGGTAGTCTGTAAATTCAATTTGCTTCTCATCCCATTGGTAAAGGGCCAATTTCAAGTAGAATGTGTTTAGGTTCTTGACATTTGTAGGTGGTGGAAGCAAGCATCTTTAGCAGATATGTTAATTTCTTAGTTTTTACTGGAGAGGTACAAGATTATGATTGAGTTTTTCTTTAGTAGTTTCAGCTTTTAGAAATAAAATCTCCTTGTTCTCTACCTTTATATATAGATGATATTTGTTGCTGGATGAAGATTTGATTATTATGGTTGGATGTTTTATATCTCTTCATTCATGATTTATGCATAGGTTTTCAACTAGGGTTTTGATGGATGCGACAAATGGTTAACATTTTTTGGAATGGGTTGATGGCACCCAGAGCTGCCATTAAGTTAGGCAGACTCACTGGTCTAACGGTGATTCAAACAATCGAAACTTTTGAAAAAGTTGCATTGAATTGTTGATTGGTTGGTTATATACTAATACTATTATGTGTGTATATATGTTAAATAAATAGAGTAGAAAATTTAATTTGAATGTTGATAGCATACAATCACATTAAGCCCCAATTTGTAAAGAGCCCTATTGACAGGATCATTAACTACATTTTTAACCTCAGCTAATCGACATCTAAACAATATTTGCTGATCAGAACAGCTCCTCCCTCCATGAAGCCTGCAATTTCTTTCCTTCCATAGTAAATATAAGCATTTCAAGCCAGCCTTAAGACGACGGAGATCACCTACCACAAGCAACAAGCACTTTCCCACATACCGCTTAGAAAAAGAGCAAGTAAAGAATAATGATCCTTCGTTCCTACTTACCTCTGCATGACCAAACAAGCATAATCCAACGAACTTAAATGCCCCCATTTGAACTGACACCTCCTTCGTTGGCAATCTATCAAGTATTGCCTTGTCATCCGAGAGATAATGGCATGCCTAGCCTAGAAAGATGGAACTCAAACTAACTTATGCCAGTCCGTTTTCGCTTCTCTATTTCTGATTTCCTTCCGGACATAAGGCTGCTTTGTAAGTAACTTTCTCCATGCTGCTTTATGGATAGCTGTGTAAGCACTCTCAGCTTTATTAACTTTTTCCAACTCCAACTATATTTTTGGAAAATGCATGACTCCGTTGCCTTCCTTTCAAGGCCTTAATGGGCATAAGCTTATTGATTTCTTCAACTAGGCCTATTTGTTGGTTCAGTTTTCATGGGTAGCATAAGCTGAGCCACCTACCCAAAACCCCGATTAACATCAGCAGGGTAAGACAATAACTAATTGGTCCAAGTTCTTATCTCCAGATTAACATGGGCTAAAGCTCAGTCTGATCCATTAGCCCAATTAACTTGTGAAGGCTCTTTTAATGGGTTCGATTCTTCATGTTTTCACGGGCTTCAGCAAAAGCCAACAATACAATGCAACAGCCCATGTCAAACCTCACACACACACACACACAGATCATTAGCCCAATTAACTTGTGAAGGCTCTTTTAATGGGTTCGATTCTTCATGTTTTCACGGGCTTCAGCAAAAGCCAACAATGCAATGCAACAGCCTATGTCAAACCTCACACACACACACACACACACACACACACAACGCTAAGTTCCCACGAAAGCCTGACTTTATAGGGTTTAGCACACACACGTGTGTATGTATATATATATATATATACAACGCTAAGTTCCCACAAAAGCCTAACTTTGTAGGGTTTAGCTTCTCCACCGCCATGGCTTGCACAATCGATTTCCGCCGCCTTGATGAAGGTTTCGGCGGCAAAACTTACAAGAGGAAGCGCGAAGAATCCAAAATAGCCTCCGATACGGCCGATAGCAACGATGCTGCCACGTTCATGGATGTTGATGAATCTTGTCCCCCTCCCGCCAAGCGCTCAGCCCTGTCTTCCTCGGACGATCCCAACAAACCCTCCTTCGGTCGACCCACCTACGATGGTGTGATTGCGGGAAAGGTGTCGGGTCGGAACTGGAAGCAGCCACGGAAGCATCGTGCGTCGGCGCAGCGCGTGAGTATAAAGAGAACGACCTTGGAAGAAAGAGAGAGGCAAAAGGAAATAAAGAGAGCTTATAGAGAGAGGATGAATGAGTTGAAGGAGGAGATTAGGCAAAATAAGATCGAGAAGAGAAAGAAGAGAGAGGAGAGAGAGAAGAAGAAGAAAGAGAATATATTGAGGTCTGGGACCAAGTTTCAGAAGATTACTAATCCTAGTACTTTGAAGAAGATTGCTAAGTCTAAGCAGAAGAAGTTGCTTCAAGTCGTCCCTGATGAATTTGTTAACAAGAAATCCAAGTAAAACAAAACAAAAAGCAACCTTTGTTGGGTTGGGTTCTTTCTTTAATGTTATATGTGCTGTATTGTTTCTTTTAGTTCAAAGAAGTTATGCTTTTTCTGGGAATGAAATCTGATTTATTAGAATTCTCTGTTTGCTTTTTAGTTTTTGCTGCTTTCTGGATTTTTCTTCTGAAGATGAGATGAATGATGAATATGTTATGGGCTGGTATTGGATTATGTATTCTAGTTGTGATATATTAGGTAAATGGCAGTGGAATTGGTATCATTTTATACATGCTTCTGGGAAGTTGGAGCCTTAATTGAAACCTCCATGTGTTCAAAAATGTTTTTTCATTTCATTTCAGAATATGGTTTTCATCAATGATTTGGTGAATACGAAAGTGCATAATTTGATAAAAATCCCCATTCAAGCGACAAACTTTGCTACTTATGATCTACCGATTTTATGGATTTCTTTTCTTTACTATGATCTACAACCTTTGCTTAATTTGGTTTACTTTATGCTCAAAAGTAAATAGGAATTGTTCCTTGCTATACATTTCAAAATATGTCATAGGCAATGATGTACTTTGTACAAGAAAAGGGAAAAGCAATATTACAGCATACAAGTTAGATTTCAGTCTGAAAGGGATATCCCCGGGAAGTGGTCTGAATTTTAGGCATGGTCAGTCTAAAGAATTGCTCAAGGCTACAGTTCCTGAAGAAATATTCAATAACCTCAGTCAGAATCAAGATGTAGGCGTGGAGCAAAATGTTTAATAGAAGAGCAAAAACTTTAAAACTGATACCTCAGTCTCAGTTAAAGACGCATTTGAAAGAAAAGAAGGGGTAGGTAGAGGAAGGAAGACAAAATTTCTACCCTTTTCTGCAGTTTTTTATCTGTGATTAAGGGCGTAAGGCTGGTTTAAGTTTCACGCCATTAATAAAATAAACTTCCCAGGAAGAAGCCACGAACAAGAAACAAAACAGTTTAATTTCTTCTATCTTTGCATCTTTTCATGAAGTAGCCAACAGGTGGCAAAATCATCTGGGTCTGATAAGCTAAAGAAATTTCTCAGTTCTCTAATGGACTAATGTGCATTGTCTTTCTGGCCCAAAAAGAACTCCAAAATCAATGCCCAGAAAGAATAAGGGCAAAAGGGTGTATAAAATAGAGCTCTTATGGAGTTTACTCAATGCAACCTGGACCGAGCAGCCGGCCAGCCACCCATTTGATTCGCCTGCTTTATGGCTTCTTGTCATTTGAATTAATGGCAATCAATAATTTAAAGTTGCAATAGCAGTTTTGAAAGGAGTTAAGTTTTGATTCTTTTACTTGCTTTTTTGTTTTTTCTCTTCCTAAGCTTGAGTTTGTTCAGTTTAGTTGAATGAAATTAAACTCTGTTCATCTATTGCAAATTCCGTAAGGAAGCAGAAAGAGATAAAAGATGTTTGGGAGTACGATTCTGTACTTTTCAACGCGATTCGGTACTTTTCAACGAAACCCAAGCCAAAAATGAAGCCGATCGAACTCAAAACGCCACCAGAGCAAACGCAGACCATAACCAGATTCAACTTTGAAATTCTCAAGGAGCATGGCCCCCTCACCGTTGGTGATAATTGGGAACGGGTCAAGGTCCGTTTTCTTGTACGTATCTTAATTTTCTCTTTTCATGTTGCATTAAGCCAAGAGTGAAGAAAGGCCTGTCGCAATTTCATCATTGTTTAATCTTTCTGGGCCCTTCCTGGGTGACATGTTTCTTTAACAAATCTGAAATGTTCGTTTATAAGTCTTGTATCATCGTGTGCTTGCCTGAGACTGCGATAACCTTTGACTAAACGGTTTTGTTGAGGTAAAAATGTTTTCAGGATGTTGGATTGAGAGGACTTACAAGCAAGAGGCATATGTAGATCGTGCTGAGATGGATGAGGAAGAGACAGAAACTTAGGCTAATATGCAACCATGTGGGGCCTCACAAACAATTTCTGTATACAACTTGGTTCACTAAACCCAACACCAGGCAGGCAAGACCAGTGAATATTTCTTCATCAACTAATTTGCCTGTCAATAATTCTTCAAGTCCAAAGTCGCCTTGAGGTTGAGCTGCATGAGTACTGGCTTCAGGATATTTACTGTTTTTGCCTACTCTCTAATACAATTGTTTTGCTGTAATGTTGTGGAAACTTTAGGCTCAAAAATGCCCCGACTGTGAAGTGATGTGGTTTTCCAATCTATTTCCAGTTTTCATGTACAAATTCCAAGTTCGATTATGTCACGATCATTTCCTTACTTGCCAATGCCATTTAGATTGCACCAAGCAGGTTGTTAAGAATATCGAATCACTGTGAAGTCTCATTATCAGTGAGTCCGTTGCTCTCTTCACTTCTGGTTTCTTATTGAAATGCCCATGATAACATTAACACATGTGAAATGCCCAAAATAATGAGCAGTCATTCTATGCGAGATAAGTTTCACTGCTGCATGAATCAACTCAGGAATGACTGTCTTTTCAAAACAATTATCAAATGAATACAATCGTTCCCTAGTCTAAGACTGTGATTCTACCAGAGTGGTATATGTTGTACGGAGTAGAGATAAGTTAAGCATGCAATTTCAAGGTGATTAACAAGGCAATAACCCCTCTATAAACTCACCAATAATTCCACAAGAACGGATCGCAACCTTAAAATGATGGAACCTGTTTGAATCCCTCACTGTAGTTTTCCTTCTAACAATCTTTGAGATTATCTTTATTGCAGCATGGCAGTCTGTGCATGTCCGTAAGTTCATCACCAGTATAGGCGGTGACCCTTAAGCAATTGCTAGCCACTTACCGTGGTACTTTAAGAGACTCAATTTTGATTTCCTCATCAACATGATGAAGGGCACAACTTATATCAGGCTTGTAACCTTCCTTTTCCATTTCTTTTGACAACGTATCAATCTTTTCCGGATTCCCTCCGTTTGAGGATGTAACACAACATTTTCTGAGAACACATGAACCCTGTGTCTTATTTCAACCAAGCTATAAGCTAGAACCTTTCTAATTCCACGCTCCCTCATTGTCTTCTTTACCTTCCCAACGTTGTCCCATTGGCAGGCTACTGCACAAATATTAGACATGCTGACATAAGCAGTGGCATCTCTAAGCACCTCCATTCTGAAAAGCTGGTCTGTTGCTTTCATGGCCGGTTCTTGGTTCTTACTAATCCTACAAGAATTTAGAACTGGTGACCACATAATCTAATCAGGATTAAATGGCATTTCAGCCATCAACTTTTCTGCATCATTAAACCGGTCACTCGGCATAACATATCGATCATAGATGCATAATGTTCCTTCTTTGGAACAAGGTGACGGATTTGAGTCATGGATCTGAAATATCTTAACCCTTCTTGAACAAGCCCACAATGCAAGAAGATAAAAGACTGAATAATCTAACAGAATCTGGCTGGAAATCTGACTGAACCGTCATTTCAAACGAGTCAAGGGTCGGGTCACCATCACAATTTTGAGCATGGGCTGAGAACAGGGCATTCCAAGAGACTATATTCCTTTCAGGCATATCATGAAAACGTTAAATGGCATCTTTTATAAGCAACGGTCGGTCACGCTTGCCCTATCTAAACATCTTTTTTCAAAGGATAAAACTGTGAAGGAAAGGCAGGCTCTCGGGCCTCCAGACCGGATAGTATCTCATAATAACTTTACATCATCATTATTGATCCGTCGCATCAAAAAATATCAGTAATTACTTGTTGATGAACTTTTCAAATTAGCTTGCCGCACCTGATATTAATAAAAATGGACTGTCATAATTTGTGATATAGCTAGGTGCAGCATATCTTATAATTCTTATTTTTGCATGGTTGGCAGTTATAACATGTCAAGCTTATTTATAGATCAAAACCATGTAGCTTTTCAAGAGAATAATTCACAGCCTCTGGGACTTCATTCTAATTATATATAATTAAGAAGCTTTTCTCAATCGACTGAATGGTTCTCTGCCGGTAAGGCTCAAGAAACTTGATTATTGTACTGTACATAATATTATTGGCAGCTGTTGCAAAGACGTATAGAATTTTTATTCTTTTCTTATCCAAATGGAACTATATATCATTAAGGAAAGTATAAGTAGTTACATAGACAAGTAAAAATCAAGTATATATACATAGGAAATCCTGAATGTTGAACGATCCTGGTGTTACTGGACACTAGAACCACATGGATTGGTCAGTTGTTTCTAATACACTTCCCTTTGATACTCTCGGCCACAGAATTCTCCACCCAGATCATCGCAAGCCTCAGCACAGAAAACTCTGCATGTGGAACAGATTACTTATCGTTACGTTACTGCAAAGAATATGAAACTATTCTAAAATTTCAGTCACTGATATTGTGAAAAATGATAATTAATTATAGAATAGATTTGGTTTCTTGAGAAAATACGTTTTTGCATCATTGTACTCGAGATATTCTCTGTCAATCAACTCTGTTGCGGTCCTTGGAAAGTCGTTTCTGGCCTCTGATTGTAGCTTTACTTCAGGGTATATATTTGCCCGACACGCATCTCCGCCAATTGTCTCACATGCCTCTGCCGGAAACACACTGCCATAAGTGCAAATTGCTTTGGTGTTCAACGGAGCTCATATACAAATTAAGAAGAAGATCATAACTGGAAACACAAATTAAAGTACGTAGAAATTTTGCTGATCACCGTATGGCGTGGCATATAGTATAAATTCCAGTTATAGTTGACCAAAACAATTGATAGTTTATTTACAATTATCCTACAATATATCCTAGGCTAGGTGGCGTAGCTCTAGCGATTGCCTTTTTTATGGTTCAATTAGTATTAGTATTGTTTAAGCAGCCAGCAGATCTATCTAGCCTAGTTTAAAGAAAAAAAAAAGGTTTACGAGAGCATAGAGCTGTAGTCAACTGTGTAAGTGTCATAGGTGGTGGCGGTTGCTTTGAATGAAACGCGACCGCTACAGGAAGCAATTGAGCGGCCTTGCCTTGGAGAGGAACTTACCACAAGTTTTTTGGAGGGAGAGAAATTAGGGAGAAGGGGTGGCGCAATGCTCAAAGCTACTGCCTGCATTTTGGACTAAATTGGATGGTTGTAATTATCAAATTAAAGTGGTGAGTAATAAATTTCAATGAGAGAGGCAATTCAATTTATAGGCTAGGAGGTTAGAGAGAGCAAGATATTTGCCACTCAATCTGGGTAAGGGTTCCTTTTCTACTCGATGGCAACCAGCACCGTCTTAAGAGGAGGAGAAACTTTGGCCTATTTCAATCATATTGGAGATATTTCGGAACTTTTTAAGATATTTCCGCGAGTCTTATCCATGCATGAAAAACATCTGTCTTCTATTGTCATGTTTCGGGAGGCATGACAATTTGACATGATGGCTAAATGAAGCAAGTTTTGACTATTAAAAGGAAAAGGAAAAGGAAGAAGAAGCACTGAACGATGGATTTACATAACAGAAAATGTTTAAATTTTATTCTTCCAATGTCACCTAAAACCAGTCATGTTAATTTACAAAGATGAGATAGAAGCTAAACAGAGTTGATTCTTTTTTCTTTGATTATATGAAGCTAAAGAAAGTTGAGTTGAGTTCAAGCCTAGATATCAATAGCGTCGACCACCAGCTGTTGAAAATAGGACCCGACTTGCTTTCTTTCCTTTCTTTCCCATCTCATTCATATTAGGGGTGTCCAAATTTTCAACAGCCTTTGCTCTAGATATTACATTGGCAAAAGAAGTTGGGACAGAATTCCTTGAGCCTGAAGAAACACAAAAGAGAGAAGGTTAGCCTAGGGTTGAGGAATTTGAGAAACAGATTAATGATATATCCTTTTCAAAATATCAAGATCTGCAGAACTGGAGAAAGAGAAGACTTGGATCATATCCTTTTCAAAATATCAACTAGAACAAATAACATTAAATATTAGCATCAGAGCAGCACCAGCTACACTTGCGGAATCAGTTGCCACCTCATTGTTATGCAAGCTATTTCCTTCCCCCATTTTCAATGAAGGAGAATCATGTGCAGCAGCAAAACCAAGCCTTGTAACGTTTGAGAACAGTTTCCTCTCCCCAGGAACTGAGGGATTTGATGATATCACAGTAGAACTTCGAAGGGCTGACACAGGAGAACATTAAAAAACATAATATAAGGTAATGATATGTTCACGCATTGAAAACTTTAAGTAGCAAATAAAAGACCAACTAGAACAACCTTTAATATAGCAAATCCGGAACCAACCAGCTTAATGAGAAAACCATTGCAACACAGTACAAGTTTCTCATAATGTTGCTGGGTCCAGAAGGATCAAACATGACAAAAACTTCAAAATTAAAATGCAAGGCATACTGATAAGACCAAATGCAAGATATTATACCTAATCAAACACGGTATTACCTTCAAAGTCATCCATAGAGAATGTAGGGGAATCATTATAAGAGGACTGCCCAAAACTGGATATTATGGGTGTAAACTGCACTGCAGCCGCAACTTCAGCCTTGATTTTCTCCTTTCGCTCCTATAAATAAGAATAAAAAATTATTCTAAAAGCATGTACAAACTCAAGTTACACTTTCTCCAAAAAAATAAAATAACAGAAAAACCTTGAACTACAATTTATGATAACCCATAATGACAGTCCTTGACCTTTAAAACAACTCCCTTTTGACTCTAAACTTAAATGGCTTTGCTAAACACCATAACAAGTGAATTAATGTTTCAGTTTTAAATCAAGCAACCAATAGTCACCTAATAGACTTGGATTCCACCAATAACATTAAAGCTTGCATGTGGTAAGTGTATTAAAATGATAATGCACATATAATCGTACCTTTCTAGCCAGCTGCTTCCTCTGTTTCTCACGCTTCTTGATTTCATCCATGAATGGAAGCAAAGAATCAGGAGGAAGAACTCCACTCAAATCAATTTCGCAAAGCTGAAACAGAAGGCTAATTCTTTTGAAAAAGATAGACAAAGCAAGATCTGGAATCAGAACACGCAGCGATAAAACCATACCTGAAAAGTTGTCGTTAAGGAAAAATGACTTAAGTATCGATAACGCCTCCTCATTGCCTCTGATTGAGTGATGGTTTCCAACTCTAAAATCCTTCCACTTATTCTGCAATTAATAAGTACTGATTAAAAAGACTAAATTGAAACATACTGGCCATCAAAAAGAAAATGTTATGATGCACATTTTTTAACCATTTGGGAAAAAGCGCGCACACACACAACAAATAGGAAAGGCCTGGCGTTATACAAGTCTTATTAGCATGCAATCCACAAAAACTAGATAGCAACAAGAAATAGTATTTTTCCAAATGTCATGACGCACATTTTTTTAACCATTTGGGAAGAAGCACATACAACAGATAGGAAAGGCCTGGAGTTATACAAGTCTTATTAGCATCCAATCCACAAAAAATAGATAGCACCAAGAAATAGTGATTTTCCAAATGCTCCTTTTATATTTCAATTTCCCAGTCAATGATTCCATATATTTCTAAATTTCATTGTCCCATATCTTAAGACACATGGTGACCAATAAATCATGGCTTCCGTCAAACCTGTGTGGAAATGAATCATAGCTTCCATAATGGTGTAGGAGACACTTCACGTTTAAAGGATGGAGAATGATGTTCTGCCCATCCACTGCCTGTAACAAATAGAAGTGAAAGATAAGAAACTACAAAAGGTAAATATTTAACACTTAAAGAGTCATACCATCATTCATTATCACCAGTACTAGCAGATGCAAATGCTTAAGCTGTCACACATTATAGAAATAAATAAAACTAAGCAAGCTAATTAGAACAGAAAATCTCTCAAATAGCATGATAACTCTAATATATCGTAGACTTGTAGCTTATTAAAAAAAGGGCCATAAAAAATCATTTCCCACTTTATTGAATAGGAAGATGGCCACATAGTGAACTAATATAAAATATTCACAACTAAAATTATTCTTTCCTTTCCCAGCCAATATAAAATTGTAATAACAAAAGATAAATATAGAAGTTAAACTACCATCTTAAATTATAGTCACCTGGTAGAAGGTATAAGAGTCATTGTCCTTTGCATCTCTGAAGCCACCTAAGCACTCTTGCAAATTCTTGCTTTCTTCATATGATGAAGATAAAAATGTGTCTTGGGCTTCTAGTGGTTCAGCAACAACACTACTTTGATCCAAACCACTCCCTGCATTTGACATGTCTGTTTTTGGGCTATATAGACACTTATTTTGCTCATCAGCCCCAGAAGATAGTGTTCCCCCTCCACAACCATGTCTATTAACATTAGCCTTGGATGCATTTGATGAAAGTCCATGAGACTCCACCATACAAATAGTGTTTATACTAGCTTTATTGCTATCAGAGGCTCGGTGCTCATTCCAATACTTCTTCCTTTGTTCTAATTGTTCCATTGCAGCACAAACATATGGAAGCTTCTCCAAATCATCAACAAGTCCTGAATCTGCTCTGGCCAACCAGCTGTCTAAATCTGACATCGCTTGTCTGACTGACAGATCAACATCTGACGTAAATGTAAACTTTGAAAAGGGATCATATATGTCCTTTTCACCACACTGCATGGTAATCGTCTCTTTTTTACTTTTCTGAAATGGAACAAATGAATCTTTTTGTCGCGTTAGAAGCATAAACTTTATAGTATCACCCACAGAGTATTGTCTAACATTCTCAATATGGACGGTATACAGATCCTTCTGGGATACCATCACAAAACATAAAGGGCACCTTCTGAAGCACTCACCTTTCTGATCCTCCTCACCCATTAACAAGTATTGCAGAATACATGGGAAGCAAAAAATATGTCCACATGAGGTTATTTGTGGGCATTGAGGGTATTCCAAACAAATTGGACACTGCACTGGAAATGGGGTAGAATACCTCACACAAATAATATCCTCCCATAGCAACATCTTATCTGGATCCATCGATTCAGGCATGTATCTTCCGGTATCCAACACAACAAACTTGAAATTTGCCTGAAGGAATAAATCTTTGTTATAAGGCTTTATCTTCCGCTGCATTCTTGGAGGAGGACCCCGTGGTTGCGGACGAGAGCGAGCAATAGGGTCATAATGAAAATTCAGCAAGTGATTACCATTCATCATCTGAGCTCTTCTTCCTGCCGAATGTGTAGCACTTCCATGAGGCCCAGTGCCTCTATGATTTTGAGTAGAAACCATGTCTGCGGACATTTTCCCTTTAGATTGGGAATTTGTCCCCCTGTTTTCGTGTAGTGAAGTTCTCTTACCAATTGGCGTGTCTAGTTCACTCACCTAAGCCGAACAGAAAAGCAAGTCATTTTTAACTTATTACCAATAAAAGGACAAACTTTTACATCTAAAACATCATGTATCTTCGATTCCAATGTTTTCTGTTGAGTTCCCTAATGGTTGACAAGGACGCATACACAACAGTTGTAAAGTTTACTATTTACCCTATTTTTTTAGGAAAGAAACAGCAATCGGATAGGTAATAAATCGCATCCAAGAGCATTAGTATGAAATTTACCTCTTTGGAGGATCCAGCTGAACCTTGTGCAGCGGAAGCCAAGGGGCCTGCCAAAAAAACAGTGCGTATGAGTTTCAGATTTTAAGACAAGCTTTTATTACGAACAAAAAAAAGAAAAACCCAGATTAGGATTCGTGGAAGAATCAAACGAACAAGAAGAATTGGAAGAAGGAGAAGGAAAAACAGAAAATTGACGCATAGTTACGCAGGGAATACCTGGAGGGGAATTGGAGAGAGGGAAGGGAGGGGGAGGATCAGAGATATGAAGAGATCCGAAGGAGATTGGAGGAGGAGAGGGTTGGTAGTTGCCATGATTGGAATTAGGGTTTTGAGAGAGAGATTGAGAAGACGACGCTTTGGAACTTTGAGCTTCTGAGGGCAAGATGGACATGAAAATTTTCAAAGCTTTGTTTTGAGAGTGTTTTGTTCTGCGACGGCGTTGGCGTTTCAGCCTTTGGGCTTTTCACGCATTATTATTTCAGATCCAAAATCTTTTCTTTTTCGTCTTTGAGTTTGAGGGAAACAGGAGAGAGAATCTGCCGCATCTTGACCGACTTTAGCGTCGCTTTAGGACATGTTGGTTTCGTCTAATTACTTTAATACCCTTGCTATATTTTTTATGCCTCTAATTATCCCTTCCTCCCCTGTTTCTTCTTCTTCTTTTTTTTGTTGTCAGAAGGATGAGATTAATTATTTAGTTGTCATGAGGAGCACCTCTGATTCACCCTGTTTATGTTTGTTTTTCCGTTTCGGAGTAATCTCCATCTGCTCATGAAAGATCTGGAGAATTGAGCAGTGTTTTTTAGCTTTCTGTTTTCTTTTTGATGACGTGGGTTCATGCAAATGACAGTAATGTAAAGTCATCGTCATGCTGCTGCCTGCCTATCTGGTTCTAGCAATTGTGAAAGTGTGATGCAGATGTCGCCGATCTCGATCTTCTGTTTGCTCTAACAAGTTTGGCTTCTAATTCTTAAGGAACAACTAAGAGTTGCAAACAACATGATCCCATTACATTACATTATATTTCATTTTGACTGACTTTTGAGTTTAGTACATCAGAATCCTATGTGGCCTATTAATATCAAATTCATGCATGACAATGACAAAGATTATGACATGGCAAAAGAGAAAAATTTTCTCATTTACAAACATCTGCGGGCATAATAAACAGTCATAGTGCGAAGAAGAGTTTGTGGATTATACAAAAATAATAATCATGGTCTTTTCTACACTGTCACACTCACAGGGTTGGCTCACCTTGAAAACCATTTGCAGAAAAAAATAGCAATTTTTAGAATTTGTGGAACATGGGAAAGCTATTTGTAGAGAACTGCCGGGCTTAGAACAAAGGACCACCAAAAGATATTTTAAATTTCAGTAACTGAGTCTATGGTAGCACTTTTCCTAAAGTGTGGAAAACCACTCCCTTTTGTTTGAGATTCAAGTGGAAAGCCATTGATATTAAAGGCAAATCCTGGGTGAAAATTTTCTCAAAGCATGTACCAGATGATTTAAGTGAAGTATGAAAGGCCAACCCAAGGTTTCAAATAGTGATTGTAAGCGGCATCACGGCCGCTATTTCACGGTTTTAGTAGTCTCCGCCATTGCTACATACCTAAAATTAGACTGTAAATGAAATTCACAATCATTACAACTATTCACGGTCGTAAAATAATTGTGTAGCGGACAATAACAGTTATAGCGGGATGTTATAACCACAATTATTATTTTCAGTTCAAAATATAATTCGAAAATTTATTCTTTTTTTAGTAATTAAAAAATTTCATATAAAAAATTACATTCTAAACAATAAAAACCTTTAAATTTTCAACTTAATTAGTAAATACAAATTTCAATCAAGATCAAAGAATATATTATTAAAGCCAATCAATAATTATCTCAGACTTTGAGAATTGAAAAAAAATAAAATATTTTTTAACTGTCAAGATAAAAAGATAAGAGGCTTGGGTTCAATAGTAGCGTCTTCAGTGGCTTGGATTGAGAAAGAAGATAAAAATAACGTGGATGAAACTTGAAAGAAGTTAGAGGATAGGGGAAGCACGGGATATGTCAATCAAATTTTTAGAGAGAACGAGCGAAATGTTTGATGGGTTTAAGTTCAGTTGAGCCAAATCAATCATTCATAAATATTTTTATTTTTTTAACTTAAATTTTAGGTACATGTGATATTTAAAAATACATTGTATTATGTTTTTTCTTATTTAGGTGAAAATATAGAAAGGAAAAAACAAATGATTTGGTGAGAAATTGGATATTTTAGAAAATTTTTTTATTGATTTTGATGAAAATTTAAGGAGAATTGAGCTATTAATTAGTGAATTTATTTTTTTTACCATCATTTTAAAGTAGTTAGTAGTTTTTTATATAATTTTAATATTATTAATGTTATTGTTAATTGTATATTTTTATTAGTTAATAAAGATTAGTTTGCTACTATTATATTATTTTGATTTAATTTAATTATTTAAAATGTTGCATTTGAAAATTTGATCTAATAGTAAAGTATATTTATTCATAGTCAATTAGTTAGTTTTATCATATTCTCCCAATAAACATACGTTATAAAAATATCTAAAACATTTATCACTAATCTTTTAATTAAATTAATTATAATATTAATTAACTTCATATAAGATATATATTTTTTCATCATATGTATTTATAATATTTATGTATTTGAATTTCATGCGTATAATAAAGAAAAATATTTATAATATGCATTTTCATTCTAAATTATAACTACAAAACATGAAAAAATTATTTTAATTTATAAATAAAAATTAAAATATCATAAATTATTTTAAAAATTATAAGTACTAATTATTATTATTATAATTATAATTACTATATTTTATAATAAATTATGAAAAATTAAAAAAAATTCATGACCTTGATAATCACAATAATTTTCATTATATACATAATTATGATAAACACAATGCAATAAAAAACGTAACCATAATTTGAATAATTTGAATGGTCAACCTTGTACACAGGTTCCAACCTAAGGAGCACTTTTCCATCATCATCAAGCTCCTGTAATAAAAAAGGAATATAAGTTAGAAGGAAAGGGAAATGACAAGCAGCTTGCATGTCATAATTTACTATTAGAAAAACAGATGTTAGTGGCATGCTAATTAAGCTATAAAGTCCAAGGAAAGCTTATAAACAAATAGAACTACTCTTAATGCCCGAGAATATGACATCTCATCCAGTTATCAATTAATTAAACCTGATAAACAAATAGAACTACTCCTAATTTTCTTATATTTACACTTTCATTTCAGTTTACCAAAATGCAATGGTCATCTCTACTTCACTTCCGTCTATCTGCTACTAATACTCAAAGTAGATTTGATTAACGTTTTATACATCAAGCTCAAAGCTGAAAAACAACAAGCCATGGATTTACCGTTTTGAAAGAAAGGCCCAGGCCTCCTCCGCAAAGCATTATTGGGCTACATTGTTATGGGCCAATCATGCCTGTTTGGTCGCAACTCTATCCACATTCCATACCCAAATCTTCATGAACGCTCTATTTAATGACCATACCTTGCGTCCCAATATTGATATTTCAATTCAACCCTACCACCATGGAAGACAGCTTCAATGTCCGAGTCGGCAAAGCTTTCGGCTCCCTAGCTTCATCCTTTTCTTCTACAAATTCAAATTCAAAGTCGCAGTCTTTGAGCTCTCTTTGGAGCCTCACCGACGATGAAATCGAGAAACGAGAGTGGAACCGAGACAAGGAGAGTCCCCAATCGGAGGAGAACTCTCCTGAGAAGAAGAAGCCCATTAAATTCCGTGCGGAGCTGGAGAAGGATCTGGATGACCTGGACGACGAGGATGTGGAGGAAGAAGAAGAACTTGAGTCGTCGAGTAAAGGTGTTAAACCAGAGGATTATAATGATGAAGAGTGGGAGATTAAGTCTTCCATTGGAAGGGACTGTACTCTTGATTATGAGGTTACTTTTTTCAATGAATATTGATGATATAATTGAGCTAGCTAGTTATGTTTGTAGGGATATGCCTTTTCTACTGAGAAAATGTCAAAGTTAAAAACTTTTTCACAAAGTTAAATCTTTGAATGAATTTTATTAGGACTAGTAAAAAGCATATATAAGAAGTGAATTGGAGTTATTTTAATTCTCCCCCTAAAAAAGAATTGGGTTTTTTTTTTTTTTTTTTTTAATTCGAGTATGGTTTTCTTTCCTTTATGTCGAAATTTAATTACGAGTAGGAAATAGCAAAACCCGAGTTGCAAAATTCACAAACTAATTGTAAGTGGCAATGTCGCATTGTCTAATAACCATAAAATGCATATGAGCATGCTACGGAAGGGAGATGCTTCGGTTTAACTTGTTGGTTTTATCATATTGTCTCAGATCTTAGGATTCTTATAAGGTTGTAGATTAGGGTCTGATCTGCCATTATCTCTCTGGGGTTGTTCTGCAGGAAGAGGAAGATGAGTATGATAAAGTGGCTGTTGGCAGGGAGAAGAGCGGAGATCGCCTTTACATGAAGGATGTAAATGACTATGAGATAGATGCAGATTCTTGCAATGTGCTTCCAACTACATTCAGGGATTTCAGTAGGGATCCACGTGCCAATCACATTGCAGCAAAACTTAGGCTCAAGGAAGATGAAGAAGCTGCTAAGAAAAGGCTTGAAGAAGATGCTGAAGCTGCTAAAAAGATTGATTCGTTGCAGGTGTCTGATAGTGATGCAACGGCTGGCGTGGATGCTCACTTTAGCACCTTTGAGGATGTTAACCTGAAATCCATTCTGAAGAGAAAGGATGCTGAGTCAAATCCAAAGTCACAGAAACGCGTTCGATTTGATTCTGAATATTGTAAAAATGATTGCAGTGAAGGGCCTGAAAGAACCAATAATGTCCCAAGGGAAGCTTGCTTGACAGAGGAGGAAGCTATGATCTCCAATGAGGTGTCTACTTTGCCTCAGGACTATCCTTCTGGAATTCCAGATTATATGCGTAACCCTTCAAAATATACTTGTTATACTTTTGATTCTAGTGATGTTGATGATGAATCAAATCGGCAAGCATATATGGCCTTTGTCAAGCAGGTTAAGAGGTCGAATGCTACAGAGCCACAGGCAGATGATGCTCCAAGTGATCTTGCAAAACCAATAACTTTTATACCGAGGAGGAAAGCTTGTGACATCATCATGGGAGAAAGTTGCAGTGAGTCAAAACAAATCCGGGAAGATACTGACAAGGAGGCCATGCATAGAAGAGGCTTGCCAATTGGAATTGCAGCTGAGGATACCATTGATGGAGTTTGTGCAATGGATGAAGATGAATCACAAGCAATTGTTGACAAGAGAAACATCTCAGAGAGACCAGGCCGGCAATATCGTATGAAATCTAGCTTGGAGTTCCATAATTAATATTAGATCACTTATAATGGAATTCTGACTTGAACTATTCTAGTTTTCTCCTTTTAGATGGATCGTCGGCGACAGAGAAAGCTTGTTTGTATACCCTCTCAAGTTCTCTTTCGCTTATTTGTACTTAAATGTAGAAAACTGGGTAAAGATAAAAGAAAGAGAGCTTGAGAGGGTAAACTGTTTTACTTTGACTTAATTATATGATTCAATATTTTCTTTTTACGTTTTTCCTTGGCTAATCAGCAAGTTTTAATTCTCTGTATTTTTGTAACTGATGTATGCCTCTGATTAATAATAACCTCATCCTTTTAGATTATGTAGTCTGGCAAGGTGAACCCCTTCTCCCTCTTATTTTCTCATGATTTGGTATCACTCCATTTGAACATTCACTAGACGAGAACCATATCCTGGTGGCATGATCGTTCTAATGCCTGCCTGACCATCATCTACAGAACGAAGCTCTGGTTGCTTGAAAAGGGAAATAAAGCGTACGCACTATTCTGTAATTGGAGGATTAACATGAAACGGAATGGAAACTAGATTATTCTGTAAATTTGATTAACCTGAAATGGAATGTAAGCTGGGTAACACATTCCACAGTTACTTTAGAATTAGAAGAGGAAGCCATTTCCCACTCACTTTTAGGATGAATGAAATAACTCACCCAAGGAGGGAAAAAACCCTTACAAGCAGTATATGAATATAATCTAGCATTCTCATATCATCAATTTCCCTTCCAATCAACAATAACAAGGAATATACATTTTCTAAAGCATAAAAAGGAGACATTCTAAATGTTGTCTCACTACAAGCTTAATAAAATAAGCTTATAGAGGAAGGCAAATGCAGGAAAAAGATGACCCATATGTACAAATCGCAAAAGCACCATGCATAAATGTCTTACAACCAGAACTAGGTACCTATCTATCTATCAGTAATATTGCATAAATTACAACTGATCTTCAACAAAATGTTGCTATTTCTTTTTCATCAATTCCCTTGGGCTATGATCTATTAAAATCTGTATATAGTGTAGGGGACAAGGTTTTACACTTGCAACAAACATTGGCATAAAAAGGAACAAGCAGCAGCACCTCATCATATACAAAACCATGGGAAACCTATATATTGCCCTCAATTTGCCATGAAAAGCGTGACACAAATGAGCAGAAAATTCAGCACCTAGAAAAAGCACTTTCTGCAATCTTCTGCTCCACAGTAGCATGGCATCCTTTTTACCTCCCAATCCGGACCATAAACGCTATCAAGGGCACAGCCATAGTCATAACTAAGCTCCTACAACCAAGAATATCAAAATAGGGTCCGATCACGCCAAACTCCAGCCAAAATTTCCAGGTAATGCAAGAGGGGGAAATATAAATAAATCATAACAAGACCTCTAAGCATATCAATGATGCATGAGCCCAAAAAGTTGACTCGAGCTCCACGCATTATCATAATTTGTGAAATAATATAATGCTATGTTCGGAAAGATGAATTTGAGAGATGGATATGGATTTGATTTGCTATAAAAGTTGAGAGAATGAAATGCACACATTATGCACAAATTAGGTAAGATTCACTCTGTCTATGCCTATATATTTTTAAGGCTATAAGAAGATGAATTTCAAATTCACCATTAAATAGGGAACTGACAATTATAAACTTAGATATTACAACAATTAAAGGTTGGGCCCCTTTGGATGTGACCTTTGCATGGATATTACAATAATTGTAAACTTAATAAATCAGAATCACCTAACATTGCTGCAAGGGTGGCATTTGAACAACTTCTTGTAGTTTACTGTCATTATTGTACTGAACTAAATACTCAACGACTTGAAATGCAAAGCTAGATGTAATACTATGCTAGAGAGACTAACTATACCTCTCTGCCACCAAGCCCTCTCATAGTTTGCAAGCAATCAATGTAAAAAATGTAATTATTCTCAAAGACACTGTCCGGCTCTTCTGTCCTCGTAAGTACTCCAATGTATTCACAAACAGGGGCACCAATAAATCCCAAGATCTAACAGCTCATCCTTTCTTCAGAGTATGGAAGACCTGCAAATTCATGTCAGTTAGATTTTATTTGGACATGTTTCAACCAGAATTCATCACAGGATCAAATAAGAAATGAGAAGATTAGTTTTTTCTTGCTGTAATAAGAAATCTCAAGTCGATATTTCAATCCTCTCTGAGATGTACAATTCAGGCAACTTAGACCACATTTAAAGACAGCAAGTTTGGCTTCAATTAATCCGGAATTGAAGAAGTAGAGGAGCACTATTAAGCAAGATGCTTAAATGATAAGAAAAAAGAGTATGGTATAAGCAATTAAGCCTCCCTATTTCTAAAATTTTACCTGCCACATCACGGTGCACATAAGGATGAGCTTTATATTCAGTGCAACTTTCATAGACTTGCAATACATGTATTAGAAGTATTTTCTTTTTTTTTTTTTTTTTTTTACTGTTGCATGCTTCCTTCCTTTTGGATTTTGATCTCCCTCCTCCTCCGTCCTTCCCAATTCATTGTGCTTACATTGTAGTATGCTATTACCTCTACTTTCTGTTCTGTATATGCTAGTTGTAAACCTACTCTATATGTTGCTTGGGTCTTGTACATATTTTGATTGTACCACATATGCATATAGCATACATAATGCATCTAATGATTGTAACTTATGCAAGTATCTTATATGTACGGTTCTGCAAGAACCATGAACAAGACTTGCTAACATAAAGGAAATTCATAAAAGTTTAATGTATATCCTCACTATCCATTCAAAAAGAAAAAGTCATCATTAAACTTTTATACTTGATCTAGTAATGAACAAACTTAAGGGTGGAAAATACAACAGTTATGCACCCATAAGTATGAAATCTAAAATCTAAATCACAAGCCATGACCAACACCTGAACATTCTTCAAGTGCTATCCAGATGAGCATGTTCATGACTTCGTCTCTGTTTGTCATAACGGGTACAGAATAGTGCAACTCTTGGCGAGGAAATAATAGCTTCAAACGGAAAACATCCACTCCATTCAAGTAGTAGTGAAAAAGCCGTTTTGCCCTTATAAAACCAAGATGGCCATAAAGTGCCAGTGCTCCTTTATTCGTGACTTCTGCTTCCAGTGTAACCTTCAAAATAGTAATACATGGGGTAATCAGTTTCTGAATCTCATCATTGCCTCAAACCTCCCATAAACTATAACAAACTAAAATTTATGACAACATAATATTACCCATACAACCTACTTAAGAGTAGTGAAGAAAATACTCAAAATTTTTGTTTTTCAAATTCTTATGTTTTAAACTAATTTTTCTAACTGAAAAGATCCCTCTGCAAACAGTAAAACTGTTAGAACTCTTTCCACCTATTTGAATCAACAGAGTACCAAGAACAGGGATATAAATAGGCACCAATATTCACAAGGCAAAAATAGATGGAAGGTGTTATTAGGTTGAGAAACAATAAAAGAAATCCCCAAATCAGAGCCATGACATCTCAAACATTATCAAAGTTTTGAAATAAGATGTCATCTTGATAAAATAAAGTAAAATTCAAATGCAGAAACAGATAAAGTAGTGCCAATGCTGATTTAGTAATAGGGTTTCTGATTCATGTTCAAGATCCACTTTGGTCGAATAGAGGATCAAGGGATATCGTCACTACTTGAATGGCCACTTAAAACCATCAATTTAGAGTTCAGATAGCAAATACTAAGCACTAAACTAGCCAATCCAGGGGGACTTTAGGAACATAAACAAGGTTAATTGATTGACAAGTGGAGATATCTCCATAGAATTAACTGGTTTACAATGTAAAAGTTTACAATACAATAGACATCAGCATATATGAAGAGAGAAGCCTACAAGAAAGATGCAATTCATATGCATGCTAACAACACATATAGCGACTAAATTCACCTTACACCAAACTGTGGAAACTGAATGTATATTGAAAAACTGCTTATATGAATTATACAAGAATCTTAGGTTTATATACAACTAACTAGGGGTTAAACTAGGAAACTAAATCTTCCTTAATTCTAGGGACACAAATACCTAATTCTAGAGATACAAATATAAATATACAGATTACAAGATTACAACCAGCTGTAAATAAGTGTTTTCCCACACTCCCCCTCAAGCTGGTGAATAGGTGTTTTCCATTCCCAGCTTGGAAATAATTCCTTGAAATGTTGCACTGCTGAGACCTTTAGTCAACACATCTGCAAGTTGACCCTTGGTTGATACATAAGGTGTACAAATCAACCCACTATCTAGTTTCTCCTTTATGAAATGCCGGTCTACTTCAATTGTGTTTGTTCTGTCATGTTGTATAGGATTGTGAGCAATGCTTATTGCAGACTTGTTATCACAAGTAGATGATTATTGGTCCATCCCACTTGATCTTCAAGTCTTCTAAGATAATCTTTAACCATAGTAGTTCACAAATCCCTTGAGCCGTTGCTCTGAACTCTGCTTCAGCACTGATTTGCACCACATTCTGTTTTTTACTCCTCCAAGTCACAAGATTACCACCTAAGAAAGTACAATAGCTGAGGTGGATCTTCTATCAGTTACTGAACCTGCATAATCAGCATCTGTATATGCTTCTAGAACTAACCCCGAATTTTCTTTTAAATAAGATACCTCTCCAGGATTGGCCTTCAAATAGTGCAATATACGGTAGACAGCCTGTAGGTGCACTTCTTTAGGATTATGCATAAATTGACTTACCACACTCACAGCATATGCTATATCAGGTCTAGTATGTGAGAGATAAATGAGTCTTCCAACTAATCTTTGGTACATCTCTCTATTTACAGCAGCATCTTCATTAGCTTCTCCAATTTTATGATTAGGATCCATAGGGGTATTTGCAGGTTTACATGCAAGCTTCCCAGTTTCCTTCAAAAGATCCATCACATATTTCTGTTGTGAGATAAAAATACCATGCCGTGAGTGAGCTACTTCAATTCCTAGGAAGTACTTCAATCTCCCTAGCTCTTTTATCTCAAATTCTCTAGCCAAACACTGTTTTAGAGATTCTCTCTCTTTTTCATCATCTCCAGTTACAATTATATCATCAACATACACTAATAGAACTGTGACTCTCCCTGAATCAGAGTGCTTGATAAACAATGTGTGATCTCCTTGACTCTGTTTATATCCCATTACTAGCATCACTTTGGCAAAATCTCCCGAACCAAGCTCTAGGAGACTGTTTTAAGGCCATATAAAGCCTTTTTTAGCCTGCATACTTTGTTTGCTTCTAGATGACCTTCAAATCCCGGTGAACCTTCATATATATTTCTTCTTCCAAATCACCATGTAGAAAAGCATTCTTTACATCAAATTGTTGAAGCTGCCAATTGTAATTTGCAGCCAATGATAACAAAATTCTAACTGTATTCATCTTGGCAACTGGAGCAAAAATTTCCTGGTAATCCACTCCATAAGTTTGAGTGTAGCCCTTAGCCACTAACCTGGCTTTATACCTTTCAACAGTACCATCTGCCTTGTATTTTACGGTGAAAACCCATTTACACCCCACTGAATTTTTTCCTTTAGGCAACTCTACCAGTTCCCATGTCTGATTTTTCTCTAAGGCCTCCATTTCTATTTTCATGGCTTGCCTCCATTTCTCATTGGATAATGCCTCGGATAATGTAGTTGGAACAGAAATAGTGTTTAGGCTCACAAGAAAATTTTTGTGGGATGGTGAGAATTTTCAAATGACACAAAATTAGATATTGGGTTATAGTGGATGCTTGGTACATTCTCTGGTTCCTTTCCTAATGGCAATAGGCAAATCATAATCACTGGTTATAGTTTTAGGAGATTCATGCTCATTTGAGAAACAGAGTCAAAAACTGTAGTTACCTCATTTCCAGAGTTAGGATCAGGCTCTTGGACTGGCACTGGTTCAGGATCTGGAACTTTCCTTCTTGAGTACACCTGTAATTCCTTCATAGAATCAAGAATAATATTATCCTTTGTCACATCTTCTGTATTTGGAATGGGTTCAGACTCAAATTCAGTGTTTGACTTGGGCTCAGCAGAAACAGGTTTCGACTCAGAAGAATTAATGGGTTGTAAATGTTGAAGAAGGGGCAAATCAAGCAAAAGAAAAGTCTTTATCCTTATCTTCCATGAATGAAGTCTCCCCCTGAAGATAAGGTTGAGTAAAAAATGGTTTATTTTCTTCAAAAGTGACATCTGCAGACACATAGAATTTTTGGTAGGAGGATGATAGCACTTATATCTTTTGAGTTGAAGAATACCCACAAAAATACACTTAATCGCTCTTGGATCCAACTTTCCCCTGTTATGACTGTGAACATGAACAAATGATGTACAACCAAATATCTAGGTGTGAGATTGTTTGTGGTATTGAGGTTGGGATAAAATTGTGAGAGTAGTTCCATAGGAGTTTTAAATCCCAAAACTCTTGAAGGTAACCTATTTATAATGTATGTGGCAGTGAGACAGCTTCCCCCCAATAAGATTTAGGTACATTTGCTGAAAAAGAAAGGCTCGGGTTGTGGCTAGTAAATGAACTGTTTTTCCCTCTCTGCCACTCCATTCTGCTGTGGAGTATTAACACAAGATGACTCATGGATAATCCCCTTTTTGAAAATAGGTGGATAGACTATGGTTGAAGTAGTCCTCTTGGCATTATCAGACCTAATCTCTTGATTCTCACTCCAAATTAAATTTTGGATCATGTTTTGGAAGCTTAAAAACACACTATTCACCATCTGATTTGGATTTAAGTAAAAAAACCCCAGAGACCCTAGTACAATCATCTATGAATGAAACAAACCATCTCGCACCAGAAATATTAGGAATTGTAGAGGGACCCCAAATGTCACTATGAATCAAGTAAAAGGGAGTAGAACTTCTTTTGTTACTGATTGGAAAAGACACACGTCTATGTTTTGCAAATTCACAAATATCACAATGAAAATCTTCAACATTTAATCCTTTGAACAAAGAAGGAAACATGTTTCTCAAGGTTCCAAAAGAAGGATGTCCAAGACGAAAATGATAAAGCCAAATTTTGTCTTTATTGGAAGATTTTTCAGAAAGAAATGACAAAGGTAAACTATTTTTGATACTACTTGTGCTATTTGATGTCTCAAGATAGTATAGTCCATCCTTCTCCTTAGCAAGTCCAATCATCTTCCCTGAACTCTGGTCCTGAAATTCACAATAAGAGGGATAAAAAGTTACTTTGCAATTCATATCTCTGGTAAGTTTTTGTATAGATATCAGATTAATAGATAATCCAGGAACATGAAGAACATTTTTTAGAACAAACGAGGGATTAACTTGAACATCTCCTATCCTAGTGTTCTACAACAACATTTCTTATTACTAGGACACAGGTTATATGTACTAAACTTTTGTGAAGAATGTGTCATGTGGTCTGTGGCTCCTGAGTCAATGACCCAAGAACTCGTAATAGGCTTAGCCGAGACATTTAATCAATGAGAACCAGAAGCTTTACCTGAACTAGAAACTTTACCCAAAGAACATACCATAGTAGGCTTTTCAAGGATTTTCAATAAGTTTCTCAGCTTTTCAATCTCTTCCCTGTTGAACTCTCCTTGTTTCTGAGACATCTGTAGTACTCTAGTGATTTTCCCAGTTAACATTTTCTCAAATTGAGGTGTAGTGATATCTTTCTTTGAAAGGGTTCGGCAATGAAGGCCTAAACAGGATTCGGCAATGAAGGCCTAAAAAAGTCAGCAATGAAGGCTGAAAATTTTGCTTCCCCAGAAGAGCCTAAAGCTCTGATACCATGTGGAAACTGAATGTATATTGAAAAACTGCTTATATGAATTATACAAGAATCTTAGGTTTATATACAACTAACTAGGGGTTAAACTAGGAAACTAAATCTTCCTTAATTCTAGGGATACAAATACCTAATTCTAGAGATACAAATATAAATATACAGATTACAAGATTACAACCAGCTGTAAATAAGTGTTTTCCCACACAAACATTAGCATAGCATCTTATCCTTCTGAAAATGAAGGAAACAAACCAACACTTTAACAATTCATACTTTTATCGTACTTTGCATTTTTTAAATTTAGAGGTTGGAGATACAGAAATAAGCATTAAAATCAAATTACAAATGATATCACCATGATAAAGAATGAAAAATCCCGTACCTCTTCATAGTCTGATTCCATCATCATTCTAATTGATCTGGTAACAAGTTCAGTGGCCGCAACATGAGCAAAAGCATCAAAAGTCAGTATCTACATTTTACATGAACTATAAAGCCATTGAGATATGAACAGGTGTTAACAGTTGACAAGAAACCCATGTGATACACACTTTTTAACTTTCAGTCGAAAGAATCCAACCCATTCAAGAATTTAAAGAAAAGAATTATCACGCATTAAAGAGCAGTAAAATAGAATGACATACAAAGAAAAAAGAAATTACCAATGCCTCTTCCACGATAAGGCTTGATTACAACTAACATGGCAATGTAGCCCCTGAAAGTATTTCTATGCTCTCCCATCTTGCACACCACAGTTCCCACGCATTTACCCTTGTGAAAAGCCTGTTCTTTTTTTAATAATCAAGTGAAAGAAAAAAAATGAAATTTTGGATGGAACCCATTGTGCAAAAGCACAAATAATATTTGAAAACATAAAGAAAAGAAAGGAAAGAAGAGATTATGAGGAAGGAGAGTTGGGGCCGAAGATTGACGAAATATCGGTAGGTGAAGATGCAGTAAGGCTCACTGAGTTCTTGATCGACCAAGCTCATGATGAGAGGCAGGTGATGCTCTCCTTCATAGCTCACATACTTTATCTCCGCTTCTTCAAATTCCGCTTTCTCCTCGGAGCTTGCTTCCATTGTTTTGGCTTCCTCCCCTTCCCCGCCTTTCTTCTTCTTCTTCTTCTGCTGCCCCAAATCAGTCTCTTCGTTTTAGCTAATAATTAATTAATCTACGTAGGCTTCAATAGAATTTTGAGCCTTAAAATAGAGGCCTACTACAGCAAATGCATCATTTCACTGGGCCTAGTCGATCTGGTCTTTTGGAACTAAACTAATCTACAACCATTTGGTTTTTTATGGGCCCATAACCATTGGTTGAATTGCGAATTGCCATTTTTTTTTTTTTAATACCAATTGCTTGATTGCAAGTTTAGTTTGGGTTTGAAGAAGAATTTTTAAAGATTCAATCGAAATATAATGTGGGTAATAGATCTCTTCCTCTCTTTCTGGATTCCTAACAGCCAAAGAAGATTAAAAAAATGAATTGAAAAAAAAAAAGTTGAAGTGTACGGCCTTGGAGCGGAGTGAGAAGACCAAACCAACAAATGGAACAATGTCCAAGAAAAGAAAGCAAATATATTCCTAAATTACTCACCAAGCAAGCATTGGTACCTATCAGTCGCATGCATGCATCCATGCCGAATTGACTGGTTCATCAGTCTCTGAATGAAACACTTTACCCTTACACATGGCGATTGACAAGGCTCTATGGCCGATCTCTGTATTGATTTTTTTCTTTATTTAATTGTTATTCATTATTAGTCTCCCCTGTTCACTAGCTAATCTATGTGCTAGCTTGCAAGCCAACATTTTGGTCCATTTAAACTGAAGTTTGCTTTGGGAGGTTAAAGCTTTGTTTTCTAAAGATACCCCTTTGTGTGTACAGTGACTGAAAGTGCAAAGCTGAAGGCTTCCACCTAATTTCCCAATTCAAAGTGCATTTCATGTGGCTTATTAATTGGAGAATTCACACCATTTCATCTTCCTATCAACTAATTCACTCTTCTCATATATATATATATATTAAAAGAGTATAGAAATCCATTTACATCAATATAAATTTTACATTTTTTTATTTTAGATTTATTTATCTTAAAATATTTTTAATTTTAACTAATTTAATCTAAAGATCAAACAGAGTTTGATCGCTACTCATATATATATATATATTATGTTTTTTTGCTTTTTAATTTTGATTTCATATATATATATATGTATATATGTTGTGCTGATAGACAGGTGTATGGTCCAAAAATAGGGTGCAGTCCTCAGGTCATGCATTCACAAGGCAGGAAATCAACTCTCCCAGCAAGGCCAAATATAAACCGACTTTAGGACGCAGCAATGAAAACCCTACAAGCAACCCTCTATTAATTTCCACAATCTCTCTCTCTCTCTCCTTTTTTTTTCTTCTTCAAATTTTCCTTTTCTTCGTCATCAGCGTATCAATCTTTTATGATCTCTTTCTTGGTTTGTGTTGTTCTTTACCGTAACCAGATTGATCCTCAAGATCTATACTTTTAATTGGTCTTAATAATTTGCTATAAGAGTAGCAGCTGGTAACTTAATTATCTAACTATAACTTGATCAAAAATCATACATGAAACATACTGATCACCTACATATACAAAAGAAATAATAAAGGTGTAGTTTAGAGGTTAAACAAGGTGGATCGAAGGCATGGGAAGCGGCCTCTTCCTTTCGATGCATCCGAGGAGAAAAAGGAAGAAGACATTAACATATTCTCTCTATACTCATCATATGAACAGAAGCTGTTTCAACAAGATACTTCTTCCATGGCTGCACCCTCAGGCGCCCTTGCACATCATCTCATCGCCCAAACTCATATCTTGCCTCACCAGCAACAGCAAGCAACTCATCATCACAAGTCTCTCGTGACAGATCAGCAAGCGCAGCCCAAGCCTCCTGCTCAGGATCCAGGTAAATCAACATATATATAAATGATCAAGCCATCTGGCTAGCTAGGTTTTCATTTGATGAGTACTTGATGATCACTAATTTTTATTGTTCATTTCTAGTACTGTCTAAATCCTGCCCAGGTCCAGCTCTCTCAACTCTCAAGATCTCCTATGGAATATATATTGATTTGATTTCTGTATTGTCCTATATATTTCTCTCGAGATTTAAATAGCACGTGTTTGTAAATGATTGAAACATACCATTTTATTCATTAATATCTATCTGCTTGATTATATATATATATATATATATATTTATATATATATAAAGTTTCAAAATTAAAATCAGGGCGCAATTGTAGCTCTATCTCCCAACTCGCGCACGCCCAAAAACAGGTGAAGGGATTAAAAATTATATGATTTATTCGTACTTTAATTAGTTGGCTATATATATCTGTGTATATATATATATATAATTATATAAATATGGTAATTAGTTAGAATATGCCATGTTGTGGAGATTGCATAAGAAAATAGATTGATATTGCTAAGCAATCTTTTACATATTTGCTTTCAGAAAGAATATTCATTATGACAAATATAGTTTTATAATAATTTCAAATGCCATCGGTATGTGGCCCTAGCTAGCTAGTTTAATTTCTTTACCCTCTTAATCACTGATTTTGGTATTTCCGTGTGCGTCTCTATACATTGGTTATAGCATAAAATCAGATCTTATTTTCTATGAAAAGGAAAAGTAGGAAGGAGGCACTATAGAGGTGTAAGGCAGAGACCATGGGGCAAGTGGGCAGCCGAAATCCGTGACCCCAAGAAGGCGGCTAGAGTTTGGCTGGGTACATTTGACACTGCAGAAGCTGCAGCAGCTGCTTATGATGCAGCAGCCTTAAAGTTTAAAGGAAGCAAGGCCAAACTCAATTTTCCTGAACGTGTTCAAGGAGGACTTGAGTTGGGCTTCTTAGCATGTTCAAATAATAATAATCCAATCGCTGCAGCTCCAAGCTCAGTTATTTCTTGTTCCACTCCACAACCTCCCCCTTCATTTCCAAATATTTCTCGTAGTGACTTATTATCCAATGAAGCATTCCCATATCTATCACAGTATGCGCAGCTGCTTTCTGGTAACGATATTGATAACCGTAGGCAATATGTTGAATCGGGCCTTCATAATCAACAACCTCTGATCTCGCAATATTCGTCATCACTGAGTACTTCTTCAACCACTAGTACTACTTATTCAGCAATATTGATGCCTCAAAATCAACTAGATGAGGAAGAGTTGCGAAGGTTTTCATCATCAGCAACAGCACAGATGAGAAGCTTCTCTTCTGGCTCTCATCTATTTCTTAATCCTGGGAAAGATTCTGATGATAGTAAACAAAAGGAGTAGCGCTTTGCGCGCAGTTGCAGCATGGTCAGGTACATGAATTACGGCAGGATTGATTCTTGGTTACACCTGTCCTGTGTCTTCTTGATCATGGGCGGATGGGGTGATTTAGCTTAATTTCGCTTTGAGACTACGTCGGTGTTTAGAACGAATGAAACCATGTATGTATCCTATTGTTTCATGAGATTCCCTTTTAGCCCCTTGCTTTAAGTGACAAGGGTAGAGATTATCTTCCAAGAAATGCTAGCTAGCCTTATGCATATTGACATGATTGATGGTGACTAGGGAGTGCTGAGAGTGCATACTTTGGGTGGAAATCAATTAATGTTGTTTTGGTTTGTGCAGGAACTATGATGAGATGAGATGGATAATGCAACAACAGTAGTATTAATTATTCTAGCTTATACTATATGCTAGCTAGTAGTTTATTATGAACAATATTCTCACTATAATATTAATTAAGAAGATAAATAATTAAGTATGTCTAGATTCCTTTTGTTCATTGAATGCATGCTAGTCCTATATATAGAATGTACGTTTAATCCTGATTAATTACTGATCACTTAATGTAGTTTTCCTACGACGACGTGCCGACTTCAAACTTAGCTCAGTTCAAACCTTCAATCAACATCTGGTTTGGCAAAATTATATGTTGAAAATAATAATTAAGTTAAAGTCGTGGCTTGGGTTGGCGATATCATTAAAAGACAAACAAGTAGCTAGCTAACTAGTAAAATTAAGAAAATCTGTCATTTTAATAATGATTTGCAATTTTGAATGTCATCTTTAAGTAGATTAATTGTGACTAGTTAAAGGCCCTTTGTCGGATTCTTTAATCCCTAAATATAGAATTGTCACCACTGAATTAAAGACAGATGCATCTCCCTTTGCCAAGCCGCAGCCCACAATCCAAAAGCCAAAGGCGGTGCATGCTTTCCACACCCCACGCTGCTGTCTGCGTCAATGTTTGCGGCGTTTGCTTTCTCTCAATTGTTACTTACTTTACGTATGACTCTTACAAGTTGATGTGATATATATATATATATATATGGTCTGATTTCAATCGCAAATATACATAGTTTTTATCAACAAATACTTAATTTATATATTATTAATTATATGTATAAGTACCAAAAGGTTAGAATATTGAATGATAAGAATGGCAAGAACTTGATTTCCTTGTTATACATGATGGAAATTTGTGTAAAATATTATAGTTTTTTTCCTTTCGGGGTTGAATTATAAGGTCAAGTACAAAGAATGAAAAAGCAAGGAAGCAAAAGTAAAACGAACAAAGTAAAGAGAAAAAGTGGAGGTTGAGTTGGCCCAGGTCTTAGCTTCTGGGCTCCGGCTCGGTTAAGAAGGCTGGTGGACTCTTCCTAAGTTGTGAAAGGAAATGCAGTTGCAAGGGAGAAGTGAGAAGCATAATAAGGCCCGGCCTTTGAGTCTGCTTTTAATTTTGATGCTTCCCAGGACTATGTGTTCCAGGGCTGGCCCCATAAAATTATTTTTTTCTTTTCTTTTTTTATAGAAATTTAAATTCTTTTTATTATTAGATTTTTTTTTAAAGTACTTAGTAATAGTATTAGAGTATTAGTAGTTAGTAGTATGATTTCAAGATTCACAAAAATAATATTTTATGTTTTTAACACATTTTTCATTTCTTTGTTTTCTTTTAATCACAACGAAAGTTTTGTTTTTCTTTTTGAGGAAATTTTTGCTTTCCTTCGAGCAGTTAACACAGGGATTCATCAGTTTCTTTAGAAGCTATGTTGTGGGAGGCATCTCTTAGATGCATCATGCCAATGTTCAAGATTAGTGCTTAATGATATCTGTTCTATACTCCTTGTTTGGGGGATACCTTTTCTTATTTTGTTCCCAAGAGGAGCTTGAAAGCACCAATGAAGACCATAAATTCTTTCTGAAACTGCTTGTAATCCACTCTTATGAATATGAAGTTAGCCTGCTGATTGTGAAGCCATTTTATGCCCCTTTTGAGACCAATATTTCCAAAGCCTTGCAATGGAGGCTCGATTCTAGGATTTCTTTACCCAAATTGTGGTTGTTTGGAACTATCCTATAAATTTCCATGACCACGATTCATGTTTGCCATCAGTATTCTTCCTTTTCTGTAATTAACTATTGGAATGGTGAACAAAATTGTTTTTCTCATTTGTGTTTGTTCACTAAAGACATGAATAATGTTTCCTTCAGGTTTTACTTCTGAGTCACTGACCTCCGAAAGTGAAAACAGTGTGTTCTTCATGTTCCAGCAACAGTGCAACTATTAAGAACCCTATTTCTAAAATAGTCTATGATGAATACAACCACCAACGTTTTCCTCCAGGTGATCCCAGTAAGCGGGCATTTGCCTATTTTGTCGTGACAGGTGGTAGGTTCGTGTATGCATCTCTTATCTGTCTGCTTATCCTCAAGTTTTTGCTGAGATGTTAGCCAGTAAAGATGTTCTTGCTTTGGCTACTCTTGAGGTTGATCTCTCCAGCATTGAACCTGGCAGCACTGTTACTGTTAAGTGGCGTGGAAAGCCAATCTTTCTCAGGCGTCGAACTGAGGAGGATATCAATTGGCTAACAGTGTTGATATAGGATCTCCTCGTGATCCACAAGAGGATGTAACAAGGGTTAAGAATCCGGAGTGGTTAATTGTTGTTGGGGTTTGCACACATCTGGATTGCATTCCCTGCCAAATGCTGGTGATTTTGGTGGATGGTTCTGCCCTTGCCATGGTTCCCATTATAATGTCTCTGGCAGGATTTGCAAGAGGCCAGCACCAGACAACCTGGAGGTGCTCACTTACACCTTCTTGGATGAGAATAAGTGCTGATCGGTCGAGAATAGCAGAGTAATCAAGCATACAGTGTTCATTTGTTACCGCATAATTTTTTAATTACATCAGATAATGCCGAAGACTTGTTGCAGATCTTTGCTTTTGCTGCCCTTAACTTGTTGGGTTAAAAGCCTCCAATTCAATCACACAAGCGGAAGTTAAATCAAACAATAAATCAAATACACAAGAGACAACAATTTAACGTGGTTCGGTTCAATTGACTTACATCCACGGATAAGAAACAAGATCTACTAGTTGTAGAGAATTACACACATACATCAAATCATCAACCTCACTCAACAATCAATACTCATAAAACACTTTCAATCTCCTTTAGTCCTATGGAGTATTTTTAACCTAAACAAATACAAATATTTTCAGTCTCCTCTAGTCCACTCACAAACAAACATACACACTCATAAGACTTAATACCCTAATACTCCTATGGATGTCTATCTCACAAAACCCTCTTACATCTTTTTCTCATAAGACTTCACCTATTTATAACCATACAAACTTGTCTATTAAGAATACCTTTCTTTTTAAAATTCTTTCTTGCAAGTCAAACTTACCTATTAAGAATCATTTTTCTCTTAGAATTCTTCTTTTGCAAGTCTTCTTGTCTACAAGCAATATTTGATAAATTTCAAACAAATCACAAACAAATCTCTTATGGGATTTGAGTTATTATTTCTAACAATCTCCACCACTCAAATTTCATCAATCATCTATCTTTATGCTAGACATGTTTGGCTCCACCTGCAATAAAAGTCTCACAATCATCTTCTCTTCTCTTGTGTCTTCACGCTTCATACAAACCAATTCTCAATCTTCAAAACTTAAACTCGAACTCTTCTTTTGAATCGAGCTCTTCTGGACTTGCTTCTTCCCATATCTCAAACCATACACTTCTCACATCTTAAACTTTTAGCTCTTCCCACATCTCGAACTTTTAGCTCTTCCACATCTCGAACCTGCTCTTTCCACATCTTGAATCTTTAACTCTTCTCACGTTTCGAACCTTCAACTTTGATACCACTTATTAGGGATCATCTTGTTGGGGATCACCACAGTTCTGGTACCATTTGTTAGGCTAAAAGCCTCCAATCCAATCACACCAGCGGAAGCCAAATCAAACAATAAATCAAACACACAAGAGACAACATTTAACGTGATTCGATCCAACTGACCTACATCAACGGAGGATGAGAAACAAGATCCACTAGTTATAGAGAATTACAAAAATACATCAAATCATCAACCTCACTCAATAATCAATACTCATAAGACACTCTCAATTTCCTCTAGTCCTATGGAGTATTCTCAACCCAAACAAACACAAACTCAAGCTCTTGTGCACCATTTCAACATAACCAAATACATACCCATATGCTCCCATACATCATACCTATATGGACTCTCTCAGTCTTCTCTAATTCACTCACAAATAAACATACACACCCATAAGATGTAGTACTCTAATACTCTTATGGGGTATCTATCCTACAAAATCTTACAACTCTCTTACATCTTTTTCTCATACATTTTTCTCATATCTAACTCTGTAGAGACTTCACCTATTTATAACCATACAAACTTACCCATTAAGAATCCCTTTCCTCTTAGAATTTTTCTCCTGTAAGTCAAACTTGCTTATTAAGAATCCTTTTCCTTTTAAAATTATTCTCTTGCAAGTCAAACTTAATTATTAAGAATCTTTTTTCTCTTAAAATTTTTTTTTATAAGTCTTTTTGTCCACGAATAATATCTGATAAATTTCAAATAAATCTCAAATAAATTTCTTATGAAATTTGAATAATTATTCTCAACATAACTTTTAGGGCAATGTTAGGGTTGTTTTCGTAACTGGGACAATTGTAACTGCAGCCAGTTGATGCTGCTCTGAATTTTGAATAAGTTGCCTGGATTTTGCTGAGCATTGATGCTGATTAGACTTCATTATACCAGGACGCTTTTATTTAATTATTTTGATTGCTTATTTTACCATGATGGTGCTCTGCTGTATTCTCCAACATTTCCAACGCCAAGTAAAAACCTTAGGGATTCTATCATATGCATAGGTCAAGCAAGTAGAGGTTGATCACTTCTGGGAAGAGTACCAAAACCGGTCAGGGATAGAAAGGCATTACAACTATTAAACATTTTTTAACATTTCCAGCAGACAAGACAAAGTTGCCTTGAGATTATGAGAAAATTTTCAGGGAACACGGTTGAGAAAGTCTATTTCCAGAAGTCTCCTACTTAAATGGCTGAACGATTAAACATACACCCAAGAGTGCATTTCAATGATCGGCCAAGCTGCAATACCATATTTTCTATTGTGAAAGCACTGGTCTAATTAATCATCTCCTGAAGATGCCCTTTACATGCACCATTCCTTTTTCTCTGAGCTTGAGTTATCTTCTCATCTGATCTACTTGCTGGTCATCACCCTGAACAACAATCTCAGACGGAGTCCCTCTTCGGCAACCAGCATTATAACCTTGATCTGCTCCTCTCTTGACCAACATTAAACACATGATATTCTTTGTCCTTTTCAAACATTTATTGCTTTCTATTTCTTAATCATGAAAATAGAAAAAGAACATATGAACCAGAAAGATTATTTTTTCAAATACACAAATATATAAATATAAGATTTTTTGTGCAAAATCTTCAAATAATATAATGTCATTACAAAAATTAAATACAAAAAAAAAAAAAAAAGATAATTGTATGATAGTGGAATTTTGAAAAGTTAATATGTCTCCATTAACATATATTTAAAAATAAAAAATTCAATTATTAAATAAACATATAGCAACTATCTATAAAGAATAATAATTCAAAACAAAATTCAATATAAAGAAATACTTTGCAATTGTTGTAATCAGCTTTCGTATTTTGAAATTATCATTAATATATCAAATGTATTTCTTTAATATATGTAATCAAATAATTATTAATCAAATTATCTTCTGTTGATTTATGTAACAAAATATTAAAAAAAAAAACAAATTTTTATTTTTTATTTTTGGTTGAAAAGGTTCATTGTTTATTACCATTTATCAACGAGGGCTTGATTGAAAGGAAGAAATCTTAAAATCTTAAGATTTCATATTTAAATCTTGTCATGTATGTATTTGATTTAATTTTTTAGAGTTAATTTATTTTCAAATTTTATTTTTAATAGGATAAATTTATAATTTATCCTCAAATTTCAAAATTGAATAGGGTCAAATAATTCATTTATAACATGGCTCGTTTTGAGCAAATTTCAAATGAAATTTTTTAAGTGAAGTCCGTAATTTTTTTAATAAAATTGATTAAATTAAAATTTTACTAAAAAATAAAAGTAAATAGATTAATATAATTCAACAAAAATATTAATTAATATGTAAAAATCATTAAAAATACAGTTTATAATTTAAATTTGATTAGTATTTATTAACGGTAAAAATTTTATAAAAATTTTTATATAAAAATAATTATTTAAAAAAAATCAAAATTTATTAATTTTTTTAAATTTACACACTTGATTTATATACCAAAAGCTTTCAATTTATCAATTTTAATTTTTATTTAATCTTTTTTAATAAAAAATTTTACAAATTTTATGTAAAAAACTTCGTTCACGTCTTTTTCATAACACTTATAATTAATGTTACTGTGGAATAGTAAACTAAGGTATAGGCAGGAGCATAATAATATAATAATAAGAATAAGAAAAAAATAAAAGAGGTTTACTTGAAACCCAAAAGTCCACGAGATCCAATGACTTTATATTACCGTCAACCCCCAAGCCCATTTAATAATTAAGCTCAAGCTACCATAACTACTCCTCTACTAGGCTGGCTAAAAGCTGGGCTGAAAAGGAAAATAATACTAATTAATAAAATAATTAAAAATGACAATCAAATTTTTTAAAGTTTTCATTAAACATCCGTGCAACAATTTCTGTCACAAAAAATAAATTTCATTTTCTAAACAAAAATATTTATCTTATGTGGACTTTTTACTTCTCAATGTGTTAAATAAATATAAAAATAAATAAATAAATGAGAGCGAAACCAGGACAGGGGTAGGAAGCGGCTGGACCCAGAAGCTTAAAGCCGAGCCCCCTGCGCGCGAATGTACGATTCAATGTTCACATAACGGTTCCGAGAAACCGCACCCACCCGCTTCTCTCTCCCCCGTGTACTATTCCACCATTCTCTATCTTCTGTTTCTGTCTATTGGATGACTCCAAAACCTTGTCTTCTCTCTTTGTCTCGCCGTTTCTTCATACAAATTATCTTTGGTCGCCTCGCCGCCTTCTCTCTTTTCTCTGCCCCCTTCCTTACTTTCTTTTCCCCTCTGTTTTTGCCTTTGAGAACAAACCACAGTTCCGGATTCTTTCTAGGTACGCTCTTTTTCTTTTTCTTTTTTTTTTCAAAAAAAATCTTTTTAGGGTTTGATTGTTTTTTATTGATACTAGGAAGGTGCGTTTTAGTCAATTTATCTCCTTTGTTAACACTGGCTGCTATTTCTGTTAGTGAAATTGTGCGTTGCCTGCAGTTTTTGTGTCTTTTGCTGTTTCGGTTATTGATACATTGCGTCTCTTTTTGTTTGTGGGTTTTCTTTTTCTGATTAGGGTAAATTTTTTGTTTGATGCTTGCTAATTGTTTCAATTTAAATTGTGTTTGTTTCAATTATAAAGGTCCTTTTTTTTTTGTACGTATTGAATTACTGTTGTTGTTATTTTTATTGTGGATAGAGTTTCTATATCTTGCATTATTTACTACGTGCTGCTCACTCGATGTTGAGTTAAATCAAATTATGAATACTGTCTTTACTAAATACTTGGTTAACTTTGTTTCCGTACTTACTTGCTTTGGCTTCAACTTGAGTTTTGACTAGCACGACTGAAAAAAAATTGATTCGCTATACCTCTTTTGTTTTCTTTGGGAGTGGACTATTTCTTAAGATGATGTTGCACAAGCTGCAATGGTTGTGAAGCTCCTTTTATGGCATATTTATTGGTCCATATCAATAGGGGGTCCCTTATTTCTCAAAGAAGAAGCCCAATTAGAAATTTGGAAACATTTGTCATTGTCATTTCGGGTGGGGTTTGGATTTTGTGGTTTTGTTACAGTATCACTTCAACTTTTAGATTTCTCACATGCCTTGGATTTGTTTTCTGATATACTTTTGAACAATATATATGAATTTATAAGCACTGGATGTGTTGTGCTTTGCACTGCTTAAGCAGTCTTCTGAATTATTCTGATTCAAAGGTGATTCAAATATGTACTGCTCTTTTTTTCTTTTTCTTTTTTTTTTTTTTATGATTCAAGGTCTTTCCTTGGTGGCTTACAATTTTCAGTTTGTGCATGCAGGATGATGTTCGGTGTGTGATCAAGAGCATATCTTCTTCTATATTGCTATGATCTTTTTCTGCCAATTCTTTTGACATCTGGTGTCAATGGTAGCTGATCAACGGAGAAAGCGACTGAATGGTGTCAGCATTGCTGGCTGCAATTCTCAGGACCAATACAGAACCAAAAAGACAAAACTAGAGTCACTACAAAATGATTTAAACACGAAATCTTGTATTTCCCTTGAGTGGGATGGGAACCAAAAAAAAGTTATTGCCAAAAGGGAACAAATTAGCTTAAGTTGGAGGCATTTGAGGCCATTTACAGATTCCAAAATAAGTTACCACAGAGTTTTGGCAGATGTTTTGACTCTTCCTCGTGAAATTTTTGACTTAGAAAACTTGACAGGGGTGCTTTCTTATGAGGTAATATGCTTGTTATTCTTCACAGTTGCTTCAAATGTCCTTTTTCTGCTGATCTCATGCTTTATGGAATTTACATTGAAATTGTTACAGGTTTGGCAGACTCATCTGTCTGAAAATGAGAGAAATCTTCTGGTACAGTTTCTTCCTACAGGAACAGACAAAGAGCAGGTTCTGCAAGCATTGCTTGCTGGGGATAACTTTCACTTTGGAAATCCTTTTCTTAAATGGTGAGTATATATATTTACTTTTGACACTTCCTCCCCCTATGGAGAATGGATCCTTTCTTCTTGTAGTTTCTATTGCCCGTGCGATATATGTGTGACAAATATGTTTACCCATAAATGCACATATGTATTTTGCGACTATTTTACTTGTAATTAATTTACATAGAAGTTACAGCTCTTGGGGGAATGACTGTTTTATTTCTCTTGTTCTATTTTCAGGAGATATAGTATTTGAGGATTCTAATGTAGAGTTGAGTTTGCTATATTTGACTAGAATTTATGCTTACAGGGGTACATCACTTTGTTCGGGTGATCTTTTCCCTGATGTAGCTATTCAGGAGGAACAATGTTTAAAAGCCAAGAAGAAAGCATACTACTCAGATTTGCAGGACTACCATAATGAGTATGTGAACATAGCCAAATATACCCATGAATATATGCTATTCTTGGCACGGTTGCATTTGGTGCTGATAATATGGTTGAAACTTTTTTGCTTCTTGTGGCAGTATTGTAGACTATTTGCAGAAATTGAAGGAGAAATGGGAAAGCTGCAAAGATCCAGAACAAGAGATTGTGCAGAAGTTATGGAGGTTTGTATTTGCTACATGTTTCACTTTATGTTTAAGAGATGGGTTTTAGCAAAGGAAGGTTCTTTTGTGTGAAATAAGTGCAACTAACTAACACATACATTAGCAACGATGTGTTTTCAGGAACTTGTTTCTCAGCTTCGTTGTTATAACAATGCCATAATATGGAATACAATACCGTTGGCTGTTCGATTTTTAAAATTTCCTCTTGTAATTGGTTGTTCAGAACAAAAATTAAGGATTAATTTTTTTGTTCATTTTATTTAATATTTAACTCCTTTTATGTGTTAAGATCAAATCTCATTTTTGGGTTGCAATCAATTTATTTGGTAGGTCAAGAAGAGTTGGCAAGAAAAGGGTTTTCTCACATTCAAATGAATCTAAGATTGGCAACATTGAGCAGGATGTTACAGCTACTTCTGAATCTTGTTCTTGGGTTGCAGATGAGAAAGCATGCAGTAGTGATAACCAAAATTCTTCTGTTGGGAAGGGAGGAGAACTACAAAGAAGGTAATGTCTTTCCATGGTGAACCACCATGCTTGATCTATTGTCATTTTGCCCAACTCGTTGAGGTTCACTAGAGTGAGAGTTTGAATATCGTTTTCTTAAATCATGCTTTGCCTGAGTTTAGTACTTCATTTTCTGTAGTTACTTTTCTGGTTTTCTTTTAACTGCAACTAGAAATGTGATTCATTTATTTAGGCAATATAAAAAATATTGTGACCCTCAGAATCTTCATAGTGGGTTTTACAAAATGTAAATGATAAGATTTCTATAGAGCAAAGGTGACCCTGGATCTTTTTTCCCTATCCCCATATGGGGTGGAATACCTTTGATTTCTGTGCTAAGAAATTGTAGCTTTCTTATTCTTTTCTAGAGTAGTTTTCTTGTTGGCTTTTTTTGCAGCACATAGCTTTTCCTTATTATAACTATATTTATCTGTAAATTGTGTTCCTAACAAAGAAAAAAAATAAATATATTTGCTGCCTAAGAGGTTTGAAGTATAAACATTCTATGTGGGTATTTTTACACACCATGCTATTTAGGTTCTGTGGGAAATTACATTGCAGATATCCTGGTCAAAGTTTCTCTGCTTGTAATGTTATTTTCAGCTTGTAGGATCACTTTTTGCTTCATTATTATCTTTATTTGCAGTTTAGGTGGTACTCAATCTTGTCATTTTCGCTGAACTAGAAATTTTGTGAACAATAACAATGTTTGAGAAACTTTTTGCAGCATTTAGGTATCTTGGTGGGAATTTGTTATTGGGGCTGCATTAGTTTCTTTTAGTTTTACTCAGTTTGTTTTATTCCATGGCGAATGAATCTTATTAGTTGTCATGGGTATCAGAATGTACAAGAAAGGTTTCATCAAGGACAAAGGTCGAAATCTCTTGACTGCTCAGGATGATGAACTGACTATGGAAGCAAGATGCAGAAAGGGTGACAAGATACACAAGCGCAATATTCAACAGAGTGATGGTGCCAAATATATGTCATTTTTTAAGGTCAGAAGCTGCTTTGATTGGTATAAATTGTAAGATTATATTGAGGAGGTGCCTTTTATCTTGATTAGTTATCTCCTTGGATTAGAATTTATCCTTTCTGGTACAGGATTAGTCATTAATTAAACTCTGGATTAGTTTACACTAGGATGCAACTTCTGGAAGCTTCTTTTATGAGTTTTCCTGAGCTGAACCATTGGCCAGATGCTTGGCTGATTGTTTCTACTGAGATATGGTTGTGCCATTACTGCTCTGGTATCTTGTCACTTTCTAGGCTTTATAGTAAATAAAATCTCAGTTCTTGCCATTATACCATGGGGCAGGAAAAATTACTATAGCGTACTAGTGATGGCTTGCATGTTTATCTTGCCCTTCCGTTCTATTCTTTAAACAAGGATTTCTTTAGTATCTAATAATATTCAGCCTTCTCTCTCGCTCTCTCACGTTCTTTCTTAGGTAATTGCTGGTTATCTGCCTTTGATATGTTTCAGATAAGCAAGAAGCAACTTGAACTTATTAAGAATATGAAGCAGTCTGGTACAATCATTCAATCTAGATCTCTCAACCATGTCCTAGGTGACATTGATAGCTTGCATGTGCAACCATATGAAGTATTCATAGAAGAAGAACTGAGGAAGTTGCACAAACATTGGTGAGTATTGAAGCAAACAATTCTTTCTTGAACTCTGAAAATTTTCATTATACATCTGCTCAAAGTAATAGTTGTTTAAACAGGTTGAGATTGGTAAAGGAAGATCTCCCTGCAGCATATGCAAGCAGGAGAGAGATAAAGTTAAAGAAATGGGAAATAAGCCAGTCATTGGAGCAAGATATGAAGGAAAAACTAAATCCAGTGCTGGAGGTAATTACTCTGTCCCCTTTCCCCTTGTATATGTATAGTTTGGTTGCTTGCATAGCTGTTGCTTGTTTGATATTCACCAAACTCATTGGATCTGTGTTTCTATTGTTATGTGGCTATCTTCTATGCTACTACAATAATGTTGATCTTTTTGTTGGTGTGTCAGGATGAGGAGGAAGATACTGGAAAGCTCCAGGATCAGGAAGACAATGTTGGTATAAACTTGGCTGTTCTAGATGTAGAAAAAGAGGACCCTGAGAAGTTGCTTGAGGATCAGAGGGATACCGAAGCAACAAACAGTGAGTCCGGCATGGAAGAGGGGGAGTCTGTTCTGGCTTTACAGCATAATCAGTTGCCACAGCAGATTTCTTCTATTGATAGTGGCCATATTTGCAATTGTGAGGATATTGAGTCTGAAAACAATAAGAATCTCTCGAAATCAGATGTTGCTTCTTCAGATGTATCTGAGCACTTGGAGAATTTGAATGCAACTGTTAATCAGGAAGTTCCCAAAAATGGCTGGCCCATAGACAGCATGCCACTCTCTTACAATGATTCTACCGCTGGCCATGAATACACATCTCTCTGTGGATTGCCACTCACTCATCAAGCCAATGAAGATCAACAGAACCAAATGATTGATCTGGAATCAGACTTGCATGAAGAAAGTACTGGGAAAGTTTTGTTGCATGGACATTCTGAAGATGTGTCCTTTAGTTCTTATATGAACCAGGATCGAAATGAGCTGCTTCAATCTTTCTTCAAGGATCAGGGAATGTTTTTGCATCATAGCGAGCAGAAACAGACAGCGCTAGATTTCCAGCTCCCAAAGAATGTGTTGATGGAAAATGGTCATTTTAATGGGGAATTTCAGGAGCAGTTGCAGTCATCACTTGCTTTAGATGAGGGGCAAAAGAGGCTGAATGAGGTTTATATGCAACAAAACATGTCAGAAAACATTTACACTGATGGGGGTAGATACTTGTCCCCAAGGCAAGAACACTTGCCTTTAGGAAATATGCAGGATTGGGCTGTCAATCCTGCCCGCATGTCAGCACCTTTCCAACATCAATTGAATAGTGGAGAATTGTTGAGTCAAAACTGGTTTACCGGAGAGCATCAAGTTCAAGTTCGTGGTGGATGGGCTGGTTCAGATGGTTTTAGTGGTTCAAGTCAGAGTATTGCCAGTGGAAGCAATGCAGACCAGAGCCTATTTAGTGTTCTATCTCAATGTAACCAACTTCTTTCAAGTAGCGCTTATGAATCAATGGGCTCTACTGAGCAGTTCATTCCGCAGAGGAACAATGGAATGGTGAGGGAGAGCTCTTCTGGAATAATTGGAAATAGTTTACAGCAAGCTGCTCATCCACTTGATTATTTAGGGGGTGGTGATGCAACTACCTCACTGATGACTGATGATATGGGATGGATGAGCTTGCCACATCAGAATTCTGCTTTGCATGATCCGATGGCGAAACCATATTTGAGGTCATGGAATCAATAAGGGGTCTTTTTTTTTTTTCTTGGAGGAATAGAATTTCTAAAGATCGTGGAATTAGTTGGAGGTTTAAAGGTTATTTGTGGTGAACTGGTTTGGAGGATTGGAAGATAAGTTGAATGCAAACTTCGTCTAATGGGGGTTGTGTTTCTTATATTAATTTTAGAGGAATGATAGGTTATTTACTACTGCAGATTTGCAGGAGTGGAGAATACAAGAGTCGGAGATAGGTTTTTGTACATACCTATACAAAGAGCCAACTGAACTCAACATCCTTGTTTTGTATATACGTAGATTTTAGGAGAAGGATGAAAAAGTCCTGGCATCTCATATTCGGTCGATTTACATATCACATTGGGGAATTTTTATTTTTTTTTAAATATCTTTTATATTCCTCTTTTCTCATTGAGTATGAAGTATTTTCAATAATTTTGGAGGCTCTAATTGCAACTCCTCTCTCTCTCTCTCTCTCTCTCTCTCTCTCTCTCTCAGTTTAACAATGTATTTTTATGAGGTTGTGGATTGGGTAATAAATAATAATACATGGGAATGGGAATGGGTCAAAGGGACAAGTGTTGACTGTTTATAGCTTGTGAACATAGTTGATGCCGGATTTCAAGTTCCAAAGCAGGAAGTGGTTATAAAGACTACAGGTGGTGAGTTTGGGGGGGAGGGGTTGATTTCTCGCAGGGTGAAAGACCCATATTTTGGTTGCGCATGTGACGGGCTGCAATCTGCATACAGCCAGTGAGTGAGTCTGGTGAATAATCTCATCTACCATCCTTGTTCAATTATCAGCATGACACAGCACTGCATTCCAGGTTCCAGGTTATGAAAGCGTTAGATGAAACAATATTCTCCTCTTCCCTACTAAACTAAACAATGTTGCGATCTCACTCTCTATAATACAGGTGTTCTATGCACTACCCATAAAACAATGATTGGATTAGATTAGTAGTAAGTAGTTCGTTATAACTGCAATGAATGTAAATTGTAAAGGAATAATGGGTAATACTAAGAGCTTCGGAGATCGCAATTAAAGAATGAATAGAATAGAGCTGTATCCGAAGCCATGAATCTCATAAAACATGCCATTTCTTTCTAGTTTCTTCATTGTTGGCTTTGGTGTTTGAATTCCTACTTCTCAGCGATGGACAAGGACAACAAAAAGAAGGAAGTGATTCGATTAGAGCGTGAATCCGTCATTCCCATTCTCAAGCCCAAGCTCATCATGACTTTGGCCAACCTCGTTGGTATTCCTTTCTCCAATCCCTCCTCTTCTGGGTTTCCCATTATTTTTCGCAAAATTTTCTCCTCTCTCTTGTTGTTGCTTTTCTATGTGTTTCCTGGCTTTTTTTTTTTTTTGGATGATTGCTATGTGGGATATTTGTCGTAATAGCTTTGACGTTTTATACTTTTGGTTATTAGGTCTTGTTCCTCTTAGGTCCTAACTGGTTTCATGTGTTACAGAATATAGTTCAGATCGGGCTGAGTTTCTAAAGTTCTGCAAGAGAGTTGAGTACACAATTAGAGCTTGGTATCTACTTCAGTTCGAGGATTTGATGGTATTCATCTCTTCTTTACAAACATAACCTTTCAAGCATTTTGTTCATCTTTCTTGCTTTTTGATCTAATTTTAGTTGAATTTATGTTTGCAGCAATTATACTCCCTCTTTGACCCTGTATATGGGGCTCAGAAGTTGCAGCAGCAGAATTTATCTCCTGAAGAAGTTGATATACTTGAACAGAATTTCTTGACATATTTATTTCAGGTATTCTTCGTGTTGCACCTAATGGAACAAAAAGAAATAATGGCCGTCGGAGAAATTGATAGTAAAAAATCTGTGGAATAACAAGCATTCACTAATGTGCAAGCAACTGTCATTGATGTGACTTGAATTTCATTTATGAAATAAGAGTGTCTCTGATGCTTTTCCAAACATGACTAAAATTGAATCCAACTACACAATATATGCAACTTTTATTAGCTATCAATTTATCATCAGGTTGGAAGTTGAAATTCCATTCTTTGGTGTACAGGTGATGAAGAAGAGTAATTTTAAGATAGCTACAAATGAGGAGATCGATGTTGCACTTGCAGGGCAATATCTTCTTAATCTTCCCATAACAGTTGATGAATCTAAGGTCATCTGCAACTTCATGTGTTAGGCACAATATCATGGCCAATTATTAAGACCTTATTTGAATATATAGTATGGATTTTCTTTTTCTGTGTTATTCAAATTCGTTGATCTTGGCATTATGTTTTTCCTGAATGCAGATTGACAAGACGCTTCTGAAGAGATATTTTTTAGAGCATCCCCAAGAAAACCTTCCAGATTTTGCTGATAAGGTTGTGATAACAATTTAGCATAGAAGTTGCATCATTCTTGGTGTTTTTTCTAACAATAACTAGTAGGGCAAATGCTCTCTTTTCTTGTGTTTGACATACAACAAAACCTATAATGGTGAAACCAAAAAGGATTTTGATTTGAACTTATTCTCTTTACTGAGCCTTTAGTTTACACTAGTTTATCTTTTCTCCTAGAATTTGTCATGTGCTGTTTTCAATGTATCTGTACAATTAGATAGACCAGAGTCTAGAGGTTTGCTTTGGCTAATGGCTTTATCTTATGCATGAGATCGGTATCAGATGATTTTCTCAATTATTTTGCCAATGCCATCTGAACATCTCTATAGGTGTAATAAATATTCACCAAATATATTACAAGTGTAGAGGCAATTCAATACCATCAAACTAGGAAATTTTGGAAGCTCTTGCTTGTACATATTTGATTTAGAAGTATTAGTTGAACTCTCTTTATTTGTTTAGCTAAGTATAATTCTTTTTGTCTTTAGTACATTATCTTCAGACGTGGGATAGGAATTGATCGTACAACTGATTACTTTTTCATGGAGAAGGTGGACATGATCATTGCACGTCTTTGGGCATTTCTTTTGAGGCTTACTCGGTGAGTATGTTTTGGACAGTCATTACCATTTATGAGTTGGCATGATATATTCTTGGTGAAAGCACCTTTACTTACTGTTGCTTAGATGTAATTTAGAAATTTTTTTATGGCTAAGCCTATGGAATGTAATTTAACGATTTTTCTCCTATTTGAAATATCTTGGAATTAGTATGAATTGTAGATTGAGGTATGTTCAGCCATTCTGCGGTCTTCACTTTTTAGGGGTCCTAAATTGTTAACTTACTACATAAAATATAGAGTTGGACACGAGATGCTTTTAGTATCTATCTCCTCTTCCTTACTTGATTGCTTTATGCATTTTTTTCTTCTTCCTTCTAATGCTTTCCAGAAATATGGTCCTTGCAGGTTGGACAAACTTTTGAGCAGAAGATCAGCAAGGCGACATAAGAAAGTGCCAAAGAAGGATGATAAAATTAACCCTGAAGCAGACAGTGAAGATTTGTATGTTGAGCGGATCCGTCTTGAAAATATGGACCTAAGGTTCTGAATTGCCATCTTCATATGCTGTTATTTTGGAAGACAGCATTCATTCATGAACATATCTACCATATATCTGGAGTATAGTAGCTTTCTAAGCACCTTGAAGGATGCTTTCCATGCTATCATCTTTTCATTTTGAATAAGTCCTGAAAAATTACAAATTTCATGCAGTTATATTTTTTAGCTTTATGTTTGAGTTTACTAATATTTACATATTTGTTTCCTCTTAAATACGTAATGTGATTTTCCTATTTATGTCATGCCATGTCCTGAATTGCTGGTATTGTTGCCACTCAATAACTTTCTTATTCTGTTTTAACCCAGCATCCGGAACTTGGTGAGCAAGACTACAATCCAGGAACCTACTTTTGATAGGATAATTGTTGTTTACAGGTACTGTCTATTGCATCTTATCATACAAGTTTCCAATTGATATTAAATAGAAATTGTCAATGATGTCTTTCTTGGCTAATTGATATCTATTTATTCAAAAGCCAGTTTCTTGGTCATTTTTTATTGCAAGGTTGAACATATTGATTGTTCAAACAGTATTCTGGAAGAAGCCTCAGTTTCTTATTCTCTTGATCTGGAGAGAATGATCTTATCCATGAGATATTTCTATGGAGAAGATTCATAAAAATCATTGCTATTCTCATTTTCTTTTGGAGAGAAGGCTATATTATTTGCGGAACTGGTGTCTTTCTAAATTAGTTTTATAAAATTCATAAAGAGCAATTCATAGACATCTAAGAACTACTGGGAATTTCCAGGAGAGCAAGCGCCAAACCAAATATGGAACGAGGAATATATGTAAAACATTTCAAACATATTCCAATGGCAGATCTTGAAATAGCCCTTGTGAGTCTCTCTTAGATCTTTGTGCTCAAAGCTTTTATATGACATGTGATCTTGGGCATGATATTCTTTTGTTTGTTCTTAACAGCCTGAAAAGAAAAATCCAGGATTAACTCCTATGGACTGGGTCAAGTTCCTTGCCTCTGCTGTTGTGGGACTGGTCAGTTGAGCAATGATGTTTCTCACTCATCTGTTCTTGTCCTTCCTCCGTCATTTCTTGTCTGCCTGGTATTCATATTGATAGAATGCTCTATTACCGTGCCTTTCTTCTCAGGTTGCTGTATTTAGTTCTCTTGAAATGCCTAAAGCTGATCTGTGGGTCATTTTTGCCATTTTGTCAACTGTGATTGGTTACTGTGCTAAGACATATTTCACGTATGTTTTCCTCCATCTTTGATTAATATATGTAATGTGTCATATGCTCTTCGCTATATTAGTGCATTTGAAAACCCCATTAGTATGGCTCTTGATGTTAACATAAGCCAGTAAAGAGATGTCTTCTTAATGCATGTCCTCCGTTTAATCCGATGCATAGTGAAGGACCAGGGGCCTTGATTGATTGTTTTCGAGTTACTGTCCCACATGCCTCTGGTTGGCTGTCTAGGGAGTATACTTGATTACTAGGTGCCTCCGTTTCTTTCCATGTTTCAAATTATTTGACCTAGTAATTTGTATTATTATTTGTCATATTGCCATATAGGTTTCAAGCAAACATGGATGCATATCAGAATTTAATAACACAGTCCATGTATGACAAACAACTTGATAGTGGAAGGGGCACTTTGCTTCACTTGTGTGATGATGTGATTCAACAGGAAGTAAGTTGCATTCTTTTTGTCTTCTTTCTCTCTCTCTCTCCCTCTCTCTCTCAGAGGAATCAAGAGAAGCTGTATATGCTTTACCATTTAAAGCTTAATCTATCAGGTACTTTATAAAAGATTAATTGACCTCAATGAAATCAGATTTTGCATTAATTACTAGGATATATAGTTGCCAAGCTTTGATGTATATACAGGGTAAGATAATGAGAATAGAGTCTTGTCTTACTTTTGAATGAGAGTTACTATACCTTTATCTTGTTTCTGTTCCACCTTTTTCCTTCATACTGAAGGATAATCTTGTGGGCAGGTGAAAGAGGTAATCATCTCATTCTTTATACTAATGGAGAAAGGTAAAGCCACCATGGAGGTATGCATCATCATCTTTTCATTATTGCTTGCTTTATTGTTGGATTTCTATGTGGATATCTTTGTAGGTGAAAAAAGATTTCATGTGGATCTTTTTCTAATATTGCATAACCTTTTAATGATTCGATACAGGATTTGGATCTATGGTGTGAAGAACTAATTAAAGATGAGTTTGGGGAGAGCTGTAACTTTGATGTGGATGATGCAGTTGAAAAGCTAGAGAAGTTGAAAATTGTTACTCGGGTGGGGGTCCAGATATTTCCTCCTCGACAAACTTGATTATTTTATTCACGTTGGTTTGTATATATATTCTATATTTCTTCTCAAAAATTGGTTTGTGAATAGAGAATGTTAATGAATTCAGGATTCTATTGGACGATATAACTGTGTTGGATTGAAACGTGCTAATGAGATAATTGGTGTGACCACAGAAGAAGTTGTGCTTAAGGCAAGACAGGGTTCTATTTCAGCTTAATAAATGCTGCTGCTGCTGCCTTGGTAAGTTGGGCTACCTTTCTCCATACCTGATAACTTGATGATAGCAATCGGCAGGTGACAAGTCTACTCATATGCACCTTTGCTCCAAGGTTTCAGATGGAAGGAACCGTGTTGTCAAAAGTATCCTTTCCATATATCTTCTTTTCAAACCTACCAACGTTCTTGTAACTACTTTTCATTGAAACGCACCCTGCATGTAATTTTATTTTTTATTTTTGGAATATAATAAATGTAGGGTGTTGAGTTCTGTTTTTCTAATTATATGCATCTTGCAAAGTATACTCTATATATAATAATAATAATTATATGCCTTCTCAATCTAAAACTACTGTCAAGTACTTGTACATATATATATGATGAGGAATGGAGGTGTTAACAGTCAGAGTTACTAGGAAACTTTCAATGGATCAGTTAACCTGGGAGAGAGCGATCAGTTTATTAGGAGGAGGAATTCTTATAGCTAGCTAGCGAGGGGGATTGAAATTAATGGATACAACCAGGCAGGCATTGCTTGAATTGTTTTTAATTTAATATTCTAATTGTTGTTATCTGGATTTAATATAAACAAGTAAATTACAAATTTACTACCCAAAACACACCTAAACAGAGCGTTTTCTGTGGACTACACTTTCGGCACGGCAAGCTTCTATTGCTTCATCATTTCATATTTTTCTTCCTTTCAATGTGGCAAACGATGTCGTTTCAATAATAAAATTATTATAATTAAGTTATATTCTTTATTATTTAATTTATTATAATTTGGTCTTTTTGAAAAAAAACCTCAATTGCTTCAGGATTAGGTTTTAGAGTCCTTTGATTTTGCTAAAATATGTCGTAAGTATTTTTTTTTAATATTAAATAAAAATTATTTATAATAATAATTTTACATTAAATATCAAATTTGTTTATATTTTCAATTCATTAATTAATAATATTATTTTATATAATAATTCTAAAGTGCAACTAGGTTTAAAATCCAATTGGTAAAAAATAAAAATTAAACTTAAAACCCTAACTACAACACCCCTTCTGCCCTCTGTACTCGGCCCTCATAAAGGAGTTAGATTTTGGGTGCTCTGTCTGTGATTTGTGTGGGTTTTGAGCAGAAGGGAGCAGAGAAATATGAGATTTAATAAGCAGAAGCGTCACAGGAAGACAGTGAGATTTTTCTCAGTGTGCTTCGGGTTCAGGCAGCCCTTCAAGGTTCTTTGCGATGGAACTTTTGTTCACCACCTTCTTCACAATGACCTAACACCCGCCGACAACGCTCTCTCCAATTGTCTTTCTGCCTCTGTCAAGCTTTTCACCACCAGGTTCCTTTTTCTTTTAACTTTTCCTTATTGGGTTGGCTCTCCAAAGCTAATTGCTTTTGTATGAAAAATCCAACCCCTTTTTTTTTTTTTTTGGTGGGTTTTCAGCTGTGTTCTGGCGGAGCTGAAAAAACTTGGTGCTTCCCAGTCTGCATCCTTCCAAGCAGCTCGTAAACTCACAATTGCAAGGTAACCCTTTCTCTTTCTCTCTTTCGTCGTAAATCTTGCTTCTGAATTATGATGCCCTGGCTTCTATTTGAATTTCTTTTATTCTTCAGATAATATTCCTGGAAAGTTAATCCTATGCAATCTTTCTTCTAGTTTGGCCTTCATTCTATGAATTAAATTTGTTTGCACTGTAATTGAACCTTGTATTTAGATGTGATCATGAGAAGAGGGTCACTGCTGATGCTTGCATTGCGGAGGTCATTGGAGAACATAATTCTGAACACTTTTTTGTTGCTACCCAGGATGCTGATCTCCGAAAGAAACTTCAGAAGGCAACTTTCTTTCCTTTTCTTCACCTTTTATGTTGCTATTTGGTCTATTGTTTTGCATTTTATGTACATTTAGTTCCTTCATGGACATATTATTTTTTGCTTCCAACTTGAAATTCATAGAATTTGGAGATTCTATGTATTCTGTTATTCAATCTCTTTAACTGAAATTTGTGTGAAAATTTTCCCTTGAACCTTTGAACATGTATTTTAATTTGTTTCTTTGTCTTCCTTTAGGTGCCTAATGTTCCTTTAATATTTGGTCTAAGAAATGCCCTTTTCCTTGAGACACCATCTAAATTTCAGAGGGAGTTTGTCAAATCTTCTGAAGAAAAACGCCTTCATATGACTGAGAATGAGTATAAGGCATTAGAGAAGAGGACTACTAGCATTTCTGCAAATGCGGATACAGAGGATTCATCTGACAAAGAAGGTTTGGGTTGTCATAGTCCAGGGTTGCTGCCACATAATACCAGGAATTATTCTGGGAAGGAGAGAGATATAAAGGATAGAGTTCGATTTAAAAGAAAGAAAGCTAAGGTAAGGACCTTTCTCATATCCATCTTCCTATTTGTACCAATTTGGTCATATTTGAACATCTCTAACCTAATCTAGTTACAAATTTACTGTGTGCAGGAGTTTTATGATTTATGTCTTTTTTACATGCAGGAGTTCTATGATTTATGTGCTTTTTCTAAAACATGCATTATGCATACTTTATATATATATATATATATATATATATATATATATAATTTGGTGCTGTGCTATCATTCCTATGTAACTGCTTTCTTTAACAAACCACATGAGATCAACATTTTTTCTTGAATTTTATAGGGCCCAAATCCACTTTCAGTTAAGAAGAAAAAGAATCATGAAAACCCAAATCTTGCATCTCGGAAGGTAAGCTTGATTTGAATGTAGAACTGTTTCTGGTTGCTTGCACTTTCTCTTTCAGATTTGTTTACCTTGTCTTTGGAATTGAGTTAAATAATCTGATGGCATTATTAAACTATTACTTTGACCATTGGAATGGAAGTTAAAATTTACTTCCATACACTATATGATGTGTAAGTCTCTTTGCAGGAAGTTAAGGGTGATGATGGCAATGCTCAAAGCAAGAGGAAAAGGAAGAGGTCAAGCAGAGGCAAAAGACATGCTGAGACAGATGGTGTGTAGAGCGTTGTATTAAGGCATGGCTGAAAAAAATTTGTTGTAATTATGATGGTATGCCGATTGCGATGCAATTTATTTATTCAATTAAAGAAATTCAACTTTGGTATTGATGATGTTTTTACTCTCCAAAAAGACTTATTGCTCAGAGCCTTAAAGACACTAGGGGAAGTTAAGGGGGATCATGTGTAATTTCTTAGCTTTATTCATGGCGTTTCTCAAGAATGTCAGCATGGCGATTCATTTTTGATCTTTCTCACCTCGGCCCTGCCATCCGTTGCCCCTTCCTCGTTGTTTGATTTTGTTTCAACAATCACATTAGTTCAATATTTGTATTGGTGGAAATTAAATAAGCATGACAAAGTGATCACATCACATGTTTGTTAATTAAATTATTGTAAAAATATGTAGGTATTCAAGTAATTCGATAGTATAAACCATGGTTTCGAAAATGTTAATTAGTTATGACTATATCGGCTAGATTATTATATGTATCTTTCATTGATCGCATATATTAAAATTGAGATTACAAATGTAAGGGAAAGACAACTCGGAACAAAAACAAAAAAAAAAAAAGAAAGAATGAAACGGTCTGGTCTGTTGGGCCGCACTAGTGTCTAGGCCCAAAGAATTTGCAACCTTGGAAGTCTACTCTACCGCAAAAAGTTAACAACCACGGTTCAGGATGAGGATACGATTCTTTCTTTTACTACAGTCTCATTGCTTGTATCATTGGTTAATGGTTAGTATAAAGGTTTCACTTTTATCTGTCATTAATCCCTCTTATTTCAAGTGAACAGATTCTATAGCTGTTGGCTGTGGCTGTCTAACAGCTAGAAACTAGAGTGACTCCCTCAAACATTTTTACTCATTACTCAATATTGTGGTTACCATCATAGTAACAAATGAAGGTGTACAATGACATCTCTTCAACATTATGACAGGAACATCGGAAACATAGCACACCCTTTACACTTATTCGACAGTTATTCTGTGTTCTTATGCATGTAGCAAAAATCTCTGCTCTTATGCTTCAAATTAAAAAAGGAAAAATAAATACAGACGGTTCACAATAAGGAAATGAAATTCTTCTATTATATCATTCAACGAAACTGCCTGCTGAGGGCCAAAATCTGGCATTCCTTCACATTGGTTGTTATCAGCGTTTACTTCTTCTCACAAATTTCCATTGCCACATAACGCACAGCAACTAGCTTTCCTTGCTAAAATTATTCCTTCAATCTGCGATTGGTGCTGATGAACGGTTACATCATAGAAATGCGGCAGTGCTGATCCTTTTGTCAGTAGATTAGAAAAGTTCGCTAAAAGACAAGGGCTCCAAAAGTACTTACAGTATGGATAATGAACATTATTACGGTCAGTGAATGTGCAGAAACAAAAGGTCAAAGTCTATAATGTTTCTGTATATTATCCCATTAAGCTGGTTAATGGGAAACATAGAAGCTTGTAACATTTAAACACATATGATATCATAATTGTACAATGAATTGTAAACTAAAGGAAGGAAAGGCTTTGCTAAATACTTATATCAACGTATAACAATGATGTCTGACACAATCCAGGACATTGCCAGAAAGTTGCAAATGATCAACAACAAAACATCATCTCATTGTTAGAAAAGCTAAATCAATTTCCAAGAACATGTAAATTAAGGGAAAGAAGTACATGGTTGAAGTACGAAGGACTTTTTCTTCCCACAAAAATCAATCCAACAAACAAAGGCTTTTAACAAGAAGTCAAGAATCATCCATTTGAAAAGTGCATATACAATCATAATGCCCTAAGTTTTTTTTTGCTTTAACAGCCCAAAGTTAAAATGCAGGGCCAGTGGCAATAGTCAAAGCATGTTATATTGAGTGTATGGCTATACACATTGACAGGGAGAGTAAAAAAAGGCTACCAATCGATCATGAATTAGAAGATTGATTAAGATGGACCTGGTCGAGGAGCTTAGCTCTGTATTCATTGACAGCACTAAAGCATAGGCACATCTGTTGCTCAAGTTCTTCGAGACGGTCAAAAAACTTGATGTGGTTATTGCGAAGATGTTTCACGACTTCATGGATGGGGAATATTTCCCTACCCCTCTCCAATCCAAATCGTATAAGCTGCATGTCTCCCTCAACTGCACTATACAACCAGTCAACAAGGCAAACAATGGTGTCAAGATCTTCTTTATGGGCAAAAGTTCCCATTACAGCAGCTTTAAGTTGAGCCATATGACCAAGCTGTTTCCTCTTGAGATAACTTGGAACATAAACGGGACAAAGTGGGGTAGCGACAAGGCCTACAATGGCAGCAAGGGCATGAGTGGAGATAACCACGGCTGAAACAACAACTCCAACAACAGTGCCGATTAGGCAAATGGCAGAACCAGTAGTTGCACGGTGCAGGAAGCGATCTCTAGAAAGGGATTTGAAGAGGCGGTGATCAAGCTGCTCCTTGAGCTGGGAGAAACTGCGGCGCAATTCGTTGAAGTTATGGGAATCAGGACAAGGAAAAGGATTTTCAAGACTATCAAATTGGCTAAAAACATCGAACGCCCAGTTACACTGCGACTGATTGATGGAATTTAGGTCATATGGAAACTCTTGAAGAAGGTCATTAATAGGAGCATAGAGGGCACGAGCACGACGTAGGCATTGGAAGAGCGAGAGGCAGAGAGTGGTGATATTTTCGCTGTGATCAAAGTAGGTAGAAACCAAGCGAGTAAGGGTAGCTTTGGGATTGGAGTGGCTAAGAGCTTGGCGGACGCAATCTCTGTTGGGTTGCAGCACCTGCGACGAGCAAAGCTGGTGGTTATCCATATCCCCGTTTTCAATCACATTCTCAACTTGCAGTAGCTCTTCAATCCTGGAGCGTATCCCAATGCAAGAATTGGTCTGCACAGCGAGAGTGTATTCGCGAGTGAGATTGAAGGTGGGGGAGAGCTGAGTGGCGCTGGATCTGGGCGTTCCGTCAGTGGAATTCCCTGATACACGAAAGCAAGTTTAATTGAGGCATTAACAAAAACGCTTCCCGTGCAAGCGAAAAAATGGAGGGAGGACATAACAACATCACCTTGGGAAAGTGGGGGACAAGAATTGTAACCGATTGATTGAGTTTGAGTTTGAGGTGAGGTGGGATGTGCTGCGGAGGGGCTCGAGGGCGATGACTTGAAGTTGAAGGAGAGGCACTGCATCTTCTTGTTTACAAGTACGTAAGAAGATTGAAAAAAAATAGTATATATATATATATATATATATAGAGAGAGAGAGAGAGAGAGAGAGAGAGAGATTGAAAAGTCGAAAGCAGTTTTTCCGGTCAAGGACTGCATTTTATACTTGTGTGGTGGACATTGGACAATGAAGAGAGTACTGGCGGAGGAGTCAATGACTTTCTTACTTGGTAATTAAGATGCCAGCCCAGCATGCATTGCATTGCGTAGGTAATTCTGATTCTACACAACTTTACTAGTTTACTTACTTGCAGGGCTGTGCAAGTTAGGGAGGTAGTTTGCTAAATTATTATTATTAATTTAATTAATTAATAATTAATTTACTTATTTATGTAAATGATGACAAATATGAACAAATGCCAGTTATTTTGTTGATACTCATTAGCCATTGCAAAACAGAGGGTAAGAGGTGATCAGTGTTTTCCCAAAAACAAACACAACGCAGCAATGTATAAATCACACCAACCACTTTGATATCAACAACAAATAATGGTTTTTACAACATTTCTCATTCATTTTTGAAATATGAAACAATAAATGAAAAAATATACCTTAATGCAGCTCTTCTTTATACACTTAGAAAACAGCTGAATTCCTCTCTTAACTTTTTCAAAATTAAAAGAAATAAAAAACAAAACAAACCCGTAATTTTTTTACTTCACCAGGATCACACTCACAGTTTGGACGGATAACAAGTTCCTCTTAGTTCGTTGCTCTAAAAAGCTGGCTCCCCAGAGTCACAGTTGGGGTTTCTTCCCCCATGACAGTTGTCGAGCTCATCTCTTTATCAACCATCCGATCAAGTTCCAGGACCACATAGCTCATGGCAGGTCTCCTCTCACTTGAAGGTTCCAAACAACGGACTATTAACTTTATCAATTCTTCCATACCTTCCGCTGTGAAGCTACTGTCCAACCTCTGATCAATGATGCTCGAAATATTGCTGTAATCCTGACTATTTTGCACCTTCCAAAAAAAGAATTACCAGATGATTTTAGTCTCCCAGAATAATTCTGGTATTTAACTACTACCCACAATGTCAGCAGCACATGGCAAAGTAGCAATTCTCTAAGCCTAAATTGCTCTAAACATAGTAAGAGTAGCCAAAATCACCATGCCAGTGCAAGCACAAACTAAGGCTCAAATGCTCTCTCATGGAGAAATTGAAAGCTCGCAAATCAATTGTTCAGTAGCACAATACTGATAGCCACGATCTCTATAGTAATCACCTACCTACTAAACCATGTGGTTTGTAGACACAAGATTTAGAAACACACAAATAAAGTGCATATGGACAGCAACTTGGCAAATCTGCAATCCATGGCATCTACGAAGCCAATAACATATGCAGACGCAAGAAAATTCCATGGATGCACAAACATGCTGATCCTCTCCCACAAAGAAATGGATGCTTGCAAGTATTATTTTTATAGCAAGATACTGATAGCTGTAATCTCCCTGGTCACCCTCCTCTACTAAATCATGGGTACCAAACAATTAATTCAAAAGCACATAAATAACATGCACATACAACAACAACAAACTAAGCTCTTTATATCCGATAACATAAAGAACATGCACATACTAAGCAATTATCATACCCACTTAACAAGGTTCTCTGTGGAGCCTGAAGATGGTAATTCTGATGCTTCCCGCCCACTTACTAACTCCAAAAGGAATACTCCAAAACTATATGCATCACTTTTTTCAGAAAAACGTCTAAACTCCCTTGCCCTGCATTAGCCAATGCATGCAGGTAAGAGTTTTGAATGACACATCACCAGAACAGTCACAGAGTAAAGAGCGAGTTAGAGCAAAATACTCAGGAGCAAGGAATATCTCATCTGCTGCCACTTCAGAAGAAGGTCCAGCAATATCAATTCTTCCCAGAAAGTTACATAGTCCTGCATCTGCAACCTTGGCTATAAAATTCTCATCTACAAGAACATTTGCTGTTTTAAAATCTTTATGGAACAAGCAAGGACTTCGAGAGTGAAGATGAGCCAAGCCTGCAAACGGACAAATAATTGAGGCAACATAAATTAGGCAATAAAATTTCAAAATGTTACAACCACAGAAGATGAGCATCTGAATTTCAAAGCGTCAGAGAAGCTTACAAAAGAATTTTGTATGACCTTTATTGCAATCTGGATAGTTTATATAAAGAAAAGAAAAACTGATACCCGGAAAGCCAAAAATGCTCACTGATTTTGCAGAGGATCACCTTTAGCTGCACCCTGAGCTATTGAAAGTCTATGCTTGAATTCTAGCTTCTGGGGTGACATTTGACCAGTTCCTGCATAAACAAATCAGGAAAAACTTCAATAAAAAATTAAATACTATTTTATTTTCACTATTAAACCCTGAACCATTGGTGTAACTGAGCTCCCCCAACATGACGCATATACAATATATAGGACAGAAAAGTCTGCTCATAAATGCAACAAAAAAAAATTATATATATATATATATATATATATAGTGACTGGATAGAGAGTTACCGTACAAGTGAATGGAAACGCTTCCATTGGGTATATATTCGTATATTAGAAATTGCTGATTATTTTCCTGGCAGTAGCCCAAAAGAGTGACAAGATTCCGATGCTGAATAGACGAAACATAGCATGCCTAGGAGTAAAGTTCAGTACCATTAGATCTAAGGATAAACTGTGCAAGAGATTGTAATAGAGAAACATGAATAGGGAAAACTATTGACCCAATTTAAAAGCAAATCCAGATTTTATATCTTAAACACATCATACGAAAGGCTGAAGAAAGAGCATGACAAGCTAGAATACAAACCATGATGCAGGCCTCATATCGAGCTCAATAAGAAAGGATTAACCAACATGCTGACCACTAACTACTAGGATGAGGCTCTGTCAGGTTGAGACCTGAATTTGGGTTGTATGATATTTATTGCTACATTTTGACAGATACTAGAAACCCTGATAAATATTATTTAATTTAGGCACTCAAATGAGCTTGTTGTATTCTATAATTTTTTGAAGCCGCTGAAAAAACTCTACCACAATTGAAAGCAATCCTCACTTGGAAATAAACAGGAATCTTAAAAGGGAGAAATAGACTAACTGCTTGATCTAAAATAGTTTTCAGTAGCAGGGATGTTAGTTATGATTTGCCTTTATTATGATCAAGGCAAAATCTTATGCACTCACCTTTAGGTAGAGAGCAGGGAGGTGGTAATTTACCTCGTCAATAAATTCCTGACTAGGAGCTCCAGCTCGCTTTTTGATGGCAACCAGCATCCCATCTTGAAGCAAACCCTTATAAACCTGACCGAATTTTCCTTCCCCAATCAGGTTTCTATCACTAAAATTTTTGGTCGCCAAAGATAATTCCTCCAACTGAAAACGTCTAGCTTCCCGTAATGACGACTCAACCCCAAGATGTCTTCCTAGAAGTCAGCAGAAAAAGCATAAATCCATTATCTGTTACATTGTGCTTGTGGCCTCTGACTTTGAGGGCCTTCCAGAAACAAGCATGACATAAATGTTACCTTGAAGAGATGGATCCGAGGACCCTGTCTCAGATGTCCTCGAAACACCGCGTTTGTGAAATAGGCAGAACCACATAAGCAAGCCAACTATCCCCAGCAGTGCCACGGCTCCTGCAGAACCTCCGAATGTTGCTGCAAGAGTCCTTGACATCTGGTATGGGAACTACTTCAGCTATGCAGTGAAGTATTGCTGGGATTCAATTTATTATACATTGAACCTGAAATAAAGAGGATGCCACGATCAGATAAATCTTTATCTAGAACCAACATAAGCATTCAAACAACAAAAGCAATGTGCATAAAATGAAACGGCATACATATGATCCATTTCTATAGATGTGTGGAATGGATAACGCAAGCAAGTTGGTAGCTAGCGAGCGGAAGACAATTTTATAGAAAAAAGGACTTTGCATTGGTTAAAAATTTTTAGATGGAAACAGACCAAACTCAAAGAAGCAACTAAGATGAGGACATTTCACATTCAGTTCTACTGAATACCCATTGAACAGAAGCGCTCGACATTGTAATTATTCGAATAATGCAAATCAAAAACATTCAATTGGAGCACCGGTGGCATTTGGTATCCCTTCTCAAAGAGTTGGTTTTGAATCCCTTCCCAAATAAAAAAAAAAAAATCTATTGGACATATAAATACCAGCCTAACACGGCAAAATTTCAATTGGTCGTCAAAAAGCTGGCATTAGTTTAAGTGAAATCACAGACAAAAAAAAAGGTTAGACATTAACGGAAAAAGGAAAAACAGAATAAAGTCCGAAACTTGGAACCTGTATTCCCAGAGAAATAATGCAGTTGATCTCCTAGGAGCAGCATCACCCACATTCCCTCATTGAAAGAAACAGGGAAGCTTGTGATCTTGGTTTGGGGGAAGAAACCAAGAGAAAACCCAGAATAAGATAAGAGTGAACGAGTAAAATCAAGGAAAAGGGTGTGAGCGGAGAAAAGAGACAAGTAGCAAGGGTTGAAGTTGGTGGACAAGGTGTAGTTGGTTTTAAAAACGAGAAGGTCCAAATCATCAAAAGAAACGAAACAACATAACACAGAGACAGCTTTGGGCTGCAAGTTTAATGAAAACGAATCATTACCTTGAGGCATCTATCTATCTTCGTGGTACTTTTGAATTTGAATATTAAAAAAAAAAGTACTAGAAATTAATAATCAGTGTGAGATTCATCGTTGGATACAGACAATGCCGACAGAAAGTCACCCTGCGCCGACAACACTATCTTTCAGGGTTTAATACAGTTAATACTCTCTCTCTACCAAACCACCCCAAAAATTCCTTGAGCAACGTAATAAAAATCTACTCTTTTATTCTTTTCGGTTGATGTGCTTCAAAAAAACTCATAACAACCAAAAGAGTACAAGAGATTATTGATAAACAAGAAAGAAAGGAGGCGCCATTCTATTTGCTAGTAATTCTGCGAATCTGATGTGTTTTTTTGGTTTTGGGATTTGCGGGCTGTAAAGCACTATAATGGATGTCTGTTACTGCAAAGTTGAGATGGGGTTTACTTGGCGCGCCTGTCATGTTCAGAGCATCCTGGCTGGAACAGAAAACACCGCCCCCTGCTCCCACTCACAATTCACGCTGACTGATGACATTTATTATTTATATTATTCTCTGTCTCTCATTATAAGTGTTCCAAAAATGATTTTTTAAATAGTTTATATTCTTATGTTTACAGTTAAAATTTAATTTTCAATTTATTTTACAGTTTGACGATAAATAATATGATACATTAATTTTATAAAAATTTTAAATTAATAATAAAATACTTAAAAATAAAATTTTTTAATATGCATAAAATTAAAAAAAAAAAAAAAACCACTCAAGATAGCTAAATAGAACGGAAAGAAGGAAAGAGTAATATATACTTCAACTTACTAATTATAGCAAATTAATTTACTCAGTGGTCAGTGCAATACACACAAAAACGCTTAAGAAGTTTTACCCTTTCTGATATCAAAATATTATACTACTAACCATATATATATATATATATATATGTACTTTATTCTTTCTAACAATGGCAGCCATGCCTGCAGCAGCTGAAATACAGGAAACAAAAAAAATTTTTTTTTATTACTAGTGTAAGAAAAAAAAAAAAAGCAAAAAATACATGCTACTGACTGGCTAGTATAGATATAATGTTGAAACAGAAAACAAACAAAAGAATGCAATAAAGTAAGAACAAGTGAGAGAGAGATTTAAAGCTGTGAGGTTGCTATCCCCACCAACCAGCTATGTTGACATTGCTCCTACTCATTCATTTTAATAATATTTATTTCATTTTATTATACAGCTTAATTAAAGCAGCGGCAGATCATCAAACAAAATACTTAAAACTACTATAAATTAAGAAAAGCCCAAGGAAGATTATAAACGGCTTACCTCTACAGCACTGCTCTCTTTTTGCCTTTGGTTTATTGTAAATTCTCACATGAAAGATGAAACACTTCGGATTCTCGTCTCCCTGACCCTAAGCAATAAGCATGAATGATGGAAGATGGATGGGGATGATTTTTAAGATGGGGCCATAATTGTTGCAGTTAGAGATGCCCTTTTTTTTTTTTTCTTTTGGTATCATGTATGGTTGCCATAGAAGACCAAATGCAGGGCATGATTGGGTCTTTGATAGAGAGTAACCATGGCTTCCAATATTTAATGTTGACACCAAGGATAATAATAACAATAATAATACAGGATTAAATATGCATAAATAAAATGTCAACGTCCAAAATTATTTTGGATTCAATGATATTTGAACCACTGGAATCTGGATTACTGCTCAACTTCACGCTTGGTCTCACACAAAGAGTAACCAAATCGATGGACACCATGTCAGTCAAAGCGTGGTTCTTGTCATGGACCTCTTGGCTTTTGTTCTCACCCAAAATGTACCAATTAATCTGTCTTCACACTCCACACTCCACCCTTCATCAACGAGATTACAATGTAATTCATCAATATATAATTCAATGTCCATTCAACCATCCGCCTGCCTGTGAATTTCTGCATTTGAAAACAATACATTCAAAAATTAATGTTAGCTGCGGCATGGTCTTTGTTTTGCAGAAGCATTGATTTAACTGTCATATAATCTCTCAGTTTCCCAGTTGACTAGTTGCTGTTGATGCGATGTCGAATTGATGTCCAGTGTCTTTCATGATGCCATATTTATCCTTAACGAATCGAACTATATATCCTTTATGAACAAGGCCATTTTCTTTTTTTTTTTTTTTTGGGGGGGGGGGGTGTGGGAGGATCAAAACAAGGACTTGATTACACTCGAATGCCTTCTTTCTTTTCCCCTCCTATCTTTGGAATTATAAGTAGAATGATCGGATATTGCAAAATGTACGAAACATTTAAGATTTTCTCCACGCATGCGCATATCGAATCCAATCGCCATATGAAATTGGACCAATGGCATGCATATATCGTTCTAAACTCCACAAGTCTGAAATGATGTCTTGGTGATGGAGAATCTAACAAGGATTCAGGACAAGTAGTTGGATAGTCTGGAGCTCAAGCCCACTAATCTATGAATGCAGTACCATTCATAGACCTTTTGGAAACCTTAATTAATAAATGAGGTCTTCCTGCAGGCACATGGAGCTTGATAAATTATTCCCACTTAAAGTTGGAAGTTGATGCCACTTCAGATTTCGAAAGCAATGACCAAAATATTAATCAATAACTTTCTTGTACGTAGTTTTAGACATCGGGGTTTTTTATTTACAAGTAGCAGTGATAGGAACTGGAAATTGCTCTTCTTTTCCAAAGGTGTTTCCTTAATATTAAGCACAATTGCTTCTCCTCGCTTGACTTGGTATATATTCATATTATGATATGGCTTTAGGAGTATAATTGTTCCGTTGGAAGTCGTTTCTCAATTTTGTTTTTTTTTTTTTTTTTTTGAGTCCTCGTTAGTGTTTTACTCAAAGTAATGTCTAAGTTAGTGATCTTTCATAAAATTAATGAAGTTGAATTTTCTTCTTCTTCCCTTCCTACCAAAGAAAAGGTTGTAGATTTGGAAAAAAGAGGAAATTATAATAGGGGGGGTGGCTTTTATTAATCATTTACTTCCATTTTTAACAAAATTGACATTGAATTGAAGAGGCTTCCCTTTTTGTTTTGTTTTTCTTGGTCTATGGCATTTTAATTGATTGAAGTTGTATCATCTCTACTCACTTCATTAGACCAGATGAGATCCAATGAGAACGGGGTAAGCCGGCAGCTGGGTGAAGCTAAAGGCTAAAGCAAAGTTTTTCAGTTCTGATTTCTTCTTATATATACATTAGACATGTATTTTATGCATTTTATGTGCAAAAATTATTGTATCATAATTTATATCAATATATTAAATATAAATTATTTTATTTTATTTTTATCAAATTTATATACGTTAGTGTTAAAATCCGTTTTATTTTTATCTTTTTTTTATCATATCATTATATTATTTTTAATATTATCCGATTAAAAATATATATATAATATTTATATTTTGTACACTACACGTGCCATTTCAAATCATATATATTGGTTTATAGGACACATAAATACTTAATAAAATATATTACGTGAATGTTTATACGAACATCTATTTGTATTAACACATAGGACAATACCTATAAATGATATGAAATATATAAATATTATTGCAGAAAATAAAGATCCGCAAATTGAAGAAATTTTAATTGATTCAATGAAAAGTTTTATTTTTTTCATTATCTTTTCTTTAGTATATTTTTCTATTGATTTGGTAATTGGATACACATTTGGATTAATTTTTCTTTTCTTTTTCTTTACACAGTAATTATTAAAAGACTTTGATATATAAGAACGTAAGTAATAATATGAATTTGTTTGTGTATACAAATTTAAAAATGTAAAATAATTTATACTTATCACAGCCTACTTTTCAATACAATTATATATATATATTTTTAATTTTACTTTTGCAGTTTGGACTGGAAAGGAGTTGCATTGATTTGAGCTACTAAGCAATAAGCTCATGGTACAGTGTATGGGAATGGGATCTAAATCCAAATCAAACTGCTATTTATTTTTTTGTCCAACAATCCAAACCGCTATAGTATTTCACAAGCAATCTACATATATGCAAACAAAACAACAAAAAAAAAAAAAAGAAAAATCAATGATCAAAGAGAAGGGTGCCGAACAAGGCAGGAACCAGTCCCGTCGCTCACAATATTTTCTTTTTTTAACCTAACAGAAACTTCATTTCACTCAAATCTCAAATAATAATATTGCAAAGGGGATAGATGATCATATTGATATCATTATTACATTACATTACATCACACTTGTATTTAAGTCATTAACCAATAACCACACCGTTGCAAACTTTGTATCTTGGTTTTGTTTATCATCTCATTTTCTTCCCAAAGCCAATCAGTCTACTCACGTAATTTGTCGCTTCCATTGACTGGTCAGCGACTTGCCTCCGTGGGGATACTGTGTAGCACAACAGTCTCCACAGTGAGACCTGGCCCGAATCCGAAAAGGACACCCCACTCCAAGCCTTCGCCAGTGGTGGGTTTCCCTTCCTCGAGAGATTTTTTTCTCATCTCATCCAAAATAAACAACACACATGCACTTGACATGTTGCCAAACTCACTCAGCACATGACGGGTCGCGCTGAGCTTCTCTTCTTTGAGACCCAGTTTGGCTTCGACTTGGTCAAGTATTGCAGGCCCACCAGGGTGAGCGATCCAGAAGATTGAATTCCAGTCCCTAATGCCAATTGGAGAGAATGCTTCAACCAAGCTTTTCTCAATGTTCTTTGAGATCAATCCCGGTACATCTTTCAACAAGTGGAAAGTGAGGCCGACTTCGCGTAAGTGTCCGTCAATGGCTCCATCTGAGTCTGGCAAGATTGTCTGAGCCGCTGATACAAGCTGGAACAGTGGGCGTTCTATTTTGGTATCAGGGTCGGCACCTAAGATGATAGCTGCAGCACCATCACCGAAAAGTGCTTGGCCCACTAGGGAATCCAAGTGCGTATCAGAGGGTCCACGGAAAGTGACAGCCGTGATCTCGGAGCAGACCACCAGTACACGAGCGCCTTTGTTGTTTTCAGCCAAGTCCTTGGCAAGACGGAGCACCGTTCCACCAGCAAAGCAGCCTTGCTGATACATCATGATCCTCTTGACGGAGGGTCTCAGTCCCAGCAGCTTGGTAAGTTGGTAGTCTGCACCTGGCATGTCTACACCAGAAGTGGTGCAGAAAACAAGGTGGGTGATCTTAGATTTTGGCTGTCCCCATTCTTTGATGGCCTTTGTTGCGGCTTCTTTCCCCAGTTTTGGCACCTCCACCACCACCATGTCTTGGCGCGCGTCGAGAGATGAAGCCATGTAGGCGCACATGTTTGGATTTTCCTTCAAGATTTCCTCAGTCAGGTACATGTAACGTTTCTTGATCATTGATTTGTCGCCTGTTGAGAGAAAAACAAATTAAGCAAAGATTATACTAGTAAGCCTCACAAACATCACATCACATGCATCCTGTCTGATCTGTTATTAATGAATAACGTCGGAAATGGTAATTATCCAAAAATATATATATATACATACCTTTTTTTTAAAAAAAAATTATTTTATTTTATTTTTTAACTAATGTATATCCGAACATAACATAACGTTATGGAAAAGGAGTAAACGACAAAGTTATAGATGGTAGGCATTAATATACGTACACATGCGCTTGAATTTCTCTTTGAGCTCAGTCATGTGTTCGCTCTTTGTGATACGGAAGTAGTAGTCAGGATAGTCAGCCTGGGAAACGCAGTTGGGAGGAGTGGCGGTGCCAATGGCAAGGACGGTCGCTGGACCCTGGGCTCTTTGAGCCTTCCTGATCTTCTCAACGGAAGCCACTGCCATTGACATTGGTGTTGGTGGGTTGACTAGTAGCTGAGCTGAGCTGATCTGGAGGAGATGGAAGTCACTTAATTTCCCTGGGGGGAAGAACGAAACTTTAATGCGGCAGTTAGAGTTGGAGTTGGAGTTGGGGCTTTCCAGGTAGAAGTATATATACTAGTCGCAGTACTAGGAAAAGAAAACCAGTGTGCTGGTGTGGATGTTGGTTGGATACGAGTCAGGGCCTCAGGGAAAGGGGTAGGTTGGATGGACGGGCAGCTGGATGCCACGAGGGTGTGGGTTGGCTGCTCAAGAGGTGGTAGATGTGCTGCCACATCTCTGTTACTTTTTCTACTTAATAATTTGATTTTCGCTTAGTACTTCCATTTTCGACTTTAATGCTAATGCCAGTATTATATTGTTTATAATAAATAAGACACTCGCTTTCAATATACATATATATATATATGTAAAATAACATTTTTTTGGCACATTACTAGTTTTTCTTAATTATCTCCATTGAGTTAGGTAGATACTTGATTCCTAGTATATAGACTTTTCTAATTTAAAGTGAAATACGACTTTTTTTTTTAATGTTTAGTTCAAGTGAGATTATGAATTTTGCTTTTAAGGGTGTTTCTTCTAAGTTTTTGAATGTTTGTCAATGAAAAATTATAGTAAATAGATTTTATTATAAAAAATATTTTCGATGTGCTCTTTGCATTGCCATTTCATGATGAATGTTGGATTTGCAATGATTTTGGTGAATAAAGTAGGAAAAAAAAAGCGAAGATGAGACTAGAATTTGAAGGAGGAAAGCAACATCCAGAAACATGGGAAAGAAGAGAGAAAGAGATACTCCATATTTAATTTAATAGTAAGAGGGGACCAGGCCAGTTCCCTTTTGTTTAATTTGTGTTAATTAGATCATATAATTCGTAGTAGCAGTAGTAGTAGTTCCCATGGCCATTGGTGGCAGATGAGATACGATGGATCTTGAATCTTAATGCTTCACTCAATTCCTTGACGGCTTCACTTTCTCACCTACCATTCGAATTTCTAATTAATACGTCTCTATTTCTACATAGCTAGGTTCAACTAATTATACATATACATATATGCATCCTTCATTTAACTTTCTTTATTTATTATTCTTTATTTATTTTTTTACATTTTATGTGTTTTTGTTTATTTTTTAAAAATGAACATAACTTTAACATTTAATTTTTAAATAATATATTAAATTAAAAATTTAAAACTCAAAATTTATAATTTTTAAAATTTTAATTTTATTAAATAATAATCTAAATTGAATTAATTTTACTTCAAAAATTAATAACAATAATTATTTTGAGACGAAAAAGTAGTTTTATTTATTATTATATCTAATTTTTAATATTAAATTTATACATAGCAGACGGTTCATTTAGCCTAATAAAGTGGTCTCCTTTTGCTTTCAAGAGTAAGAGTAATTGCATTTAAAAAGAGAAGTTAACAATATTGTACCAAACTGAATAACATAATAAAATAATAAAATAGCAATAATCGATCATATATATAGACACCAAACCTTCTTCATCTTACTTACAATTTGGAAAATATCTACTACTTAATTAAACCTGAGAATAAGTAATTAATCAGTGATTAAGATCCCTGTAAAGTCAAATTCCTGCTGCTGCTAAACAAATAAATTAGACCTCCATTTTTGTAGCTAATGTAATGATATATATATATATATATATATAGCTTTAAAATAAGATTTTGAACAGCAGTTTTCACATAAATATGTACATATATATTGCAAAAAGAAATCTAAATAGCTAGGGAGGGTCAGAGTGTATACATATTATTAATTTATGAAAAATCTGAAGTGATAACCTGACTAGCATCAAAATCTAAACTTTCTGTTGGAGATCTGATAACATTGAATTCACCTGCAAGAATCCATGGGGAACTAGAGAGAGAACGATACATTGTCTCGATATGCCTCCATAAACCCTTCTCTCCTCGTCTGTGTTCCTCCCATAGAAAAAAATTAAATAAAAATCTTCTAAAGAACTAGAAATGTGACAGGTAATAGCATGATCATTTGAAGCAAAATGAGTAACTTTAGTTTCCAACCAAAGAAACCAGACTCTCCCATTGACAGCATAGTCATTATTGCTTAAATCCTGCCAATGTGCAAACTTTCTTGACAAAATCAATTGTTGCATGTGTTATTTAACTCTTGTTTTAACAAGACAAACTAACTCTACCTTATCCTGATTGATTAGTTTATGTACTTCTTTTTGTTTCAGAGGATCATTAAAACCTCTGATATTCCATACTAAAATTTTAATTGCAAGTTAGATAGTGTATAACTACCTGCACGTCCTTTATTTGAACTAACTCCAGCTTTAATGCTTGACCTCTTCTCCTTAGCCTTATTCCTACTTATAGCTTGCGTCTGTACCAGTTGTGAAACCCTTGCTGTAGCAGCTCAGGGATTCCTTGGTTAGGGCAAGTCGGTTCATCTCCTGTTCTTCATCAAGGTTTGGGTAAACAAAGTCCATAGTGCCTGATTTTTCCTGTTCACTTTTCCCCACAGTATGTGAATCACCAAAATCAATATTGCCTGGTATAACGGACTGGTTGTCTGCACTATTCAATTTCAATGAAAAAATATTTTTTGATTTTCCAACATAAGGAATATCCATATTACCTGATATAATAGGCCGTTTGTCTTCACTCTTTGAATTTAATGTTGGTAGTTTAAAAATGTGCTATATCTCATATTAAATAAAAAAATTTAATTAGTGAATTTTATTCATATTTTAAATAATTATATTTAAATAAAAATAATTATCATATGATAAATGGTTATAACTATTTTAATATAAATAGATTATTATTCGTAAAAGTTATAATTATATAAAAACTCAATCATTTTAATAAAAGTTTATGTTTATTCATTTATTATAAATAAATCTTTCAGTATAATTATTTTATTATACTGATTAGAAAGTTTGAAGTTTTGTTATATCTTACAAGTATAATTGCTTTTAAAAAAGTAATTTCATGCCTCAAAGTCAATTTTTTTTTCATTTATTTTTTTAACAATTTAAAAGTAATTATAAAATTCATTTTTTGCATGAAGAAGATATCAGGAAAAGAAACTGGCAAAGTTGGCAAAACTGACTTTTGAAAGAAGTATAAAAAATTTCAATTATCCAAATAGTTTCCTAGTAATATAAAATACAAAATAAGTTTCTTGTTATTATCTTTTTAGTTTTTATATTCTACTAAAAGAATTAATGATTAATAATTCATAAAAGACTTTGAGTCTCATTGAATTTTACCTTTTTTATTGATTATTATTTTAATCTTTTGATTTTGAATTAAATTATTTAATTTTTTATTTATAATTTTATGGTATGTTATATGTGAATTTTTTTGATTATGGCATTGAATGGTCATGAGCATAAAATGGACATGGAGTACTTGCTAGCTCTGATTGTGAATCTTTTATAGTTTTATTATATTTTGGTAAGACCATGGTTATCAAATCAAAATGATAAAATTCTAGAGAATTATTTTAAGGTATAAAAGAAATTGTGAATTTATAAATCTTTTTTAAAAAGAAGCAAGTATATATGTTTTTATCATAAAATCATATTTTATGATCCATATTCCATGATTGCATTTTATTGACAAGAGAATAATGCATTATTCATATTATTTGATTTATATATACTATTTCGATAAGAAATAAACATATTATCTAAGATAACTTCAATTCAATTAGAGAAATTACATAATTCTATGTAACTAGTTAAAATGCTTTCTATTTATTAGGTGAAAATTTTTCATGTATTTTATAATTTAGATACAAAATTTATAGTATTGTGTGGTTATACATGAAATTTTGACTGTTTCTAATAACATGAACTGTGGTGGATATGACTTTAGTGTTTATATCAAATAGGTTTTAAATATGCAAGAGTTGGAATGAAAGTTTCAAAATGAGACTATAAAAAGCATGAGTTTACTAGTTTTGAGAGTGATTATATTTGGTATCATACTTATTTATGCATACTCTCATATTTAGTTGAAATAAAAGTTTTACAATTTTTATGAAAAAAAAATCTTAAAATATAAAATATTTACTAGCTATCTTTCATTGAGGGTAGATTTGGATGCCATCTATTTAAACAAAAATAACTATTAAATAGTAAAAAGATAAATAAAATAACAATTTGATTAAGTGTATATGATATCTTGATAAATGAATGGGACATTCTGTAATAAAAGAATACAAATTTGAACATGGTAAGGGTGATAAGAATCAAAAGAAGTAAAAATTGTCACCATAGTGTTATAAGATTTTAATATAATTTTCTGAGCAAATTATACAAGCTAATAAGTTTAGTACAACTTATTAAAGTAAAATCATAAAAGGTCCTTAAATATCTTCAAAAGATTAAAATGGCTTGGTTTATTCATTAAGTTTATTCAATTGTATTATAAGAATAATTGTATTAAAATAGATAAAAGTGCATAAATAGAAAAATTAAAATTTTATATTAATGAGTATAGAGATGTGGCCACAACTAATACTATCTATTTCTTAAAATGACAAGAACGATGTAATAATGTCTCGAGTATATAAATGATATGCAAAATAAAAAATTTAGACATATTACCTGAAGTGATTATATTAGAGATTCAATATCAAATAAGGCTAATTATTATAAAAAAAATTGAATTCGAATAATTTTGTTAGTAGTATTACAAGTAGAATGGATTTAAATCCTTACTGTTAGATACCAATAATGAGAACCTAAATTTAAATTAGTAACCTCTGATTACAAAGTTTAATGAGTAAAAATAAGTTATTATTATATGTCTGTTAAGTACTAGTAAAATCCCTTTAAATTTTAAAAATTAGTGTGACTTATTGTGTGAAGATGATGAGTTTTTTATACTTTTAATGAAGTTTATTATTTAAATGTTTAAAGTAATAGAGATATAATGAAAACTCTATCTATATAAATATAGAAGTAATGTCGCTTTAATAAAAAGAATTAGGGTCTCTCTTGTAAATGTTTATAAATAGAATAAGCACATAGTCATTATAGTAATAAAGTGGTTATAAATTTCTGACAAAAGAATAAATAAATATTATATGTGTTATATCTTCAACTCTACATTAAGAGTTGAGATTTAATCTGTGAACACCATCAACTTTGATAGAATTTTAAGATATATACGCTAATTAAATGTTTAAATCAAGAGATGCTTTCTTATATTCATAATATTTATTTGTGTGAAAGATTAAATATTAAACACCAATGTTCTAAATTAGTAAGGGATTGTTAATAGTTTTAGAATGTAGTGTATCTCAAATTAAATAAAAAGATTTAATTATTTCATATTTTAAATAATTATGTTTGAATAAAAATAATTATTATATGACAAATGATTATATCTATTTAAATATAAATAAATTATTATTCATATAGGTAATGATTATACAAAAAATTATAACTATCTGAATAAAATTTATGTTTGTTCATTCATTATAAATAAATCTTTTAGTATAATCATTTTCACTACTTCTATTTAAAAAGTTTTAAGATTTTATTATACCTTAAAGGCATAATTATTTTTAAAAAAATATTTTCACACCGCAAAGTTAAAATTCTTTTTCATTATTTCTATTCTCTTATTTATTTTTTCTAACACTTAAAAAGGAGGAAAATTCTCAGCATCGACTATGGCATTGAACTGATTAGGAGTAGATATTTCAGCTGGCAGCAATATTTCAGGATCAACCGTCCGCTTTTCGTTACCAGCAGCAACCTTCCAATCCTCCTCAACTTCTTTCTCTGGCTTTTTAGGTACCCATGCAGTCTTAGGAGCCGCATAGCTAGCACAATTTCTAATAGAATGACCAAACAACCTACAAATTTGGCATTTATGAGACTTCCAAGGAACTGCAACTTTAATAACAATAGGATATCCTCTCCCCAAGTCAACCTGTATAGTGCTAGGCACCTCTTCTTCAAAAATCATTTCAACACAAACCTTTGCAAACCCCAAATGCCTTTGCTGTGAGCAGAAGCTTTGTCTATATGCGATGGCTTCCCAATTGCACTAGCTATAAAATTGATCCCAGACCAAGTATAAAGTTCGAGTGGAATACTCCGGAGATTTAGACAAACAAGAAATTTTGTAAGCTGCATAACTGAGAAGTCCATAACAAGGGTCCAACGTCTAATGATAATTGGTTTATTGCCTAGATACCAAGGACCAAAGCCTAGGATCCAATCACAAGTTCCTTTTGAATGAAATTTGAATAAGAAAACTCCTTTGCTAAGTGGTTTAATTTCTATATTACCATCTCTTCCATGTATCAGATTTGTAGTTGTTTTCATATGATTAAAATTTGGAGGTTTACCAGCCTATAAACCGAACTAGTAGGCTATTCTAACAAGAATGAATACCTTCATCAATAACATTTTGGGGAGGCTTAACTAATTTCTCACCACCTTGTTCTAACGGAGGAAAGAAATCTAGTGTTGTTGGTTTGTCCTCCAATCAGGTGTTCTTTCTTCCCTTTGCTTCTAGGTATCTCTGCCTCTTCAGCATTTACAACCTCAGCAATTATTTCAGTATCCTTTCCCACAGCAACTTTGGCTAAGCTTTGTGGAGAAACCCGCATCTCAACGGCCACCATTGGTGGAACTTGTGAAGAACGATACTGTCATTTGAAACAGATTGGGCTATAGATTTAACCTAAGTGCTTTTATCTATAATTGATGTTTATGAGTGAACCAAATGCAATGTATTCTTTAGATTGTGATTGTGGTGTCTTGACTCCTTAGCTAGTACGGCCCAGTCTGCAGCAAGCATGCACATTTTTCTCATTTTTCTATTGCAAATTAATTCATGTATGTGTGTGTGGTCTGTTGGTATGCCAATTGTTGGAGAGTAAAGTAGAGAAGAGTAGTAGAGGAGGATTGGAAAAGATTAAAAAAACAAGCATTAGCATTCATTGAAACAAAACCATCAACTACTTTAAACAATACCGGACCACAGGCATAAGGTAGTCTTATCCTTAGTGTGATACCAAAATTACACATAATTCGCTTAATCATTAATCCATTACCATTCTCACATTTGAAACGCTTCCAATTATAGCCATCAGTCCCCCTTTTTCCTAAAAGAGCATCCCTCTGTGAGTCTAGCTCGACCACCGGTAGGCTGGCACAAGACTGTCTGGCAGTTACCACACACCACAACAGTTTGAGAGTGGCTAAATACAGTGGTTCTGCAAAGTATAAAGCAGAAAATTAAGAAAGAAACCCTAAATATACTTCAAGGCAAAATCTACACATGCAATGACATTTCACATCCTTACATGTTGAAGCAGCCTTGACATTTCACATCCTTCAGAAAGAGTCCAGTTAATCCAACATACACATATATGCACAAAAAACAGAGATCAAAAAGTAAAAAACCTTTTACAGTACAGCTAAGATGTGGTAAGAAAAGTTTCTGAGATACCCTAAATGGCAACAAATTAAACAATCAATAGGGAAGAACAAATACGGTACGAAAATAAAAAAGAAAAAAAAAAGCCAAATATTACCATGAAGAAAGAATTGGGAGACTGAACGAGACGCTTGAGCTTGTGCTTCCTCTTCTCAAGCTCAGCGGGAGGATTCAATAAGTCGATATCGTTTTGGAGAACCTAATCTCACATTTTAACGCCCCAAAATCAGGTAAAATTAAAAACAAATAGCACTACCCTAGAAGGGAAATACATATCAGGAAAAATCATAAAGCCCCAATAAAGCCCAAAAGAAACAAGTGTTTCCGTCCAGCTAAGTGCGATTCGAAAGCAAACAGCAGCAAGAAGAATATCATAATAAGTGAAATATAAAAATCATAGAATTTTCTTCGAAGCAACCAAAAAGCAGCAAACGACGGGAAATCAACAATATGAAATTATGAAAGCGTAAGCAATAATTAAAGACAAGATAACGAGGAAAGAAAAATGAAAATAAAAAGAGGAACTAGAAACAGACCATTTTTGGTGGCTGCTAGATGCGTTAGGAGAAACCTTGAGAACCTCCTATCCTAAGAAATTGCAGATGTTTCTGAGCAGAGCGGAACAGCGAAAGCATGCGAATGCGATGTTTATATATGAGACGAAACTAGTTGCCCTTCATCTTCCCTTTGTACTTGTTAAAGGCGGTGGGTGGAGGCCACAAACCCACTTAGGCCATCCATTGAAGCCCAGACCAGACTTCAGATCTTCAATTTTCTTTAAAGGGTTTGGATTATTGGACCAGGCCTATTGTAGATCTTACATTTCCTTGGTAGGGTGTGGGTTTTTAGGTCCCCATAATTAGTGTAAGCCGAGGCCTAATACTTTGGATAATTTCTATATACTTGGACTGCTGCCACCACCACTACTACTACCGCATAATAATAAGTTTGTAACGGATATCTTTTTTGCTTTGATTCAAATGTCCACCCACTTAGGCTCAAATTATGGAGTAGGTTTTTTACTAGCCTGTTGGTTCCTGTAGCTCAATTTGGTTATCTTGTTTGCAAATAGCGTTGTCTGTCCTTTTCCTGGGCTGCGCTGGAATAATTTTGGCATGTTAGTGGAAGATTTAAGTAGTAGATTTAAGTTTGTTCTCGTGTAGGAACAACCGAGTAAAACACCTTTTAGGCGCTTTAATTAGAAGGGAGGCTATGTTGCAATTTTAAATTTCAGATGCATGTGGATTCTCAGGTTGGTTTGCCACGGTCGATTGATTCATTGGTGGAAAATCTTTCATTGGCATTGAGACAAAATGTAGCATGTATTATTATGAGTTTAAAAACTGTGCTAGGAGGTAGTTTGGCAATTTGGGACCTTGCTATTCTGGGTTAGTCTTTCACTCTTTCCAGGTTTGTTAGGAAACTCTATAGATTTAAAGTGGGGCTGAGGCACCATTTGGTTCGAGGCTTTTGGCTACGTAATTTTATGATTCTATTTCAAGGTCTTTCCTTTAATCGCTCTTCAGATAAAAGGCAAATTCTGAACAAATTGAAATAATAACAATAAGAGAGAGAGAGAGAGAAAGCAATTGGAATGTGCTTGTGTTTGAATTCCGGCCAAACGTCCATTTGTTGTATAATTTCAGATTTTTTTACTTTCCTGCTTGCTGAGTTGCATTGGCAAAAGGATGTTTTTGGTTTCTTTGGTTCTTTAGAGTCTCAAGACAAGAACACCTTTTTGTCCATGCTTGAAAACTGTCATATCTTTCATTCGCATACTCTATTTTTTATTCGTACATAATCAAGTAAATTAATTCATAAATTTATATATTTCTAATTAAGTTATTCTTAGAGATTTTTGGACAGAATTTTTTCGAAGAATTAAAAGGATTCTATGATATCTATTTTTTTAAAATTTTAGAGTTTTTCGGATATCTATTTTTTAAAAGTTTTAAAATTTATCAAAAATTTATTTTTAAAATTTTCAAAGAGTTTAGAAACTTTCGAAAAACAAATAAATTTTTTAAAAATAATTATTCGAGAACCTTTAAGATTTTTAAAAAATAAATATTCAAAAATCTTTTTAACTTCTTTGAAAATGAAACTTTAGAGCTTCTCAAATATCTAAATTCGATTTTACCTAAATTTTATTTCAAATTTTAATCTATATTTACATGCATTTTAATTACAAATCAATTAAAATCAATTGAAAACAAAGTAAGAATTTTATCTTTAATTATTAGAAAACTCAAAAACACGGATGATTTAAGGTTAATTTGATGAATTTATAATTTTTTTTTAAATTGAAAAGTGAAGAGAGAAGAAGAAAGAATTAAAAGGGTATGAATAAAAAATAGAAAGTGGGAGACGAGAGTATATTTAGTTTAAATTTGGTATATATTTGAAAGAGAGATGTATAAAATAATAAATGTGTGTAAATATAATTCTCCAAAATATTTTCAAGAGTCTAAAGTACTTAAAGGTTAATTACTTTCTTTTTGTTTTAGACCGCAAAGTTAACTACTTCCAATTAAGTACTACTTTTTTTAACCAATTTAAGCTCCATTTTTTTTCCTTTCAGAAGTTTCATTTCCTAGTTTTATAATCATCAAGTTCTGTTTAATTTTGGCATATATGCATTTTAGCTTACATAACAAGGGTTGCATAAGATATATACATATATATATATATATATATCACTTCATTTCAAACTCTGTTGTAGTTCTGGTTTCATTTGTCAGATTTAACTTAATGATGCTTCCACATGGGGCGATGGTTGCACGTGTCATCCAATGCCTTTCCTCAAAACTCATGGTCATGGATTTAGTTAATCTAACAGAACACACCATGGCCCATGCCTGTGTCCTGTGTCCTGTGTCCTTCATTTCCGTCACGTTCTTCTGCTATAACTGTACTACCTATATATGGAGTTGGAGTAACTTAATGGGTTGGATCATGGCAGAATGCATGAAAACTTAAGAAATCATTTTGGAACCAAAAAAAAAAAAAAAGAATTTATGACTAAGCATCAAGCATGTGATATATAAAATGCATCAGACATGTATGTCGGCATGCATGTGCAGTTCGTATCATGTCATTGTCACATTTAATATTGCATGGACCACTTCTTGTTTTTCCCTCTTCTTTCTTTTCTACATTTTTTTATTGTGCTCAAGGTAAAGTTTTCTAATTATTGCATTAATCAACTAACCTTTGACTTCAGGGCTTCATCTTGGAATTATTTGATTGCCAGGATGACCACCGTCTTTAACTGAGGCCTGCAATTTACGCAATTGAATTCTTAAACAAAGTGTTCAATCCAACAAATTTGTTGGGGTGTATTTACTCAACATTTTGTTTTTCTTTTCCCTAACAAACATTTGCAGTAATTTTTATGGGTACAAACTTCGTGACAACATCAATACCAATACCAATACCATTTTCTTTTCTTTCTTTGTCCTGCCCAATTTAGATAACAATATATACCTCTAGATATCGGCAGTTTTTAGATAAATGTTCACACGGGAAAAAAATATTGTTGTGAAGCAGCTGTTTAATTTACGTTGGAGGGAAGTTGGGAGACATAGAGGTATATATTGTTAGGTTTCTGATTTCATTTTTCAATGGGTAAGCGTAAAACTAAAGGTATGAGGTTGGAACTCGATCGGAGATAGTTGAGAACTTTCCCATATAAATGGAGTTGTTGTTTTATTATTATTTTTTTGGGACGGAGATAAGCGTCTTTTAATGCTGTTTGATTTTTAGTATTTTGTTTCACATCATTGCATTGGGTTTGGATTAAGTTTTGACAACTCCCAACTAGCTTATTATAATAAAATAAATAGCAATAATAATGACTTCTGCTGTGACGAAGACCTTGGAGGCTAGCATTCGAGCATAATAGTTTATTTGATATTTGAAATTGTAAGGGTAAAGAATTGTTTATTTTAGTATGCTAAGCTATTAAACTAAATAAATAAATAAAAAGGTCGGGGAGATAGAGAGAGAGAGAGAGAGAAGAAAATGCTAAAAAAAAGGCAGCCAAGCATTTTGAGTTGACGTCTCCAGCCCCGTGTGGAAACGAAAGCCCATTGGGGCTCTAATAATATCATGATTTGCTTTCCCGGCCTTCAACTTCCAACAACTTCATTATTATTTTATTAGCAACAAAATAATACTGGAAACCGAAAGATGTTCATTTCATTTCCTGCTCGTATATCATACATAATAATAATTAAAGAAACAATTGATTAATAACCACCCTGGGCACTGGGAGGTTGCAGTGATTATAAATGGAATGCAGCTGCACTGTCCCCGCCAAAATCTCTGGCTCTCTCCCAATCTTACTTTCTCTGTTTCTTTCTTCATCTCCCAAACTAAAATAAAATGAAATTGTTTTATTCAGTTTCATCGTTTTTCTTTCTGGTCACAAGTGCTAGATAAGGTTGGTTCGTTCCCCAAGATAGACAGAAAGAGAGTTCATTCATACATAAATACATACATGCAAATGCATTAAAAGATTGTGTTTAGCTTATACTAATCAAATTATCCAATCTGTTTCAGAAAGACCGCAGCTTCTCCTTAGGCATTTCTGCTTATGAAACCTCTTGTTTTTGTCTCTCCAACTCCACCTTTAAGGTTGCCGCCGTAATTGGTATTTTCAATTTTCTTACTGCTTCTTCCTTCCTTCCTTAATTTCCTTCTTTCTTGGCCTTTTCTTGGGAGGGTTTGATTGGCTGGCTTGGTGCCTCCATACCAAAGGGTGAGGACAAAATCATGAATTTATTTTATTTTGGCAGAAATTCTCTTTGATGTACACACATCTTTCAAGTTTTAGCTTTTAGGTATGATTATGAACATTACCTGATATTTGTTTATTTGCAGAATATCATCATGTCAGCTTTCATAGCAAGAACAGGGAGACACCGCCAACGGTATGATGAGAATAACTTTCGACTTGTTTCTGGGTAAGCCCTCCTTTTGCTTCTATCTTTTCTTGTTCTCTTCTTTCATTTTACCATTCGTGTTCTTCACTGTTGACATGCATTACATTCCTTGTTTCATCAGCCTGCCTAGGAACTCCGTTTATCTTTGTTGATTCCTTTTACATTCTCAAGGGAGGAGCATCTCTGTCTCCGATAAACTTATTCTCCTTTTTTGTTATCATAGTATTTCCTTTTAATTTATTACTCTTCCATTCTATTATATATACAACTTAACCCAATCACCTCATAAAACTCAATGTTTTGCATAATCTATGTTATCCCATGCGTTGAATTTCAAAAAAAAAAAAAATTAAATTCATTATGGTACGTAGTTAAAACTATCGATTGTTTTGTCCCTTCCTTCACAAATAGAGGGGCAGTTTTGTTTTTTCTTTTCTTTATATGGGGGTGGAATTTCATGTTGGAAAGGTCTTAAATGTTTGCTTACATTGATGTCCATTGGTGTAAATGAAGATGGTTTTGCTGCGTCTTTCAGGTAATTTAGAATTTCAGTTGAGGGTTGTTTAGGAGGTGCTTCTAATTAAAGTTTGGTTTCTCTAAAGCCTAAAGGACTCCGATTCCATGGTCATTGGTCGCATTACATTAGACTTCTTCCACTTTGGTCAGCTTCAATAAAATAGCTGAACCTCAAATAATGCTCTGTATCAAAATGGAAATCCAAGCATCCGACCATTCTCTTAACAATTAGCTTGCAGGTAGTAGCATAAACGATGTTCATGTCATTCTCAATATTGTTGACCTTGAAGTTGGATGATGTTGATGTACTCAAAATGCAATAATGTTTTAGAATACACGTGCCATGACTCATGAGTGGATTGATTCTTTGAGTAGAATGATGAATGTTGGATGGAAAGATTTCATTTTTATGGCATTTCAAATGCTCTGCCCTTCTCACCAATAGATCATCCCTGCTACCTCGCAAATCTTCTGAAGAAGATTTCTGTTAGGGAACAATTAATAAAACTATATGTTAGGTTTTAAAGTTCAATGGGAAATACAACCAACACATGAACATAAATAGATTCGAGATAGAAAATTGAGCCTTGAGAAGTAGATAGATATATAATACATACAATTAAAGGACAAGTTGGGTTGTAATCTTTTAAAGCGTGAGCCTTAAGGACAATTTGATCCTTAAAACTTTTTGTCCATTTATACAAGCACACATTATTCGCATGTAGAATCTCAGCTTAATATCATATATATCTGCAAACTGATGCTTTAAATTGCTGAGAATGTACGTGTTGGGCGTTCAACAGATGTATTCCCTACAGGCTGACAAAGGACGATAAAGATGTTGACAAGGAAAACAGGATAGAAGTTCTCATGGTCTCTTCACCAAATCGTAGTGATTTAGTCTTTCCAAAGGTACATGCGTTTTCTTTGATCTCTTCTTACCCTAGGTGGCAAAAGCTCATGGAACATTTAAGATGCCTTGGAATGAAAAGTTGATTAGTATTTTATCCACCTTTGTTCTCGTGTTGTTGCCAGGGTGGATGGGAGGATGACGAGACTGTTGTAGAAGCAGCATGTCGGGAAGCCTTAGAAGAAGCAGGAGTAAGAGGAATACTAAGAGTAGGTTCTATTAATTATCCAGAGTATATAGCAAGAAATTCATAGTACTTTCCAGACAGCTGCCTTTTTTGATGTGTGCTCTATGATTTTCCGACCTATGTTTTATTATGACAATTGCTGTTTCACATTAACTTGCTAAATGTCAGAAATATATTAGTATTAGGTTCTTTTTATTACCAGTTTTAAACATTCTGATAGGCTGAGGTTCTTTTCTGTTCAGGAAATTCCTCTAGGAGTTTGGGAGTTTAGAAGCAAGAGCAGGCAGGACCTTTGCAGTCTGGAAGGAAGCTGCAGAGGATTCATGTTTGCATTAGAGGTGACCGAGGAGCTTGACATCTGGCCGGAGCAGAAAGACCGAGATAGGATTTGGGTTAGTATTTATGCATCGGAAAATTAGGCAAACTGCATAAATAATCCACACCACACTGGGTTTCCGGTGTTTTCATATGTAAATGCCGCATGCAGGCAGGCATGCTAGCTAAATAACAATGCTTTCAAATTAAACATAAGCTTCTGAAACGGTTTCAATTCTTCTGAAACATCTCTTTATCTCTACAGTTAAATGTAAAAGAAGCCTTGGGTCTCTGCCGGTATGACTGGATGCGTAAGGCACTGGAGGAGTTTCTGAGAGTTATAGAAGAAGATGAAGAACTGAAGCTGAAGGAGGAGATAGTTGTGTCCCCATCCATCCCAGTATCTGATGTTGGGGCAGACTGTCAAATTATGGCTGCAAATTGCTATGTAAAACCTTCCAAGCATCATGCTTTGAGAGTGCTATAAGCTCACCCTGGCACATTCCTCTCAAAAAGGTTGCCAGTTTGCCACTGACACGAGACATTATAATGTAGTTATTCTCTGCCTCTTTACTAAGAGGGCGGAGCTAGGCTTTCTATAACTCTATTATGTCTATGACTTCTTCAGATTTTAACAGGGCAAAATTTTCCGAAGCGACATATATTCTGGTTTAGAATCTTTAGTCATAACTCAGTAGTGAAATCTTGTTCATTACTAGGCTTCGGTTTATGTTGATTTTAGGAAATTTCGTGCGAGTTGGTCTTTAAGCCACGCGGATGACAAAGAGGCTACCTCTCATATAAGAAAGACTTCATGAATAGATGGTGTTACTAAAATTTTCTTAAAAAAAACCAAAACATTTTGGCTTTAAAGGATAACAGCTACAGGCTATCATCATCTCGTTGCCTCTGCCTGTATAATCTGTATTCTACTTCAACCCTAGCATACTCTCATCACGCTGAGCAGTTAACGAATTACTTCTTCAAGACTGGTTTTGCGTTCAGCCTTGAACTGAAACATGGAACTCGTCTACTGTTAGCCACAGTTCTATGGACTAATTAAGCTCTGCCGCCGTGCACACCAACACCTTAGCTGGTAAAGTCGACCAGCATCGGCATTATTATGGACTTAGGTTCAAGTTTCACTTCAATTAATCATTATGAACTAACAGTGTCTCGTACGTAGTTGATCATTTAAGTCCTATGTCCTCACACCTCAAGAAAACCCCTCTAGAAATACTCCTTGATTTTTTTTTTTAAGCAATCACAAAACTTTCCAGTTCACAACTTTAATCAGCCAACAAAACGATTCAAGCCTGCAGAAACAAATATAAAGAAAATATCCACAGCTGATATTCTCCGAGGAATTCCAAATAAATATCAAGATGATGACTGATGGGAGAGCTGCAGGTCACTTACCCGTGGCTTCGCTTCTGCTGCAAAGATCATTGGAACTAAAGCGCACGATTATAAGTACCCTAATTTTGTGAACCTTTATTTTAGCTACCTAGTATGGATAGATGAAAGTTTCATGATAATCATCAGTGGTTCAATTTGATTTCTTAATTATTTGATTATATAATAATCAATTAAATATCAGCTCCCATCATTCATCACTTAGTTTGGAAGGTAGATCGTAGATAGCTGACATGGAAGAAGTTTAGGATTGTGTCTCAATGAATGCGATATTCATTAACCACCAATATATTGTTGAAAATAATGATTCAAATCTTATAAGAGATTTGTTTAAAATTAGTTAAATATTACTTGATAAATAATAAGACTTGCAGAAGAAGAATTCTAAAAGAAAATAGATTCTTAATAAGTAAGTTAATATATTTACAAATAGGTCAAGTTTATATAGGGTTATGTATGAGAAATAGATGTAAGAGAGTTATAAAATTTTATGAGACAAACACTTTATAAGATTACTGGAGATTTATGTTTTATGAGTATGTATATTTGTATGTTTGTGAGAAGACTGAGATGGTCCACCTAGGTCTAATGCATGGGTGCATATAGATATGTATTTGTTTATGTTAAAAAGGTGCATATTGTATGTGTTTATTTGGGTTAAGAATACTCTATATGACTAAAAGAGATTGAGAGGATTTATAAATATTAATTATAAGTGCTTGATTTGATGTTTGTTTGTAATTCTCTACAACTAGTAAATTTTTTTCTAATCCGTGAACGTAAATCGATTGGATCAAACCATATTAAATTACTGTATCTTATGTGCTTGATCGATTGTTTGATTTATTGGAGGCTTTTTACCTAACAATGGTATTAGAGCTGAAAGTTCAAGAGATGGGAAGAGCTAGAGGTTTGAGATATGAAAAAATGCAAGCTTAGAGGAGCTTGATTCAAGGAAATTGTTTGAGTTCATGTTTTGAGGATTGGTTTGTGTGAAGCATGAAGCGTAAAGACACAAAAGAGAAGATAATTGTGAGACTTTCATTGCAGGTGAAGCCAAGTATGTTTAGCATGAAGATTAATGATTGATGAAATTTAAGTCAAAATAGAGATTGTTGAGAATAGTAACTCAAATCCCATAAAAATTTATTTGAAATTAATTAGATATTACTTGATGGATAAGAAGATTTGTAGACAAAAATTCTAAGAGAAAAAGATTCTTAATAGGTAAGTTAGTTGTTTGTAAATGGTGAAGTCTTTTTAGAGTTAGATATGAGAAAAAGATGTAAAAAGGTTATAAGATTTTATGAGATAGACACCTTATAAGACTACTAGAGATTTACGTCTTATGAGTATATATGTTTGTATGTTTGTAAGAGGACTAGATAAGATTAAAATGGTCCACATGGATATGATGCATGGATGTATATGGGCATGTATTTATTTGTGTTGAAATGGTACACATGAGTATGTATTTATTTTGGTTAAGAATACTTCATACCACTAGAGGAGATTAAGAGGTTCTATGGGTATTAATTATGAGTGCTTGATTTTATGTTTATTTGTAATTCTCTACAACTAATGGATCTTTTTTCTCATTTGTGAGAATAGATCAATTAGGTTGAATCACGTTAAATTACTATTTCTTATGTGTTTAATCGATTATTTGATTTTACTACCGCTAATTTGATTGATTGGAGACTTTTTACCTAATAGTAGTATTTGAGCCAAAGGTTCAAAATGTAGGAAGAGCTAGAGGTTCGAGATATGAGAAAAGACAAAATCAGAGGAGCTCGATTCAAGAAAAGAGTTTCAGTTCATGTTTTGAAGATCGATTTGCATAAAGTGTAAAAACACACAAGAAAAGATGATTGTGAGATTTTCATTACAGGTGAAGCTAAGCATGTCTAGCATGAAGATTGATGATTGATGAATTTGAGTCAACTTAAAGATTGTTGAGAATAATGACTCAAATCTCATAAGAGATTTATTTGAAATTAGTTAGATATTGCTTGATGGATAAGAAGACTTACAAAAAAAGAATTTTAAGAGAAAATGGATCCTTAATAGGCAAGTTAGTATGTTTATAAATAGGTGAAATCTCTATAAGGTTAGATATGAGAAAAAAATGTAAGAGAGTTGTAGGATTTTATGAAATAAACATCTCATAAGACTATTGAAGATTTATATCTTATGGGTGTGTATATTTGTAAGTTTGTAAGTAGACTATAGGAGACTGAGATGGTTTACATAAGTATGATACATGGGTGCATATAAATATATATTTGTTTATGTTAAAAGAGTACACATGAGTATGTGCAACATCTTCTTTAATCGAGCTCACTCTTATCATTAGCCATGGCCATTTATGCAGTGAAAAATGGATGTCCTCGGACCATTCACCCTAACCATAGGTCAGAAGAGATTTGTCATAGTAATGGTAGATTATTTCACAAAGTGGTTCGAAATCGAAGCCCTAGCCACCATCATGAAAGCACAAGTTAAGAAATTTGTGTGAAAAAATAAGTCTGTAGATTGAGATTACCTCGGTCTATAATAATGGACAATGACAAATAGTTTGAAAATTCGAGGTTCAAGGAAGGTATTAAATTTTTACTTCAACCTCACGTTCATGTCAATTGCCCACCTTCAGTCCAACGGGTAGGGTCGAAGATGCAAGTAAGACAATATTAGAAACTCTGAAAAAAAAAGCTTGACATAGCAAAAGAAAAATAGGTTGACGAGATACCAAAAGTTCTGTGAGCCTTGAAGACAACCATAAAGGTGCCTACTAGTAAAACCTCATTTCATTTTGCATTTGACACAGAGGCTATAGTATCGATTGAGATCAAGCTGTCGAGCTTAAGAGTTGAATTGACGTCCGAAGAAAAAAATAAAAAGGCACTTAGGACCAACCTTGACCTTGCCAAAAAACAAAGAGACATAGCTTTAACACGAATTATTGCTTATCAGCAAAAGGTAGCCAACTATTATAATAAGAAAGTCCAATGTAAACACATCAAGAAAGACGATCTGATACTTAAAAAAATTAAAGCTTCAGGGGTAGATAATCGAAGTAGCAAATTGACCCCGACATAGGAATGATCATACATTGTTAAGAAGGTCATTCACGATGCGACCCATAAATTACAAAATCTAAATGGTGATGTCATCCTAAGGACGTGAAATGCAAACAACCTAAAGGTTTATTATTAGTAACTTGTTGTAAACTGAGCTCATACTTATACTATTTTATGAATGGCATTATCATCCCAAGTATATAAAATGTAAATCAAGTTTATTACCAGTATATCGGTAGAAATCGAGCTTACACTTATATTTTTTATACACAAAAACATGAATTAAACTATCTTTGGTAAGCTTATGTTTAAATGATTTGAAAAAATCTGACCTATACATTCATCTGATCTAAGCAATTATGTAAGTTTTCAGTTTAATTATCCACCTTTAGATCATATAATCTTTCTCAAACTTATGCAGATAAAAAAAATGATAGTACAACTGAGCTAAAACTTAAGAAAATTTCTCTTTCTATTTCATTATAACAAAAGACATTAGCTAAAGTGTGGGAGGTTTTTACAAAAAGCTAACCTTAAAGTTAAAAAATTCACAAAGTCAAAAACAAAAAATTACAAAATTCATTCATCAGTAGCACCAGCGACGAGAGGAGTACTCTCATCAATAAGAGCAAAAGGAATGACTTCAGTTTTGATGATCTTCACGTCTTCCTCTTTTGTCCTCATGACAACCTTTAACTCATTCTTCAAGGCCTCATCCTCATCTTTTTCTTCCTCTTCTTCATCTTTTTTGAGCTGATTCCAACAAGGCCTTGATTTGATATTAATGATGTCAATATAAGAGAGGTCAATATTGAAAGAGAAGAATTTAAATTGTACCTCATCCTAAGTCAACTAGAAGGCCCTAAGAACATTCTTCCTACAGAATTCTACTTTTACTCAAAGACACTCATCGGATGCCTTATACTTTTTGGAGCTTTCATCTGTAGCTTCTGCTCTTTTTTGTCTTGAGCTTTTAGCTAAAACTTCAACTTCATAATTTCGACCTAAGCATCATTAAGTTTCAGTTAAACCAATTTTTTCATTGATTCGACTGAGGCCTTGTTCACCAAGATTACCTTCAACTTCACTGTCAGCTCGTTTACCTTTCTCTTCAACTTAGCCTCTTTATGGGACACGCTGAGGCTTGATCTAACATTGCCCAATACTTTTGAGCTCTTTTTGTGCTCCTCGATAAGGGTAGCCATATCTTTCTTAGCCCTCAACATGTGTTCAATAGCCAGATAAGCATGATAAAAAGCCTAACAACTATTCTTTATCGGCTGGGGTAGAAACTTTTTTTTGGACTGCACCGAAAGACCTTAGACTTAGAAAAATAAAAATAAAAAAAATAATAAGAAACTAAGCTGAGGTCAGGAGATACTTACCAAAAGGAAAAATTACGACCTTGCAGAACCTCTTGGCAACTTGAGGTTGGAGATAGGGTCACCGTTAGAGCAAACTCTAACCCCACTGAAATTTTTTCAAGCTAGGCCTTAGCACCCTAGCTTCAAGGTTATTAAGAACAGAGGATAAGATCTCCACTTGTAGTCTTTTGGCTGGATGAGGTGGTGTTAGGGCTAATGTAGAGGATAGGTCCTGACCTGCCCTAGCTTTTGACTTTAGACCTAAAGGAGTACAGGGTATAGCTGTACTAATCACCTTGTTTCTCTTACGCAACTGGGCCTCAAGTTGAAATTTTTTTCCCTTTTAGGCCTTGGGGTATGTTAGTACTATGAGATGTCAAAGTCCTCATCGACTTCAGCCATATCTGCAAAATCAAGCTAATAGTTAGAGGAAAAAATAATAACTTAAAACAAAATCTTACAACATTACCTTAAATTTACCCTAATACTTTGTCCTGTTTATTACTTTCGGGGAGGTCAGCCTGTGAGCATCGATAAAGAGCTCACCCTACATGTAAAATCTAAAATTTTATCCTTATCTGATAGATCGGATGTAGAGAGGGCCACTGGTGCATCCACAAAGGAGTTGGGTGTACTCTTTATTTTTCAAGCCTCAACCTCAGGCTCACCATTTTTATTAGCTTTTTGCTTCTTAAGGCATAGGAATAATAGCTTTCAATTCTTTATTAAGCTCAAACAATCAGCAAGAAGTTTTTTATTTGACCTAGCTATGATATAAAATCACTACTATCGCTAAGATATTTTTTTAGAGAGAAGAACTCCCTAAATAGAAAGAGAGAAGGAAGAATATTCGATTGTCAACAAAAAATAATAAAAATAACTATGTACCAAATAAAATTTGAGGTGAGTTGAGTAATAGTCTAATTGTAAGAATTAAAAATTAAAATGAATAAAGGATGAAGTGAAAACCTCAGGCCGGTTATGAACAAATCCCAACATATGTAGAGCCAATGTGGCTCTAGTTTATTAGTGACTTAATCTAAAGAGTTTGGCGTTATTATACTGTACCCTTCTTCAAAAAAAGAAAAGTAGTACCCAAAGCTCAAACGTGATGAGCCAAGCACATATTAGGGTAGTTTTCTAGATTTGTTTTGCCCTTTTAGCTTACTCATCACATCCTTAAAGATCACGTTGAGGTCGTACGGAGTATATATAAAGACATTGGTAAGTTCATCCTACTTTACAAGACTTCCTCTTTGCCATCACTTTCTTCAGTCGAAGTGTTTCTTTTCTCTTTTTTCTCATTAGAACCCCCTTTTCAGAAGAATTTGACTCATGGCTAAGAGATGGATCATAAAGGAAGAGTAGTGAATGAAACAACTCGATCCTGAAGAAAGAGGGACTAAGTAAAGACCCCTTAGGAGATGACGAGATATAAAAAAAAACTTATTAAAGGGGGAAAGTAGAAGTGTCAGAAAGTGGAAGAGATTGAACCCTAGAAGGGAGAACGATCGAAGATGAAGGAATGTCAACCATAGAAGATGGACCGACCTAATAGACAAGGAAAGCAGGTGGATTTTGAAGTTCGAAGTCGATCTAAGCACACTACCCTTCAGTGCTTAAAACTCACTCGCCTCTTACCTGAACATTCTCTTCATTGTGTCGTTGTCTTTCCTCGAACATCGGATTAAACTAATAGGCTGTCTTTGTATAGTTACGACCTCTAATAATAGGGGAGATCAGGTTGTCATCCTATTGCTCTTACTGACTTTATCTTGGCTCTACCCTATAGCTCTCAGTCCCTCCAAAACTCATACTAAAAAACATGGTTAGAAATACATATTGAAGTGGGTGTTAAAAAAATTTTGAAGGCAAAAAAGTTGTTGAGATAAAAAATTTTATGTCTGATTGAGAGCAAAAAAAGTGAAATATGAAAAGCTGAAGCTCTACCAGCCCCTTTTATATAGACGCGTTGCAGGCTAAAAAGATGACACAATCCATGCAACATGTCAGAGCATAGGTGGGTAGATATATTTTCATATTTTTCCTTTAAATCTTCTCACTCAAATTGCCTCTCTTTTCATTCAATGTTGTCAGACCAGACTAACTGGATGAATCCCAGATCGGACCGGTTGAACCGAACAACTATCAGGGATAAATTGAAATCCTGGTTTGTTTCCAAAGTTCAAATAAAGGCTTAAGTCTAAATTTTTGAAAGAAAATACAAGTCTCACCATGGCCAAACGAACTCTAGCAATAATCTCGAATCACCCTAGACAATTATCACATCGATAACCTTTAAATCGATTATGCACTCATTCTGAAACACACGCATGAGATCGGATAATTGTTAGGTCCAACCATGGCTCAAAGCTAGTCATCGTCCAAAATTGACCTCTTCCTGCAATGTCAGCCTTCGACGAAATATGCAGCCAATCTACATCACCCCTAGGACATCAGTAATAAATTTGATGATCTGATACTTATACCGCTTGATGGAGTGATAGAGTGTTAGGAGCATATAATGGTCAAAAGAGTATAGTGATATTTTTTCATCTCAAAGTTTTCAACAGATAATTAAGGATATCTTAATCATTTATGTTGACTTGACATGTCAAATCAATCTAATATCTTCAGTGTCATCTCAACTTGACCATATCTTAATTATCTTTTTTCATCTCTTTCAACTTACCTATAAATATGAAGACTCTGACGTCGTAAAGCTAAGTTCATCACTTTCATTTCTTTTTTCTTTTTATTTTTTTTATTTTATTCTCAACTTGATTTTCACTGACTTATACGTCGAAGTATAAACGTAAAAAATATCCCTTATATTTGCTTTAATCATCTTTTTCTTTTGACACATTTACAAAAATACTCTCATGTTGTAGCTCGACACAACACCTTATCCATGGCAAAATACTCCCCTGCCTTTTCGTCGGCTCTCCCTAGAATATCCACCCCCGTTCTGATTTCCCCTTAATATACGATGGTTCCTTTCAATCCAGATTTCCCAATTCAACTTCAACCCTTAGAAGTTGGGATAGAAGCTGCCCAGAATTTAATTACAAATCCCTCACTTATCTCTATGTCACTTGCTAGCTTAGGGCCGTATGCCAAGGACTCTTTCATACCAGTCCTTGAACAGTTAAGAATTGTAATTGGCTTGCCTTAGCTTCCATATTGTCTTGACAAAAAAATGCACCAGTTCACAGTGGAGTCATCGAAGGAAAAAAGTTCTTCTTAAATTTAACATAATATATATAAAATCCGAAAATTAGAAGTATATCATTTATGATTATTGTATTATAATTAATTAATTATATTTTAAAATTATATAAAATTTATTAAAATTTTATACAAAGTTTGTAGTTTTAATGATAGATTTTATATAATTTTTTGATGTGATTAAATAATTATAAGATTATAATAAAAAGATTATATATAAAATATTTTTTTAAAAAAATAAATGTTCAAAGATAACATAATAATAATAATAATAATAATAATAATCTAAAAAACCCCATTAATAAGATTTGAGTCCTGTTTATTTAGATATTATTTTTTTTAATAATGATATTACTAATATTTTTTTTTGTCATTCAAGGACGAAATCTTAATATCTAGGCTCTGTACTATTGAATGTTTATTAAAAGAAAATAAGGAATTAATTAAAAGATACAATCTTAAATATGGAAAATTTGGATTTCCTTATCTAAGTTAGTAATCGGAGGTGCATGTACGTACATATGTAACTATGCATGATTAAAAATTAAAAAAAGAATAGGAGGATTGGTAAGTTGACCGCATGTAGCACGTGTTTGGCAACTGTGTTACACGCTCCGCAGAGGTTCGTTCCGTTGGCTAAGTTTGGAAGGATACTGACAGGGAAAGCGCTCAATCAATAGGATTTAATTTAAGATTTGAGAAGAAGCAGAGAAATTTGACATTCAAATCTTCTTATCACTCACCACGCCAGCCCAGCCGCAACTGTAATAAGCGCTTTTTCTTAAAAAAATACATATATAAACTGAAGCCTCTCTGAGTGAGTCTGCTTTCCATGGAGCCAGAATCTGGAGTCTTGACTCCTTCTCGAAATCCTTCCCGGGTTAGGGTTTATTTTATTTTTAAGTTTTGAATCTCGTTCTTGTGTGTTTGATCATCATTTCATTTCTCACTCCTAATCTTATTGTTTTGCGATGCTTTACAATCCGGACTCATCTCTTACTTCTCTATCTGAGCTCTACCATTCAGCTGCCGTCGTTGCTGTCACTAGGAGTAGCTGTTTCATTTTTTATTTTAATCCGCTGTTCAGTATTCATTTTTGCATTCCACTCTTGAGTGAGCATGGATTTCCATCAACGAATCAATCACACTCTATTCTGCTTTGCCAATCTACCCTTGCTGATTTTCAGCTTAGATTGCTTTTCATGTCATTTTTTTTCTTTCTTTCTTTCTACTTAGCCTTCTGATATGTATCTATGTGTGTGTGTGTGTGTGTCTATATATATATATATATATATATATATAAGGATTTTAAATTTGAAATATTTTGAGTTCTCCTCATAGATCCACAAACCTGTGTTAGAAGGTTAAATAAAGATCAGTTGTTCATTTTGCTAGAATGTTATATAGGTAGTAAACCTATTTCTGGATTGTAGTTCTAATTATGTGGCGCAATAGCAAAACTCTCTATGTTTGATTTTTTAATCTAATGGTTGACATTCATAACATGTTCTATTGTAGCTCAACCATTAGATTGGAACTTCTTCATTAATTTCCTCTTTCTTTCCTAAAGTTCACCTTTTACTATTTGCACCCGCCATTGATTTTTTGACTTCTTTTGGTTTCCCGTTGATTAGAGCAGCTCCTTTGCCTTTTCAATTTCTAAGCATGGAAACTAAAGTTTTGACCTGCTATTTCATGGAACCCGTGTCACTAAATGGCAGCTAACAAAGTTATATTCCTGAGGAAAAGGACAACCATCCTGCATAATCAGTTTTTCCTATTCCTACTTCAGCAATGCCAAAATTACATGCTGATCACTATGGCAGAATCATGTATCTAGTTTGTCAAAACAACTTCTTAAAACCAACAGGAGGGCATAGTGACAATTTGTACCATGAATCTAATAACTTTGGTGTTAACTCCTAATATTAGAATACTTTCATCTTTTTTTTTAAACTTTAGATTTGCCTTTTCTACTTAATATTCTCTGTATTGACCACTCTGCTTCAGTTTCCTGGAGTTTTAGTTTTATGTACTGAGGCAATTCACCTATTGAGTCTTTTATTGGAGGGTTTTCAGACGAGAAAGAAAGATTTACATATGCTATTTATTGACTTGGAGAAAGTATACGATAAAATTCCCCAATAGGTGTTTTGGTGGGCTTTAAAAAAGATAGAAGTTCCTTTAAAGTATATTAACATAGTTAAAGATATGTATGAAGGAGTTGTAACGAATGTAAGGATGTTTGAAGGTTTAACTGATAGCTTTCCCATTACCTCGAGATTGCATCAAGGGTCAACACTAAGTCCATTTGTTTTTGCGTTAGTTATGGATGAACTCACTGGACATATCCAAGACAAAGTGCCATGGTGTATGTTATTTGCCAATGATTTAGTCCTAGTTGCTAAAACTAGTCATGATCTTAATGCGAAATTAGAATTATGCATACACAAGAGTCTCTAGGCTTTAAATTGAGTAGATCTAAAATTGAATATATGGAATATAAGTTTAGTAGTCATAGGGAAGCAAGTGCTAGTGTGATTAAGTTGGATGGTGAGGTGGTACAAAAGAGTAGTCATTTTCGATGTTTGGGATCAATTATTTAGAGTGATTCTGAGATAAAAAGGGATGTAAATCGTAGAATTCAAGTAGGATGGGTTAGGTGGCAAAGTGCATTAGGTGTGTTGTGTGATTGCTACATGTTTTTAAAGTTAAAGGCGAAGTTGTATTAAATAACTATAAGGCTTGCATTATTATATGGGACTAAGTGTTGCACCATTAAAAAACAACATGAGAAAAAAATGAGCATAGCTGAAATGAGGATGCATAGATGGATGTGTGGTAAGACAAGAAGAAACAAAGTAAAAAATGAAGAGATTTGAGGAAAATTAAAGGTAGTCCGAATTGAGGAAAAGATGAGAGAGGGCCGTTTGGACATGTGAATCATAGGCCTATCTATGCACTAGTTAGGGGAAATGAGTTTCTAGATTTGGGAGAGACCAAAACTTCTAGAGGTAGATCACAAAAGACGTGCATGCAAGTAATAAGAAATGATATGAGGGTTAAAGAAGTAGATGAAAAGTTTTTTTTTTTTTTTAATAGAAATGAGTGGTGCAAGAAGATGCAAAACTACAACCTAACATGATTCCTTTTTTGGTCTTTCATACAGCCGATCCCAAAGTTATGGGATATAAAGGTTAGTTTGTTGTTGTTGTTAGTTTTACGTATGTTTTGGCATTAATCATTTCATTATCATTTTGTTCTTATTTGAAAATGTAAATTATTTGGTACCTGTATCACTTTTGCAGCTTTCATGGGTCAATCTCTCACGGAACCTAATATTAGCATACCAGAGCTTGGGTGTGGTGTATGGAGACCTGAGCACTTCACCTCTTTATGTTTTCTCAAGCACGTTCATAGGGAAGTTGCAGAATCATCAAAATGAAGAGGCAATATTTGGAGCATTTTCCTTGATTTTTTGGACCCTTACATTTATACCCCTTCTTAAGTATGTGTTTATCGTGCTGAGTGCAGATGATAATGGTGAAGGTGTGGTGAATCATCAAATTTCATGATGGATACTACTCTTTAATAAAAATCAAATTATATCCCTTTGGCTAACCATTTGCAAGTTGATATGTATGAATTCTTGTCAGGTGGCACTTTCGCTCTTTACTCGCTGCTTTGTAGACACGGAAAGTTTAGCTTGCTTCCCAATCAGCAAGCAGCTGATGAAGAGCTGTCAGCCTACAAATATGGGCCGTCAACACAGGCTGTTGATTCTCCATTGAAGAGATTTTTGGAGAAGCATAAAAGGCTAAGGACAGCCCTTCTTGTTGTGGTACTCTTTGGTGCTTCTATGGTCATAGGTGATGGTGTGCTCACTCCAGCAATATCAGGTAGATATTAATATGGGTAACTAAATTTGAATATCATAAATTCCTAGATTATCATCCATCTGGCGGTGGATTATAAAGTTTACTACTTTTTCCTACCTGGAATTTTCTCAAAATATATGTGGCATAAGCAACAATAAGCAAAATCATTGGTTGTAGCTTTTATGACATCAATAAGTGTGGATGAATGTTGTGAGCTTAAGAAGACATTCCCCTGAATAGCTCTGCTGATATTTTTCATATGAACAAGACAAGAGATTCTAATGAATAACTCTGTTGGTATTTTACATCCTAAAGACGCAATTTTACAAGGATTTAATCCTAAACTAGTTGGGGAAGGTTAAACGAATCCTTTTCCTTGAATTTGCTTGGCTGAACCATTTGTAAGATTATTCAATCAGTGTGGCAGCTTTGCACGTTGTGTTTGGATTTACATAACTATGTTGATTAATCTTTTTTGGCCAGATATGTTGATTAATTCAGCGTGCTTACTTCTCATTTGGACATAGTTGACCCCCGGTTTAATTCAGTGTGCCTTTTTAATAACAGTGACTGATTATCAGAAGTACTTTCATGAGCATAGTGGTGCCATTGTAGACTTTCATATTTATTATTTTTGTCAAGTGGTTGCGTGATTCCTCCCATCTGTAGTGTATATTGTTTGTGGTGGATGCTGTTTGGCATGTCCTGATGCTGATATTTCAACTTTTAAGTAAAATTTCCATCCATTTTGTTGCTCTACCTTGTGCCTTTTCGTATGGAACTGTTTGTTTTAATGGTTTCTCTCTCTCCATGGGTAAGGGGTTAAATGTTTTTACATTTGCAGTTCTCTCATCGGCATCCGGGCTACAAGTTACTGAAAATAAATTAACTAATGGTAATTCCACTCTCTAATTTTGTTTTCTTTTCCTCTTTATGACTTTTTTTTTAAACTTTGGGTTCACAATTCCTCTTGATATTTCCTTTTTCCTATAGGGCTTAATAATTGGCTTTATTTTGAACCTAGGCGAACTCCTCTTGCTTGCTTGTGTCATATTGGTGGGCCTATTTGCTCTGCAGCATTTTGGCACGCACAGGGTAGCTTTTATGTTTGCGCCAATTGTGATCATCTGGCTGGTATCAATTTTTTCCATTGGCTTGTACAACATCATATGTTGGAACCCGAAGATTGTTCATGCAGTTTCTCCATATTATATTATCAAGTTCTTTAGAGAGACTGGTAAAGATGGCTGGATTTCTCTTGGGGGGATCCTTCTCTCAATAACTGGTAGGTTTTTTTGCCTCTGGTTATCCACCAAATACATGGTAGCTTTTGTTTTAATTGACTAAGTTGATATAATGGTTACTGATCATGTGCACTTTTTGGGTCTCGCCAGGTACTGAAGCTATGTTTGCAGACCTTGGTCATTTCACTGCCTTATCAATTAGGGTGAGTGTAACTCCTCTTGTTCATATATTTTTTTTTCACTCCTGAAGTGTTATAGTAGATTTTGGGTTGAATGTATGACTTTTATCCCCTTGCCATATAAACCTCATCCTTTTGCCATCTTAAGCTACCTCAGTTGAATTCAATAATGAACTTGTGTTTTAAATGAATTACAAGTTAGAAACTTGACAATTTTCCTGGCTGTGCAGCTTGCATTTGCATTTGTAATATACCCATGTTTGGTTGTACAATACATGGGTCAGGCTGCGTTCTTATCGAGAAACTTCCATTCAATTCCTAACAGTTTTTATGATTCAATTCCTGGTTGGTGCAATCTCATATCAACTGTCTTGCTTCTAAACATTGTTGTAACATTTAAATTCCTGTAATTTTTCCTATTATCCTTGCAGGTCCAGTTTTTTGGCCTGTCTTTGTAATTGCCACCCTTGCAGCTATTGTTGGGAGTCAGGCTGTTATAACTGCCACTTTTTCTATAATCAAACAATGCCATGCCCTTGGATGCTTTCCTCGAGTCAAAGTTGTTCACACCTCAAAACATATATATGGCCAGATCTACATCCCTGAAATAAACTGGATACTCATGATCCTTACTCTTGCCATAACTATTGGATTTCAAGATACAACTTTAATCGGAAATGCTTATGGTAATTCATTCTCTTATAAATGCTCCCTTTCCCCTCAAATGTTCTTGAGAAAAATATGATTAAATAATAATCAAATTTTGTGTCTATATGAAGTATTAAATTACTAGTTCATTTAAAATGGGTATTGTCTTTTGTAGGCAAACCTTTTTTTTTTTTTGGATAGATTTGTAGCCAAACTTTGTCATTTCCTTTCCTTGCTTGTAAGCAAAGCCACTGGAAATGGACTTTGTTACATGCACTTTAGAGTTTGGACTTGGAATGACTAACTAGTATGCTTCTTATGTTCTTCCTTTTCTCTTACACGGGGAAAGTTGATCAATTCCATAATTTAAATGCTGAAAAGAATATCGTAAAGAGGAATATATGTGAAGACTGTCTTCCTTGCCTGTGATGCTGATGTTTCATATTTGGATTTGGTTTTGGTTTCAGGCCTTGCATGCATGGCGGTGATGTTCATTACAACATTTCTCATGGCACTTGTGATAACCTGTGTTTGGCAGAAAAGCATTTTGCTTGCTGCAATGTTCCTTCTGTTCTTCTGGTTTATTGAAGGGGTTTACTTATCAGCAGCACTCATGAAAGTGCCTCAAGGAGGATGGGTGCCTCTTGTGCTGGCAGTCATCTTTATGATGGTTATGTACATTTGGCACTATGGGACTCGCAAAAAGTACAACTTTGATCTGCACAACAAAGTATCATTGAAATGGTTGCTTGGCTTGGGTCCTAGCCTTGGTATTGTCCGTGTGCCTGGAATAGGCCTCATATACTCCGAACTGGTGACAGGAGTCCCTGCAATCTTCTCTCACTTTGTCACAAACCTGCCTGCGTTCCATAAGGTGTTAGTTTTTGTTTGTGTGAAATCAGTTCCTGTCCCATATGTTTCACCAGAAGAACGCTTTCTTATTGGTCGGATTTGCCCCAGGCCATATCAAATGTATAGGTGTATTGTCAGATATGGCTACAAAGATATCCAGCGAGATGATGGGGATTTTGAGAACCAGCTTATACAAAGCATAGCAGAGTTCATCCAGATGGAAGCTGGAGAACCACAATTTTGTAGTTCTGAGAGTTCATCATATGATGGGAGGATGGCTGTTATAAGTACCAAGAGCATCCAATCAAGCTCAAGTTTAATAATTACTGAAATAGAGGATTGCAGTGCTAGCAACTCCATCCAAAGCAGCAAATCCTTAACCCTACAGAGCTTGCGAACTGCTTATGATGATGAGAATCCACCAGTTTGGAGGCGCCATGTGAGATTTCAAGTACCAACAAGTGCCGGTGTGGATATTTCGGTTAGGGAAGAGCTGATGGATTTGATCCAGGCCAAGGAAGCAGGGGTTGCATATATAATGGGTCACTCATATGTGAAGGCCAGGAGAAGTTCATCATTTTTGAAAAAGCTTGTTATTGATATCGGGTATTCATTTCTTAGAAAGAACTGTAGGGGCCCTGCGGTAGCACTAAACATCCCTCACATCAATCTTATTGAAGTTGGAATGATATATTATGTCTAGTCATTTGAGAAGAATCTGTGTGGCTATAGTCAGAGGTAGGTGTTGCCTTTGCGTAGGAACATGAAGGCACATTGCAATCCGAGGGTTCGTGGGTCTATTGGATATAGTTCTTTCACGCGGAAGCTCACCTTTTCCATGTATATAGATAAATGGCATTTTCGGTCATTATTATTATTATTATTATTATTATTCACCTAATAAGTTAATAACATTTCTTTGAGATCTGCGCTTTTAGTATTTTACTACCATTAGGAAGAAGCATGATAAGGAGTATGGTATCAGTCCCTCCAAAGTTCAAATATAACGTGGGGATGTGGGGTTAAACCCGAAACCCTGTCTCTTGTTAAAAAAGAACACACACACACGCCAACCCTTTTAACTCTATATATATATATATATATATGTAAACTTTAAAAGTATTAAAAGTAATTGATTAAAATATTTTTAACAAAATTTTAGTTCTTAAAATATTAAAAGTGAGTGATTGAAAAAAAAAAAAAAACACATCAACCCTTTTAACTCTTATATCTAAATAGATAGATATATAGATATATATATATATATATATATGTGTGTGTGTGTTTAAATTTTAAAACTATTAAAAGTAATTGATTAAAATATCTTTTAACAAAATTTTAATTCTTAAAATATTAAAAGTGAGTTATTGAAATACCTTTAATAAAATTTTAAATAAAATTTAATTTAAATGATTTTTATTATTAAATTATCATTTATGAAAATTTTAATAAATATTAAATTAAATAATATTTTATTATTAATTTTTTTCATATGAATAAAAATATTAATTACTTAGAGTTGATTTCTCATTACTGGCTTACTTAATGAATTAGCTGTTATTCAATAGCATTTTTCTCATGTTTTTGTTGTTTCTTTCTTTCATTGTTATTCTTAGTTAATATGTGAGTAAGACCAGTGCAAAATTTAATTGGGTAAAAAACCTTGACTTGAAATCAAATCGAAAAATTTTAGTCTTGCTTTTGGTTTGATTTTCGTAAGTAAACAAAACACTAAAACAATATAAACATCAATGCAGGATCAAATTTGACACACTTTTAGAAATAATTAAATATGCACATGTGTTTTATTTTTTATTATTATTTTAATGATTTCGTTTTTAATTTTCATTTCATATTAAATTTGTTAAAATTTTAAAAAATAAAAGCATATCCCACAATTAAAATAGAGGTTTGATGAAAAATTACCTTTAAACAAATACTCCTTTAATTATTTGTTCCTACTTTATAAATTTATTTTTATATATAGTTAAATTTATTTAATTTAAACTTTAAAAAATCAAAAATTAGTTAAATTTTTATTAAATTTCTCACTAAATCTTAAAAGATATACATATAATAATATATATATATATCGTACAAGACTTTTTAGTCATATGGTAATATGCTTCTAATTAACATAGATCATTGGGATCAAAGTCAATTAATAATATTGATAGTGAATTTGTTGTTTCTTTCGATACAGGTAAATATATTTTTTTAATATTTAAAAGTGTATTAAAATATTACAACAACTTTTTAAATTAAGAAAATTATCTTAATATATATATATATATAATTTTTATTTATTTATTTAAGTTTAATTTAAATCAACTAAAATTAAAAATAGTGTCTATTTGAAATTAGCTACTTAAAATTTTAAAATTTTAGTTCAAAAAATGTGAAAAGTGATTGATTAAATACTTTTAATAAAATTTTGTAAATTTTAATTTAAATGAATTTTCTTTTTTATTATTAGACTTTTTTTATAATTAATCTCGAAAATGATAAAAATGATTTTTTTTGCCATCAACTAAAAGCGATTGATCAAAATATTCTTAATAAAATTTTAATTCTAAAAATGTTAAAAATAATTAATTAAACTACTATTAGTAAATTTTTTTATAAAATTTAATTTAAATGAACCTTTTTAATTAGACTCGTATTAAGGAACAATATAAGATTTTTCTATTAAATAAAAATATAAATAAAATGGGATCGAAACTTATTAGTTTGCATAACAATAGGACAATTATATGGAGTTTGTTTTTTATTATTGTAAAAACAATTAAACATGTAGTTTACATTAATAAATAAATTCATTCAAAATAATCATAATTAATAAATTCATTAAAGATAATCATAATTAAGTCATTGAAGCATATTTATTTTTTTTTTGTCTTTTTCCTTTTCAATTTTTTGTTTTAATTTATTTGCTAACTATATATGTATGTTAATGATTTTATTAATTATATGTTTTATGAGTTGATCATTTGATAATTTTTTTATATAAATCATTTAATCATTGACAAACATAATTAAATCTTTTTAGTCACTTGAAATGATTTTTTAATATATTTATTTTTATAATTTAACCTAACCTTTATAATTAATTTATCTTTTGTATTTTTTCCTTTAGAATTTTTATAATTGTTATTTTTATGAAAAAAGCTAATATATATCAAATCAAATACAATCAATTGCAAGCACCTTTCATCAACAATAGTACTATGTAATTCATTAAACATTTTGAAAAGTTCAATTGGATTTTTCACTTGTAAAATTAGATAATTTAAAAGGTGATAGAGTTACCAGTAACTCAAAACTAAATTGATATAAGAACTGTGCCACCTTTACTAATTTATATATTAGGATAATTTAATCTTTTTCAATTATATTAAATTGTGCACTTTTCTTTGTCATCAAGATGATTGAAAACATGAATTATTTTAAGTAAAGAATTATTAAGTGAAATAAGATTAATTATTTTTGGTGAATTTTTTTAAGGTGTGACAAATTTTATTAGAACCATATTTTGAATATGTTTATGCTAATTTACATTTTTTTGCCACTGCTAATGTTGCATTCATTCATGAAATTTTATATTGTTAATGTCACGCTTTGAGAGCAAGACGTAACACGATCGTATTACCTTGAAGAAAATTCCAAAGTAATACGAAGCCTTATTTCTTAATCATTCTAAAATTCTTCAATAAAACAATCTACCAAATAAAATTCATATCTTTAATCCAACTGATGATACATCTTTATATATCCAAATATAAACCATATAAAATATAAAACTGACTCTTAAAATCTCATTGGCCAACATATTCTCCGACGATTAAGTAATCTTACCCATTTCATCTACTAGCTTCACACAAGACTAATCAAACTTATCACTTAGTCATCTGTAAAGAAAAAGTAAATGGAGAATGAGCAACCCACAGCTCAGTAAGTATAGGCTCACACACATTACCGGATCAAGCATATTTTCATACATATCATATAGATCATTCAAAACATTCATTAAATCATAATGTCAAAATATTTCAAGATCATCGTTCTGTCAAGCATTTCGTAAATTCATAAATCATTGTAAAATATGTTACTATTCAAATATTATAATCAAACAAAATCATGGATCAATCATTAAAATTCATCATAATTATCTTTCTATACAAATCATGAATCAATCTTTAAAAATCATTGCAAATCATCATCATTATAAATCATCATTATCAATCGTTCATCATTATCTACGGTTACTACTATAACCTGTGACACTGATCGTATCAATAATTTCATCCTCATGATCATTGCTAACTATTATAACGCGCTAGTTAGAGCATTACGCTAACTATTATAACCCATTAGCAGGGCCGTATGATCATGTCTATGCTAACTACTATAACCTATTAGCTAGGGCCGTAGAACTAGTTTTAGTGTTGATGATCCCACTTTTCAAAGATGTAAAAATGTAGCTATCACAAAAATCATTCTTTAAACATAAATCATTTTCTCATTTCATTCATAATCATAATCCATCATTTACATAGCAAAAACACAAAATAATCATATGCTTGATCTTATTTTCATATATCGAAAATAATGAAATAAAATATTCATTCATTTATAAACATATATATATACATAGATTCAAAAACAAGTAAAGTGTGTGAGATTCTACTTACCTCCATTCGATTCCACCACTTAGTTTTTTTCTCAAAATAATTAATGGCCTATCCAAGATCATTTCAACAGATTAGAATTTAATCAACCCTTTTTTAGACCATTTATACAAAAACTAACTAAGTTACACAAAGGGTTAACTTAATTAATTAATATTAGCAGCTTGACCTCTTTTCATTAAAATAATCATATCTTAATATATCCAAATCAGAATTATGTTCTCTTTAATGCGTTAGAAACTAGACTTGATAAGCTTTCTAAGCATATATGGCACACATCGTAATTCCTTGTATATTAATTATAAGAAATTTTGAAATCCATGTCATATACTGCTACCAAACAACCTGTATACCTTCTAATAAAAATTATATATTTATTCACATAAAACTCCAAATTCAATTCCACTTATTTCATTGGAAAGTAGACTCAATAAGGTTTCCAAACATATATGCTTAATCTGTAAATCCTTGTATACAAATTAAGAAAAATTTCGTAATTCAACCCTGATGTTGTTGTCTTACAGCCTGCATATCCTTAAGTTAAAATTAGACAATTTTTCATAGAAAACTCATATTTGACTTTCGTTTATTTCATTAGAAAACTAGATTCAACATGCTTTCCAATGATATATAATAATCACAGCAATAATCTATCCATTAATACAAAATTTTATTTTAATTCATTATTACAGATCATAATATCTCATCCAAAAATAAAATTTCTCTTTCAATCTTTAAAAACTCAAATCCTTACTTTCAACCTTCAAACTCCATTCAATAATCATCAATAAATCTTAAGAACATGAAATAAACAAAACCCAATAATTTACCTAAATAGATCATGAAGATTAATGAAATATTTCATGATTTTTCTTGGTTTTGCTCTCAAAACTTCAACTCCAAATAATAGCAATCAACTTGATATTTCTTTTTAAATAAAAAGAGGGCATGTACTCACCTTTAAGAGATTAACTTGATTGTAGCCTCTGATTGTAAATCTCTAACTTGATTTTTTATATTCTCTAACCCTAAGAAAGATGAGGAATAAGAACTCTATTTCCTAGTTAGGTTTTCTTTTATCTAATACTTCAACCTTTTTTTCTTTTACTAAATAATGTCTTCATAAACTGATAGGCTTTAGTATTAGTCTAACCCAATTATTATTTGAGCTGGGGACCATTTGTGGAGACCCGTACCTAACCTGTGAGGTATTATCTGCTTTGACTCGAAGGTCTCACGATTTTGTCCCACAAAAGATGCCTTGTAAGTTTGGGATTAAGTCTCTACATATATATCATTCTTTATCCACACATCATCCTGATGTGGGATTGTGAGCGTTACAATCTCTCCACCTTTAATGCTTGACGTTACTGTCAAGCTAAGTACATCCACGGGACCAAGATCACACCAGACCATCGTATAGCACTTAGTGACTCTCACGGCTCCATCATGTAGCATTTAGTGACTCTCACAACTGTGGACTGGTGACCGCTTTGATACCATTTATGAAAATCCGCACCAAACCTGCGAGGTATTATTCACTTTGGATCAAAGGTTTCACGATTTTGTCCCACAAAAGGTGCCTCGTAAGTTTGAAATTAAATCTCTACATATATATCATTCCTTATCAACACATCATTCTGATATGAGATTGGAAGCGTTACAGTTAATATTAAAAATGAAATTATTATAAATCGTATAGGCGCCATAAGTTTGTTGTTTTGAGAATTAAAATTTTTTTAAGAAAAAAAATGACAAGTACTAAGGTTAAGAATTTATTTTATTTCATTTTAATTTCTAAAATTATGCATTTTAATATTTTTAAATAATAAAAATTTTCAAATAAAAGAAAATTTAAACTTTCAATTAGTAGAATGTATAATTACATTTAATCAATGGAAACACCAATGAAAGATTATGCCAAGAAAAAAATGAAACGAAAGATTAATTGGTTATGAATAACTCTATCTTCTTCATATGATAAAAAAATTAGTGCTATTTGATATTTCAATGAAAAATATATAAATGTATTTATTTAAAATTTTGTTAGGATTAAAATAAAACTATGTTATTAGAAGAACTATTGTATATTTCTTTATTTTCTCATTATATAAGTTGAATAATATTTACTATTGTATCAAAATTTTTAAGGTTACCATATTAAGTAATATTTGTTCAAAAGTATTAAAATTTATCAAATTAATTATTGTTGTTACATTTAATATAAAAATATTAGATTAAAACAACAAAAATGCCATTGAATTTTACCACTTTACTTAGATAATCCTTTAAAATTTTATTATACCAAAATTAATTTTTAATTTTTAATTTGCACTTAAATAAAACTTTTAAACTTTAATTTTATCAAAATAAGCTCTTAATCTTTAGATTGTACCTAAATTAACCTTTCACATAAATCAAATTTTGGTTTGAAATAAAAGCTTATTTGAATACAAATCAAAGAATAAAATGTTTATTTAGGTACAATAAAAATATAAGAGTTTATTTTAAAAAAAGTGAAATTGTTCAAGGACTTTTTAAATATTTTAGCTAAAATATTATTATAAATTATAATTGAACTAAATTTAAAAGTAATTTAAGGGTGTTCATTAGCAAATTTCATTTGATAAATTTTTATTTAATAATTTTGAAATTTGACTTTTTATAATTTCAAATAGAGTTTTAAACTTAAGATCGAAATGAATTAGGTTAAATCAAGTTTTATTATCTTCTTTTATTCATAATATACTTAATTATTCACTTATGCACCCGATCAAATTTGACTAAATAATTAGTAAATACATCTCTTTGTTTTAAAAACTGGATTTAAATCATCTTAAATCCATAAAAAATGTATAATCAATTACTTATAATTTCAATTTTACTTTAAAAATATTTTTTAAAATTAATTAACCAATTCTACTAGCAATAAAAATGAGACATTAAAGATGCAGAAAAAAGCTTAAATAATTTTTTTTAAAATTGTTACGGAATAAAAATAAGAAATATATGATTAGGCTACTATTTCAATTTCAAAATTTGGTGATGTTCAAGCATTTTGAGTTTTAAATAATTATTAAGTTGTTGATTGTTTAAAATCAATTGAAATCAAGTCAGATTAGTTCATTTATATAATTTTGTGTGTTATATTAATTTTTAATTAAATTAAAATTTTAAATAAGTAAAAAAATTCTATATACTTAATTTGAGTTATGAACAAATTTGAGTTAATTAATCATGTTATTTTTAGCTATCTTTTTATGACATGATAATAAATTTCAAAATAAAATAAGGATAAAACATAATGAAAATTTAAGAATAAAAATCATGAAAATACTAATTATAATTGTAAAAGAAAATTTTTATATCCAAGTATTACAGAGATTAAAAAATATATTTTTTTTTACGGATATCAAAATTCATCCAATTCAATAGTCGAATTAATCAAAATACAAGAAAAACCTATATAAAACTAAAAATACATAAAATAAATCATTTTTTATAAGTTGTTAAATTTTTTAATTTAATAGTTTGATATTTAAATATTTTGTTAAATAATTTTATTTAGTTTGTTTTATGTATAAAATCTAAAAAATTAAAAATATAATTTAATTTAAATGTATTTTATTATTCTGTTAATAAAAAATTAATTTAATCAATCGAATTAAATTTAATTAATTAATTTTTAAAATTAATAAATTTGATTTGATTAATAAAATAAAATAAACTAATTTGAGAAATTGATATTAGACAAAGTGATTCAAAATCAATCAAATCAATAGAACGAACATTCTAATTGATGTAACAATAAAAATTTTAAAAAATAATTTTATTAACATTATAATATCATGTAACACTTAATAACTAAGATATTATTATCATATTAATATACATTACTGACTAATAGATGACTCATAAAAAAATGTTATTGTTTAAATATTAATAATTAAATTAAAAATTTTAAAAGTTTAATAATATTTTTAAAATATATTTGAGTGATCGATGTTTTAATTAACCCATAACCAAAATTGAAACCGCATCGAAATCGAAACCAAAACCGTGTCACTGTGTTAGGCATAACATTCACAGGGTAGGGCATTGGTCATTGGGTATGGGGTAAAAGTGTATCTGTATGGGATCGGGTTAAATTCAGATTATGTTTATGTTTAATATTTATAATTTATACATTTGTTAAATTCGATTTAACGAAACTTTTGAGTTTTGAAATTTTTTAAAATTTGATTTAAATTAAAAAAATATATGTTAAGCTCATTCATTAAATTTAATTTATAATAAAAAATTAAAAAATATAATTAAATTAAATTTAATCAAATTATATTTAATTCATATATATAAATTAAAAATAAAAATTATACATGTAAAAATTAAAGTTATATATATAATTTTTGTTTTTAATTTTTATACATTTATGAACTAATTTATATATAAATATTTACATAAATAAAAACAAAAAATTATATATATATATATATATATGAATTTAAATGAATTGGATCTACTCGAATTTTAAAGCTTTTATTTAAAATTCGATTTTAAGGGAATTTAAAAATTATACTTAAATCTATTTAATGGATTTTAATTTATTGTACGGATAAGAAACTTTTAGGCCTGGAATGGGGGTACTTTGAAATACTGTCTGCTCTCAGCTCTCTGTTAGTCAGGCAAAGAGTGGAATTTTTTGTTTCTGGGAAGTCGAAACCCAAAGGAAGGCGAAACATGAGCTTTCGAGACGTTCCAAGTGGTGGTCGGGGTCGGCCCTCCTCATCTTCATCATCGATGGCGTCCAAGAGCCCCTCACAAGCGGTGGCAGCCGGTATCTTCCAGATTAACACCGCCGTTGCTGCATTCCGTCGCCTTATGGATGCCATCGGCACAGCCAAGGACACTCCTGATCAACGCCAAAAGCTGTATTTTTTTTCATCTTATCTTATATACTGATAGTAACAGATTAAAGATGCATTCTTCTTCTTCCAGCAAAATAATTTCTGACAAAGTTGCAAATGAAATGATCGACAGGCACAGTACCAGGCAAAGGATTCTGCAATTAGTGAAGGAAACTTCCGCTAAGCTCAAGGCTTTGAGTGAATCCGATCATGACCCTACTGTCGATGTATCTTTCTTTTCTCGTTAGGTTTTGCTTGGGAGGAAGGATGAAAAGAGGTAAGGATGGAAATTTTGTTAATCTAGTGGTTAAATTTATAACCACTTGCTTCATTTGTAGGTTAACCATTAGATTAATAATCTTTCCATCCTTCCTACCAAGCAAAGCCTAAACTTTTTTCTTTTCCAAGTACCCTTTTTACATGTTCAATTCATTCCAGAATTTAGTTTGAGTAAATAGTAAAGACTCATCAAATTTCGCGTTCAGCCAAGTAAGAAGATAGAAGATGCAAAGCTTGCTAGGGATTTTCAGAACACACTGCAAGAATTTCAGAAAGTTCAGCAGTTGGCCTCTGAACGCGAGTCTACTTACTCTCCTGCTGCTCTTCCACCCTCCTTGCCCACAAAGTATCGCTCTTTTACATTTGGCATCCCCTATTTTCTTTTTTTTTTTTGTGGCCTGTTACAGATTGGATGCTTTGCCCTCTGGATGCAGCTCTGGCTCCATTGATTCTTGGGCACCTACTCTGCCTCAAGAGAAACAACCTTTTCTTATGGAACAGAGAAGGTGAATACATGCTTTCCCTTTTTTGTCACTTTTCTTCTACTTAGGATGCTACATCACTGTCAATGTCATGGATCAAACAGCTTCAGTTGCATCCATGAATGCACGTGATATTGGCTCCCTCTTTTCTTGATATCCATTGTTCTCAAACACTTTTTGACTCCTATATGCGTAACTATGTTTTGGGTGAAAGAGGTTTGGTTAAATTTCACTAAAATTTTTAAATTATTAATTTCTAAATATTTAGACAGCATTCCACGACATTGTGCCATCATTTGTTGTTTTTGTTGCAAAGCGTTGCAAAAGCATTTTTTTTTATGGTTCATTTACTCTAAGAAAATGTGCAGACAAGAGGCAGTTTTGCTGGATAATGAAATTGCCTTCAATGAAGCTATGATTGAGGAAAGAGAACAGGGTATCAGAGAAGTAGAGGAGCAAATAGGACAAGTAAATGAAATATTCAAGGACCTTGCTGTTCTTGTCCATGAGCAGGGTATGGTCGTTGGTAAGATGCTAAATACCCTTGAGATAGATTAAATTCATTTTTGCGTCTTTATTTGCATGCCAAAATATAGCTACCTGCTTTTTCTTTTTTTATTTAATTATATGATAATTGATTTCATGTGACAGATGACATTTCATCAAATATTGATTCTTCCTCTGCTGCAACGATCGAGACTAGAGTTCAACTAGCTAAGGCTTCCAAAAATGTGAAATCCCAAACCTCATTGGTATGCAGTACACTGTTGACTTCTAGAATTTTATTGAACATGAAATTCTTTGTATTTGTAGTTGAAATTTTGCTGAGCAAATACAATGTGCAAAGATTGTTTCAACCTTCAGATCCATTCACTGTGTGCTTGCTTTGATGATAGAGTATGAATTGCAAATAAACTTGAATAACAAATAAAGAGGAAGAAGATAATGGACAGGTACTACTGTCACAAGAAAGGAGGCATAGTGATTCTGAGGTGCATGAATTACTTATGTTAAAGACTTCTAATTGCTGCATGTAAGAGTCTGGTCAATGCTCATGATATAAGACATTTAGATAGAAGAGGAAGGCAGGGAGCATAAGCGAGAAATTAGAGGACAAAATGACCAATTCCAGATTCATTTTTGTCAATGGTCTATTACAGTTGAGAAAATATTTAATGTGATTCCATACGTTTGGATGGATGTTATAGAAATCGTAGGTTTGACGTGCAACTGATCTATATGTCCACAAATAAATAATATTGAATTTAAGGAAGATACTGCTGGCTAGTTCATAGCTTTGCTGTTGTTTAACTGGCAATATTAAATGAACCCATAGCTTTAGTCCCTGGTATGCAAAGTTCTTTTTAAAACTCTATCTACTTACACATATAGGTAGTGGGGAGGCATATTCACAACATTGCCAATCCTTATGAAAGCCTTCCAAGACAAAGATCATATTCAAACTATTATTCTGAAAGTTGCACATTGATGAAAAGTCCCATGCACAATGGGCTGTAGCAAAGGAATCATATGCTCCTTAGTCCTTCCTACATTAAGCTCTCAAAGATGTAAAAATGCAGGTTTTTGAGATAGCATTCTGCGGTGTTTTTAATCTATTTGAAATATTTATATCATGACTATCGTGTATCCCTAGCATAATGCTTTTTAAGTGTTATATGATCTAATAACCATTCCACTTGTTTCCCTAATTTTTGTATCTCATCTTGATATCTTGTTTCTTATCGTGGCTTGGCAGTGCTGGTGGGTGCTGGTAATTTTTGTGTTGGTGCTGGTAATCTTTCTCCTTGTTCTTATTATTTAGTGTCCAAGTGCTTTTATGAAATTATGGCAGGCAATACAGGAAATATGTTTTTTTTTTTTGGTTGATGTGAATTTCAGGGTTTACGTTGTGTTTGGTCCAGTTTTGTGCTCAAGTAAAGGTGGGTGCTTGAGAATATTTGTGATTTTGACATAAAAAATGGTTGAGAATTATGGCAAAAATACTTGGAACCAAACTCTGATGGAAAACTATCTTGATTCATCAACTCATGAGTATTATTAAATCAAAACATTTGACCTTTCCCATATTACAGCGTAAAGGATGAGTCAATCAAATATTAAATAGGAATGGCTCTGTTTCAAAATATTGTTGAATAGGATTATTCTCTGCAGACACAAACCTAATTAAAATAGCAAAACAAAGGTTTAAGGTTCTACCTCATTTTCAACTGAGTTATGCTTTAGTAAAGAAAAGGAAAGGAAGACAGCATCACAAGAAACAGGGGATACCCAATGAAAAACGTAATAAGCTCCAGAAATCTCAGTAGCTTGCCTCTTTCCCATTGTGGAAAGGGAACTTCTTTTATATATTTATTTAAGGATCTTCATCCTCTTCTCTGTAACTTGAGCAAGCTGTCTCAAATGAATTTTTGGAACTCTGAAGATTATGTTATGTTCAAAACTCCGTCCACCACCTATAACGTGATGAATTTCGATATCTATGTTACAAATATGAATGTGATGGAACCACGGTTTAATCTTTAAGAGTTGAAGTTTAGTGTAAAGTAAATGCTCTAATTTTTTTAATAAATTACTTTTAGAAAAAAAAAAAAGCAGAGTTAACATGAGTTAATTTGAAGTAATTCGGTATTAAAAAGAATGCGCAACATCACATGGTCTTGCTTTTTTTTTAGTGGAATTAACATAATAATGTTGATGCTAAAAGAATCGATTTTGTCCATTAATTTTTTTTTTTTTAAAAAGGAATTACTTCTGAAAATGTTCCAAAATCCAAATAATGGGGCACATTACACGCTGCCGAGTTGTAAGCCCAAGTTGAGATGCGGGCTTCAGAAAAAACAGTTGAAACCAAGATCAAGCAGATGTGCATGCTTCGACCGAGGCTTCAGAATACTGGGCTGTGTAAAAGTACAAACAGTTGCCAAACAAGCCTAATTTGATATGCGAGCTTCACAATAGTCGAACACCAAACAAGAAAAAGAACAGATGAGAATTTGTGTTTGCAAGTTGCAGCTACTTCGTTCATCCTCCCAAAATCAAAATCAAAATCAGCAAACCACTCTTCCGACTTGCCCTTTGCTTTGTGCCTGATTTCTTCCATTCGATTACTGTTTACTTCCGTCATCGGGGCGCACAACTAATTTGTAAGAAAATGGCAGGCCTAATATACCAGCTATTCGCGTCATCCACGCTTCTCTCTCTCGGTCTCTACCACCTCATCTGCACCACCCGTAACTTCCTCAAATTCCCACAGTCCTACTCCGCCAAGCCTTTCCACCCTTTTCCCTTCTCTTCCAATCTCCGCCTCAAACACCTTCCTCTCTATTTTCTCATTCTCTGCCTTTTCATCGCCTTTCTTCACCAATCCTTCACCTCCTTCGACCCTGATCCTCTCCTCAAGGGCCGCACCCCTGTCCACCGCTTTACCACCCTTCACTCCGCCGCCGTCTTGTTTCTCTTCTTCATCCTTTCTCTTTCCCTTCTCCTCTCGGAATCCTCTTCCCTCCTTCCCCTCCCCACTGATCTCTTCTTCGCCTTTGCCTCTGCTTTTTTCTTTCTCCAGTATTCTGTCTCCACCGCTGCTGCATCGGTCCAGACATCTGATCTCCAAGCCAAATGCGATTCGTTGTCGGCCCGCATCTCCTCTTTGGCTTCCTTGATGTGTCTGATTCTGGCTTGCTACCCGAAGCTTTTTGTAGCGGAGGCGGCTTTGGGGGCGGCGCTATGCTTGCAGGGGCTGTGGGAGCTGCAGACAGGGCTTTCCCTCTACGTAGAGGCGTTTATACCAGAAGGGTGCCATAAATTGCTGGATGTTGTGAGCGGAGTGGAGGGGTCCACCAAGTGCGACCTTGACGAGTCCAGGCTGAGGGCTGTGGCCATTCTGGATCTGGTGTTTGTGGTTCATGTCATTCTTGTGGTTATCATTGTGATGCTCACTTACGCCGTTGTTTCTAAGGCTGTTGGAATTAGGAGACTGGGCTCCTACGAGGCCTTGCCTACCAATTCTGCTGATTCTAATCATATTCAGATGAAGACTTTAACAGGCACCCAAGCCTAAGCCTAACGCTAATCTTTTTTCTTTTGTTTTTTCTTTCTTCCTCTGGGCTCTTCTTTTTTTTTTTTAATCTGTCACTTGGATTTACGTGGCATTCATTTTAAGAATATCAAAGTTTTTATCTTCATTGGACACTCTGTAACCTGTTGCTACATTACGAATTTTGTGTAAACAAGTTGTTTCCTTCTTTCTCTACTTTATGAGCTTACTGGCAGATTATTATCTTCAATTCATTTCTTAGTCTCTCTGTTGTTAAATTCTCCATTCAGTTATGGTGGTCTGGCAAATACAGAAGCTCTTTATCCGTTGAACTTTGGTCATTGGGTCCAAAATATTGAGTTTACTACTTTTGTGAGAAAGTCTATTGGTTGAATGGAAATTAAATCAGTCTAATATGTTTGATTGCATACAGAGCTTGCTGAAAGTAGGAAACTTCTTACTCTTTTTTTCGTTTTACATTCATTTTGTATTTCTGATTATCACTAAAGTAATAGAGCATCATTTCTGAGATTACAGTTTCAAACATGGCATCTTACAATGACTGACCCCAGAAGTGAAGTTCTTTTGATGCTTCGTCAACTTTTTCCCGCCTGGTATTAGGGTGGTCGGGGGGTGGTGTAATTGAGAGGCTGATTGTGCATTCTTGAAACAATGGTAACAATGGCTAAAAGTCATTCTCTCTTTATGTTAGGGCCATTTTGTGATTTATTATGTTTAACTATTTGGGCTTCCCGTGCTGTTGTGAGGTTGCCTATGCTTTTAAACAAAGCACCAGCAGAAAGACTGAGTTTTAATAAGGAAAAAAAATTGGGTGCTGATGGCAGGAGTTATGTAGCATGAGATTTATGCATATATATAACTGGAAATAATTTTTTAGTATTTTTTTATGAGATTTGGTAAATAGAATCTGTGCCTGCTTATAGAGAACAGGGGAAGTAGAGTTCTAGGATTGGTGACTGGGTTTATATCCAAGGTTGAGTTATCATCTGTGGAAAAATGTTTGGAATTTGGAAATGCATGAAGAGTTTTAAGAAGTAGCTCAACACATCAAATTTTGGCTTGTTTAAATTTCTAATTGTTCTTTATCTTTCAATCACATGTTCTCAGTGTTTTTGCAGTTATGCTTGTGAATCTCACTGACTGTATGTCTTTTGCTTTGTATGTCTTCCTCAATTTGGTCGAAATTATAATGTAAGTAATGAATTTACTTATAACAGCAGATTGTGATTATCTGTCTTTATATGCGTCGCTCTTTATTTCTGATACTGTTAATTATTTTCTTTTTACAATATTATTGTTAATTATGTTTTAGTTCGAGTAGCATTTATCAGGAATGATTTCCTCTTTTGCATGTTACTCGAGGCTGTTCTCGACATCAATCCTTGATCATTTCAATGCTTAAGAGATTGCGGTGCTATAATACACCTGTGATATAAAAACGGCTTCGAAGATTTTCCAAGTGAAGACCGGAGGTTTTTTTTTTTTTTCTAAAATTTCTGCCGGGTGCCACAGTGACATTTAGCTTGTGCTTGAATCATAGATGTATGCTAGCGCTCATAGAATGAAACGTATGAATTATTCTTTGTCATTGGATGTCAAACATTACTTATAGCTTGTTAACTTAGATATTTATTTTAGTATAATTTGAGTCAATATATCACTGTAATCTTATGCCAACAGCTTGTTAAGGAAAAAGGAAAACGAAGGAAAGAATAGAAGAGGCCGAGGAGGAGTATCTTTCCTTGGTGCCATAAGAGTAATCGATCAGATTAATGTTGATTTGAAGTGCTCCCGTGCGGGGGAATATAATAACAAGTTCTAAATCATGAAGAGGGCGAGGTTGTCTATTTCATTTCAGCTCCTGTTTGTGATAGGATGACATGATATGAAGGAGGCGTGTTGTTTCCTACAAGCGTCAATCATAGCTTCTGTTGGCTTCTTATCTCATTTGTAACCTCACAAGCTCACTATTGACCATTCACTAAGAACAAGAGATCAGACTGAAGCTTTCTGAACAATTTCTCACGTTAGATATAACAATTCCTTTCAGTTGAATAGGGGAAAAAACAGGACTTTGGATTTCGTTGGCACGATGAAAACTGTAAGGTAGGGTACTAGGCAGCAATTAACAAAATTTCATCCAGTTTCCACTAGTTTGTTGTGAAATATTTGTGGAATTCACGTGGATAAGGAGGGACTTTCCGTGGCTTTTTAATTTGCGTGAATCTTTCTTGCGCCAATATAAACGCTTCGAGGGCATAAACAACCCTTTCCTTACCATGGAAATTGGGAGGCAGAAAGGGTCCGTGGAAGGGTTAAACAGAAGGACCCAATATGGAGCGTGGTGTTGTTGAAGAGCTGTTTTAATTTAGGGACTCGATATCTTCCATGCTTTCTCTCCTTCATAGGCTTGTCTCTCGTCTGTTGTACAAGAGATCAAAGAGAAAATAAGGATGCCTATGGTGAGAGAGTTTGGTTCTCTTCTCTATTTTCGTATTAAGTCGGCTCAACTCTCTGCTATACCTTGACTACCAGCAGGACTCAGGTAAGCTGTTGAGCCTTGGTTCCAAACCCGACTGTATTTAACGCAGGTTTAAGGAAAAAAAAGAAAGAAAGAGAAAAATGACAGATCATCTGGATTCTTTCTGACTGAAGGGCTATTGCATAATTAGCCTCAATGATGGCCTTTCTGTTGGTATGTCTAAATAAACATGAAATGCCCAAATTTGAATTTTGACTTACAGCTAAACATAGAATGCCCAAATTTCATAATTTGCCTCGGCCCTCTGGTTCAGAAGTCCTGCAAGGCCGGTGTAGCTCTTCCAAAACTCGGGTCTTCGACCTTAAAAGACTAACCAGCAAAAGGAAAAATGATACTCTGAACTAAAAGTTTTCTAACTTTTGAAAGGAATTAAGAGTTACTAAATTTCGAATCTATATGGGACTAAGCAAACTGGTTGTGGGCTTATTGGAGTCGACGCCAAAGATGTTGACAGCATGACGTCTTTCTTCTTTTCTTTTTTTCAATAACGAGACGTTTTATTTTATCCTTGGATCCAAGCTCTGTTGGGATATACAGGATTCATCTCAGGTAACTTCTGGGGACTGTATATGTAAGTTGCAGACATATTTAGATTTTTCTGCTCTATTGGATTGCATCTTTTGGGTGTTTTTGATGTTGGGAAGTTTCGTAAGGATTAAGACTTTTCTGCTAAATGCACTTTAGTTACGTTCAGAGTTGCCACTTGTTTTCAGTTAGGCCTGAAACCTTCATCAACCTAGTAATTTAAAGGTTTGTCCGAAGTTTGTCAAAAAAATTTTCATGGAATCCAGCTTCATAGAAATTAAAGTAATTTCCTGTAAGGATCTGAAAGCATTCAACTTCTTCCAGAAACTCTCAGTCTATGCCCTAGTTTCTTTCGCCACTGAGGATGACAAGAAAGTGATTCAGAAGCAGCAGCAGAGGACACCGACTGACAGAGAAGGGAATGGAAATCCCGAGTGGAACCACACAATAAGGTTTGAAGTGAGCAAGACCTTGTTTCAGGATTGCGATAACGTCTTTATTCACTTTGAGCTGCGCCATGAAGGAGTCATGTTTGGAGACAAAACTATTGGAGTAGTTCATGTGCTATTCAAGGATCTGATCCAAGAGTCTAATGGAGTTGTTAGATTTGTGACTTACGAGGTCCGGACTACGGATGGCAAATCCAATGGAGTATTGAATTTCTCTTTTATGGTAAGTGGAAACAATCAAGGTTTACGGACGGACTCCCCAGCGAGCCAGATAGCTGGCTATCCAGTATTTCATCATCATCATTCTCCTGAAACTCAATTTTGTTTATCAGAAGTTCATAGCGAATCGCCAAAAGTCCACTATCCATCTCTAGAATTAGAAAATATGTTCCAGGGACCTCAGCTTCACACTTCATCATCTGGAACTCAAGATCCGTTCCAAGAAACTTATTGTCTGCCACAAACTGCTTACTATCAGCTCTCGCCACCGCCACCGCCACCTCCCCCTCCCCCTGCACCCATGGCACATGGCCCTTGTTACCACCCTCCTCCTCCAGGGCCCAATCCTTGGGGCCCCAGCCCTTATTTGGGTGCTCATGGTTACAGCACACATGGGTCCCAGATGGGCTCGGCTAACCTACCCTTCGAGATGTGGCCAAGCGGTTGGCAAGCTGGGGGAAACCACTCGTCATCCTGTGGGAATGGCAGGTGAGGTCTCCTTTAGGAGATTCTAGAATATGTTTGAACTTTGAATTGCTATCACTGAGCTGTTAATGTTTTTTTCTTTTTTCCTGATGGAAAAGAAAATATGTATTTTCTTATTAAATAATATAGCCTCACTGCTCAGAAAATATTATTATATATGTATTTCTAGTTCATACACTTTAGAACCATCGAAAACAAGCTGATTTTAGTCGACGCTATATATTATTTATAATTAAAGCAGAAAAAGCTCTTGTCCAAGTTGTGCAATTTGTAAATTAAATAAAAAAAAGATTGTGCAATTTGAAGGAATTTGATATTGCACCCACCACATATTTTTATTTCATAATCTGCTGAGTGCTATGCAAGCCTGAGGAAAAATTACTAATTAATATTATATTATATTCCTTCTGTTTCATTTGTTTCATTTTTTATGTCAAAATTATGTTTTTTTAATATCTAAAATTTTTACTGTTTATATTTTAAAATTATGCTTAAGATTTTTTTTATTTTTTGATATAAAAAATATATATAGCAGGAGATGAAAGCTGAGCCCTGATCTTGTAATCAATTCTCATGCATTTCTTTCAAGAATAACAATTGCAATGCTTTCGGAATCTGTTGCTTCTGAGGTACTAACATTTGATGAAGGAAATGAATTGTGATTAATGCATGGTTGTGGCGTTGAAACCCGAAGATTGATAAACAATTAAATTTGTGAGCAATGTTGTAATCTTCAATGGAACCTTAAAGTGCGGTAAGGAAGGTTCAAATCTTCCTCACTGTGTTGTTTCTCATCTCTCGATACACAAATTAAAAAAAAAATAAAGACTTTAGAAATTTTATCTTTTTTAGCAGTATTAATTCACCGAAAACAAACCCATTTTTTTATTAGAAAAGACCGAAGGTTATTAATGTTGGAAAATCGACATACATGTATAATACCTATACATAAAAAAGTAAGTTTAAAAGAAGAATAAAAATACATAAATATATTTGTTTCGATTTAATCCAAAATAATTTGCTCCAAATCTAATCCATTAATAAATAAATTTTTACAAATATGAGATTTTTGAAATGAGAAAAATCATCAAAAATTCTTTATTCAAAACTTAACTCAAAATTCAATTACACAATTTTAATAGCCTATTTACTTAGCTATTTTTTTGATGTCTAATTATCCGATATTATCAAACTAAAACCAAAACATTTTATTTATAAAAGTGAAATCCCTTATATTTTTACTGAACTTTCTGTGTGGGATACAAGATAAATTCTCAACTTTTATAACTTTACTCAACTTTTGATATAAAATTAAGAGATTTAAAACAAATCTCAACAAATTTTTCATTGACTTGAATCTTCAAACACTTTAATAGTATTTACAAAGTTGACATGCTTGCCCTTCTTATTTTCCTTCGTCATAGAAATCTCAACAATTAAGCTTCTATCAAGCATGTACAAGTGATTTTTGATTTTATTCTCTTATAGAATCATACTACCATTCTTGTACACTTTGCACCAATTATTTCATCCATAGTATGTATATCCACAAGAAGCTAACTCACCCAAAACAATCAAATTGTATCTATAACTTGGTATAAACTTTACATGATGAAATGTCTAAACAAAACCATTATGAGATCTCAGACGAACGCTCTCAATGCCTTGAATTTGTACCTTTTCATTGTTGGCAACTATAATATTCTCATACTTCTAATTTCTTATAATTTTATAAAACAACTCCTATCATTGCAGACATAGATTGTAACGATTGAATCAAAACCTAACCTTTATCACCTTTCAAATTCAGAGTTTCATCCACATAAGTCATCAAAAGGACTTCATTATCATCATATATAACAACAACATTATTACTTTTTTTTCATCCCATTTTTTCTCATCATTCACCCTTTTAAAAGTAGTCACATCTCTTTTCAACTTCTTGACATGTTTCTTATCACCACAATAATAACATTCCACATCATTGTAATTTCTGTCTTTTCATTTGGAGCTCATTTTTAATCTATCAACCTTCTATTGAGTTCTTTCTTGATCTCTTGATCCATTAACTTCTATTGAGTCCTCTCTCGATCATAACCACAGTTAGTGTACTCCTTCTAAGTGATGAGTTTTGTATTCCCATAAACCTATCGTTCTCACATAATCGAGTAATCACATCATCTAATTTCAAACTAGACATACTTACTAACAAAATCTAAACTAGAAGTCTATAGAACTTAGGCAAAGATGACAACAAAATTAAAGCATTTTCTTCATCTTCTAACTCATCAATAGAAATAGCCAACAATTGAGAAACTAACATATTAAACTCATTCAAGTGATTATGAAAACTTGTACTTTTTTTCATTTTCAAAGAGTATAGATACATTTTTAAACATAATTTGTTAGTCAATGACTTCAATGCATAAATAATCTTAAGCTTATTTTATAAACTCTTTAAAGTACTTTCAGTCAATATATTGTACTTTACTTTTGAAGCTAGTGCCAATCTATTAGTACTAATAGCTTTCTTTTGAATTCTATTTTAATTACTATAAGACATTTTCCTTAGACTTACTACTTTTTAATGCTTGATCTAATCTTTGTTGTACTAACAGATCTTGAATTGTACTATCATAACATAAAATTATCTTTTCTATCAAATAAAAGAATCTCAAACTTGAGCATAAGCATATTAGACATATATTTTTTAGATATTTTAAAATACTTGCATTGTCTTCACGATTTTCTGGGCTTGTTTCTCCTCTTTCCACATCTCAAAATTCGTTTTGATACCACTTGTTGAAAAACCAATACAAACGCGCAGCATCTATTCACAAAATAGCAAGCTCAAAATAAGAATAAGAATACACATATATATTTGTTTCGGTCCAACCTAAATCGCCTATTCCAAACTCAATCCACTTACAAATAAATCTTTACAACTAACACTCCTTACATTTATACAAAAAATCTTTTTCAAAGATCTTTTAAAAAATCTTAAGATGTTTAACGAGAAGAAACACCCTAATGTTATAACTTTGATAAAAAAAAATTTATAATTTTATAAGAAAGTGGTAAAAAAGAGTACGACATTCTTTATTGGCCTAAATCTCTATACTGGCACACATAAAATTCTTGGATCTTTATGAATGACTAATAAGAATGTAGAATTGTCATAAGAATTCATGGATTTCATCCTAATCACTAGACAAGTGATACACACTTATTGAGAACATTATTTAATAAATAATATGTATGTTTGTTGATGGAACTTGTTTATGTGTTTAGCATGCTATGAGAGACTTGTGTATGTGAATTCAATTATTGTATGTTATTGATTGAAAAGTAACCTTAAAGTTAGTGAGAGTACTAAGGTATTAATTAATAAGTTACTTCAGAATAATAAATTTTGCATAATGAAATTTTGATTGTGAATAAGTCTCTACAATGGCATTCATAAAATTCTTGGATCTCTGTGGATGGCTAATAAGAATGCGAAACTGTCATAAGAATTTATGGATTCCATCTTAATCACTAGACAAGTGATGCACACTTATTGAGAACATAGTTTAATAAATAATACGTATGTTTATTGATGGAACTTGTTTATGTGTTTAACATGCTATGTGAGACTTGTCTATATGAATTCAATTATTGTATGTTATTAATTGAAAGTAACCTTATAGTTAGTGGGAGTTCTAAGGTATTAATTAATAAGTTACTTTAGAATAATAAATTTTATACAATGAAACAGAATAAGTGATGATTAAACACATTAAAAATGAAAATTTGATTGTAAACATATTGACTTATTGGTTTCATTTTTATGTGAATGATTGTCATTACTTTATTTATGATTATGGCAAAATAGATGTGTGTAACACTAGGCATTAATTAGTGCATGGGTCTCTCAATATTGAATTATCCTTTAATAAGACTTTTGTATTTAAGTATATGATTACTGAATAGGGATAATTATGAAATTTGAAATATGAAAATCGAGTATATGTTAAAAGAACAAAAGGTTTTTAAAATTCTAAGCATTGTCTTAGTGGAGCTTTAGTATAGAAATATGTCCTAACATAAAAGAGACCAAGGTTTGTGAAGCCTAGATAAAGAAAACTCCATTACTCACATTACATTGCTAAGCTATATGGAGAATGATATTATGTGTGAATTAAGCTAGCATGATATTGCTAAAAAATATGTGGAGTGCCTTGATAACAAAATTTGTTTGAAAAAATGTTTATCACACTCTAAAAAATGAACAAGAGGTTTAAGTTGTAATTCAATCTTGCCATATAATTGAAAGCACATGAAAGTGCACCTGACCCACAATGTGAGTTTAAAGACTCTTAATGATAATTCTTGTCATTTTTAATTAAAAAAATATTGTATAAGAAGCATCTGAACCTAGTACTAATGTGTATATAGCATATATATGTTCAAAGGAAGCTATAGGCTTTAAGCGCAGGCCATATAATAGGAACAAGGAAAAAACTCCTAAAAGATCAAAAAATAGTCAAAGTGGCAAAAAGAATGATCCCAAGGCTCGATCTAAGAATAACAAAACTAAAGTTAAGTGCATTAACTATGGTAATGATAGTTATTTTACTTGTGAATGTAATAAGACAAAAAATACTTAAGGGCCATAAACCATATAACGTGAAACATGAGCAAAATATATTTATGTAGAAAACAATCAAAGGATTAAAATAAAGGGGTTGGCGCCTACAAGTTAAATGTGTATGGTGAAAAAACTCTCATTCTACATAATGTCTTGTTTGCTCTTGATATTTAAAAGAATTTAGTTTTTGTCACTATTCTTCATTATCTAAGATTTGTTATGAATTTTAATAACATTGATATGATTTTATTTTAGAAAATAAATTAGAATGGATTTGGATGTTTGTTAAATAATTTTTTTATGCTAATATTAATGTGAATGTGTGGCATGATAGATTTGGTCATATGGGTTAACAAATAATGGATAGATTCACAAAAGAAGCATTACAAAGCCCTACATAATAAGGTTAATCAATCATTATGTGTAAACTATCTATCATGGAAACTAACAAAAAAAATCATTTGATAAAGGAACAAGATTTGAAGTTTCATTGCAATTGATACATTCCAACATATTTGTCCCAATATATATAAGAGCACATAGTGAATGTCAATATTTCATCACATACATTGATGATAATATACGTTTTTGGCCATATAAAAATAAGATATGGTATTCAACCATATAGAAAAATAATATGAAAAAGATGAAATGTGGATTTTCCATTTTTCAAAAATTCACATACATTGATGAGAAACAAGAGAAGGATGAATATGTTCATCCAAATTAAGTATGAGAAATCTACTACATGTGGGGCTATGTGAGAAGTCACAAAGAGAACAAGAAAGAAAAAGAGATATCAGTATAAAGAAGAAAATTCTTCGAGAAATCTCATGCTTTGGTGTTTAAAGACTTACGTTGTGGATAATGGATAATGGATAATGGATAATTTTTGAATGCGTAATCATGTTCCTGACTAGTTAATCAAGTCAACATTGTTTTTGCAACACTTATGCAACAATGCTTTCGTTGTGCCTTCGTAAATCAAGTAAGTTTTTTGTATTATTTGTGATATATGATCACGTTTAATATATTATTAAAATATCTTTTACATATATATAAATATATATTTAATAAATAATAAAATATATTCTTTTATATATCTAGAGAAGGGTTGAGGTAAAACATTTCAAATCCATTCCTGACTTGACCTAAAATTGTTCAAAGATGTAAAACTTAATTAAATTCTTATTTAAAAAAAAAATCATATTGATTGGATAGTACCAAATTGAAACCTATTGGATATAAGTTGTTTTGTCATCCCTATATTTATTAAGCTTTTCTTTACAAAATTTATTTAATAAAAAATTTTTAAAAATAAAAAAATGATTAAAAAAGAAGCAAAATAAGGTGACCCATAACTTTATTAAATTAAAATATTAAATAATATTTTAAATAAAATACATATATAAATATAAAATTAATTAAATAGTAAAATATTATATACATTTATGCTAGGACCTGCATAACACAAAAAATCTTCCTCTTATTCGAGCTCGATTTAAAAGAGAAAAAAACTAAACCTAATTATTCCAAATAAAAATAATGTGCATTAATTAGATTAGGTGAATCAAAACCCATGAGATACGAGTTATTTTTTTATCTCTATTTCAATTAAAATTTTTATTACAAAATTTATTTAATAAGAAAAGTTTTAAAAAATTTTAAAAAACCTAAAAAATCAAAATCTTTAAAAAAAAAAAAAATGAAAAAAAAGGAGGGATGTGCCATGTGAACACCTAAGACGAGACAAAACAACTTAAATCTGTCTCTAATTCAACCCCATTTTCAAAAAAAAAAAAAAACTTAACCTAGTCTTGATTTCTTAAAAAAAAACGCACATACGTTGGATCGATATGAATTAAAATCAATTGAATACAAATTATTTTATCATCCTTATTTTCATTAATTTTTTTTTTTACAAAATTTATTTTATAAAAAAATAAAATTTTAAAAACTAAATAAAAAGTAAAAAAAAATAAAAATAACAAAAATTAAAAAAAGTAAAGTTTTGAAGGAAGGGAAGGGTGCCACATGGCACATGGACACCCTTTCCTTATTCCATTCTCTATAAAATTAATTATATAAACTATAACTACATTGTGCTTCGTTGTGTGAATATTTTTTATTCTTAAGTTATTTTTTAAATATAAGAGAAGTAAATTTTTATATCAAATTTTAATGGATAACAACATGTAGACAAATATAAGTGTATTTATTTTAATATAAATTATAGTTTAATTATATATAAATGTAATTTTTCTTAAAGTAAGGTATTAAATAATATCTTTATTAATATAATACATATAAATATAAATTAAATAAATAATAAAATATACTATTATATATATATATATCTCTTGAGGAGAGTTAGGACAAAGCATCCTAAATACGATCTCGATTTGATTCAAATTTTTCAAATAGGTAAAACTTAACACGATTCTTATTTTAAAAAACAACTACATCGATTGACTAGTGACAAATCGAAATTTATTGAATATATGTTATTTTATTTTCCCTACATCCATTGATTTTTTTACAAAATTTATTTAATAAATAAAATTTTAAAAAATAACAAAAAAAATCGAATGAGATATCACGCAAATTTATTAAATTAAGATATTAAATAATATATATTTTTAATAATATATAAATATAAAATTAAATAAATAATAATATATATTTTTATATATACTAAGACCAATGCATATCATTAAAAACCATACTATGGTCTGAACTTGATTTAAGAAAAATTTAACTCAATTATTTCGAAATAAAAAAAAATGCTCTAATTGGATTGGGGTTAATCAAAACGTATTAGATATAGGTTATTTTATCATATTTATTTCAATTAACTTTTTATTATAAAATTTATTGTAAAAAAAGTTTTTAAGAAAAAAGAAAAAAAAAGTTAAAAAAGCTTTAAAAAATTAAAAATGTGCCACGTGAACACTTGAGACATGACAAAATATTTTAAATCCATTTTCCATCCGATCTTGTTTTCAAAAAAAAAAAAAATTCGATTCAATCTTGATTTTAGAAAAAATATTTATGTTAAATCGGCACGAATTAAAATTAATCGAATATATATTATTTTATCATCCTTAACTTTATTAATTTAGTGAAAAAATTTATTTAATAAAAAAATTAAAAATAAGTTAAAAAAATTAAAAATAAATTTAATAAAAATACAAAAATAGTATTATTGATATTTCATCATATTTTCTACAAAAGGCAATAGCATGACATAAAAAAATTAAATAAAACAAAAGAAAAGAGCAATACTGAATTAGCATCTAGGCAAGCTATTCTTTCTCAACTCTCTTCAGCCTTTGCTTTTGTTGTGATGTGGTTTCGAATTAATCCAGTATCAAGTTCAAGCTCCAATTGATTTAAAAATTTGAGGCTTGAAGTGCGATCCAAATTTAATTAAGTTTATTTATTATATGTAAATTTAATTTATAATAATTTAAACAATTTAAGGTTGATTGATTAAATTTCTGAATCTTTTAAATTAAAATTTTAAAATTTTAAAATTATTTTAAATTATTATTTAAATAATTTGAACTCATTACAGAAACAATTTTAGGCTAAATTTGATTGGATAATAAACGAAACAAATTTAAATATTTATCAAATTAAATTTAGGTTACTTCCGAATAACTTAAAATTTTTTTTGGTAAGCACTAAAGTTAAAAGCAGAAGTCAAGTAGTCTATGGTTGTTTCTGTCATTAGAACGAGAATTAGGACACCCTCACAATCCACAAATCCACGATCAATAAATTAAGCTAAATCCTAAATTAAATTCCATATATACAAGTACTACTAGTAATATTTAAAGAACCGCTTTACGTCACTGCGCACAGTAAGAAATCTTATATATATATATATATATATATATATCATTTGATAATTTTTTTTCATCTCAAATTGTTTGATGTTATTGATTTTCATAAAAATTTTTAAAAAATTATTTTGAATGTATTTAATATAAAATTTTAAATTTTTTAATAGAATTAAAATTTAATAATTTTTAATATAAAAAATAAAAATTTTAAATGTTAGAAAAACATAATTTTGAGATATTAAAAAATAAAACGTAAAAAATATATTCTACGATGTAAATACTGACAATGTTCGAGAGTAAGAGTAGCCTGCATGAAAAAATAAAAAATTAATCTTGACGTGTGCTTTTGCCTTTTGGGCAATGTAGCAACGGACTAATTAAGGGGGTGGGCAAAAGCCCATGATTGAGCAACAGCTCGTTGTTGTGGTAAGTCCTTAATTGTCCTCGCACCGACGAAAAGCTTCCCAGTTAGCGAATCTTTCGCTTACTTTCTCGGTATAGGTGAAAATCAAACAAATCTTAGAGGAGAAGCCAGCTGCCAGCTCTTCCCCACTAGTGTAACAAAAACAAATTCTATTGGAACCTACCACTTCCTGTCACAACTTTCAGCTGCGAAAGCCACCTAACCATCTTCAAACCTGTGTTATGGAGCCACTTGTCCTTAGCTTTTCACTTTTTACTTTCACTTTACTTTCATGGCTTTTGTTGTCTTTTTCTTTTCCTTAGCATCCACTCTTTCTCTCTCCGGTGCTCTCTGTTTCCTCACAAGCCACAGCAAAATCCAATCAAATTAAAAGCCAAGGCATCGTCCATTAACCATTAATATATAATTCCTTCTTGATCTCCGCTCGGTGCCAAAACACTTCTTTCCTTCTCAACGGTACAATTGCCAGTATACTCCGATTGACTTCCCTGTATCTCGTCCCTTAATTACTTCAGCTATCCCTCCTATCACAGTTTCTCTCACAGCAAGATTAATTTTGTTTTTTGTTTTCAACAGCGTAGTCATCTTAATCATTATTTTCTTTCCAAGGGAAGTCTAGGAATAGTATTTCAGCTTGCGAAAATGAGGAACAAAGCATCAGGATTCTTGAAGCAGATAATAACAGCTTTAACCGCAATGGCCAAGGCCAAAACCCTGGCTTTCAAGAGCAAAACAAAAGCCATAAAGACTCGCCTTGTCATATTTTCCTTGCTTCAAAACAAGAAGCTTTTGATGAGCTCCATCTCCCAGAAGCTGAACGCCTTGATGGGGCAGAATGACAAAAACTACAAAGAATTAGAAGACGATGCTGTTGGTATACTTGGAGATCAGCAAAGCCAAAGCCAAGAAATCTTACTTTACAATAGTAATAATGCTATGTGCAGGCTCCCAAGTGCATGTGCAACACAGACAGAGACGGAGCCGCAGCTGCAGCTGCAACTGCAACTGCAAGCGAAAGGGGAGTATGATGAAGAAGATGAGGAGGAGATGGAAGACAAGTACCCAGATCTCACTCACTCACTTTCCGACTTGGAAGAAATGGAGTTTGAGCATCCAGGCGGGTCAGTGATAGATTTATTGAAGAACTCAAAAGAAGACAAAGGGGAGGAGTTCAGGCTAGAAGACGAGATAGACATAGTAGCTGACTTGTTCATAAGGAGGTTCCATCGTCAAATGAAGATGCAGAAGCAGCAGTCATTGAAGAGACATCAGGAAATGTTGGAAAGGAGCGTCTAGCTATGTATGAGCGTAGGAGTGTGCTTTTAATTTTATACGAGGAGGAAGATCTGACAGCAAAGTTTTTGGTTGCTGTACATGGTTTAGCTAGATTAAGGCCACTGCATCCATCTAGACATATTGAACTCGCCTGCAAAATAGCGGATTGGCGTGGCCTGGCCCCAATGAGAATATAGACAAGTACAACTATATATGAACGTACCATGTCAGCTCTTTGAGTTTTCTCTTTTTAACGAAAAGAAAATCAATGCATTCTGCTTTATAGATTTCGTAGAAATGAATGCAAAAGGATAAATAAGAGTTATTAACATAAATTGTACTACTAAGTAAAGAAAAACATATTTGGCATTTGCTTTAAATTTTTTGGTGCGAAGGGGAACTATCATAGCTGATAAATTAAAAGAGGTTCAATACAGAATACACCCTGCACCATCAGCACTAATCAGGGGCTTAAGAAAGTCGGTGGTACCTGATACATCACGTAAAAGGGTTCACAACATAGAAAATTGCATGGATTCCTAATACCAGCGCATCTGTTGCCTTCCCTAAACACGTGCAAGATCTTCTGACAGCTAAAATCTTGCGACAACTTCCTGCAATCATAAACCAAAGTTTGCAAGAGCAAAACAGGGTTAAGTCTAGATTTACTATTGATCATAGTAATAATAGCAACAGCGTCGAGCTCAATTTCCAGCCTAGTGATATGAAGATGTTTCGCTAGGATAACATCTCTAGGCGCCCATAGTTCAGCTAAAATGTTTGTCCCACACCCAATGAATCTGGATAAGCTTGGATCCATTTTCCTTCATGGTTTCTGATTAAAGCTCCTGCACCTGATCTTCAGGAATTACCCAGCTAGGACCAATCGGTGTTCAGTTTAAACCATCTCTCAGCAGGGGGTTCCATTTGATAGGCATAGTACGGTATGAGTATGCCTATGGACATCCCAGTTCATGGCAAAGAATTCCAGTGCTTTCTCCACGGCCTTACGAACGACATCAATATTGGTTCCATTACCCTTAAAGACTAAGGTTTTTTCAAGCCAAATCTCCCACAATAGATGCGTAAATAATAGACCCCAAGGGATGCCATGGTGACTTGAGCGATGATTTGTTTGTGGCGTTCTTTTTTATCCAGTCCTTGAGTGTCCTATTGGGCGGCCATTGAATAACACCAGTCTGTTCCACCCAAATCTGCTTTGTCCATGGGCAGTCCATGAAGAGGCGGTCCATGCTTTCAGGTTCTTAGTTACTAAAGACACATATTTTGGAGGTTCAATCCCCTCCGGACTACGCACTCTTTAGTGTGAAGAATTCCATGCATGCATTCGCAAAGGAAATACTGGAGTTTGAGAAGGATTTTTGGTTTCCAAATCCATTCCCATCCCGAATCATAAGCTGATTTAATAGTGAAGTGGCCACTATAGGATGCAGTCCAGTAGACTACATCTTGTCACAGCCCAAAAATCTGTGTAGGCACTGTCCGTATAGAATCCATAACACCAGTGGGCAGAAAAAAGGATATTGGGACATCTCCTTGAAGGTGGAAGGTAGTGAGGGCATCACTCGGCTCGCTTTCATCCCTCCGCGAAAAGGCCCCTGAATTTTCTCTAGTGGTCTCTGACCCAACCCATTTGTCATACCAGAACTTGGCATTTGAACCATCCCGGATAATCCATCTCAACCATTTCTCAAGAATAGAACCCGACCATCGCATTGCTTTCCATGTCACTGAGGTTCAACCATGAGAGTTACTAGTAGTTGTCCGGATCAGGTATTTCGCATGAAAGGTTTTTATCTATAATGCCTCCCTTTGATAAACAATCGTCAGTTTAATTTGGTTAATTGGGCTTGGTTTAGCTGGTTTCCATTAATCCCAAACCATCATTCTCATGTTCTTTGTAACCTCCGTCCAATTCAAAAGGTGGATTTTATGCTTTTGCTCAGTATTAGCCCATAAAGAGCTCCTGTTAATCAGGTCGAGTTCATTACAAATGCTGGTTCGGAGAGCCCGGCATTGCATTTAATAGTAGGTATGATCTCCAAAACAGGCTGGCTTTCTGCCCTTTTAGTTTAGCGCGAACTTTACCCACAATGAACATGAAATCCTATTTACTCACCCTACTCTTATGAACGGGAAAGCCCAAATATCTCCCTAAGTCTTCAGTTTCTCGTATCTGCAAATAGTTAACAATCTCGTGTTTCCTGTTCTGGTTCGTGTTAGGCAAGAAGAAGACTCTTGATTTTTCGAGGCTCACCTTCTGACCTAACTCTTAGCAGAACATATTTAAGACTTCCCTCATTGTTTCTGCTGTTTGCTTGTCCGCCCCAACAAAAAGGATAATATCATCACCAAAGACAATATGGGAGAAAGCCAGGCCATTTTTTGATGCTCTACTTGGGAACCATCTATGATCCTCATACGCTTACTGGATTTGGAGGTTAAGGAACTCTCTATGCACATGATAAACAAGTATGGGGAAAAGGATCCATTGTATCCGAACTGTAGGAGCTCAGCTTCAGTGTTTGAGTCCTATACAAGATCTAAATTCTGTTAATCTAAGTTATACATCGAGGACAAAAAGGAGATAAGAGTCTAAGTTATACATCGAGGACAAAAAGGAGATAAAATAGAAGAGGCAGGCCTGGTAGGGAGGGGCGTTGGGGGATTGAAACTGAATGTTCCAGTAATTTCGAAGAAAAAAGGAGTTACTTCCGATGTCTGCATAGCACTAACTGTACGTGAAATTTCCATCAGCTGTTGCTCAATTTTAGCTTTCCATTTCACCAAATCCTTCAACATTTCCTGTCAAAGAGGAGATTGCAAATTAGTCCTTCACTGAGATAAATGCAGTGGGGAGTACACTCACTTGACATTCACACATCCACAGACAGTTGTCCACATGCACAACTATAGATATTTACATGTATCTATTAGGTTACATAAGCATCTCTTAATATTAAAAAAATAAATTAAATTCTTGTTTGACATCACCTGAAACAGAAGCAATGAATTATCAAGATCTAACTTTGAATTGGCAGTAACAGAAGAATCTTCTGCTAGCGCTGCCAATATTTTTCAGCAAATACATTAAAGAAATTGAAATGGAAATTGCCAAGGCAACGGAAATTGATGCGGACTTAGACTTGGCTTTATGTTTGCAAGTCTGTTGTTTTCTTGAATTCCAAACACTGGCTGTTGAGAGCAAGATTTTAGTAAAGAAATTAAGATCAAAAGAGGCATATATGAAGTTATATTGAACTCTCGATCGATGGAAGTTTTATGGCGCAGAGTATTGCTAGGAAAAGACAGAGGTAGAAATTATTTATATGGGTAAATTTTTGAAGAACTTTACAATAGCGGAACTTTGCAATTGGTCAATTTGAATGATTATGATGACAACTAGTTTAATGCGGAGAAGTGATTCAAACCTTCACTTTTCCTGCAGCTTCCTTGATTTGTTCAATTGTGAAAATGGTGAAGAAGTCAGCAACTTTTACTGCATTGTGACTGCGTATGCAGCAACTACGCTAACAGGTGGAGCCAAGAGCAGATCAGATGCTGGAAGAGAACTTAAAGGGTTGGTAAAGTTCTTTGTAGCATTAAGTTATAATTTGAGACAAACCAAAAACAATGAAGCTTGCTGGAGATTGATGGACTTTCCAATTAATTATAGAGAAACATCTGTCCAAAGGCTTTTGATACATTTACTAGGGAGACAAATTATTGCATTAAACGATAATGATAACCTTTTTGATGTCTTTTAAAGGCTGGGAGTAAAAAGAACAATATTTACAGAATGGACGGAAACAAACAAAAAGTTTGAAAATGCTAGATCTCTTACTTATGCAGAATTTCCAACTAAGTGGGTTTGGCACTATACCAATTAACTATGGTCAGAGAGAAAAAGTGGATAATCTATTGACAGAATATCTTTTGTTCACCATACTGCCAATGAATTATATTAACTTCGTTTACTTTTTAATGTCATAAAAGGTGCAACAAGTTATGAAGATTTAAGAACAATTGATGGAGTTAGATATGATAGTTTCCTACTTACATGTAATGCTTTTGGCTTGCCAGGACATGATAAAGAATGGGAATATGCAATGGTACAAGCTTCTCAATGGGCAACAGCTTAAGAAATGAGACAACTATTCCTAACATTGATAATGTTCTATGAGGTAAGTGATCGATTAAGCTTATTAGAAAACAACCTGAAACTAACGTTTGAGGATATTGAATACCTTCTTCGAAAATCTTTTCAAATGCCTAATTCTCAGGTTCCAGATGATTACCTTAAAGAACAAGTTCTAATTGCTTTAGAGACCCTTTTTAATAGGAATTGTTCCTCATTGGTTGAGTACAGTTTACCAATGCCATCACAATCCTCTATATTAAATTTCAGTGATCGATTAATACTAGAAGAGCTTAGCCATTGTTTGCCTGAACTATAATCAGAGTATGAAGAATTGCTAGGTAACTTAAATGAAGAGCAGTGATATATACATGATGTAGTTATGCAATTAGTAAACAATAATGAAGGAAAAATGTTTTTTGTTTACGGACATGGTGGAACAAGAAAAAGCTATTTATGAAGAACAATTAGTTCGGGTATTCACGCAAAATGTGATATTGTTCTTGTTGTCGTTTCATCAGGTATTGCATTTTTATTGTTATATGGAAGAAGGACAGCCCATTCTAGGTTCACAATTTCTTTGACAAATGATACAACTTCAACCTGTGCTATTAATAAAGGATACAGCTTGTAAGATTAGTAAAGGCCAGTAAATTAATCATTTGGGATAAAGCTCTAATAATGCATAGACAGTATTTTGAAGCATTAGATAGATCACTAAAGAATATTATATCTGACATTGATCCTAAAAATGCTTCAAAACCTTTTGGCGGTAAAACAATTGTGCTTGGTGGTGATTTCAGGCAAGTTTTACCAGTAATGAAAATTGGCTCATAATAGAACATTGTTAATGCTAGCATTAGCAAATCAAATTTGTGGAACAATTATATAGTATTCTGGTTGAGAGTCAACATGAGGCTTCTCAGAGAAACAATTGATGATGAAAAACGAAAGAACATAGCTAATTTTGCTAAATGGTTGCTTGATATAGGCAATGGGACGACCAAAGTTTCAAATAAAAAACATGAATACATGTCTGATGAGATAGAAATACCTAAAAAACTCTTAGTTTCTTATATAAATGATCCAATCCAGGCTATATGTTCTACCATTTATGACAGCTTCTTGACTAGTTATGCTAATGACCAATCCAAGCTATATGTTATACCATTTATGATAGCTTCTTGACTAGTTATGCTAATGACACATACCTTAAACAAAGAGTTGTTATTACACCATACAATGAGACTATTGACATAATTAACAAGCATGTTTTGTCTTGGTTGCTTGGAGAATTAAAAACTTTTCTCTGTTTTGATTTGATATCTTTAGAATGCAGCTACACAACAAATGACGATTTGCTATACCCACTTGAATTCCTTAATTCATTAACTTTTCTTGGTATTCCAAATCATGAACTTAGTTTGAAAAAAAGTTCAATTATCATGCTTTTACAAAATATCAATTAGAGTTTAGGCCTTTGTAATATAACTAGACTTATAGTCACACAGTTAGCTAGCAATGTCATTGAAAGTAGAATCATTAATGGCAGCAACATAGAGGAAAAAGTTTTCATTCTAAGAATAGTAATGATAGCTAAAGAGCAAAAATGGTCATTTGTTTTCAAAAGAAAACAATTCCCTATTAGATTGATATATGCTATGACTATCAATAAAAATCAAAGGCAAATATTAGATTTTGTTGGACTATACTTACCTAAACCTATTTTCAATAATAAACAGTTTTATGTTGCACTCTAAAAAATTACTTATAAAAAAACTTAAAATTTTGATTGAACATGAAGTGGAATGCAATAGAAATAAAACAAACAAAAGTTGTCTATAATGAAATTCTTGAAAATTTATTACAAGTATAAATGTTATTAGTTATCATACGAAAATGTTTTAAAAATTGATGTAGTTTATGATTCATGAAATTTTTTATATGTAAATAATATCTGAAAACAATTTTAAGTTCATGATTGAATAGCTATTTTAACACTCTAACTGATAGAAGCTCTTATAATTTTTTGTTTAACAGGTTTCTTAATAGAAGTGCATAATAGAAAACTATTTTTATATCAGTATACTAGCAACACATGTATATAAAATGAAATCTTTGAAGATTTGTTACAGGTATAAATGTTATTAGTTTTATAATAACTATTGTTACAATCTAACTTATAAATGATACATGTACTGATGCATATAACTATAACGTAGGTTATCAGAAGAATGGCATACCTCTTAATCTCTAAATTTAACAACAAAACCCAAAAATATATGATTAAGGGCAAATACTCAAGATATGGAAGTCAATCAACCTAAAAGCAAACAACTTCCTTATTGGTCATGACTTCCTTACAATCGATGAGCAGGTAAATTATTAACTATTTGTTTTTTTTTATCATAACTATGACCATTTGTTAAATCACTTCCTATTAAAATCTAATAAAAAACCAAAACATATCTTTGAATGTTTGCAAACTGATCTATACTGTGTTCTTTATGTATTAGTAATTACATCTTGAATTAAATTTAGATTAGACTTAACAGAAACATAGCAATATCTTAATCGTTAAAGATTTAATTTCAAGCAGCTAAGTTGCATCATCATTTCAAATATAGCTAACTAATGCACTATTGTAATGAAACTTTCCATTCTTAAACAGAACAATGCCATTCAAGGAATCATAAAACCAGCTAACATGCCAACATATGAAAAAATTCTTAAGAAATATGAAGTTTTCCTAATTTCCAACTTTTACATCAGTCAAAGAAAAAAAAACTATAATGTGGTTCCCAATCTTTACACAATTAATTTTGTTAGAACCACAAAGGTAGTGAAGTCAACCAAGATACCTACTGTTTTCCTTGCATACCATTACAATTTTGCCAACGTTAACAAGTTGGAGGCCAAAAATAAAAAATATGAAGTACTATTAGGTAATTTTCTAAAAACACCAAAAATATATATTACTATTATGATAATCCAATTGATTCCATGTAAAACCATTTATTTTTCAAATACAGATGTAATTGGTATTGTCATCAGCATTGGGAAAGTTGGAAAAACCTTTGTTGAAGACAAATCAGAGGAAGTTGAAAAAAGGAACCTTGAAATTAAAATCTCAAAGTACATCTCTTTAAAATGTTTTGTTAACTATAACATAGTTTGCTTAATATGATTGATTGTCACATTTATTTGATAGGAATGATATCATTTGGGTGACATTTTAGGGAGAGTTTGCAAACCAACTTTCTGATGAATAATTTGTAGGTAATCAAGAAAGCCATATCAAACTCTTTGCATCAATGATTGTAACAAAGTTCATGGGTAAGTATGTTTCATCACTATCTTTAACAAATTAATCTAAAACATTATCAAACTATTTTTTAGTCTAATCCTAATTAATATGTAATACAAGCTAGATATCCATTTCAACTTGCTTAGCTTCAAGAATCATAACTGATCCTAATATTCCCGAAGCAGTTGAATTAAAGAACAAGTTCATTACACATATCCATAAATTATATTTAGTTTACAAAAAAGTTATTGCATTGTTTAGACTATATTTGAAACAAAACCAACAGGTGCATCAGTTTAAGAAATAAATAGTAGCTTTTACAACTCAACATTCAATGACTTTCACAGAAAAATGAGAAAAGAAAGAACAGAAAAAAATTGAAGAATTACTACAACTAGAATTGACTGCAGCAATGGTAAATTATTTTGTCTGATAGCCATGACAAATGGAAACCCTTTTGCACTTCTTAAACCATTAAAAGAATTAAAGAACACAAAAAAGATTTTTTAGATTTCCTTCACAAGGCATGCCATTGAAAAATCAGAACCTCAATACTCCATTAGCATTATTTTCCAACCTAATGAAACTGGAACAAAAGAACCCATTCTGATGCTGCCACTTGCAAAGTCTTCACAAAATAAAGATAAAGATTTATTGCTTAAAGATGCATCCGATTCAACAACAGACATTGCCATTCCAATTGATTTGTTTAGTGAGGATTCACTAGCTAAGAAACCAAGAACAAGGTTAGTTATCATTAAACCATTTAATTTGAAAAAAAAAATTAATACAATAATGCTCTTTATTGTTTTGTTAAATAGGAAAGGCAAGGCACCTGCTTAAAATAAACATTTAATGAGAAGGTAAGAACAACATCTTACTGATATACTATCATTAAATAGGCAATATACATAACATGACTAATACATTCAAACAACTTAAGTTCAATTAATTATATGGATATGTTGCATTCATTTTCAGGAAGAAGATCTTCAGTGATAACCTTCAATTTGTTTGCTTTTCAAGTTTGCCAACCAGATTTGAAAGAGAAAAAGAAAGGGAGGGAAGGAAAGATGGCCTTTTAAGAAGGGAAAAACTTATACAAAATTCATGAAGTTGTTTTTTTTTTTTAATTAATTATCTTTATTATGTTATAGACTTGAATGATTATGTAAATTATATTAAAGATTGTTAAACTTTATTGTTTATGTTTTAAAAAAAACTTTATCCTACAAAAATATATTCATACAAGTTTGTTAAAAATAAGTACTTGATCTTTTTACATAAAATTTTAACTATTACGAATGATATAATATAATAAAACTAAATACCATAATATCGCATTCATAGTTATTTTGTGTGTGTGTGTATATATATATATATATATAGACATATATTGTCCAATTTTTTTATTAATGACTTCGTTTCAAAATCCAAACCACCAAGCTTTTTCTGTAAATTAAATCTAGTGTGTATACTAATGCTCTGTGGATATTATAGATTATTATATAGACTCCTTGAGGAATTTTAGGAATTTACGATCCGAGAATGGGTAGCGCAATTGGGCTATAGAAGAAAATGTAATTCGGCCCTTGTTAGCATGGGCTCAGTAGTTTTTACACTACAAAACAGAAATAAATAAATCCATTAGGTTGGCAGTAGTTTATGTGTGGGTTTGACGAGGCTGGCCAGTTCTCCTGTCTGTCTTCCTGATTTGGTTTGTTCCAATTCCTGATGGTAAGTTTCCAAGGCGCAGAGTGCAGACTCCAGAAGAGGAGAAAGGCTGAGCCCCCTAATCTCCATAGTTGAAAGCTGAAAAACAGGCCTTGTCAGAATCCCTTTATTTTGGTACGCGCGTTTCTTCCTTCTTTACTTCTTAATAATACTAGAATATGTTTTCATTTTTTTTTGGAAATAAATTTCTAGCCTTTAGCTTGCGAACATCTTACATCTTGTCAATCTTGATTCGTATATTTCCGCATAATCCTCAACCCATAACTTATTTAATTTATTTTGCCTTTATCAAATTATTGATTTTGATGTTAATTACTTATTAAATACTAATAATATTAATATAAGAATAAAAAATGTTGAATTCTATCCTGTACATTATTGCTCAAGATTGATTGAGGAAACACGATTATGGGCAATGGCTGCTTAATCATTTACCATGCAGATTGTACAAGTCGCCCTTCCTTTTTTTTTTTGTAGTTGTTGTTGTATTTGTACTTCATTTCACTATTACTATACATGCCTCCACATTTTCTGTTACACATCTTTCTTCAGTTTTCATTTTAATGTTTTATATTAATAAATTCTTTATAATCTTCTTTGATGTGGAATTGCCATTTGCAAATGTCTTTGATTTTTTGTTTTGCGTTTTTGCAAACATTTCATTGGGTTTTAAGAATCCATATCTGCTCTTCGCAAACAGCTGACTGCAATTTTCTTCTTTTTTCTTCTACCTTACACCATGTTTCAAGATTCAAATTCCATCAATTAGGTCTTTTTCATCTACTTAAATCATGGAGGATGGAAATGGGAATGGTCCTTGCAAAAGTTTAGCCGTACAAAAAGATGTTTATCAAGGGATCGGTAATTATACTCCACTTTTGACTTGATAAATTATTTTTCTGTTGATTCTTGCTGCATATTTCTAGCACGTGGGCAACCTTATTTTGCTTTGTAGAGCTTCACTTCTTCAGCTTATTTTTTGTTTATTGTCTGTAATTGTAATTAAGGGGTCATTTAGGATTGTTGCCATTTTTTTGTTTTATGTTTTATGTTTTCAGAAATTTTTGTTTTGTTTTATTTTCAATTTATTTAAATTTAATATGTTTGGTTATTATGTATTTGTTGCAGTAATTTTAAAACAATAGTACATAAGTCAAAGTGGTTGGAACTTTTAATTAGGAGAGTTGTAAGGGTTTAATTTTTTGTGCTTACAATTTTCATTCAATTTTGACATTTTCTACTTATTTTTTTAATGTAGCCACATGTCACTGTTTATCCGTTTGGTTGAAAACATCAAATTTTTGCTTCAAACAATTTCCAAATTTTGTTTTTGTTTTATTTTATTTTATTTTGAAAACCGAAACATGGCCACCAAACGCAATTTTTGTTATAGTTTAAAAAAATGAAAACAAAAACGTCCCAAATATACCCTAAACTATCCATTACTGTTTTTTATTATGTTTCATCATTGGTTTTGTGTTACCTGTTCCTTGTTTGTTCTGTTTGCAAACCTTCAGTTTTGCATGTTGAGTGACCTTTTTCATTGTAAGAATTGATTGGTTACGGACGTTTCATGTCCCTTTTTTTTTTTGCTTTTTCTGGTTTGCTTCTTGGAACTGTAAGCTCAACTTATCTGTTTACCACATTGAATTTTCCATCTATGATGCAGATAATGACATTAAAAAGAATTCTACAGACCAGAGAGACGCTCTGTTGGAGGAACCTAAATGTGTTATTTGTGGGCGCTATGGTGAGTATATATGTGATGAGACAGATGATGATATATGTAGCTTGGAATGTAAACAAACTCTACTATTCAGGGTTGCTAACTCCGTGGTGCCAGTTGGCCCCTCATCTATTCAAAGATTACCTGCTACTGATGAGTGCTTTTATGTTAGAGATTCTGTTGATAAATCAGGGTTTCCATCTTTAACTTGTGATCAAGCAGAATTGCTTAGAAAGAAACTTGAAATCTATGTAAAAGGAGATGTGATTCCTGCTCCAGTATTGGCATTTTCTTCCTGTAGTCTTCCTCAGAAACTCCTACAAAATATGGAAACTGCAGGATATGGCATGCCAACACCAGTCCAGATGCAAGTAATCCCAGCTGCCTTGAATGGCAAAAGCCTGCTTGTTTCAGCTGACACGGGCTCAGGGAAAACTGCTTCCTTTCTGATTCCTATTATTTCTGTTTGTGCAAATTTTGTCCTTAACAACTTCTCAAATCACAGAAAGCCATTAGCAGTGGTTTTAACACCAACTAGGGAACTATGTATCCAAGTTGAGGACCAAGCCAAGACACTTGGAAAAGGTTTGCCATTCAAAACTGCACTTGTGGTTGGTGGTGATCCCATGGCTAGACAACTCTATCGAATTCAGCAAGGAGTGGAACTAATTGTTGGAACACCAGGCAGGCTTATTGATCTTTTAACAAAGCATGATATTGATCTAAATGATGTACAGATATTTGGTTTGGATGAAGTAGACTGCATGCTGCAAAGGGGCTTCCGGGACCAGGTGATGCAGATTTTTAGGGCTTTATCAAAACCCCAGGTACTGATGTATTCTGCAACAATTTCACAAGATATAGAAAAAATAGCAAGTTCTATGGCAACAGATATTATTACTGTTTCTATTGGCAAGCCTAACAGGCCAAGTAAGGCTGTGAAGCAGCTAGCTATCTGGGTTGAGTCAAAGCAAAAAAAGCAAAAGCTTTTTGACATATTAAGGAGCAAACATTTTACGCCACCTGTTGTGATCTATGTGGGTTCCAGAGCTGGGGCAGATCTCCTATCCAATGCAATTACCGTCACCACAGGAATTAAAGCTTTGTCAATACATGGGGAGAAGTCCATGAAGGAAAGGAGGGAGATATTGAGATTGTTTTTAGTTGGAGAAGTTTCAGTAGTTGTGTCCACTGGAATTTTGGGTCGTGGAATTGAACTTTTAGGTGTGAGACAGGTCATAGTGTTCGATATGCCCAGTTCCATTAAGGAGTATGTCCATCAGATTGGTAGGGCATCTAGACTAGGGGAGGAGGGTATGGCAATTGTTTTCGTGAATGAGGAGGATAAGAATTTGCTTCCAGAGTTGGTTGATATTTTAAAATCTTCTGGAGCAGTTATTCCTCGGGAACTTTTTAATTCACGGTATACAGTTGTTTCTTTTCCATCAGGCAAGCGTTCTAAGAAAAGAAAGTATGGTTGCTGAAGTTCTGCGCCTTTATTTGTTGGCCTAATTTTCAGTTGAGAACCTTGGAAGTATTTAGTGGGGACCAACCATCATCACAGTTTGTCAAAGAAGCCAAAAATGCAAAAACTTTTGTTTTGAACTAATTGTGAGCATCATCTGTTAAATTCTGTACGAGTAGGTTTGATAGTTTGAAATAGTTGATAAAATATGCTCCTCAAGTGAGGACAGGTGTGTAACAGCACATTGTTACTTCAACCCGAATGAATGGTATTGCATCAAGTTGGATCTTGTTTGTGCAATGCTAAACTAAGTGGTATGTCTGTCGTCAGTTGAGTAACGTTCCGACAGAGGATCAGTGAGATTAAAAATTGAAAATCCAAACAATAGGCATTCGTATGTTGTACTACTGACTGGTGCAATGGCATAGTCATTGCTCCGTGTTTACTTATTGTTACCAATGGCGTGAAATAATTTACTTGCTGGATCCTATATTTGATCATAGGCTTAAGTATACATGTGTGGTGGACTGGAAGGAAGGCATGGGTTCTTTGTAGACATAATGTCCATAGAAGGAAAGTTGTAGGCTTTTGAGATCATCGGGATGTTCACCTGGTATTTCCTTTCTTTTTTCTTTCGTTATATATCTTTTAATTTTTAATTTTCTTTTTATTTTATCGGTTTTTACTTTTTTATTTTAGATTTTTTTCTATTTCTATTTCTTTTTCATTTTTATTTTCATTTTTTATTTATTTTCATTTTCATTTTTTAAGTCTTTGATTTTTTATTTTCTTATTTTTATTTTTATTTACCTTTTAATTTTTTAAGATAAATTATGTAAGAAAAAGTCAATAAAGATATGATGATAGAACAAGCCATATCTAATTTTTTTTTTAAAAGATAAATTATGTAAAAAAAAATCAATGAAAATGGTGGGTTCGAATTGCTCCAATCAAATAGCTACGTTTTTTTAAAATTTGGGACCTGATCAAAGGTTTTTTTTTTTTTTTTTTTCTTAAATAGAGATTGGATCGAAGGTTGATTTATGATATTTCAACTTGTCCCAAATATATATATAAATATATATGGTGCTTTGCCTCAACATGAGTATATATAAAATATATATTTTATTATTTAATTTTATTTATATATGTATTATATTAATAAAATTATTATTATTACTTTAATTTAATAAATATTTATATCCCTTATTTGACTTTCTTTCATTTCTTATTTTTTTCTTTTTTAAAAAAAATTTTATCTTTTTTTATTAGATAAATTTTGTTAGCAAAAAAAATTAATATATGAATGATAAAACAACTTATAACTTATGGATTTTAATTTATCTTGATCTAACAAATGCATTTTTTAAAAAATTTTTATTATATCAAGTCTTTTTTTAAATCAATTTAAAGTGGGATACGAGTTTAGGGTATTCTATCCTGTCTTGGATATCTATAAAAATATTTTATTTATTTATTTAATTTTACATTTATATACATATTATATTAATAGAATAATTATTGAATACCTTAATGTAATAAAATACAATATTATATTTATATATGTATTATGTTAATAAAATTATTTTTTAAACTCTTAATCCAATATATAAATCTTACATATTTGCTTTACCATATTTGACATAAAAATATTTTGATAATTTTTAATTATTTATTAATTTTATAAATGTTAAATAATTTAAATTTTTTATTACATACAATTTTTATTCTAATACCCTTTAATAGTTACTTTCTTTTTCACTATATTTTATCTTATTGTCATCATTATTTTTGCATTTAAATAAAAATCTCATTATTGATTTTAATATCATCTTACAACAACTAATCTTTCATTTTTTTGCTATTATTAATCTCACTTTGCATTCAAATGGATTTTAAAATTTGGATGTCACAGAAACTCGCTAATGTTAGTTAAAATTTTATTTTAAAAATTATTTTTTTCATTTAATGCAGTATTCTATCAAGTTCATTATTAATTACAAATTTTTCTATAAATATAATCTTAACAAATTTCTATTGGCACTCTTCAACAAAATCTTAACGCCTGCCTATAAGTAAACAGAATTCCTAAGAGAAATGTTATAGAATTTTCCATTATATATATATATATATATTTGTAAAAAAAAAAATTGTAAATGATGCATTATTTTCTTATAAATTTGATGAAAATAATGCATTAAATAAAAAAAATTTTAATTAACTTTAACATGTGTCCATAACTAACCAACAATGAGATTCTGATGTTTGTTTTGTTATATTTTTCAAATTCACAGTCTTAAGTATCGATCACTTTAATGAGTGACATTTCATTGCTTACAACAACAGTTATATTTTTTAAATATTTCATATAGGTATATTTACCATTAAATTTTAAATTTTTTAAACCGAATTTACTCCTCTGTATAGAAGATCAATGGATATAAATTAGCCTGTCACTCTTTGTAACCCACATTCAGAACAGAGAAACAAATAAAAGCAATGAAATGGCATAGCGTGGAAACGGGCTTTCAATGTGAAAGTAAGCATTTTATTGCAAAAACATCCTAGAGAGAATAAATATATATATGTGCATATACATATATATATATATATATATATATATAGTCTTAACAACAGGAGAAATTCTGAAAGCCAAAAAGGAATTAGGTGAGCAAAAATCGACCATCCATATAGCAGGAAAGTATTTCCAATCACTTCCAGTTGTTGGCAACAATGTCAGCCAAATCCACAACCCTTTGAGAGTAACCCCACTCATTGTCGTACCAAGCAATCACCTTAACCATGTCATCTCCCATGACCATGGTGAGTGATGCATCAACGGTGGAGGACACATCAGAGCACCTGAAGTCGACTGAAACAAGGGGTTCGTCACATACAGAAAGGATACCCTTAAGCTCTTTCTCGGCACTTTCTCTGAAAGCAGCGTTCACCTCTTCAGCAAAGGTCTTCTTTGAGACCTGGATGACTAGGTCAACGACCGACACATTTGGTGTTGGTACACGCAAAGCAATGCCGTTAAGTTTGCCTTTGAGAGTAGGAAGTACAAGGGCCACAGCCTTTGCTGCACCAGTTGAAGTCGGGACAATGTTGAGAGCTGCAGCCCGAGCACGCCTGAGGTCACGGTGGCTAGCATCAAGCAGCCTCTGGTCACCAGTGTACGAGTGAGTTGTAGTCATGGTGCCCTTAATGATACCTATCATATATTATGTCAGTACCGCATTATTGCATGTCAACATACAGTAAATTTCTGCCTCTTAACAATTAAACTGTTTGAAGTTTTCGAAGACCTGGAATTTTTAGATTGGACACCAGTTTTATAACTAGTAAAAAACGTTATCATTCTTGTAGTAGGCATACCACTATTGTCTACAGTCATACGTACCATTTAAGTCGAACCATTTTAAGAAGTGCGAATTAAAAGACAGAGGCAGGCAAATTAAGAAATTTGTAGGCATGGGGACAATATGGTCAAAGGAATTACCAAACTTCTGGTCCAGAACCTTGACGAAGGGAGCAAGGCAATTGGTGGTGCAAGAAGCATTGCTGATAATGGGCTCATCTGGGTTGTAGGTGTCAGCATTAACTCCAACAACATAGGTTGGGATGTCACCCTTTCCAGGGGCAGTAATGAGCACTTTCTTGGCTCCTGCTTGTATGTGCTTACCTGCACCATCTCTATCGACGAAAACACCAGTTCCTTCAATCACCAGGTCTATTCCTAAGTCCCTACATACACATTATCGGTTTTGATGAAAGTAACAATTGTTAGCAATAGTTACTTCATATGCAAATTGATGCATTAAAAGTGAAACTAGAAATTCTTACTTCCAAGGGAGGTTGACAGGATTGCGGTTAGTAACGACCTTGATAACCTTTCCATCGACAGAGATGCCATCATCGCTTACGGGCTTGACATCGGCTTCAAAGATGCCAAGGGTAGAGTCATATTTGAGAAGGTGAGAAGCCTGCTTCACACCACCAGTGTCATTGATGGCAATGACATCAAGTGGGGAGTCCTTACGGCCATGCCAGCACCTTAAGAAGTTCCTGCCAATCCTACCAAACCCATTTATCGCGACCTTTAGCTTTGCCTTTACCACCCCTTTCCTGTATCCACCATTATTGCTTCCCAACTACAAAAATGAGTATGGATCCAAATGCATATAAGTAAAAAACAGGGTAACTCATTTGTAATTTGAAATTTTAACCAGAAGTCTAAGGATATAATAGATTCAGTACATTATACATCATGAACCAAAGTTGCAAGGCACATACATTAAACAGGTATGAATTAATTGCTCTTCCACAAATTATTTGGTGTTAAATAAAGAGATAATTTGAAGATACTTTCACTTGCCCTCTTCTAATAAGGGGCTTAAAGTTAATTGCAGGCTATAAACGAATTGCAAGTCTGCTGAAAAACTTATGGTCCAAGAAGGACAGTCGTGAGCTTGATATTGTATTATTAGTGTGATTTCAGGTTCTTAAACCATCATAACTACCGTACGACTACAATATAACGATAAATATAGTCGAGAAAGTACTCCCTCAGAGTTTAGTCCATTGACTCCGTCCCCATCATCTCTATAAATAATGTAAACGGAATCCTATATGTGTGTGTGTGGTATCATCACTCTGCTATAAAGAAATTTTCTCTCTTCAGAATTCGGATAACATTATGATAGTGGAGACTAGGATGGAAAGGTACTGATAAATTTGGTAGAGCATCAAACTCACAGCAGATGTCTGAAAAGCAATGACTGAAAGGAAATCAGCGGAAGTTTTCCTGGCGAAGGGAAGGATAGCTGAGGAGTTGCGTAGGCCTGAGAATTCTGCAAAACCCTTTACATTTGCCTGAAAGAAAAAAGAAACATTGGTTTGAGCATCACTTCAGCGCAAAACACATTAATAAAAGGGATTTAGTAACACGTGCGTAGTACTAATAAGACGAGCTGCAATGAACCTGAAGGGTTGGTTTGGCTACAGAAACAGTGGCCGAAGCCATAATGGTTGTCGAGGAAGCTGTTTAAGCGGTGGTACGTAGCAAAGACAGACAGACAGAAACCTGGCAGAGGTTTTAGTTTGATTAAGTAGAAGAGCAGAAGTGATCAGTAAGAAATTGGTGGATGACTGAAACTAGAGGATGAGATTATGGATAGTCTCTTCTTCAATGAATGGTTGTGGTTTGAGCTTTTGCGTTTGTGTCTCTCCATCTCTAGCTTTCCATTTCCCATCATATGACTCCCTAATTTCTTCCATCCGTTTTTAAAATGTTTGGGCTTTGTGGGCCTGTATCTGGTGCTTTAAATATTTTTTGAAAATTTTAAACGCTTGCGAAAGGACAGGCTTCTTGTAAACTATTGGTCCTGAAGCAATCACACGCACACAACACAGAGTGGTGGGAAAAGGAAAAATAAAATAGCAGAGCCTTTCGGGGGGATTGAATGGCCCCTTTTGATTTGGCTCTGCGTGATGATGAGATATTGGCAGTGGTTACTCGCCAGGCTATCCTTCGTCCAGAACCATAACTTCATTCTTTGGCCACGGCCTACGATGCGCTTGCTACTTTCGATTTATAATCAGTTCTGGTAATTTATCCGGCGTTTTAGCAACAAGTTTCCCATGCGATAGTTTTTCTACTTCTCTTGGCCGAAAGATTATTTTTTTCTGCTTTACTCAATTCGTACGTTAGGTTAATAATTTTTAAAATTATGTTATAGAGTGAGCATTCAAAATTCAAGTTGACATTAATTAAAATTATATATATATATGTTAGCCAAAGTTGACTTGGTTTTCTCGCTCTTTAAAATGTTTATATATAACGAAATATGTATATATAGCATTGTTTTTTCATAAATTATTAAGTTTTACAAAAAATGAGGCGATTGAATAAGGAGGCAATGCCCTTATGCAGGCACCTATACTATATCTATAAATTTCCAGCCAATTCACCGGCTGTCTTTAAGTGGCCTATGGATGTCTCCCCATTTATCAAAATTTTCTTCTATTTCTCTTTTTTTTTTTAATTTCAATTTTTTGTAATTACCCATTTTTTGTTTTTTGATACTTTTGTTTTATTCAAAATTTTTTAATTTTTTATTTCGGGTTTTCAGATATCTAGTTTTTTGGAGCATTTGGACACAGGGTTTTTTGTTTGGGTTTTGGTTAGGGACTTAGGGTGGGGAAGTACAGGGGTTCGGTTTGTAAGGTTATAGGTTTCAGATAGGGTTTCGCATGTTTGGGCTTAGGTTTTGTTTGAGGTTGGAAATTTGGGGCTTGACCAAATTTAACCAATGTTAACTCAGGTTTGGCTATGATTAAGTTTCCAAGCGTTACCATCACTGATTAAAACATATTCAAAATAATTGAGACTTAAATTAATCCAAAAAATTTTATTAAAAAAATAAAATTAGATCCATAAACAATAATTGATTTGATCAAAATAGAATAGTAACGACATTTACTAAAAAGTGACAACATCGACACAACTTTAATCTCAAAATTAACATTTAACCTAATTATAACTAATCAAAATTCAAATAAATAAAAAAAAGATTTAGCAATAAAAGTTTTGAAAACAAATCAATTTTGCATGAAAAATAAATTCAGACTTTGAAATTCAAATCTTAAATTTTTTATTAAAGCCAATGAAATGTGAACAGATACAAAAATGCCAATGTCAATATACCTAAAAATTTTGGGGTTAATTTCAAAAGGATTGATAATAAAGAAAATGTGATTGAAAATGTTAGAAGTAAAAAAACAAAACTATGCATAATCATCATTTTATTTATGTTGCACTTCATGCATTTAGACCATTATATGTACAAGTTAGGGAAAATTCCCAATGTTGAGAATTTTTAAATAATTTGAAGCGATAAATTTTTAAAAAAATTTTTAAGTGAAGAGGCTTTTTTAAAATTTCACCAAGGAGAACTTAGAAAAATTTTTAATAAAAAACTTTTGCTTGCTATTTAGTTATTATTTATGTTATATTACATGTATTAGGATTAATAATGGTAAGATAATTTGAATTTTTATTTTTGGTACTTGAGATACGCATAGTCTATGGGTAAGGGGGAGAAGGTCCAGGGTATTGATTGAAAATCAAGATTTTTATGTCTTCCTAATAGTTTTTTAGCAACTAAATAAACAAGCTGAGGACAATTTGAATATATTAAAATGTCAGCAAAATTTAAAATAAATAAAAGGTTCAAATGAATGCCATTTACATAGAATTAGATGACAAAGTCCCGCAAAATAGGGTTTTTCAAGAGAAAACTCTTGAGGTGTGATGGCTGTTGTTAAATTCCACTTGCGATTTGGAAAGGCATTTGAAATTTTTTTTAATATTTAAATGATAGGATAAAAAATAAAAAATTTATGGAAATTAAAATAAAATAAACCATTTTATCAACTAATGATGAATAAAAAATGAATTGATATCATTATTTGAATGGGCATCCCAAGATGCTAATATCTTTCATATATGTAATCATACTACTAGATCTAAAGTACAATTAAAAAATACCAACTAATTCATTAAAACTTTAACTATGTAATTAAATATTTTTATTATTTTTTTCATATTTAATATACATTTAATGTTAAATTTTCAAATTTTCTTTTAAAACAATTGATATTGAACTGATTAAACCAAAAAAATGAAATCACCGGTTCAATATTCTTTTTAACATTGAAAATATGAATTTCATATAGAATTTTATATTACTATAATATATATTAAAATTTAAAATTTATTTCTTAATCTTTATGGATATCAAATAGGAGATACAATTCCAACTACAAACACTAGTAATTAAAGCTTATTTTGGTCCAATGGATAACAAACATTTTTTTTATTTTTAAAAAAAGAAGGTAGAAATTAAAAATAAAAACTTTTCTTGGTTTCGCGAAATAAGGAGCAGAGGATTAGATAATTAACTAATGGTGTGAGTAGTTGACTGATAAGTAGCAGTTGAAGAAGTGAAGTAGGTTAAGGTAAAAAGGTAAATAAATAAAAAGAAAAAGTAAATTGAACACTTGAGATTTTAGTAAAATTGCATGTAGCTTTAAATAGTTTTTCAAAACGCCGTCATTATCCTTTGGGATTTGGTGAAAATGACACTAACCTGATGAGGTGTTATAATTAAGTTAGTTTCAAATGAATAAGACAAACATACACTTTGTTAATTACTAATATATATATTTTTTCATTCTTTCTTCTACTAAAAACATTTTTTAATTATAAAATTATAATAATTTAGTTAATTTTTGTTGGCGTTAAGATTTTGGGTAGGCAATGTGAAGATGAGGTGAGTAAAGGCTGCTGACATGGTGCTAGGTTTAAAGGTGAGATGGAGTCGCTGATTGAAGGTGGGTTGGCTTTCGATGGTGAAAGCTTGGTCTGTGCTCCCCTATTTGGGTTTTAGCCAACTCTAAAATATGAAATGGCCCAAAATGAGCCAAAAATTTTGAGTTTTCCCAACGATGGCTTAATTTTAAGGTTGGGTTGCGTCATATGTAAAAAATGAGTTGTAAAGAGAAAATTAATTAAACCTTGATAATACTATGTTTTGTGTATTTAAAATAGATCACTTAATGAAAAAAATCTTTATTAATGGCTAGCAAAATAAATACATCGCAGGGAGAATATTTGAGGTAGAAATTGGGGTGGTTTGGGATGGGAGAGGATGGCTGCATGGAGAAATTAAATAGCTTAAATTTTTAAGAGATTTCGGCAGAGCAACATTAAGCTTGAATGCTTTGAAACAAAATGATGGTAGTGGTGAATCGATGATCTCAAAGACGTTTCAGCAGAATTTTGGTATGATTCACTTGTTTGATTTGTGCTTGAAGCCCTATTTATAGTCATTCTTGGTGAGAAAATTATTCGACCGTAATGCTTTTGTCCAATCGTTGGCAGAGAAAAATCTTTTATTCATCAACTTGAAAAAAGTTGTTTGCGGTAAGAATAGTCTAATAGCGACACCGAACGTGACTTTCAAATTGGTACGTCGATTGAAGCTTTCATTAGCCGTAAGATAAAGTCTTCTTCACAGTGTTATTGCTAATATCCCACAGACATATCTTGTATCGTCGATGTCCGTTTAATTAGATGCATAGCATCAGCTAACCAACGAGATTCCCTAGTCATATATTTAGATAACCTTGTTAGGCTAAGTAATCGCTTAAACTATAATTCTAAACTTTAAAAGAGCATTTAATTCAAAAGAATTAGATTTTTAATTAAAATCTTATTTTTTGTAATTTGATTTTTTAGTTTAATTTACGAAATGTGATTTTTAAGGTTTTTAAAGATTTTCAACGTAGTCAAAAAGAGGAAAGTAGGGGAATAATAAATTCTCATTTCTTGAGTTTTTTAAGATTTTAAAGAGAAAGTAAATTTTTTTTTTAATATTTGCCTTAATTAATTGCATTTTCAAATTATATAGATAATATTATTTACCTTAAAAATATAATATTTTTTAATAAAATATTATAAAATTTTTTTATTTATATATTTTAAACAAAGATCATTTTTTATATTAAAAACATAATCTTTATTATATTTTCAATTAAGACATTTTTTAAAATTAAAAACGTAATTTTTGTTCAAAATATATTGTGAAAAAGTTATATTTTGCTTGTTGATATATTATGAAAAAGTTTTTTTTTTAATTTTCATAATTTCAACAAAAATTATGTTTTCTTATATAAAAATGTAGTTTTTGTTAACAAACACAACATTTTTATATTAAAAAAATATAGTTTTTTATATTTTAAATAAAAATATAGTGCTATTAAAATTCTTGATAAAAACTATGATTAAAAACACGATTTTGTTGAAACTATGCAAAAAATTATTTTTTAAAATTCAACAAAAAAGACTTTTTTAAAATAAAAACACAATCTTTGTAAAAAATATAAAAATATATTTTAGAATTAAACAAAAATAATATTTTAGAGAGAAAAATGTAATTTTTGTTGAAAATATAAAAAATAATACTTTTTAAAATTCAATAAAAATGATATTTTTATGATAAAAAACACTTTTTTTTGTTGAAAATATAAAATATTATTTTTCAAAATTCTTTAACACATTATGAAAAATATATAGTTGAAAATAAGAAAATGTGTTATTTACTTATCATTTGTTATTCACATGTGACCTGTTCAAGGTCTGGTTATTTGCTCAAGCTTAAAGGTCTACAAGTTTTAAGAATATTTGAATGTCATAACGTTTAGATCCGGAGATTTATTACTAGATATTGACTTGAAGGAATCGCCATCAATCTTTTTTATCTAGGTGTGATTGATCACCTAAAGAATCTATTCTTTCAGAGAACACTTAAGTTTAAGGGTCCCTAAGAGAATAAGTTCGGGTCTACTAACCAGAACAGGGTTCGAGAGTTTGGTTATGTGTGAGGAAGGTTATAGCACCCTCACAACGTCCTATCGAAAGATGGTACCAGCTTAATTTTGTATTATCCAATAAGCTTTAAAAATTTACAAAGTAATTAGTTATTGAAAATTATTCTCAATTGACTCTAATACTTTTAGTAAAAAATTGAGAAAATCTCCTCACCTCAAGAGTATGAAAAAAAACTATTGTTTCATTTGCAAAGGTTTCATCATCGAATTATTTAACATTGAAGAAAAATTCAAGAAAATAAAAAGGAAAAACAATGATTGCTTGATTGCTTTTGTGCAGGAAAAATTGATACTTTCAACTTTTTCTCAAAAATATTTTTTTGAAACTTTAATTTTGAGGAAAATTGATACTTTCAATTTTTTCTCAAAAATCCATTTTTGAAAATTTATTTTTAAGAAAAATTGATACTTTCAACTTTTCCTCAAAAATATTTTTTAGAAAACTTATTTTCAAGAAAAATTGATACTTTCAACTTTTTTTCAAAAATATTTTTTTTGGAAAGCTTATTTTCAAGGAAAATTGATACTTTCAACTTTTCTCAAAAATTTTTTTTTTGAATTTTATTTAAAGAAAATAAAAAAATAAAAAAAATATAAAAATGAAAATAAAAATAAAAGAAAATAAATAAAAATAAAAATAAAAAAATATTAAACAAATCTAATCTAATCAATAAATAATAATAATAATAATAATAATAATGAAAAAAAACTGGAAACGGCTCGGCTCGACTTGAGAGAGAAAAATGGCTCGGAGACGTGGCTCGGCTCGAGAAACAACTCGCACTCGGGTTGAACGTGGGTCGAAAGTGGGTCGACGCTCGGGTCTAGTCGGATCTTGACAAAACGCACGGATTCTCTAGGTTACTAACGAAAAAATGACGTCGTTTTGAGGAGGGTATGTAAGGCTGAAGGTTGATTTTTTCTCAGAATCCCTTCTCCTTTTCTCTCTCTTCCCTTCCTCTTCTCTCCCTTTTCTTTAAAAACCCAAAGAACTCTAGTTGAATGCCCACCGAATTTTGAAAATTTTTATCGAAATCTGAGTTTTTCGTCGGAAGTTCGTTAGAAAACTGATCGATTTCTGAAAATGGTTACTAGAAACTGGAAAGTTGGCCAGAAAATTCAAACTTGGTCGGAATAGTCATCGAAAAATTTAATCTTCTTCAAAAAATTCAACCGAAATCTGAAAAATTTTCAAGAATTTCCAAAAAAATTCATTAAAAAATTCTCTAAAAATTCCTATCTATTCTTAGAGCTGTTCTAAATGCACCAAAACCTTTTTAGCCTTTAAATCTTCTCTGTGTCTACCTTTTTTTCTCTCAGCCAGTATCTTTTTTTTTTCTCTGTGTTATTCCTTTGATCCGTGGGTCTTTTTATAGGGATTGATCAGAAGAGTTTCTGATTAATCTCAACTCCTCCTTAGATTAGGATTCAATCATTGAATCAAATATGGACTCTGATTGAACCCCCATTCACGATAGGATTCCCCACAAACCAATCCAATCTCAGCCAAAAAATAAAAATAAAAATCCAATAAAAAATATTAATAGATAATTAAAAAAATAATCAGATAAATCAAAATATTAACAGATAAATTAAAAATAATAATAGATAAATTATAATATATAAATAGATAAATAATAATAAATTTATAACTAGATAAATGAAAAAATATAAATATTAACAAAAAGAAAGAAAAAAATAAAGATATATATATATTAATAAATAGTAATAATAAATAAATAAATAATAAATACATAAGATACAAAGGAAAATATATATTATAAAATAAAAATAATAAAATATAAAATACAAAATAAAAAGCAAAAATGGGCCTACTCATTTGGACTAGGCCCAATTGATCCGGGCTTGGACCAAATTGGGTGTCTACAGCTGCCTTTCTTTGCACATTTTTTGTAAAACAGAAATTGCGCAAAGACGTAGACACCCATTCAAGACTCAACTCGACCTTTTTTCTTTCATTTTTTTGTGTTTAAGATTTGATTAAGGCTCTTCTAAGCAGAGGCTCAACGACTTTGAAAAATATAAACAATGCTCCTCTAATCAGAGGCTCAATGACTTTTAAAAAATAAATGGCTCCTCTAATCAAAGGCTCAACAACTTTGAAAAGTAAATGGCTCCTCTAATCAGAAGCTTAACAACTTTGAAAATAACTAAAACTCCTATAATCAGAGGCTCAACGACTTTTGAAAAGTAAATGGCTCTCATAATCAGAAGCTTAACTTTTGAAAAGTAAATTGTCCCTCTAAATAGAGGCATCACAACTTTGAAAAGTAAATTGCTCCTCTAAACAGAGGCACCTTAACTTTTAAAAAGTAAATTGCTCATCTAAATAGAACACCACGACTTTAAAAAATAAATTGCTCTTCGAAACAGAGGCACCACGACTTTGAAAAGTAAATTACTCTTTAACAATCATGTCCAAAGGAGTTATAGATCATGATTGAAAAAATTATGTAATGGAAACTCAAAGATTCACAATTTGAGTTCAACATTCATAGGTTCAGATTCGCAAGAACCTTATAACTTCATAAGAATTTACTAAAATTTAATTCTTAAAATTTCAGTTTCGTTCAAATTTACAAGATCTCAAGATTTGCATTTGCAACTTGTAAGACTTGCATCAAAGATTCTCATTTGAATTTTGAAGGCTCACATCCAAAAGTTCAAGGCTTTTTAAAGGTTCGCATTTGGCAAGCTTGAGATTCATATCCAAAAATTCAAAGCTTTTCATTTGAGTTCAAAGGCTCAACAATAAAACTTAGAGTTTTACATCTAAGTTCAAAGGTTCTCATTTAAAAAATTTAGAGATTCATATCCAAAAAGTTGAAGCTTTGTATTGTGGAGATTCACATCCAAAAGTTTAAAACTTTTCATTCTAGTTCGAAGATTCACATTCGACGAACTTTAAGGTTTCATTTCTTAAAGATTCTCATTTTGAAACTCAAAGATTCTCATTTGAGTTTTAAAAAATTCTCATTAAAATATTCACAATTTTTTTCAAATGACTCAAAAATTTGCATGAATGAATGTTATGACCAAATATGCAAATGCCTTCTTAATGATACAAATGCGGTAACCTATATTCTCATAGTGCCATGCATGTCCAAACAAAGTTTAATTCATTGAATTATGTGCATGTATTATTCAAGCAATGATGCCCCATGATGCATGTAATGCAGACGTTTATGTCATAAAATTTTAAATAATTGTGGTAACATGGCTCTCAAAATTTCACCATTTCGCATGTCTTCTTTGTTCAGTTTCTCAATACTTTGGAATAAGTTTCATCAATCGATCATCACTTGACCACCATTCATGGACTTCTCAGCACTAACAAATTTTAGAATAAGTTTCATCCACCATCACTGGATCATTACTCATATGTGTCTCAGCATTAACCATTCCAAAACAAACATTATCCATTAATTATTTTCATCATTCAATCATAACTTGCAAGTCATATCGACCAATTCATCCTTGTACTCCTCACTTGGTTATACCACTTTTCAAGATTTATCCCATCTTCATTTTATTGTCCAATCCATCATCATATTCTCCATTTGGTCACATCATATATCCTTCTAAATAATCTCTTTTAGGTTTTTATCATTTCTTCATTTTGTTACCACCATCATCTTAGATTTCTTTTTAAAGAAATGCAAGACTTTTTTATGCACATTATCATTCATTCATCATCATTTCAATTCTTGAAAATTATAATGCACTCATACATTTTCTTGATTTATTCTAGAGATGTAACAATAAGAGAACACGAAGTGAATTATGGTAAAGATAATCAATGAAGATCTATTTTGATATAAAACAAATGGAAAAGAAAATAAATTAGATATATGTCATTGGGATGAATAGTATGTCCAAATGATGAATATTCAGATAATTCTCAACATTAATCTAGGATTTTTTTTCAAAAACTCATTTTATTTACTGTTGAAGTCATTTTAAGCTTGACGAACTTTACCCCATCTTTGAGGGATCTTCAGATATCTTTGATCTTCTATCTATGTGAACCATTTGACCTGGATCTTTTTCTACCAAAATCACCCTTTCAGGCTTTTAGTTTGAATTTCTTTTTTCATTTTCTCATTTTTTCTTCTTTTTTTTCTTTTTTCTCTATTTTTTCTTTTTTTATCATCTTTTTTTCTCATTTTTCATTCATTGTTGATGTCTTTCACACATCAAACTTTAGAGCAATGTAGCATGATTCCATTGTTTCATCATGAGTATGTCTTTGCCTAATATATGATCATTCAATTTGAGCATTCACACTTGATCTAAATGAACTTTTCAAAGTTATAATGTAGGTCAAGGTGAGGGGTCATAAAAGAAATGGATATAATAGGCTTAAAACATGTATTAAAAGGTTTAAGACTAAAGGATTATTTGATGTAACTTGGCATTTTACCCCCACATCATTTCACTACTTTTTTCTTTCATCACACAAAGATTTCTCATTACTTTACCCAAATTATGTATGACATATATTTTTCCTTTTGCTTTTCTTTCTTTTTCCATCTTTGAGACCTTTTGTGATATATATTTTTTTCAAAAATTACCCTCCAGTGTAGAAGGTGATCTTGGTTTGGGTTTTTTAGAAAAAAAATCATAATAGGCTCAAAGGGATAACAATAAATGGTTTTTCGAATAGTAAAAGAAAGATGACCATTTTTCATCTCAATTATGATTACCTTTCTTGAACATCATTTATTGAACAAAGCTCATGAACCTGTATAAAAGATTACACATCTTCAAGATATATCTATTTCACCTCTGGTAACAGCTTATTTTTTTCCTCAAATCATTTTCTCATATTAATGTGGATGAGTTTTCAAAATTAAATCTTAAAATTATTGTTATCATTGTCTAAATATTCATCATTTGAAATTTAAAAATGGGGATATAAATTTATAAAAGGTAACAGAGCATAGAGTAATGGTCGAGTAAAAGAGAAAATGTAATGAAATGCATTAACTTGCCTTTATTAAAATGATAACAAGTGAAGTCATATTGCAAAAAGAAATCTAACATTACTCGAAAAAAATCTTAAAATGACAAAAAAATCTTCAACCGACCTTATCTCCATTCTTCAAAATTTTCCTCTTATGCGACCAAGTGAAGAATCTCTATTGACATCTTGCCTTTCAATTCATTGTGACTCTCCAAACCTTTCTGACTAATGTGTTCTTGATTTTCACTCAAAGCACTAACATCAGGTGTTGTTGCTTTTCCTTGATCAAAACTTACCATTCCATCATTGATCAACTGTTGCACCTTATACTTTAAAGTAATGTAATTTTTAGTAGAATGGCCAGTAATTCCATAGTGGTAGTCACAGTGGGCTATAGGATCATACCACTTAGGATAGGGTGGCTTAAGTGGCTCCACATGGCTGGAGGCAACCAAGTGGCTATTATAGAGTTCTCGATATAACTTCGTATAAGTCATGGGGATTGGATCAAATACAAATTTTTTTTGAGTAATCCATTGCTCTCGTGAACCACTTGCTGGGTTAGTAGGACACATTTGGGTTCTTGCAGAAGCTTAAATGTTAAGGCTATATGTAAGATCTTGAGGACTAAAAATTGATCGGTATGTGGATGAATAAGGTGGTTGTGGAACTAGCTGATATGGATAAGATGATGCATTATTCACAGTAAGATAGTACGAAGAGTAACTTTAAGGTGAATAGGGTTGATAACCCTTGAATTGTTGTCTATCAAAGCTCATAGCTTGAGCTTCAGATTCTTTCTTTTCTGATGCTTTCTTGGTTTCTACCCCTTTCAACTTGCCATTTTTTATAGCACTTTTAATAATTTCTCTAGATATCACCATGTCGATGAAATTCTTTGATGCATTCCTTATCATTTTTTCATAATAAGAAGATTTCAAAGTGCTGACAAAGAACACTGTAGTTTCTTTTTCAGTCAGAGAAGGCTGTACTTGAAAAGCAATATCTCTTCACCTCTGGGCATACTCTTTAAAAGTCTCATTGGCCTTTTTTTTTAGATTTTGTAAAGATAAACGATCAGGAGTCAAATCCATGATATGTTGATAATGACTGATAAAATCATGGGCCATGTCACTCCAGGAACGAATGTGAGTTCTGTCTAATTGGATATATCACCTAACAATAAAATCAATAAGACTGTCTTAGAAAACATGCATTAGTAACTTTTCGTCATGAGCATGGGCTGTCATCTTTCGATAATACATGGTAATATGAGTTTTTGGGTACTTTGTGCCATCATATTTTTCAAATTTTGGTACTTTGAACTTAGGAGAAATGACCACATCAGGGACTAAGCAAAGCTCAGCAGCATCAACTGACCATAGAAACCAATTCGTTCCACAGGCCGTAGCTTTTGTTCTAGCATACTAATTTTAAAGTTTTTTTGAGCTTTCACTTTTATCTTTTCCTTGTCTTTTCCTTTCAATTCATCCAGATCAAGGATTTGAATTGGTTCAACTATCTTTTCAGTAAAGACAGGATTCACATAGCTATGGTAATGCCCTGGATTAAAGGCTGATGGCATTCCAGGATATATAGGATATGTGAAGTGTTGTGGAAGAATCTCTTGTGTAGACTAGGCTTGAGGTGGACCAAAACCAGGTAGATATAAGGGGTTATCACTTCTTACGATGCAAGGTCTTGTTAGCTTGTGTTCTCTTCTACTTCTTTTCCTTATTTAATTTGTTGAGAGCATCCAAAATTTTAGTTAACTCATTCTCAATCTTTTTTTGAGCTTTTTCCAGTTTTTCAAATCGATAAAATTTTTTTTGCTCCATTTGTTTGGCTCTGGATCTTGTGTTGTATCAATGGATAAGGTTCTCGCTAGATGGAGCTATCTTTGAACCTTTAGCACCACAATTATGATTAAAAATGCTATGCTATGCTGTATGATACGTTGATGCATAAATGAAATGTACATTTTCATGGATGAAATCTAATATGAAATGGATACAAATGATAATATTAAAACATGATCATAAAAATAATACAGATGTGCAAAATCAGACAAACAACATAGTTAGTTTTACAAATAAACTGAAAGTGATGTCGATGTATAATGTTACATATGATAATAAAAATGATGCACAAAGCCAGACAAGCAAAATGATTAGATAAACATTATTCTTGTGTCTTAGTTTTAAGGTATATCTATCATAGGGTAGAAATGGCTCTATCTTAGGTTTAAGCACTTCTAAGGTTCATTATATGTGGTCTAAGGTTAAAGTCTAAAGGTTTTCAAATTGCTCCTTACATCATTATCCATCATAGACTAGTAAGGCACCCTAATCCTCACCCATTACAGGCTACAAGTGAAAAAGGTTCAATTTAAATATGATTATTTCGCTAGCCACTGCGGAGGCATTAAACCTCACGAAAGTAATAGGTACTTTACTCCCTCCTAGAGGGACAGAGCTCGGGTATAGAGCTCATGTTATGCATATGCATATGAATGATATAATTAATAAAGTAAATAAACATGAATCAATAAAAAATCTATACAAAAGGTTTAATTTTATTAGGCTTTTGGATAACACAAATTTATTTGCTGGCCTGACTCTCGGACTTTTTCAGCGGAGTCGTCAAGCTGTCATAACATCTAGATCCAGAGATCTATCGCTAGACATTGACTTGAATGAGTCGCCACCAATCTTTTTTATTTAGGTACGATTGGTCACCTAAAAAATCTATCCTTTCAGGGAATACCTAAGTTTAAGGGTCCCTAAAAGAATAGGTTCGGGTCTACTAACTAGAACATGGTTCGAGAGTTCGGTTACGTGTGAGGAAGGTATAACACCCTCACAATGCCCATCAAAAGATGGTACCAGCTTAATTTTGTGTTATCCAATAAGCCTTAAAAATTTACCAAGTAATTAGTTATTAGAAATTATTCTCAATTGACTCTAATACCTTTAACAGAAAATTGAAAAAATCCCTTCACCTCAAGAGTATGCAAGAAAACTAATGTTTTACTTGCAGAGGCTCCATTGTCAGATTATTTAACATTAAAGAAAAATTCAAGAAAATAAGAAGGAAAAAAATGATTGCTTTTGTGCAGAAAAAATTGATACTTTCAACTTTTCTCCAAAAATATTTTTTTGAAACTTTAATTTTGAGGAAAATTTATACTTTCAACTTTTTCTCAAAAATTTATTTTTGAAAACTTATTTTTAAGAAAAATTGATACTTTCAACTTCTCCCAAAAAATATTTCTTTTGAAAATTTATTTTTAAGAAAATTGATACTTTCAACTTTTCCTAAAAATATTTCTTTTGAAAATTTATTTTTAAGGAAAATTGATATTTTCAACTTTTCCTCAAAAATATTTTTTGAAAAACTTATTTTCAAGGAAAATTGATACTTTCAACTTTTTCTCAAAAATATTTTTTAGAAAGTTTATTTTCGAGAAAAATTGATATTTTCAACTTTTCCTTAAAAATATTTTTTAGAAAGCTTATTTTCAAGGAAAATTGATACTTTCAACTTTTTCTCAAAAATATTTTTTAGAAAACTTATTTTCAAGAAAAATTGATATTTTCAACTTTTCCCAAAAATATTTTTTTTAAATTTTATTTAAAGAAAAGAAAATAAAAAAATAAAAAATGAAAATAAAAATAAAGGAAAATAAATAAAAATAGAAATAAAAATAAAAAGAATGTTAAACAAATCTAATCTAATAAATAAATAATAATAAATAATAAAGTAAAATAAAATAAAAAAATAAAAAAAAACCTGAAAACGGCTCGGCTCAACTTGACTTGGGAGAGAAAAATGGCTCGGAGACGTGGCTCGGCTTGGCTCAAGAAACGGCTCACACTTGGGTTAAACGCGGGTCGAAAGTGGGTCGACACTCAGGTTTGGTCGGATCTTGACAAAACGCGTGGAGCCTCTGGGTTACTAAAGCAAAAATGATGTCGTTTTGAGGAAGGTATATAAGGCTGAAGGTCGTCGTCGAATTCTGGATTTTTCGTCGAAAGTTCATCGAAAAACTGATCGATTTCTGAAATGGTTGTCGAAAACTGAGAAGTTGGTCGAAAAATTCAATCTTCGCCGAAAAATTCAACTAAAATCTGAAATTTTTCCAAAAATTTTCAGAAAAAATTCGTAAAAAAATTTTGCAAAAATTCCTACCGATTCTTAGAGCTGTTCTAAATGCACCAAAACCTTTTTAGCCTTTAAATCTTCTCTTTGTCTGCCTTTTTTTCTCTCAGCTAGTATGCCTTTTTTTTCTCTCTGTGTTCTTCCTTTGATCCGTGGGTCTTTTTATAGGGATTGATCAAAAGAGTTTCTGATTAATCTCAACTCCTCTTTGGATTGTGATTCAATCTTTGAATCCAATATGGACTTTGATTGAACCCCCATTCACGGTAGGATTCCCCACAAACCAATCCAATCTCAGCCAAAAAAAAAAAAAAGAAAATAAAAATCAAATAAAAAATATTAATAGATAATTAAAAAAAATAATCAGATAAATCAAAATATTAACAGATAAATTAAAAATAATAATAGATAAATTATAATATATAAATAGATAAATAATAATAAATTTATAACTAGATAAATAAAATATATATAAATATTAACAGAAAAGAAAGAAAAGAAAAAGAATAAAGATATATATATTAATAAATAGTAATAATAAATAATAAATACATAAGATACAAAAGAAATAAATATATATAATATAAAATAAAAATAAAAATAATAAAATATAAAATTCAAAATAAAAAGCAAAAATGAGCCTATCCATTTGGACCAGACACAATTGATCCGGGCTTGAACCAAATTAGATGTCTACATTGAACAATAAACTAAAATCCGTTAAATAGATTTGGATATAATTTTTATATCGATTTAAATATCAGGTCAAATATTGGACAAAGGAATTAAAGCTTGAGCTCTACTTAGGCAAAATAAATTATATATAATTAAAATATTATAATTATATAAGTACATATATGTAAAATTTTATTTTTATATATTATTTTTAAAATTTTTTAATTCTTTATTATATAAATTAAGTTTAATGAAAAGACTTGAGATTTATTTTTTCAATTTCAGTTAGGTTTGAAAAAATTTTAAGAGTCGAAATATCGGGTCAAGTTAACTTAGACAAACATATAAACTATTAATACTAAACATGAATTCGGTCTGAATCCAATTCGATCCGATCTATGAACAGATCTATTCACATGTCACGTGTTATAAATGTTACGTGCTATTCATGTGTCATAAAAAATAATAAAGTAAAAAAGACATTAGTAAAGAATCTTATATTTTTTTAAATCAAACAAAAAATTTTATGTTTCTTAGGTCAACGAATTACACTATCTTTTTATAATATCATTTTTCTCCGAACCACTCTCTTTCTTAAAATTTAAGAATATGTGAACAAAGACTCGACTATCCAAGAAATGTTCAGAGACACTGAGGGATAGCTCTCTTGTTCCAAGATTGGAGGAGGAGGGAAGACAGAGACAGCAGTAGTACGCGTGCGAGTAATAGTACGTTTTCTAGTTTCGAATGTTGATTGTAGCTTTAGACTAAGCCAAATCTTAGTATTGGAAATACTGTCGATCCCCATCGGTAGTTGGCGAATCTACAGTGTGTATAGGTAACTAGCGACGTTGCTACTCATTTTGTTGCAAAACAAGCCACACTCCTATAGTTGAACCACATGACATGGGCTCGGACCACGTTTCGGCTTAAGAGAACAGACAATATGTAATGAAAATTATATTTTTATTCTTCTCATTTATTTCCATTTTTAATTTTTTTTATATTAATACATTTCTGTTTCACTGAACTTTATTTTTAGAAAATAATAGTAATTAATTTATTTTCAATAAAGATAAACTTAATATATTCATATAAAAATCAATATGTAATTGAATTCAAAATAAGCTTAAAATATTTAATATGTACTTAAAAGAAGACACAGAAAGAGAAACCAAGGTAGCAAGAATTAGTATCGAAGAAAGACGCTTTCAGGATAAAGATTTTTCAACGGCGGAGATTGGATACCAGTCATGCTGAAAATCATGAAGTACATAGCTTAGAATTGTCGTGGGCTTGGGAACCCACAGACAGTTCGTGCTCTTCAAAGACTGTTGAAGAGAGAAGATCTTGATGTTGTGTTTCAAAGTGAAACTTTCATATCTACAGAGGCGTTGGATAGAATTAGAAGGAAATGCAACATGACTTCTGGACTGGATGTAACTGCAATAGGTAGGAGTGGGGGTTTGGCACTATTGTGGAAGGAAGGAATTTCATTGAACCTTACTAGTTTTTCAAGACAGCAAATAGACATGAAAGTGGTGGATGGCGAGAATCAATAATGGCGGTTGACTGGATTTTATGCAGAGCCGAATACAAGCTCCAGGCATGAGTCGTGGGACCTAATGAGAAAATTGGCTGAATCATCACATAAGCCTTGGCTATGCTTTGGAGATTTTAACGAGGTTAAGTGGGATTTGGAGAAGTGGAGCGTTGTTGTAAGGGCTATATGACAGATGGAGATAAAGACACTGTGTCCGGAGGTCGATTTTTATTATTATCATTATTTTTGTTACTAGTATTACATTACATTATTATATTATATTATTATTTTATCATTATTATATTATAGTATATTAAATTAAGTATATTATATTATTATTATTATTATTATTATTCTTATTGTGACGAGAATTTTAAAAATTAAAATTGAATCAACCAAATCAGAAAATGTGCATTATCAAAAGATTTTAAGGCAGAACCAAATCATTGGGCTTTTAATTTGATTATGGACAAATTAGCATAGATCCAACCTAAGATCATGTTGGGCAAAATTCAATCTCAAGATTCAAACATGGATTGGTTCTGTCCGATCCCTAACATCCCTACTGAGAACTGAATAGGATATGGTTGATTTTGATAAGAAAATGTTTGATGTTTAAAAATTTTGAAAATCTTTTTTGAGAGTTGAGTTTTTGAAATTTTGGTTTTTAGAGTTTCTGTATTCGAAATTTTAGTAATTAAGAGGATTGGGGTTTCTGATTTTTTTCTAAATTGTTGGGATTGAAGTTTTAAAATTCTGTGATCAAGGTTGACTTTACGAGAAAACTTAGAAGAAATTAGGAAAAAATGGAAAAATTTGGGTTTGGGATGAAATTTTGAATTTTTCAATTGAATTTTTTGACGATGTTTGAATTTTTCAACCAGTTTTCGATCAGTTTTTCAAAAACTGGTGAGTTTTTTCAATTTTTTAGTTGATGTTTTCATGATTTTCTAGAGAAAATGTAGAGAATTTTGGGGCTAAAAAAATAGCAGAGGGCTTTTGAGGCAAAAACGAAAGGTTTAGCTTTTATAAAGCTCCAAAATGACACTGTTTCAGCAAGCCTAGATTCATGTGTAATTCAAATAAGATCAACACGCCACCCATGGTTCGGTTCGATCTGATGGCAGATTTTCTTTTTTTTTTTTTCATTTTAATTTTATTTTTTGATTTATTTTATATTTTAATTTTTTTATATTTTAAAATTTTATATTTTATTTTACTGGTTTTCATTATCTATTATTTTTATTGAGTAAATTATTATTTATTAAACATTTTATAAAAAACATTTTTCTAAAAAAAACAATAAAAAGAATAAATAATAAAAAAAATTTAAAATAAATTCATGAATCCTACAAAATTATTGGAGAATTTTCATGGATTTAAATTTTATGAAATCCACCAAACTATTAGAAAATTTCATGAATAAATTTAAAAAAAAAATAATTTTTATCCTACCAAACTATTCGAGGATTTATTTCTTAAATTAAGTCTTACTAAACTATTGAGAGACTTAATACATTTTTTTAAAAAATAAAAATAAAATTTTATAAATATCTTTTAAATAAAATCTCATTAAATTATTGGGAGATCTACCTAAAGTAAATCTTACCAAATTATTGAAAGATTTTACTAATTTTTTTGAATAAAATGTATTAATAAATATGATGACGGAACCTCTTCAATGTGAGATATTAGTCTCTATGAATGTTTTCGAAATGAGAAAATTATCTTAAATTACTATTAAACTATTATGGTAATTTTAAGATTAATTTTTAATATTAAATATTCTAGTAAATTACAAATACATTTAAGGCTTAGACAATTTGAAATCAAATTGGTACTATTCTTTAGATGAACGTTGTAAGGGTGCTATAACATTCCTCATACATAATCGCATTCTCGAATCTAAAGAATCTATTATTTAAAGATATTAAGTCAATATTGAGATTCTTTTTTAAATGAAATAAATTGATTAAATGACCAATCACATCTAAACAAAAAAATTACTGGTAACTCTCTTTATTCTATGTCTAACGACAAATTCACGAATCTATATGTCATAACAGCATAATTTTCACGAGGCAATAGATGATGCGGGTTTAGAGGATCTGAGATACAAAGGGCTTTGGTACACTTGGGAAAGGGGGAGAGATCCCAAATTATAAGGTAACGACTTGATAGAGTATTGAGGGATAAGCAATGGAAAAATTTATTTCCAAGGTTTTCGGTCATCAATATTCCATTATCTGTGTATCTGACCATAATCAAGTTATGGTAGACACGGAAGGTTGTAGGAAAATTAAGCACAAGGGCAAAGGGAAGAGACGATTCTTCTTTGAGTCTATGCGGACAAAAGAGGAGACGTGAGAATGCCATTTGTAGCGGCTGGAAGGATGGGGGCATGGGATGTTTGACCGATCAGATGGCTAATGTGAAGAAACATCTTGGCACATGGAGCACTACCATGTTCGGCAAATTCCATATATAGTTGAAGAAGTTGAACGCGGAATATGAGCTGATTAAAATGCAATGTCCGAATGAGGAAAATGTGAGTAGGGAGATTGTGGTAAGGACTGCAATAAATGATTTAATGGAAAAAGAAGAGTTGTTCTGGCAGCAGAGGTTGAGAATTAGCTGGCTATGAGACGGGGATAAAAACACATCATACTTTCATGCTCAAGCTTCTAGCAGAAGAAGAAATAATCACATAAAGGGATTGGAGGATGAAAATGGTAGATGGTGGAAGGAAGATACAAGATGGAAAATATAGCTCTTGGCTACTTTCAGAAGTTGTTTAAATCCCAAAGACCAACTAATTTTAATGAGATCACCCAGGGGATAGAGGCTTGAGTTACAGACGAAATGAACGATTTTCTCTTAGCAGAATTCCAGGCTGAGGAGGTTCATAAAGCAATCAAGTAAATGAATCCAACAAAAGCTCCCAGACCTGATGATATGCCCGTTTTATTCTTCTAAAAATATTGGCATATTGTTGGGAAATATGTAATTGATTTCTGCTAAGATTGTTTAAACGGGGAGGGGCGGATTTGTTATGTAAACAACACTAATATTGCTTTGATTCCTAAAATTAAAAATCCTAGAACAATGGCTAATTTTTGACCCATTAGTCAATGTAATGTCATTTATAAGATCATCTCGAAAACATTGGCGAATAAGCTCAAGAGTTTTCTGCCCCAATGTATTAGTGAGTTTTAGAGTGCTTTTGTTCTAGGTAGGCTAATTATTGATAATGTGTTGGTCACTTATGAATTAATACATGCCTTAAAACACAAACGGTTGGGCAAGGTTGGGTATGTGGCCTTAAAGTTAAACATGAGTAAGGCCTATGATAGGTTGAGTGGATTTTTTTAGAGGTTGTAATGGGATAGATGGGGTTTGCTAAAAAGTGGATAGATAGGATAATGAGATGTATATCCTCTGTATCATATTCCATTGTCCTTAATGGCATTATCACTAACAGCTTTTGTTGAGAAAGGGGTCCCCGTCAAAGTGATCCTCTTTCACCCTATTTATTTCTCTTATGCATAGAAGGTTTTTCATCCATGCGAAAGAAATACCAAACTGAAGGTTGGATAACTGGTGTGAGAGCTAGCAAAATGGTCCTCGGATTACTCACTTGCTCTTTGCAGATGATAGCTTGCTATTCATGAAAGCAAGTCCAATAGAATGCATGAGGGTGAGGTACATGGTATACAGATATGAAGAAAGTTCGGGGTAACAAATAAACTATGACAAGTCGTCCTTATTCTTAAGCAAAAACAAATCGGTAGATTGCATGGAAGGGGTGAAACATATATTTGGGATTCATATGATCGCTAATCCTGAAAAGTATTTAGGTGTTCCTACTATGTTGGGTAAAGGAAAGTTAAAAGCATTAAGAGAAATAACAAATCGACTAAATAGAATGACACAAAGCTGGAGTGGAGGAATGCTATCAAAAGGCGGGAAAGAAGTATACATAAAAGCAATTCTCCAAGCGGTACCAACGTATGCCATGAGTTGTTTCCTCTTACCGAAAGGGTTATGTGATGAAATTAATAACATTGTCAACAGGTTTTGGTGGAGATCATAGTCAAACGGTCAAGGGATTCATTTGCTTAAATGGGAGAAGTTATGTCATAGCAAAGCTGTGGGAGGAATGGGTTTTCGGGATGCATCAAAGTTTAATGTGGTGCTGTTGGGAAAACAAGGCTGGAGAGTATTAAAAAGGCTAGGGTCATTGGTTCACAAGGTACTCAAGGTGAAGTATTTCTAAGATCCAACTTCATGGGGGCTGACTTGGGCGTTAACCCTTCTTTTGCATGGCGTAGTATATGGGTGGCGAGGAAGGTATTAGAGATGGGACTACAATGGAGAGTAGGAAATGGAAACTTAATTACAACTTGGAACGATGCATGGATAAAACCTGGTACAAAGGCATAACCATATAGGGATAGTACAAGGGCTGTAAATTACAGTTTGGAGGCAGAATTAATTGATCCGAACACTAGGAGGTGGAGGAGGATGAAGTATGACAAGTTTTTTTAGAAGATGTGAAGTTGATATGCTGTATTCCACTGACACGCGTTAGTAGAGAAGATAAACTCATATGGGGGACTGGAAAAAAAGGGTGAGTTCACGGTGAAAAGTGTATATAGACCTTTCACCGGCTCCACTGGGGATGACATAAATGATGGAGCTTGTAACGGCTTCTGGAAATATCTTTGGCAGCTTAACATACCTAAAACAATAAAAGTTTTTGGCTGGTGCCTAAATAGTGGAATACTGTTAGTCTTTACCAACCTAAGGAGGAGGGGAATCAATGTCCAGGATGTACGTCCCAGATGTGGACAAGAAGAGGAAATAATGATACATGCGTTCAAATGATGTAAGGTGGCAAGTGACGTATGGAAAATGGAATGCTGGGGGGATGAATCGTCTGATGCAGAGATTGAAAGTGAAAAGGGATGGCTAAGTAGTTTGTATGAGAAAGGAACCCGAAACAGCTTGGAACTGGGACTGATGGCATGCTGGGTGTTATGGCACAATAGGAATGTGGATATAAAAAATAATGGGTGCAAAACTGCCGAGGAAATCATGGCATATGTAAGGCAGTTTTTGGATGAATACAGAGAAGCTCAAGTATGGCCTAGGATGCAAATCATGCAGAAGATACCAAAATGGAGAGCCCCAGAAACTGGCTATTCTAAGGCAAACTTGGACGGTGCAGTCAAGGTGGATGCAGGGTGTGTGGGATAGGGGTTGTTGTTAGGGATGGAATGGGCAATGTGTTAGGGGAATGCTCAAATAGAGTAAAACATGTTAGTGATCTAGTTGTTGTAAAGGCAATAACCCTGAATACAGTTGTTAGATTTTCCAAATAGTTGGGATTATAATCGGTTATAGTAGAAGGGGATGCACTTGAAGTAGTGAACCAGCTAAAGTCTGAAATAGCTGAAGGGCATGCAGCTGTCGATGATCGGTGAACTGATACAAGATGCAGGGGACATTGAGGCTAAACTTTAGTCACTTTTCAGCTTTTCATACAAAAAGCGAGGCAAATGGGGCCGTATCCAAACTTGTAAAGTATGCAATTACATCACCAGTAGAGGAGTTCCAATGGATTAATGAATGTCCTAACATTTTTTCTGATGTAGTACTTGCGGATAGCACACTTCCTTAAATCAATGAATTTATATTTCACAATAAAAATTGTATAAAAATTTAAAAATGATATGCGGCATCTACGTGGCTACCATATCATTGACACATATGCATCACATGGATGCCATACGTACAACTTATTCAAAATTTTTTAAATGGCTCAAACCAGTCACGTCTCTTCACTTTTCGACGAATCTAATCAATAGAGCTATTTCACAACGTTAAGGTCACGTAACATATTTTTAAAATATATATATATATATATCACATTATATATTTTTTTAAAAAATACCACATTAAAAATTTTATACAGTACAAACGCTAAAAACTTTTTCCCATACAATAACATTACGGTAAATATACTTTTCCTTTAGTTATTTTTTTCTTGGTATGTAGATCTGTCAAAGATTAATTGGCAAGAAAGAAAAAAGAAAAAGGAAAACACAAACTAACTTCCTTTTATCACTCTCGCAAGCTCCTCTGTAAAGTAATGGATGTAATTGGTATCGCTGGTCGCTGGTGGTGGTGGTGTTCCCGGCAATCCGCAATTCTCTCCTCATCTCTTGTCTCTTCTTCTACTTAATTTATTAGAATTATAAATACACTTACTTCTAGTAAGTAAATAAATTCCTTGAGAAGACAAACCAAATGCTGGAGAGAGAGACAGATTATTATTATTATTAAATCTAAATCTAAAAAATGTCTGGGGTGTGGCGGAGATGGAGGAAGCTGGTAACGATGGAGCAGTCCTTGAGGAATTTGAGTTACTTGGGTTGGCGTTGCCATTGGAGGAGGGATTCAGAAGGAATAGGAATTGGAATGCAAGAGCGGTACTCAAGTGGGGCAGGAGGAGGAGGCGACAATCACAAAATTAAAAACAAAAATGATACTACTACTAACAAAAGCAAAAGAAAAAGCACTCCCACTCCCATTCGAAAGCTCAGAGCGGAGATCAATTGCCCTCGCTGCTCCAACCACAATTATTTCAATTTCAATCTTCCTCATCCTCATGGTGATGATGAATCAGATTCATCTGACAATTCCAGCAGCAGCAAATTTATTCCCGTGAACTTCTGCCCCACTTGCAGAACCGCCTATCACTTTCGCACCCACCGCATATACCCTCTTCAGGGCACCTTCCTGGAGATTAAATCCAATTCCAAAACTGCTTCTCCTTCTCCTCCTCGCAACAGCCTTAGAGTATCCTTTTGGGACAATCTTAGATCCGAGAATTGGCAGCCAACGCCACCTCCACCTCCTCCTGGGAATGGCCTCGCTGTGCATACTCCGCCTGGCCCGCCCTTTGCACCCGGAGTTAATGTCATACGGGCTGCCAGGCCCAAGGAAGGCCATACTCATGGTAATGGCACATGGTTGGGCGGGGCCAATTTGGGGAAGGATTTGCCTACGCCCAGGGAGATTTGCAAGGGCCTTGACAAGTTCGTTATCGGCCAGCACAGGGCAAAGAAGGTGTGTGATTTTTAAGTATCAAATTTATAAATACATATATAAAATCCAATCCAAATCCAAATCCTCACATTGCTATAAATCATTATTGCAGGTGCTGTCGGTCGCCGTTTATAACCACTACAAAAGAATATATCATGCCTCCTTGGAGAAGGGGTTAGTTAGTTTCCATATTCATTCTGAATTTTTCATCTCATTTTGGTTATTTTAGGTTAATTGTATGGCATTGCGTATACTGATATACAACATAGTGGTAGATAAAACTGAGGTAACAGATTTGAATGCTAGGTCAGGAGGAGCAAGTTTAGAAGCAATTGATGATGTCGACAATGTGGAGTTAGAGAAAAGCAATGTGCTCTTGGTCGGACCAACTGGCTCTGGTATACAGTCTTCACTATTCCTAGTTGGATGCATAAAATTACATTGTTGGATTCCCTTCTTATATATGTACATATCCTACAACAGGAAAGACTTTATTGGCAAAAACTCTGGCTCGCTTTGTCAATGTTCCTTTTGTCATTGCTGATGCAACAACTTTGACGCAGGCAAGTCCATAGCCCCTATTAATCTATGAAAATCTTGTAAAATACATATTTCTGGATCATGTGAAACCTGTTGACCTTGAGCTATGTAAGGGAAGGTAGCTTTCTCCCGTCCCTTATACGGCACCCTCTTCCCCGAGACCAATATATTCATAGATTACTATGTACAAATTATCATGGTAGCAACTTTCAACATTCAAGCTTGTGCTTGTTGAAGTATTTTAGCTGATGATTTGAAGATATCTTCCTAGCCAAAATAAAATCTTATCATGGAAACGTAGGTACTACTTCTATAATTGATGCCTTTTGCTGAACGGTCTGAGGTCCTATAATTTACTATTACTTTGATGCTTTTTGGCCTTTATGATTAACCATATCCCCCACTTTTCTTAGCTAAACATTTTTCTTATTTTTTGGCTGTCCCATTTAATGAGGCAATTCTTCCTTTTTGCAGGCTGGTTATGTTGGTGAGGATGTTGAATCGATATTGTACAAACTTCTCACGGTATTAACTTCATTCTTTGTGTCATTGGACTTATAGGCAGATTCTTGTTATCATCTCATTTGTTATGAATCATATTGTTATAGTAATTAGTCATAGGAAGACAAACTTCTGATTCCAGGCATCTCTCTTCCTGACGAATGTGGCTGCAATACCTCAATTTCATAGGAGGTCTTCTAGTGCTTATTTGCACAGTTCATATAAACTGTTATTATTAATGATTGGTTTTGTTTAAATCATTTAAACCTTGCTAGTATCATGCATTTAGGTGCATAATATGCTTGTTTCATTATTGTGTACCATGATAAAGGGGTGGATTTCCCTACAATATTCTGTAATTATCTTTCGATGATGTCTGGTCAAGATTGTTGATTCATGCTCTCAAGGATGTGCTAGAATGTCTTAAGAAAAGAAACTTGGTGGGCGGTGGAAATATGCTAATTGAGGGATTAAGGTGTGCAAATCAGGCTAACCGTCCAACTTCTCTTTTATGAAGTGTCTATCTACTTTAATGTGTTTTGTTCAGTCATGTTGCATAGGATTGTGTGCAATATTAATTGCAGATTCGTTGTTGCAGTAAAGTCGCATACGACCATCCCATTCAATCTTCAAATCCTCTAGAACAATCTTCAACCATAGCAGCTCACAAATTTTTTGTACATTTCTCGAAACCCTGCCTCAATGTTAGATCTCACTACCACATTTTGTTTCTTACTTCTCCAAGTCACGATATTGTCACCAAGGAAGGTGCAATATCCAGAGGTTGATCTCCTGTCAATCACGGATCCAGCATAGTCAGTATCTGTGTATGCTTCAAGGACTAACCTTCTACCTCTTTTAAACAAAATGCATTTCCCTAGAGTCCCTTTAAGGTATTTTAGCACTCATTAACAGCTTGCAAGTGTATTTCTTTTGGACTGTGCATGAATTGACTAATTACAATGACGGCATAGGCTATGTCTGGCCGTGTGTGAGAAAGACAAAATAAGCCTCACTACCGGCCTTTGGTGCATTTCCCTAATCACAGCAGTATCTCCTTTTGCCTCTCCAAGCTTGTGATTAGGATCAATCGGTGTGCTTGCAGGTCTACAAACCAGTTTCCAATTTCTTAAGGTCTATAACATATTTTTGCTGGGGGATAAAGATTCCCTGCCTTGAATGTGCTACCTTGATCCCTAGGAAGTATTTCAGCCTTCCTAACTGTTTTATATTGAACTCCTTTGACAGAAGTTGCCTTAAAACTTGTCTCTCCTTTTCATCATTCCCTGAGTCTGAGTGTTTGATGAATAGCATGTAGTCTCCTGGGCTCTCTCTGTATCCCATAGCTATCTTCACTTTTGCAAACCTTCCAAACCACAGTCTGGAATTGTTTAAGTCCATACAGAGCTTTCCTCAGTTTACACACTTTATTGGTAGCTAGATTGCCTCCAAATCCAGGTAGGATCTCCATATAGATTTCTTCTTCTAGATCTCTATGCAGGAAAGCTTTCTTAAGACCAAATTGTTGCAAATGCCAATTATAATTGGCAGCCAAGGACAATAGAACTCTCATAGCGTTCATCTTAGCAACATGAGCTACAGTTTCTTGATAATCCACAATATATGTGTCTGAGCGTACCCTTTAGCCACCAACCTCGCCTTATACCTCTTTGGTTACCCATTTGCTTTGTACTTTACAGTAAAAACCCATTTGCATCCCATGGGCCTAAATCCACTAAATTCCAAGTTTTATTCTTCTGTATGGCCTCCATATCCAAATTCATTGCTTGTTTCCAATTTTCATTAGATAGCGCCTTGGACAAAGTGGTTAGAATGAAAATGGTGTTTAAAAGCTTTTATGTGATGATGAGAATTTCTCAAGCTACACAGCGTGAAAGTGGATATTGTGGATGTTTAATACATTCCCTGGTTCCCTTCCAAATGGCAATAGGCAGATCTTGGTCTAGTTTGCTACTTGTATAAAATTTAGGTTAGGTTTGTAGATTAGGGTTAGTTACTTTTACCTCATTTCTAGAGTTGGGATCAGATTTTCAAACTTGTATAGGTTCAGCAATTGAAGCTTTCTTCCTTGAATACACTTGAGCGTACCTTGTATTATCAAGAGCATCACTATCCCCAGCCACGGGGTTCACTATTTGGACTGTCAATGTTTGATAAAGGCACATGTTCAATAGAAGGCACAAGTTACATGGGTTCGACAGAAGAAGGCATGTACAAGTAGGGATTGGATTTTAATGATGATGAGGATGAGGGAAGATCGGGCATAAAGAAGTTTTTTTCCTTATCTTCCATGATTGTATTCTGCCCTTGAAGATAGGTGGGTTGAAATATGACTCAATTTCACGAAAGGTGACATCTGCAGAGGCATAAAATTTCCTTGAAGAAGGATGATAGCACTTGTACCCTTTTTGGGTTGATGAATAACTGACAAAGATACATTTGATTGCTCTTGGATCTAACCTTCTCTTATTTTGACTATGAACATGGACGGATGACACTCACCCAAATATCTTGGGGATGAGATGATATATGGTATTCATGCCAGGATAGAGTTGAGAGAACATTTCCATAGGACTCTTGAAACCTAAAACCCTATTTATAAGATGTGCAGCTGAAAGAACTACTTCTCCCCAGTAGGACTTAGGCACTTTTTTTGAAACAGGAATGCTCGGAATGTATGAAGTAGGTGGCCATTTTTCCTCTCTGCCTTTCCATTTTGTTGTGGAGTGCTCACTCAGGACTTGATTGATTGAAATAGTCTTTTGCTTTGTCTGACTTTAATTTTTTGATTGACACCAAACTGGTTTTTGACCACGTTATGAAAATTAGGTAGAACAACATTCACATCAGATTTGTGTTAAAGCAGAAAAATTCTAGAGACTCTAGTGCAATCATCAATAAATGAAATGAACCACCAAGCCCCAGAGATATTAAGAGCTGTAGAGGAACCCCATATATCACAATGGATTAAGAAAAACAAGAGAGAACTTCTTTTATTGCTCATTGGAAAAGTTGCCTGTTTGTGCTTTGCAAGTTCGCACACATTACAATGGAAGCTTTCGACATCTACTCGTTTAAACAGAAAGGGAAACATAACCCTAAGAGTTCTAGATGATGGATGACCAAGTCTATGATGATAAAGCTAGATCTTGTCTTTATTGGAAGAAGAATTCTTAGAAAGGAATGAGAAGGGTGATTTGCACTTTGATAATGCTTGGACCACTTGATGTTTGAAGGTAATAGTCTCCGTCCTTCTCTTTAGCATGTCTAGTCATCTTCCCTGAGCCCTGGTCCTGAAATACTTAGTGAATAGAGTGAAAAATTACATTGTAGCATAAATCTTGGTTAAGCTTATGTACAGACACAAGACTCGTGGACAACTTGGGGACATAAAAAACATTTTTATGGAAAAATGAGGAATTAATTTTGATATCCCCATGACCTGCCACAGTGATCAATCAACCAGCTGCAGTGACAATCTTTCTAGTGCTAGGATAGGGGTGTATGTACTAAAATTTTGGGATGACCTAGTCATGTGATTTATGGCTCTTGAGTCAATGACCCATGAGTTCTCAAAGGTTCCATTTGTGATATTTAACCCAAGAGAAAATAGAAACTCACCTGAATGTGCCAAAGAACATGTACCTGAGGGTCTTTCATAATAAGGTTCTTAGCTTTTCTATCTATCTGCGTTGAAGTTTTGTTGTTCTTGGTTCTTCCTTCATTTGATTGGGTGGTGATCAAGCGTGCCTGCCCATGGTACCTTTGTTGCCCTCCTTTGTATTCCCATTCTTTACTTGAAGCAGGAGGTTTTCCATTGAGTTTCTAGCTTCGTTCTTTGGCATGTCTCAATTTCTTACAGTATGTACACAAGTTGTTCCAGTTATCATGATTCAGAGCTTTGGACAGGTTTACTATTCTAGTCTCACTGATTTGTTGTGGCTTGGGATATGAAACTTTGTTGTTGTTATTGTTGTTGTTGTTGCTACTGCCACCACTCACAGCCATTGCTGAACTGTCTATGACTTGAGAGGCTCGGACATCATGCCCCTTCTGCTTTCTTCTGCTCTTATCATGGAAATGACCTCATTTAATGTTAGCAGATCCTCTTTTCCCAAAATTCGGACTCTAATTTGATTGAATTCAGCTTTGAGATCCTCTAGAAAATCCTAAACACAATCCTTCTCAATGAAGTTCTTCAAGATTACCTTATCTTCACTACACTTCATCTCTATGCAGCGGTAGTGATCCATCTCTTTCCATAGGTTTTTCAGGAGGCTAGCATATTCTATGGCTGACTTTTTCGCTTGCTTAGTGGCTGAGGTATAGATTTTTATCTCATAGACTTGTGCTGTGTCTTTGGCCTTGGAGTAAGTTTGTTGGATTGCCTCCCAGATGTCTCTGGCAGTCACCAATAACATGCATGTGTCGCTGATTTCTGGTTTCATGGACATATATATATATATATATTTAATTTTTACTTATTTATTCATCTATGTAGTTAATTTTTATTTCGCGCACGTATATATGTTATATAAATATATAGGTTATGTTTTCATATGTCAGCAGTCATATATATATTTGATTTTAGATGTACATGTAGGTCGCCGAGTTCAATGTACAGTCTGCTCAACAAGGAATGGTTTACATTGATGAAGTTGACAAGATAACTAAGAAGGTTCTGCAATTATTTAGCACTCTTTTACCCTTTCTTTTTAAATAGAGCAACTCAAATTGTTGGTTTGGTGGTTTAATCTAGGATTTATTTTGGACCTAAAATATTCTTAAATGTCGAAGTACTTTTGCAGGCTGAGAGCTTAAACATTAGCAGAGATGTTTCAGGGGAGGGTGTTCAGCAAGCATTGTTGAAAATGTTGGAAGGAACTGTGAGTTCATTGGTTGCAGACTACTATGTCATTTATTAGTTTATACATGTTATGTGCTGCCATCATGTTTCTTATTTTTAATTTGAGAATGCTTGTGCCAGAAATTTTTTTCTGGCTCACTTTTAGTAACTTTTATAATTACCAATATCCATAGAATGCCCTTCCAACAAAAGCACTTAAGTGGTTGTCCGGGTTCTGAGGTTCTCTCCAATATTCATTGTTAGCTAGTTTAAGAATTATCTAGGGTTTGAGTGAACAACTGGGGATACTGGTTATACTTCTAATTTCTGAGCTATATGCAGAGAAAGAGGAGCCATATTTTTCTGAAAACAAAATATCAGGTGAAAGATATCCTTTTGAGCTAGTCTATCAGCTGATGTATAACGGTTTTACTTTTGTGTACTGTGGCAGGCTTAATTAAGAATCGTGTTTAGAAGAGGTTTAATCTGGAGAAGAAATTGTTTGAAATAAAGCCAAAATAAGTGAATCTCTGAGAGGATAATAAAATCAACTATTGCTTTCAAACTTTATTTATAGCAGACTAATGTAGATGTCAGGAACTGTAACTTATTAAATCCTATCACTTTTGGAAATCCTATAAGCCTAAATTCATATTGATTTTGTATAAAAATCTACTTCCACTTGAGAACCTTTCATTGCATCAACTTATTAGTCTATGGAAGAATTTGTTTTATGAATGAAATGTGTATATGGAAGTCACATTTGGGTTGTAACATGATATAATCTACAAAAATGTCAAATATTTGTTGCTTTGCCTCTTTCTTCCTACCTAGTTTGCCTTCAACCTATTTTAGGTTTCCAGCAGTATCCTTTCTAGCTACCTCACAGTTGATAAATATTTCTTTGGCCAGATTGTAAATGTTCCTGAAAAGGGAGCAAGAAAGCATCCTCGGGGTGACAATATACAGGTATTCTTTTGATTTATTATCTCATTCACAAATGAGCCCATATGATGAATATATCTATGTTGTATATCTACAACCTATTGTTTGCTTTTCATGTCAGCAACTGTATGGTATTTTCTCTGCTGTATTGGAGTGACTTTCAGCATATAATGGCCTAAATTTCTTTTAGGGTTTTTCTTATGCATTTTGGATGGTTCCTTTCCTTGATAATGCATTTAACTTTAAGCCCTTGAAAAATTAAATCTCGTAACATTATTTCAAGCAGTCAATGCCCAAAGGAAAGCTATATGCTTCAAAATCTTTATAGCACTATCAAGTGTTTTTTTTTTCTCTTGACATAAAAACAAATTAAATTCATAGTGCAGATATCCTTGTTTTGGCTATTGTTGTAAAATTCTTCAAGTTTCTTGCAAGGAATTGAGTCTTTGAAAATGGTAAGAGCTCCACAATATGTCCTCCACAAGCCTGAATGATATGTTTAAAAGAACAGACGTTTTTCAAGTTTTCTTACACTTAACACCAAAAACATCTAATTTTGAAAATGTTTATATCAAGGTAAAAGTTAGTTGGAATGTGTTAGGTTTTTTACTGGAACTGAATCCAGCATGAAATTAAAAGAATAGATAGATTATGTGGCACAAGAAAAATATTTAACACGATGTGACACCCTTTTTGCCTATGTCCACTGATGAAAGTGAACAACTACTATACTTATTATAAAGAAATTAGAAGGGTACGAAAACCAAAGCCCAAAATAATCTATGTTTTCATTTCCATAACCTAAACCATGTAACTTGGTGTTTGTCCTCTCCTATCTCTACAGACCTGTGAAACCCTTATAAAAACTTATATATCTAATAACTCCTAATGGTTGAGACTCTTTCCATGTTTATAGAGCCATGTGCTTAGTACAAGTATTCTTGATGACTAATAATATTTGTCTTGTCCATCATATGCCCTTAACCACCAAATATATTTTGAACTAACAAATTTTTTATACAAGAATTGCAATAATCCCGCTTTGATTCAAACTCCATCAAGTCAGCTGTTTGTAGATTCTGACAAACAGAATCATTGACCTTGAAGAAATGCCATATAATCATTCTTGAACTCATATATGTCTTGACTCTACTAAATTCAAATAAGACGGTCAATGTCCACATGAAACTACCATTGACTTTGGAGAGGAATTAATTTTATATACAAAAAGGATTTTGGACAGGAACCCTGCACCTCCTTTCTTCTTTCTTCTACACCTAAAGATGCAGCATTAAAATGTTCTTTCTTCATTAAATCTCCCAATTAGATAAAGCATCCACTCTCCTTGAGAATCACCTAGCTATGTGCAAATTTTGTGGCTTAAAAATAATATATTGAATTTGGATAGGAACCTTGCTTCTCCTTTCTTCTTTCTTTTAAACTTAAAGATAAACCATTAGAATTTTCTTTCTTCAATGAATCTCCCCCTTAAGACAAAGAATTCACACTGCTTTATAACCACCTAGCTATGTGCAACTTTTGTAGCTTAGGAATATCATATTCCATATGATTTCAAGGCATGTCATATCACTTGAATTTTTTACCTGTGAATTTGTAAAATATCTGAGTATAATATGACAAGAAGATTGCCAAGTATTATACTGCTAGAAGAGATGTTTTTAAACTAGTGATGAGATCTTTGAGGTATTTGGTGTGCTGTTCTTTTCCCCCATCTTAATTGAATATCTGCACCTTGCCTAAGTTTTCATGTTATGTTGAGATTTTTGAAAACTGTCATCTCCAGAATCAAAATTTATTGAAGCATCAATAGGTCAATTGAGGATTGATCTACCTACAATTTAAATCTTGTTGCAGTGATGCTCTGATCGTGTATCCTTCAATCTCAAAGATACAACCCGCTGCAGCAAATCCCCTTCCAAACCATTAATTTTGATACAAATTGTTGGCATTTTAAGCAGCTCATACAATATCAAATCAATAAAAAAATAAATTGCTCACACATAAAATAATTGATTATGAACACGTGTTGAATATCGAATATTGTTCAATATGGTTTTGTTTATTTCATGGATGATAGAAAATCCATTGTGAATTTGAAATAGTGGAGAATTTACAAAAGTTCAAAGCATTGAAACATGTGCCTTGAAATTATCCTTATTTCCATGCTCCGTAGTGTCAAAACCTATTGGATAAATCTTATTCCGTATAACTCTTTGTAAACTGTTTTCTTCAGTCCTCATACATCTTTGCAATCCTTCCTAAAAATTCATCTCTCCATAATTCCTGATAAATGAAGGCCCTCTTTATATTTATAGAATTGTGTGCATATGCACTAAAAATCTTTTACCTTAAAGAATTCTCCTGTATGAAGAATATTTGCTGTGCAGTTAATCACCTTGTAAATTCTTAACAATAGAATTTAAATAGAATATAAGTATTTTTTTTTTTAAATTTAAGAGTTTCGATAAATTTGACTCAAAATTTTCCAACAGATTTTGTCTAGTTTTGTGTTCTACCTCTTAAAATCCAAAATGTTTTTCATCCCTACTCCAAGTAAACAAATGCCTTTTTAAAAAAAAAAAAAAAGAAAAAGAGAATTTCATATAACATAAGGGAAAATTATACTTGTTAACCTTTTCATAGGAAAATTTTAGGTATGAAATGTGATTATTATGTTTTCTGGATTTTGCATGAAAACTTATACAGTTTTGTAAGTAGTTTATAAGAAACAAAAACAAAAAGATGGTGGCAACTACATCTGAAATTGCTTTTGTTGGCATTTTTGTGTTCTTCTGTTGTCCACTTTAGCTTTTTGTTTAGGTTTCTTTTTCTTGCTGTTTTTGAAGATATGTTCATGAATTATGTGTCTATAAAAATGTCTATGAAATACGTGCACTACAACTATTGTTTACCTTTTCCACTCTTTTGAATTTTAAAGTATGTCATTTTATTTTTCATTTGGTATTTTCTTTCTTGAAAAGATTTCAGTTTGAATTGAGGAATATCTGGTTTCATTTTAGACCAACTATTATTTTAGAATAGTTAATTGTTGCTACTACTCTTAAATGCTATGTAAATAATCTGCAGATAGATACAAAAGACATCCTTTTCATTTGTGGTGGAGCATTTGTTGATCTTGACAAAACAATTTCAGAGAGGTAAAGCCATATCAATACCTTACCATAAAAAATTCTCTGTGAAATGTTATTTGTTCATTTTTGAGTGAGTATAATTACCTGGTGGTGTAACCAGACGACAAGATTCTTCAATTGGTTTTGGAGCTCCTGTTCGTGCTAATATGAGGGCCACAGGTGTAACCAATGCTGCTGTGGCATCGTCTTTGCTTGAATCGGTGAGAATAAAGACTGTTAGAAGTTACTAATAAATTTTATTACCTACTTTCTTTCTAATAATAAGACAACCTAAATAAATGTAATATGATTTATGTATTGAACTGCTCTCCCTATAAAGGACAGCCATTACTAAAGTTTTCACTGATATGAACCTGTAAGTTACATTTGCGTTTCAGGTTGAGAGTTCAGATCTTATTGCATATGGCCTCATACCAGAGTTTATAGGACGCTTTCCAATATTAGTTAGCTTGTCAGCTTTAACTGAGGATCAACTTGTGAAGGTAACATTTCATCAATTTTTTCCTTTGGTGTACATATGTGCGGGCGTGTGCACTTGTTTTCCTGTTACTCAGTTTAGTCTTTTTAGGTATCTGGTAGGGACCATTGTGCTAGCTCTAAGCATTAAATTGTTGTTATGTTCTTCTTTGATTGTTTATTGAAAGATAATGAAAATGGTAAAATGCAATGTATGAATCATTCATGATAAGGAAATGCAAGGCACTTCAAATATCAGGAATTGATTCGTTAGATTTTCTACCACTTGAAAACCTAAGGGAAGTATGATATACATGATTGGATCATGTGCATTATTGGCCTAGGATCACTGTTACACAAAAGTGTTTTTCTCCAATTAGAAGGAATAGAACATGTAAGGGGTAGACCAAAGTTACTGGGTAAAAGTCATAAAAAGGATTTCACGTTGCTTTAAATCTTTGGAGGATATAGCCCTGAACTAAGGGGAATGGAGAAAATGGATTCCTTTAGTGGAACCCAACTGGTTTGGGATTACACCTTAGTTGAGTTAAGATTTAATTATTGAAAATTATTGAAGTTTAAAGCATGAAAAAGGTGGTCTTTGTGCTTCAGTCTTTGCTTGAATTCCTTCCTGTTATGCAAGATGCCTTTTCATTTAATGCAGCAAAAACTATTACTTACACTTGTAATTCTTGAGTGAAGATCAAGGATACGTTTTCATTTGCACGGTAGGGGGGAGGGGTATTATGATTTATATGGTAGCTGGAACAGGCAATTTTTACCCACATGTTGTAGTCTTCTGCAAATAAAGGAACATGCTGGTATTAAATCTTGTACTAAATTTATTTTTTAAAATTTCAACTTAAATATTTGACATCATTATTTTCCTATAATTATTTGATTTTGTAAGTGATATAAAGTAATATTATCAGTATATATTGTAGAATATTGTGCATCTATGTGAATCTTATTTTTCAAAATTTCCTCAAAAAAATGTGATTCATTAGTTGAGAAAATTACATACGTCATAAAACAATTTACTAAATTATGTTTCTTTTTTGAGGAATTTATCTAAATAATGTTAATCATATAGGCCAATCATAGTCATTTAAGTCTTGTTTGGTTGATAAGACAAATTCTTTAAATCAATTATTTCCTAAGAGAAAATATTTTTATCAAGAATATTCCTCATCATATATGTATTATATTAGAAACTAATAAAACTATTCTAATAAAATATTAAAGAAGCCTTTGTTTCATAAAAAGATAAAAAAAATCCTAGAAGCCTTACTATTATTTTTTTTTTTAACTTTATACACACAACTTAAATTGGTTTAAACGTAATAAATGTCTCAAACTCAATAACATGTGACAACTTTCTAACATCACTTAAAGAGTTTAAAAACTTCATTGGCAGCGTATAGGCTAATAATCCACAACATAATACATCCAAGGTGCTATTTGATAAAATGGAAAAATTAAACACTTAAAAATTAAGCACTGAATTGTTACCATTTAGAATTTTTGGTTTTTTACTGAAAATTAAATATTGAATGCATATTTTGTTAAATTTTTAATAAGTAGTTTACATTAATAAAATTTTAAAAAGAAAAGAATATAAGGTTTAAATGACAAAATTTTCCTTAAATAAGAATGATTGAATTCATTAAGTTGCTTTTAATTACTTTAGATTTTCATCACTTTTTCATTGTAAATTTTTTTATTTAAGTGGTTTTCAAAACAAATTATCAAACACATTGAAAATTTTCAATAGTTTATCAAACACACCTATAGTCCTCTTTGACTTTAAAAAATAGCTAAAATACTAAAAAAATAATTTCTCAAATTTCTCAAGTAAGCCCTTATCTTTCTATTGTACCAAATTGATCCCATATAGTATTATTTTTGTTTGATTAATCCTTTAAAATGGTACTCTATGGCAGTAGCATGGGCTTCCATAGCATTTTGACTTAGTGTTTTTAAAATCCTTTTTCCCCTATATTTGCCATGTAGATGTTGATGTGGTAAAGAAAATGATCAATTTGATGTAACATGAATTAAGTATTTTGACAGTTTTCATACTAAAGAAAGGCTTTAAACAAAAATATTGTTTTAAGGGCTTAATTAGATAAAAATAGTACTTTAAGGGTTTAATTAGGTGCAATACTACAAGGATACTTTTTAGTATTTTAGCCCTGAAAGAACCATAATTGTTGTGTTGGAAGTGAGACAAAATAAGCCAAGAGACTTGGATAAGTAAAACTCAATATAAGAGTGGGGCTAGCCTAGAAAAACTTAGAATAAAAAATTCCATAAAAAAAGGGTGCATCTGTTAGAGGGAAGCACTGTTTTATGAACAGTGCAAGGATCCAAATTTAATTTAGTAGTATTCTATAATTTGATTTGCTTCAACTATAGTTGTGGTAGATGTTTTTTAGTGTACTATATTACTATTAGTTTATAGTTTTAGACTAAAATACTAAAAAGTCTCCTATACCTTTTCAAATTTCTCAAATAAGCCCTTATCTTTCTATTGTATCCAATCAATTAAAGTATTGCTTTTGTTTAATCAAGCTCTTATTTTGGATGGAAACCACTAAAATTTGTTAGACAAATAGGGGTTTAACTAGACGAAAATAGTACTCTATGTTAAGGGTTTAATTGGGTACTATAAAAGTAAAAGGGGCTTATCTATGAAATTTGAAGACGTACAAGGGTTTTTTAGTATTTTAGCCTTAGTTTTACCATTGTGTGGTGGCATATTGCTCACCAATATGCATTCATATTACTCATTGATTATACCACCTTTTCATAGATATATTAACTTAATATTTTTGTGTTGTTAAATTATTTGAAGTGTCTAAAGCATTATTTTGGACTCTTTACAAAACTAGCCTACACACCATGTGCGGCTGAAAATACTTTGTCACTAAGAAAATGAACAAAATGGAAAAAGAAAAGAGGAAGGAGATGAATAGAAAATTATTAAATCTTCTTTCCATTATTCAATGTAAAGGAAAGCAGTTGAGAGAAAGTGGTAACAAAAAGACAATCTCGTAACAAGTGAATTTTAATTGAATAGGAGCCTAGAGGAAAGGAGAATAAATGGAAAATCGGATTACCGAATTAGACAAGATCACTTTCAAAACATTTAAAATGAGAGGCCAAGCTCCTTTGCAAAGCCACTGATTTCTCCATTACCTTGCTCTTTTTCTCTTTCAAACCATCACTCACTATCATTTCCTCTCTTATCTTCTCTGATCTAAGCTTAAATCAAAATTATTTGAGCTAAGTAGTCATGGATAAAAAGGCACCCAAGCCAACCTTACTTCTCTCCCTTTATGCTATTTCTTTGGTGATCACAAAATTTCGAGTCAAAATGATGCCACCACTAACCCACTTAATCAGAAGCAGTGTCATCCTCTCTCTCTCTCTCTCTCTTTTGTTTTGAATTTCAAGTGCTGATAGCCATGTCCAAGAAGTGTCTGAATAAAAAGTTTTATTTATTTTTTGTCAATTGGTAAGGTTGCTGCTATGTGACCTGGTGGTCATAGGTTCGAGTTGTGGAAACAGCCTCTTGCAAAAATGCAAGGAAAGATTACGTACAATGGACCCTTCCTTGGGCCCCGTCCATAGCGGGAGCTTTATGCACTAGGCTGTCTTTTTTTTTTTTTGTATGAGCATCTGATATGAATGGACACATTGATACACAAGGTTGAGGCGTATTGTGCTTCATAGATAACCAAAAAGTCAATGAGATCTTCATTAGGCAACTCCTTAATAAACTACTCTTTGCTTGGACCAACACAAGTTCAGTTTCCAAATTTTTGAGTCCACCTTTTAGACACACCAAACCTCTTCAGTTTCAAAACCTTTTTGTAATTATTCAGGCAAATGATCATGTTGCACCTCTTTCCCACCTTTGATTTTACAGTGGCATTATTCTTTTTCGCCTCAAGGATGTCAACAACTAGTGGGGCTGTTTCTTTTGTTCTTAAAACCTTTTGAATCACCTTTCTCTACTTCCTAAAAGTTACTTTGCAAAAAATTCGAAGAGCATTAATCAGATCATGAAGCCATATTTTTTTGTATCAATAGTTTCTCCTCGTTGGATATATATATATTGAGGTAAAAGATACTTATTAGAAGTTGAAGAAGGAAGATTCTGACCTTCGTTTTTATCTTTCAAGTGAAGCAACTCATCACAAATACGTATCTCAAAATATAAGATTTCACTACTGATCTTAGAAATTAACCTTTAGATACCTCAAAATTAGAATAAGCAGGGCGAACTTAGCAAGGGAAAAGTTTGGGAGTATTTCACCTATAATTCCTTTTATTGAAATATTGCAATTATCCAATTATAATAAAGAATTATTTAAGGGTCAACCACTTATACGTGTGGGCTTCGTACAAAATTTTGATGGATCTTACACAATTCATTGTGATTGGTTGTTAATTGTAGTGTAATAATTGTTGTTGATAATGTTAGAATTAAGGTTTTGGAGAACAACTTGCTTATCCCTTGGATTAGCCTTTCATTACATAGATAATACTAAGGAAAGAGAATTAATTACAAATTATACATTATTGCTCCCTCCTAAACTATCTCCCATGGAATATTCCCATAATACTCCAACTCACACACTCACATGCATGCATTAACACTCCCCCTCAAGCTTGAGCATATATATCAGTCATGCTTAGCTTGTTATATATGTAGTCAACTCGAACTTTTGGAAGTGATTTTGTAAGAATACCGGCTAGTTGTTTCCCTGTGCATGTATGCTTCGATAATATTGTTCCACTCTGCAACTTTTCCCTGATGAAATGACAATCAACTTATATATGTGTGGTTCTTTCATGAAATACTGGATTGGTAGCAATATGAATTGCTGCCTGATTATCATACCATAGCTTTGTAGGAGTCTGAATCGAAAGCCCAATTTCATCTAAGAATTGAACCATCCACAATAACTCTGTTGTAGCCAAAGCCATGGCTCTATACTCTTTTTCTGCGCTAGACCTAGCAACTACTTGCTACTTCTTGCTCTTCCAGGACACCGGATTACTCCCAGGGAAGATAGCATAACTAGATGTAGACTTCCTATCTATGTGAGAGCCTGCCCAATTTGCATAGGCTTGAATACTCCCTTCACTAGTAGAACTGTAGAGTATCCCCTTTCCAGGATTTCTTGACAAATATTGGAGGTGAGCATTGCTGCCCTCCAGTGAGTATCTTTGGGAGCTGTCAAGAATTGACTAATTCTGTAGAAAAACTCTCATTATCACTTCGTAAAATTGTGATAGATTTACCGAATTGATTTTCTATTTCTACATGATAGGTAATGAAGATAGAGAATAATTCGAAGCAGCTCCACAACAAATACAACCAACAAACTCGTGAATAATCATCAAAAAATTTCACAAAGTATCTATAACCAGATTTCGAAATAATAGGGCAAGGCTGACATACATCAGCAAAAGGGAACTTTTCTCTTTTATTAAATCGAGCTCTATAGCATGCTCTATGCAGTTTGGCAAACTTGCACGATTCACAATCAAAACTAAAAATCGATAAATGGGGACACATAGCTCATAAAGTTGACATGGATGGATGACCAAAACGACAATAAGACTTATAAGTTGATGAGAATTCTCCTGAGTATGCCATTAGTCCAGGCTATATCTTCTGTATGTCTTTAAGCACATAAAGACCTTCAATCCTTCCTCTCCTAATAGTCTATTTCGTCAATACATCCTGAAAAACACAATAAGTAGGAAAAAATGAGACACTACAATTCAAATTTCTTGTAATCTGATTGACTGAAAGTAAGTTAAAAGGAGAAGGGGGGACATGCAGCACAGAATGTAAAGGTAATGTAGATATAGGTCGAGCCTTGCCACTTACCACAATATCTATAGATTTTCCATCAACAACCAAAACAGACTGTTTCCTTGTTATAGGGGTATATGAATAAAGAGTACTTGTAGTACTTGTTACGTGATCCGAAGCTCCTGAATCAATCACCCAAGTTCTGGAGGGGTTAGCCAGGCATGCGGTAGATTTATCTTGTATAAAAGTTGCTGTCGGAGAGGAAATCGAAATCTGATTCTGAAGCATCTGAATAAGCCTATCATACTCATCCTGGGATAACTAAACTTCCTTCTCCTCTTGCTGCTGGGTTGAAGCGCCGCTTCAGTCACATATGTAGCTGGTCGGCCAAAATTGCCCAGAAGGTGCAGAGAAACATTCTGTAAGTGTTCCTGCTGTCCACAACGATAGCAGGACTGTGGGTCTTCTCTACCACCTCCACGTATTCTACCTCATCTGCCACGTCCTCCACGTGGTGCTCGCCCTTCATGGTGCGGGGCTACAAATACTGCCCTGTCTTCCTGAGAGGATCATGCTGGGTGACCCTGCGCAGGCACTTATAAGCATTCAGTAGAGAAAGGGGATCTCTGCCTGCTAAAATTTGAGTACTAGCACTGGTGTACTCCTTCATCAATCTTGCTAAGAAAAACACTACAGCTAGAGTCTCTCATTGCTCCTGGTTTGTCTTCAGATTAGTTGACAAGGGCATGAGTTCATTAAATTCGTCATAGACCTCTTTGAACATAGCAAAATATTCCCTTAGGCTCATATCGGACTACTCCATTCTAGTCCATGCCTTGGTAACATTTGAGATCCTCTGCCAATTCTCATAATTTGCATAAACAAATTTTAAAGCATTCCAAAGTTCCTTACTTGTGAGGTATTGATTGAACATCACCTTGACTTGTCGTTCCATCGAGTTGAACAGTTGTCTTAAGTACTCAATTGTTCTTTTGCTCCCACGCTACATACTTCGAGCTTTCCTTTGTTGGTGGCTCACATGTCAAAAACTGAGCCTTTCCAAGACCTCGCAGGGTCACCAATACAGTCTTGCTCCAAGACAAGTAGTTGGAGTCATCAAGTTTCTCATCTGACAAACATGAGCCTGCGATAATCTAATGAGTTATCACCTTCTATGCGGTTACCTCTTTCTTGGCCGTGGCCACAAAATCTTCTTCCTCCAGAACACAACCGGTAATCCTTCAACTGGGGAACACAACTCCTAATTAACTACCAGGAACTTGGTCCCTAGTTCTGCAGCCACGCTCCATACCGGGAAGAACTTGTCTCCCTCAATCTATCATTCACGAAAAGGATGCAACCCCTTCTTTTTACTGCCTTTAAGAATAAGGGGGTGGCCTCCTTTCAACTGATGAGGGACTGCTAAAGAGGAAGGAAAGGCTTTAAATATGCAACTTTAGGGCTGCAAGATCAAAGTCTGCAGTAGCGACGGCTTGGGTGACGGTGCAGTGGCTATCATAGAGGGGTTTGGGGAAGAGAGAGAGAGAGAGAGAGAGAGAGAGAGAGAGAGAGAGAGAGAGGTGGCAGCAGCTAGGGTTGTGCTGTTGGCTCTGATACCAAGCGAGAATTAAGGTTTTGGAGAACAACTTGCTAATCCCTTAGATTAGCCTTTCATTATATAGACAATACCAAGGAAAGAGAATCAATTACAGATTACCCATTACTGCTCGTAATTAATCCTGCCTAAACCATCTCCTATCGAATATTCCCATAATATTCCAACTCACACAAACACATACACTAACAGATTTGTCAGATGAAGTTTGTAAGGATCTGAAGCACAGGAGTATGGATCCTTTTCATTATTATTATTATTATTATTTCTAAACAGATTTTGAAACCATCCGCACAAATTCGAAGTTGTTGATGGCTTTGCCTTTGATACCAAACTGATGTAGGATATCTATTTTTAAATCTGGATTTATTAAGGAAATATGGAATTTTGAATAAATAAAAGAGAAGAAGAGAAAAGATCCCTAAGCTTCACTAGACTTCCTTAGGAATCACACCTAAGGTTGATTGGTGCAATCTCTCTAAGATTCACCTAGGCTTCCTTAGTATGGTTAATTGCATCAACAAGTCATGCACAATCGCAGTAATAGTAAAAATTTTCTCATAATAATCTATACTCAACAAAAAGAGTACATTGATTTATGTAGACTCCTAACAAGTATGTACTTGGACTCAAAACATGCAAAGTTATCTATAGTCAAAAACTAACAGGATAAGAAAAATCCATACTAAGATCCTAAACTGTAATGCAAAGCTAAAATACCAAATATAACTCTAAATCTTAAAATTTACAAATTCCCAGAATGCAACAAATTAAAAATATAATTTTAAGGATGTTAACTCTTCAATTAGCTTCTGTATCAGTTGATTAAACTGAGCTTCAGAGTGAAACTACTAACAACAGTGAATTAATCTATATTTTTCCTTCTATATTTACTAGTAGAGAAAATTTGTGATACAGGTGCTCACAGAACCAAAAAATGCTCTTGGAAAACAGTACAAGAAGTTATTTAGCATGAACAATGTAAGTTGTCTCTGCCTGTTCAAGTTCTTTCTGTTCTTATGCTTTCTACATGATAAATGTTAATTTGAATTAGATCTCTTACTTTAACATCATCACTTATCTAATTTCAGGTGAAGCTACATTTTACATCTAAAGCATTGAGACTAATTGCTAAAAAGGCAATGGCTAAGAATACTGGTGCCAGGGGTTTAAGAGCTATACTGGAAAGCATTCTTACTGAAGCCATGTATGAGGTATTTGAGGCCCTCAAGTTTTGAGTGAATTTGGATCAAGCATATGACTTTGGCATGGATGTATCCTTATGAAATCAAAAGCTTCATGGTCTGAAGCATCTGACGCTTGTATGTTTCAGATTCCAGATGCAAAGACTGGACACAGTAGAGTAGATGCTGTTGTGGTTGATGAGGAGTCAGTGGGTTCAACAAATATCCCTGGATGTGGAGCAAAGATTCTTCATGGAGATGGTGCTTTGGAGCATTACTTTGCGAAAGCCCAGTTGAAGGATTCCGTGGTATGTTTTAGCATATAGATAAGTCTGTATTTAGTTGGATTTTTGCATCCTATCTACCTCGTTTTATCATATATCAGTATGCTGGGAAGCCACACAACCTTTGCCCAAGATGCTCTTATAGTAGTTTATACGATGTGGGAAAAAGCATCTTTGCCCAAGGGACAAAAATAATTCATATAGAAAGTCCTGACATAATTTGCTGTCGCTGCTTTGGCGTCAAGTCACTTATGAACCAGTTTTTCATTATTAAGACAATATGTGGTAAACACAATTGTGCTTGTACTTGTTTTTAGGAAAACTTTCCATCAGTAGAAGTAAAGCTGCAAGAAGGTGAATCGGAGGTTTCATCAAGAGCGATGAGCTTATAGCATTTTTCCCACAACTATTGCTGTGATGTGCTAAAATATGTGTTATTTGTAAAAACAGCATTCATTGATAGGTGCATTTATCTTCTTGCATAACGACATAGCTTTTGGTTCCATAGTTGAACGGACAAATAGAAGAAAATGAAAATGAGAATAAAAACGTACCATTTTACAAAAAAAAAGTAGCATCTTGTGTAAAATTTTTAATCCATTAGAGGAAGAGGTGTTAAGTGATCATGGAATCTATACCAATTCCCTGCCTGTAGTACGATCAAGTTTACATTGTAAGTTATTGTAACATTTCCTTCATTGAATATCATGTGTATGTTAAAGTGGAGCTACTATGATATATCATGTGGTTTATCAACATTCAATGTTGTTTATGTGAAAATTGGTTTGTAATGATGTAGGAGTATAGCAGTTGTAATGCGACTCAACTGGGAACAGATCAGTAGACTCCAACGTGTTCAGTTAATTTTAGTAAAGGTTTGAAAGTTTCAGCCCCGTCTGCATAACCTATCTTGAAACCTTACAATGCCCAAAACTCGAGTAGTAGCCAATTGTTTAGAGCCATTATCAGTAGTGATGGCAATGGTTCGGGTCAAGGCATATTTTTGCTTGCTCGAATCTGATCCGATTTTATATATATATATTTATATATATATATATATATATATATATATATATATATATAAAACTTGAATTCGACTTGACCCGATGATTTTTATTTTTTATTTTTATATTTGAATTCAACTCGATTCGACATTATATAACTGTATTCAATCCAACTCGATTTGAAATTAATAAAATATTTATTTTTTAAATATAAAATATTATTTTTTAATATAAATATAAAATTAAATATATATAACTATGAAATTAAATAAATAATTAAAAATTTTTTTTTATATATCGGGTTTGGTTAGGGTTGGGTTTATCTAAATCCTCGATTTCACTTTGAATTTTTTTTTTTTATATAATTCGACTTGACTCAACCTGATACTTGATTTAAAAAAAAAAATTGATCTTAAAAGATTGGGTTGTACTGAAACTCGTCGAATTCGAGTTAGATTGCCTTATCTAATTATCAATCTTTGAAAATGTGGTCATATTTGAGGGTGCTAGGTATCATGAGTTATCTGATAAGTCATAAATGTGATATTATAAATTTTGGAAAAAAATAAAAAATAAAAATGAATTACATTTTGATCACTTAATTTTTAAAAAAATTTAATTTGATTACTTAATTTTAAAAATTTACAATTTAATCACTAACAAATAAATTTTTTATTTATTTTTTAAAATATGAATAAGCAATTAATGCTCTTAAAATTTTTTTAAAAATAGATAAATATTATCCACTTGCAAAAACTAAAAAAATAATGTTTTTTCAAAATTTTGTCATTAAGCTCATCCAAATAAACTCAAATAATTATTTCATAAGTCATAATGTTTGTTAAGGTTATAATTACGATGAAGGTTCATAGTTTTAATTTCATGTAATAAAATATTAAAAAAAATATAGATAACAAAATTAAATAATTTATTACATTAAATACGGTATAAAAAGAAACTAAAAAAATTAATTCGTTTTACTAAATACAGTATAAAAAGAAACTAAAAATAAAATTTGTTTTATAAAATGGATGTTATTGCCAATATCAAAAGGTAAAATATCATGAAAAATAATTTTAGAATTTTTTGGTTAAAATTTTTTAAATTAAAATATTTTTAAAAAATTTAATTTTTTAAAAAATATAAAAAAGCATAAAACATCATTTTTTTTATTTTTTGAGTTTTTTTAATTTTCAAATTTTAAAAAATTATAAAGTTTTTATTTTTCTAATTTTTATTTCAAAAATAACGTTACATCATTAAAAATGAAAGAAAATAATTAATGGTATAAATAATTGAACCAAAATTATTAAATTTAATTTATTTGCGAATGAAATTTTTATAAATTATATTAAATAGATAAAAATTTAAATTTTTTTACAAGTACAAAAATTATTAGCACAATTTCACAATTAATTTTATTTATTAAAGTATTATCACATTAACAAAAATAATTTTATATCAACAAAATTAAAACTATTTCGATACAATTAACGTCTATATTGTCAAGCTAATGATTACATTGACATTTTAATGATAAAAATTTAATAAAATTAATAATTGAATTAAAATTATCAAATTAAAATAATATAAAAATTATATTTTTATGAATTATTATATATTATTAAGTTTTAAAGCACAATTTGAACTTTTAAATGAGGAGTTGGATAATTTAACCAAAAAAAAAAGCTGGGGAGTTTGAAATTTCAAGGAGTGTAAAGTTTTACTATTTTAAGTATAAAAGAGCGTGGACTCCGTATTATATTAAGTTGTAATTTGGCAGTGTGAGTAATTTTCATTTAGATGAGATGGGAGTTTGAAATTTGGCGCTACCCAGTTGAGTAGAGCATGCTCCGCTCCTTTTCCCGTGCTATCACCAAATCAGAGTTTGTTCTGAAATCCAATTCCAGGCTCAGCGGCGGCGGCACCATAATCATTTCCCTATTCTATTCAGCAGTTGCTCAAAGTCAAATCACAGTCACCGCCATTACTACTACTCTCCTCCAAAAATGCAAGTCTCTTCTCCAAGCCAAACTCATCCACCAACAACTCCTTGTCCAAGGCCTCTACCACCATTTCAATACCCGCCTCATTTCCGCTTACCTCACTCACAACGCCCCTTCCCATTCCATCTCCATCCTCGAACGCTTGACCACTTCTGACTCTGTGGTCTTCTGCTGGAACACTCTTATTCGACGCTCCCTTCGCCTCGGCTTTTCCCATGACGTTCTTTCTCTCTTCCGCAGGATGCTAAGGCTCGGCTGTGCACCTGATCACTACACCTTCCCTTTTGTCCTTAAGGCCTGCGGCGAGCTTCCCTCCTTCCGCCGTGGAGCAGCTGTTCATGCCGTAATCTCTACCTCCGGTTTGGACTCAAATGTCTTTGTCTGTAATGCGCTGGTATCAATGTATGCACGGTGCGGTGAGTTGGATGACTCGCGAAAGATGTTCGACGAAATGCATAAAAGAGGGATATTTGATATTGTCTCTTGGAATTCCATTGTGGCTGCTTATACGCAAAGCAGGGATGCAAAGAATGCGGTGGAGTTGTTTCAAAGAATGACTTATGATTCGGAAATCCACCCAGATGTCGTTAGCCTTGTCAATGTGCTACCTGCCTGTGCATCTCTGGGCGCGTCTTTACTTGGTAAGCAGTTGCATGGTTTTGCAGTGAGGAGAGGTTTATTTGTGGATGTTTTTGTTGGTAATGCTTTGATGGATATGTATGCAAAATGTGGGATCATGGATGAGGCGAATAAGGTTTTCGAGAGGATGAAGGTGAAGGATGTTGTTTCTTGGAATGCAATGGTTACTGGGTATTCTCAGGTTGGTAGGTTTGAGGAGGCTCTGGGTTTATTTCAAAAGATGAGGGAGGAGAAAATTGAGTTGGATGTTGTGACTTGGAGTGCTGTGATTGCAGGCTATGCCCAAAAGGGTTATGGTTATGAAGCGTTGGATGTGTTCAGGCAAATGCAACTTTGTGGTTCCAAACCTAATGTTGTTACACTTGTGTCCCTCCTTTCAGGCTGTGCTTCGATTGCAGCATTGGTTCAAGGGAAGGAAACTCACTGTTATGCCATCAAATGTGTTTTGAACTATGATTGGAATGATCCAGGAGAAGATCTAATGGTGATTAATGGTCTCATTGACATGTATGCTAAGTGCAAAAGTACAAATGTGGCTCGTTCCATGTTTGATTCAATTGCACCAAGTCATAGGAATGTTGTGACTTGGACTGTCATGATTGGTGGATATGCGCAGCATGGAGAGGCCAATGATGCACTGAAGCTTTTTTCTGAAATGTTCCAAGAAGATAAGTCTGTGAAGCCGAATACTTTTACCATATGTTGTGCCTTGATGGCTTGTGCTCAATTGGCTGCACTAAGGTTTGGTACACAGATTCATGCTTACGTATTACGCAATCGATATGAATTTGTGCCGTTGTTTATGGAAAATTGCCTCATAGATATGTATACCAAATCTGGTGATATACATGCTGCTAGAGTTGTGTTTGACAATATGCAGCTGAGAAATTCAGTTTCTTGGACGTCCTTACTGACTGGGTATGGCATGCATGGCTGTGGTGAAGAAGCTATCAAGGTTTTTGATGATATGAGAGCAGCAGGTTTTGTTCCTGATGGTGTTACCTTTCTTGTTATGCTCTATGTCTGCAGCCATTCAGGAATGGTTGACCAGGGAATCAGATTCTTCAACAACATGCATAGTGAGTTCGGTGTCATCCCTGCGTTGGAACATTATGCTTGCATGGTTGATCTCTTAGGCCGTGCTGGTCGATTTGGTCATGCTCTGAAACTTATTCACCGCATGCCCATGGAGCCAACAACAATAGTATGGGTGGCATTACTTAGTGGTTGTAGGATCCATGGAAATGTGGAACTTGGGGAATATGCTGCGGACCAGCTTCGGGAATTGGATTCGGAGAATGATGGGTCATATACATTGCTTTCAAACATATATGCCAATGCCAGGCGTTGGAGAGATGTGGCCAGGATCCGATCTTTGATGAAACATTCAGGGGTCAAAAAGAGACCAGGTTGTAGTTGGGTCCAAGGAAAGAAAGGCACTGCAACCTTCTATGTGGGTCACAGGTGTCATCCACAATTTGAACAAATATATGAGCTTCTTGCTGACTTGATTCAACGCATTAAGGTAATTGGGTATGTTCCTGAGAGGGACTTTGCACTTCATGACGTGGATGACGAAGAGAAAGGCGATCTTCTTTTTGAACATAGTGAGAAGTTAGCTCTAGCCTATGGCATTTTAGTCTCAGCTCCTGGGGTGCCTATCCGTATCACAAAGAACTTGCGTGTCTGTGGTGATTGCCATAATGCCTTTACTTACATATCCTTGATCATTGATCATGAAATCATATTAAGGGACTCGAGTCGCTTCCATCATTTCAAGAGTGGATCTTGCTCCTGCAGAGGCTACTGGTGATACTGAATTATTGATGGCAAAGGGGGTTATGAAATTTTGGCACTTGAAGAGGTCCTAGGATGATCTCACAATCATGAAGGATTGAGTCTACTCTTCATATAGAGTGCTAAGGATAGCTTGTTATATTTAGACTCAACTAACACATAGTAACACTACTAATAGGTAGAATTCGTTATCAAATGGTTTTAATGAAGGAATACAGGAAAAAGAGATTTCTATAGCAACACAAAGCTTGTCCGACAAAGGGGCAGAATTCATTCTCAAATGGTTTTATTGTAGAAATACAGGAAAAAGAAATTTCTGATTCATGCTAAAACAGAAAGAATTACTTAGTAGGGATATGGGGTGCTATTAGGCGCAGGTATTTCAGTTTGTTTCCGATAAGCAGCTATTTCTGCTTTGCGCTTCCATCATGTTCGAGGCTGGCTTAACAAGCCCAATTGATTCCGATAAGCAGCTATTCCTGCATGTTATATTTTGATTTGAATAGAAGATGTTCAACATATACGTTTCAGTTGTGAACAGAAAAGAGGGTAAGCTGCTATTTTAAATATGTCGAACTAGTAACCATGACGATATGCAACAATGAGGTGGATTGGGCATGTCAGGAGGAAAATTAAACTAAATTATCAGAGATTGGCTTTATTGTTGTCACATCTACCAGGCCTCAGAGTTCTTTGTCAGGTGAGATGTTTGCAATGAGAGAGAAGCTGCATAGATGTTCATGGTTGTTCCCAAATCGAGGTTACTCAAGGAACATGGCTTAATTTTAAGAAGTTTTGTGTAGGCGAGTGGTTAATCTCGTGCTTTAGCAAAAAGTTCAAAGGTACAAACCTGAGCTTGAACCATATTGTAAGTTCCTTAAAAGTTCTTATCAAAAGGGGAAATGCAATAAGGAAGACTTTTTCATTGTTGACTTAAATTCTGATGTCTAAACTTATTTCTTTTTTTTTTTTTTTTTTTTTTCTCACGGTTCTGCCTATAACTAGTTTGTTTTGATAACTACACCAGTAATAATATTCTTTTCTGGTATTTAATGATCGTCTTGTTGGACAACTACTTAGTCATCAATGCTGTAGAGTGTTGTTGCATTATCTTTCCTAAAGGATCATGAGTCCATTTCTGGGCTAACTAGCATAAATGGTAAGCAGTGGGTGAGGGAGGGAGATCTGAACTGCAGCTAGAGTCACCCGTGTCAGAAAAGAAAGAATCAAGGTTTTCCGGCAGTTATCGAAAGAGAGGACAATTGCTTCGAATTTGATCAATTAATATAGTATATAATTCGTTTGAATTCAAAATGGATTCTTCTTTTGGTAATAATTTTAGCATTGATCCCTCAAATGCTTATATAAATGGAGATGATTAAAACTTTATTTTAGAGTTAAATCATTACCATCTCAAGCTTGCACATATATTTGTCAAACTGAACATTTAGCATAGGCTCATGCTAATATCATTTTTTATTATTACTTCGCAGCAATCTGGAAGCATTATTTGTTTTTTATTATTATCCAAAAAGTATAAAATAATAAAGTGGTTTTTAAAATTTATTTTTAAAAATAAAAATTAATATTTCTAAATAAAAATAATTTTTAAAACTTTATCTAAATATGGATAGGTTTTTCAATAATATTTTTTAGGTTTTGACCCGAATGTCTCACGGTTTTGTTCTACAAAAGACACATCACAAGTGTAGGATTAAGTCTCTACATATATATAATTCCTTATCCACACATCCTCCTGATGTGGGATTGGGGGCCTTACAATCTCTCCACTTTATAATGCTTGACAATCCCCAAGCAGTCCATCACAATCATTAATTACACCAAAATATGTTAGCACTTTGACTACACAGCTAGTTTATGCACTTTAAAAGTGACTCTCAATATATGGAAAGGAAAGGGAACAACGCTCTGATAAGAACCATAGTAGAGAGAGCAAAATCCATAGAAACAGACATGTATTGATATGTTTGACCCGAAGAATCATCATTCGATTTTATCTTACAAAGGCACCTTACAATGTGTGATTTCAAGTGCTACTATCATATAATTCATCCTTATCCACAAATAGCAACCTTGTGGACAGTTCTATACTTGGTTTGAGCAAGATACAAGGAGATAGCTCATGAACTACCACTTAAAAGTCTAAAAACACCAAACCCATTAACCCTTCGCAACACTTGAAACCCTAAAGCCACTCCATCTTAAAACCGCCACTCTTAACCCTAAAAACAACAAACATGCTAACCCCTTACTTGAAAAGCCTAAAATTGTTCCACCTCAAAATTGCCACACAATTCCATAAAGCTATTACATCCTAAAAACAACAACCAAAAATCATGAAACTGCCAAATCTGGTAATCAACATCCCGAAACTCTAAAATCGTTAAGCCTAAAAAACTACAACTCAAAATCCCTAAAAATAACAACATTCGAAACCTTAAAACCACTCTACACCAAAATCGTCACCTGAAACCCTAAACACACCAACTTGCTAACCCCCATCCAAAACCTACAACCGAAACCATAAAACCTCCAAACCCTCTAAATTGATCTTCAAAACCCTAAAGACACTAAACTCGATAACCACCACTAGAAATCTTAAAACCATTGAACATCACAACCACCACCCAAAACCTAAAAAACACCAAATATGCTAACCCCAAACTGAAACCCTAAAATCAATACACCCCAAAACTATAACTCAAAATTTAAAAAACACCAAACCCTCTAACCTCCCATCCAAAACCCTAAAACCACCCTACCCCAAAACCGTCACTTGAAACTTTAAAGTTTCCAAACCAACTAAACCCACACTCAAAACACTAAAACTATTGCGCCCTAAAAAAGGCCAACCTAAACCTTTAAAATAGAAAACCCGCTAAGCCCTAACTAGAAACCTTAAAATCACCAAGCTTCAAAATTGGCACCTGAATCCGTAGAAACACCGAACTTGCTAACCTCCCACCTTTTACCCTAAAATAGCTTCATTTCAAAACCATCACCCGAAACCCTAAAAACACAAAACTCATGAATACTAAAATGAAACCCTAAAACTACTCCATCCAAAATGCCTAATCGAAACCATAAAAACATCAAAATCGATAACCTATCACCTAAAACCCTAAAATCGTTCCATCTCAAAACTGTCACCTAAAACCCTAAACCACCAACCCGCTAACCTAACACACGAAACCCAAAAATCGCTCCACCTTAAAATCGTCACTTGAAAACCTAAAAACACCAAACTTGCTAACCCTTCACCCAAAACCCTAATATCTTTCTACCCCAAATCGTATGCCAAAACACTAAAGACTCTAAACTCGCTAACTTGAAACTTGAATCCTTAAAATTACTACACTAAAAATTTGCCATTCGAAACACTAAAAACAACAAACATGCTAACCACTTAAAAACCCTAGAATCGTTCTACCTCAAAACCATCATCCAAAACCCAAAACACCAAACCCCCTAAGCCTCACAACTGAAACTTTAAACCACTTCACCCCAAAACTGTAACCCAAAACAATAAAAATAATAAAGTCGTTAACCTCTTTCTTGAAACCTTAAAATCACACCATCCCAAAACCATCACCAAAAACTCTAAAGTCTCCAAACCAACTAACCCCACATCTAAAATACTAAAATCATTACACCCTAAAATTGTCAGTCGAAACCTTTAAAACACCATATCTGTTAACCTTTCCCAAAACTCTAAAATCGAAACACCATAAAACTGTAAATTGAAACCCTAAAAACAATAAAGCTACTAACCTCTCGTCTAAAACCCTAAAATTGCTCTACCTAAAAACCTTCACTGAAACCTTAAACCACGAAACTTGCTAAACTAACACCCGAAACTCTAAAATGCTCTACTAAATATCGTTAGTCAAACCCTAAAAACACCAAGCTAGATAACCCTCCACCCGAAGCCAACTCACTTTGGCAGACTTTTTATTTCAGTTGGACTTTAAATCTTGAGCGAAAGAATGCTTCTTGAGTTTATTGGAAATAAAACTCTTCATAAGAGCTCTTCTAGATTGTATCTTGTCTTCTATATGATAAATATCTTCTAGCAACTTCTTTTCTTGACATATAACAACTTCTGGATAAATAGAAAAGAAGAAAAAATTGAAATCTTGCAAACCAAAAACTTATTTTGGTTTAAGGTCTGCAAACTTTCTAGAAAAAATCTTTAAATTGCATAATCTTGAAACTCTTCTTGTATGGTGCGACTTGAACTTCTTAAAGCATTCTAGGAGAACTTTCGTTCAATTAGAACTCTTGAAATTATAAATTTACCTTCATCATGGCCGAACATGCCTTGCTTCTTTCTTGTATGAATTTTTTAAATCTTTCACTAAGATTAAACAATTCTAACTTTTCTAAGTTGGGAAAAATAAATCTTGCACACTTTTCACTTTAAGAACATTATAAAATAGTCCAAGATTTATTTCAATGTATTAAGAATCACCCAAGATTGATCAAGAACTATCAAGATTCTTCAAAATTCAATTTTTTTTTCAAGATTTCTTACAAAACAAAAAACTAAGCACTTTAAGAGTAAAAAAAGTTTATTTAGCTAAGAACTAAGTAAAAATAACTCATTTAAGTACTAAAAAAAACTCATTTTCATAGAGTTATTAAATCTTTTACCTATTAATTTTTAAAACATTACTAAATTAATATTATTTTATTCTAAATAAATTTGTATACATGGAAATAATTATATATGACAAAACAAAATGTCATAATTAATTCAAATAGATTAAAGGATTAATTTTCAGAACATTAATAATTTAATATTATTTTATTCTGAATAAGCTTGAATGCATGAAAATAATTATATATAACAAAAAAAGGTCATAATTAGTTCAAATAGATTATTGTTCAAATTACTACAATTATTTAAATTTGTTCAGAAATAGATTTATCTTTTAAATCTTGTACTTATTAATTTGCAAAATATTAATAACTTAAAATTATTTTATTTCGAATATGCTTGTATGAATAAAAATAATTGTTTTATTATCTTTTGTTTTGTCATAAAACAATTGTTTAAATTATCTCTTTCAAACCATTATGACCATTTATTTTGTCACAATAAATAATCCAAAAATTAATAAGTAAAACTTTTGAAATCATTATGATTTTTTGTTTTGCTATTATCTATTTTAAATTATTATGATAATTTGTTTTGTCATAAAATAACTATTTCTGTTTATATAACCTTATTAGAAAAAATAATTTTAATTTATTAATTTCCAAAAATTAACAAGGATTTAAAATGTTAGCCTTGAATTAATCCTTATTTTGGAATAACAAAATATTAAAGCTAAATAAACTTGATCAAGATTTTGAAAAAGATTTATTTAGTACATGTTCTTAAGTTTTATATTTTGGTACTAAATAAATAATATGATTTTCAAAGCTTAAACAAACTTTTCTTCGTTTTCATATTTCTCAAACCGAATCTATCTTTAAAGATTATTTATTTGAGCTTAAATGAAAGTTCAATTGTTGTTTTTAAAGTGAACTTATTCATTTTGGACTTAATACAATTTTAATAATATTGGTTTTGAGAAATAGATTAACTTAAGAAAGCTATTTTACAATAACAAAGTTTTCCAATATTGAATTTGTTTTATTTTTCTATATTAATTCACAAAGTTTTAATATTTGAAGTTTATATGGTTGGAAAGCTCTTTGAGTCTACTTTCTAATGGATTAAACAAAATTAAAATCCAAATTTTCTAAGAAAAGATTTTGAATTTTTACTAGACACTCTGCAGTTGTCAAAAAAACTACACAAGGGCTAATTTGAAAATTCACTATAATTCGTACTCAATGAATTAGGTGATGAATTTTTATGGATAGAAAGATCTTTAAGTCTAGTTTCTAAATCTTCAAACGGTTTGTGATTTGAATTTATATAACTTAAGATATGATCAAATTAGTGAGTAGAGTGCAAAATATAATATGACCACCTAGCCACTAACATGATTGATCCCCTTGTGGAAGGGATCTATCGGGTCGTGATTTTCAAAGGTAAATTGATTAAAAACATAAATCAATCGATCTCCTCATGGAAGGGATCAATTGGGTCTGGGCAAATACATCTCCAATGACTATTTTATCAACCATTCAACGGCTATTTTCATTTTCTAAGTATTCCTAACTGCTATTTCCTCAATTTCTCTATAAATTGGGCATTCCAACATACCAAGAAGATTGATGAAGCAAGAGAACAGGTGCTAACAATTTATATTTTCATTTTCTCTTAGAATCAAGAGTTTTTAGAGCTTAAATTCAATATCTTTTGTATTTTTTGTATCCAAAATATTGTTGTGTTTCATTCATCATTTTATTTATACTTCATTAGGCAAACACTCAACCTTGAGAGGCATTTGAGTTTGCAAAAATTATTTTGATTATCTTGTAAGCAAGAGGTGATGTATCTTCTTGATATTGTAAGGGTAGAGATTACTATCTAAGTCTCGAAAAAAAGATAGAGATTTAGTACAAGATAAGTTTATATCTTGTAAGAGTTTTCCTTCAATAGTGGATTGAAGCCTTAATGTGGACAATCAAGAAGAGAGGACATAGGTGTCTTGTGAAGAAAGATCGAACCTCTATAAATCATTGTATTTGATTTTTCTATCCCTATCTCCTTACAATTCATTGTTGTTTATATTTAATTTTAGGTTCATTAATTATTATTGCTTGCATTATATTTTCATAAAAAATGCTTATTGTTTTAATTTTTATTCAATTATATTGAAATCATTTGTTTGGGAAGAATTTGGAGAGATCCAATTCACCCCTTTCTTGGATCACCATCTCACCTAAAAAGCTAACATAAAAGATAAGTTCATTTGCTGAACAAGTTCAAATAGTTATGATTATTTAAATAATTATCTATTTCAAATAATTATGACTTTTTGTTTTATCATCAAACAATTGTTTCTATTAATGCAAGCTTATTTGAAATAAAATAATGTTAATTTATTAATATTTCAAAAATTAAAAATTTAAGGATTAAAAAATAAATCCATTTACTTAACAAATTCAAATAATTATGACTATTTAAATAATTATCTATTTTAAATATATATGACCTTTTGTTTTGTAATAGAACAAAAGTTTATGTTCATACAAACTTATTCGAAATAAAAAATATTAATTTATTAATATTTCAAAAATTAATAATTAAAGGATTTAAAAGATAAATCATTCTACCAGATAAGTTTAAATAGTTATGATTATTTGAGCAATTATATATTTCAAATAATTATGATATTTTGTCATAACATAATTTTTTTTATTCATACAAACTTATTCAGAATAAAATAATATTAATTTATTAATATTTCAAAAATTACTATGTAAAATATTTAAAAGATAAATTCATTAATCGAACAAGTTCAAATAGTTATTCTATTTGAATAATTATCTATTTGAAATAGTTATGGCATTTTGTTTTGTCATAGAACAAATGTTTCTATTCATACAAGCTTATTTAGAATAAAATAATACTAATTTATTAATATTCTGAACTTTAATATGTAAAAGACTTATAAGATAATTTGTTTACAGAATAATTATCAATTTTAAATAATTAGGACCTTTTCTTTTATCATAAAACAATTATTTCTGTTCATACAACATATTCAGAATAACATAATATTAATTTACTAATATTCTGAAAAGTAATAAGCAAAAGATTTGAAAGATAAATTTATTATTGAATAAGTTCAAACAATACAGCTATGACTATTTGAACAATTATTTATTTTAAATAATTATGACATTTTTATTTTATCATAAAATAATTATTTCTATTCATTCAAGCTTTTTCAAAATAAAATAATATTAATTTATTAATTTCTCAAAAATTAAAAAGTAAAATATTTAAAAGATAAATCTATTTATCGAACAAGTTCAAATAATTATGACTATTGAAATAATTATTTGTTTTAAATAATTATGTCCATTTGTTTTGTCATAAAACAATAGTTTGTATCATGAAAGCTTATTTGAAATAAGATAATATTAATTTATTAATATTTCAAAAAATAATAAGTAAAAGATTTAAAAGATAAGTATATTTATCGAATAAGTTCGAATAGTTATGACTATTTGAATAATTATCCATTTCAAATAATTATAACCTTTTGTTTGATTATAAAACAATTGTTTCTATTCATACAAGCTTATTCTAAACAAAATAATATTAATTTATTAATATTTCAAAAATTAATAAGTAAAAGATTCAAAAAATAAATCTATTTACCGAATAAGTTCAAATAGTTATAACTATTAGGATAATTATCTGTTTCAAATAATTATTACCTTTTATTTTGTTATAAAACAATTGTTTTTATTTGTGTGAGTTTATTCGAAATATAATAATATTAATTTATTAATATTTGAAAATTAATAAGTAATAGATTTAAAAATTAATTTTGTTTACTGAACAAGTGCAAATAGTTATGACTATTTGAATAATTATTTATTTTAAATTATTATGACCTTTTGTGTTATCATAAAATAATTGTTTCTATTCATGGAAACTTATTTGAAATAAGATAATATTAATTTAGTAATATTCCAAAATGTAATAAGTAAAACATTTAAAAGATAAATCTATTTACATAATAAGTTTAAATAGTTATGACTATTTTAACAATTATCTATTTCAAAGATATATGACCTTTTATTTTATCATAAAACAATTATTTCTATTCATTCAAGCTTATTCAGAATAAGATAATATTAATTTATTAAAATTTTGAAAAGTAATAAGTAAAATATTTAAAAGATAAATATGTTTACCGAACAACTTTAAATAATTATGACTATTTAAATAATTATTTATTTCAAATAAGTATTATCTTTTGTTTTATCATAAAATAATTATTTCTATACATGCAAGCTTATTCGGAATAAGATAATAATAATTTATTAATATTCACAAAGTAATAAGTAAAAGATTTAAAAGATAAATTTGTTTGTGGAATAAATTCAAATAATTATGACTATTTGAATAATTATCTATTTCAAATCATTATTACCTTTCGTTTTGTAATAAAATAATTGTTCCTGTTCATGCAAGTTTAATTGGAATAAGATAATATTAATTTATTAATATTCATAAATTCATAAGTAAAAGATTTAAAAAAATAAATATGTTTACTAAACAAGTTCAAATAGTTATGATTATTTGAATTATTATCTATTTCAAATAATTATGACATTTTTTTTGTAATAAAACAATTGGTTTTGTTCATGCAAGTTTTTTCATAATAAAATAACATTAATTTATTTATTTTTTGAAAAATAATAAGCAAATGATTTTTTTATCCTTAAATTGATCCTTATTTTGAAATGAAAAAACATTAAGTTAAATAAGCTTAATTAAAATTTTGAAAAAGATTTCTTTGGTACATGTTCTTAAGTTTTATTTTTTTTTGGTACTAAATAAATAATATGTTTTTTAAAGTATTTATTTCATATTTCTCAAACCAAATATATCTTTAAAGATTATTTATTTAAGCTAAAATAAAAGTTCAATTATTGTTTTTAAAGTAAACTTATTCATTTTAGACTCAATACAATTTTGTTAATATTGGTTTTGAGAAATATATTAATTTAAGAAAGTTATTTTGTAAGAACAAAGTTTTTCAATATTAAACTTGTTTTATTTTTTTGTATTAATTCACAATGTTTTAATGTTTAAATTTTATATGGTTGGAAAGCTCTTTAAGTCTACTTTCCAATAGATTAAACAAAATCAAAATTCAATGTTTCTAAGAAAATATTTTGAATTTTTACTAGTGACCATGTTGTTATTTGAAAACTACACTATGGGTAGTTTTGGAAATTCCCTATAATTTTTATACATTGAATTAGATGATGATGGATAAAAAGCCTTTAAGTATAGTTTCTAAATCTTTAAACGGATTAGAGTTGTATAATTTAAAATATGATCAAATTAGTAAGTAGAGTATAAAACATAAGACAACCAACGGCATTGTTCATCCATATCACTTGAAATTCAAAACCTGGCTAACTTGATCAATCCCTTAATGTATCAGATCAATCCATTTTGCTGTAATAGTCAAAATTTGAGTGAAATTCAAGAATAAATTTATCCTATCACTCAAGAAAGGTTCCAACGTCTATTTTCAAAGGAGAAAAATGTGAGTTTTCATTTCTTAAGCATTCCTAATGGCTTCAAACCCATTTTTTCTATAAATTGGGCACTTCAACACAACATTAAAGCCAAAAGAAAGAGGAAATAAAGCACCAACAAGTTTTATATTCAATCTCTCGAGAAATCAAGAGCTTTAGAATCAATAGTGCTTAAATTCCATATTCTTGTTGTAATTCTCGTATCCAAACTTCATTTTTTGTTCATTTATCATTTCTTATACTTTCTTAGGCAAACACTAAACCTTTGAGAAGTGTCTTAAATTTGCAAATTCTTTTGTATTCGTATAGGATTTTTGAGTTAAGTGGTGAGATATCTTCTTGAGTGAAATTTATAGGATTAGGTAGAATCCTAGAAATAGTGGAAGTTGCTATCTTGTCTTTAAAATATATGGATTGTATTTTACATTTCAATTAGTGGATTCAACTCCTTGGCAAGTGAGGTTAAGAGAGATAACGTAGGTGCCTTTAGAGAAAGATCAAACTTCTATAAATCCTTAAGATTGATTTCTCTATCTTTACTCTATTTAATTTTATTGTATCTTATATTTGCTTTAAGATAAATTAATTGTTATTCATTGCATCATATTTTCATTAAAGAACATAGTGATTTTAATTTTTGTTCAATTTATTAAAATCTATTTTTTAGAAAGAATTTAGAAAAAATTTAATTCACCTCCTTTTGGATTACTACCTACATTTGTGCTAACATATTTAAAAGATAAGTCTATTTACAGAATAAATTCAACTAATTATGACTATTAGAATAATTATTTGTTTCTAATAATTATAACAGTTTGTTTTATCATAAAACAACTATTTTTGATTCATATAACCTTTTTCGGAATGAGATAATATCAATTTATTAATATTCATAAAATTAATAAGTGAAATATTTTAAAGATAAATTTATTACCAAATAAATTTAAATAGTTATGATTATTTAAAAAATTATTTATTTCAAATAATTATGATTTTTTATTTTGTCATAAAACAATTGTTTCTTTTCACATAAGCTTATTCAAAAAAAGATAATATTAATTTATTAATATTCATAAAATCAATAAGTAAAAGATTTAAAAAATTAATTTGTTTATCGAATAAGTTCAAATAGTTATAATTATTTGAACTGTTATTCAAATAATTATGACTTTTATTTTGTCATAAAATAATTATTTTATGCTAAAAAAAGTTACATAAAATATTATTAATTTATTAATATTTTAAAAATAAATAAGTAAAAGATTTAAAATACAAATCTATTTACTAAACAAGTATAAATAGTTATAACTATTTCAATAATTATCTATTTCAAATAATTATGACTTTTTATTTTATCATAAAATAATTGTTTCCTTTCATGCAAGTTTATTTAGAATAAGATAATATTAATTTACTAACATTTCAAAAATTAAAAAGTAAAATATCTAAAAGACAAATTTGTTTATTGAACAAGTTTAAATAGTTATTACTATTTAAACTATTATCTATTTCAAATAATTATGACATTTTGGTTTGTCATAAAACAATTGTTATTGTTCATACAAGCTTATTTGAAATAAAATAATATTAATTTATTAATATAATGAAAATTAATAAGTAAAATATTTAAAAGATAAATCTATTTATCAAACAAATCCAAATAGTTATGACTATTTGAATAATTATAATTTCAAATAATTATGACTCTTTATTTTATCATAAAACAAATTTTTTTTCATGCAAGCTTAGTCCGAATAAAATAATATTAATTTATTAATATTTCAAAAATTAATAAGTAAAAGATTTAAAAGATAAATCTATACACCGAACAAATTTAAATAGTTATGAATAATTGAACAATTATTTATTTGAAATAATTATGACCTTTGGTTTTATCATAAAATAATTATTTCATTCATACATGTTTATTCTAAATAAAATAATATTAATTTATTAATATTCATAAAATTAATAAGTGAAAGATTTTAAAATATATTTATTTACTAAATAAGTTCAAATAGTTATGACTAATTGAACAATTATTTATTTCAAATAATCATGACCTTTTATTTTGTCATAAAATAATTAATTCATGAAATCTTATTCGAAATAAGATAATATTAATTTATTAATATTTATTAAATTAATAAATAAAAGATTTAAAAGATAAATCTGTTTATCAAACAAGTTCAAATAGTTATAAATAATTGAATAATTATTTATTTTAAATAATTATAACATTTTATTTTATTATAAAATAATTATTTTTGTCCAAAAATTAATAAAAAATTTAAAATATAAATCTGTTAATAGAACAAGTTCAAATAGTTATAAATAATTGAATAATTATTTATTTTAATAATTATAACATTTTGTTTTATTATAAAATAATTATTTTTGTCCAAAAATTAATAAAAGATTTAAAATATAAATATGTTAATAGAACAAGTCCAAAAAGTTATAATTATTCGAATAATTATCTATTTTAAATAATTATGATTGTTTGTTTTATCCTAAAATAATTGTTGTTCATAATAGTTTAGTCAGAATAAGATAATATTAATTTATTAATATTTATAAAATTAATACATAAAATATTTAAAAGATATATTTGTTTACTAACAAATTCAAATAATTATGACTTATATTTTGTCATAAAACAATCAGTTCTATTCATTTAAGCTTTTTTAGAATAAAATAATATTTATTTATTTATTTATTTCAAAAAATAATGAGTAAATGATTTAAAAGATAAATTTATTTACCGAATAAATTCAACTAATTATGTGCATTAGAACAATTATTTGTTTCAAATAATTACGATTGTTTGTTTTATCCTAAAATAATTATTCATGCTCATACAACCTCATTTGGAATGAGATAATATCAATTCTATTAATATTTATAAAATTAATAAGTAAAAGATTTAAAAGATAAATTTATTTACTGAATAAGTTCAAATAGTTTTGACTATTGAAATAATTATCTGTTTCAAATAATTATACCTGTTTGTTTTGTCATAAAATAATTGTTTGTATTCGTGGAAGCATATTTGGAAAGATAATATTATTAATATTTCAAAAACTAATAAGTCAAATATTTAAAAGATAAATTTGTTTACCGAACAAATTTATATAATTATGACTATTTGAATAATTATTTATTTCAAATAATTATGACAATATATTTTATCATAAAACAATTGTTTATGTTTATGTAAGCTTATTCAAAATAAAATAATATTAATTTATTAATATTTCAAAAATTAATAAGTAAAAGATTTAAAAGATTAATCTATTTACCAAACAAGTTTAAATAATTATAATTATTTAAACAATTATTTATCTCTAATAATTATGATCTTTTATTTTGTCATAAAATAATTTTTTTATTCAAAAAAGCTTATTTTTACATAAAATAATATTAATTTATTAATATTTCAAAAATAAATAAGTAAATTATTTAAATGATAAATCTATTTACCAAATAAGTTCAAATAATTATAACTATTTCAACAATTATTTCTTTCAAATAATTATGACTTTTTATTTTGTCATAAAACAATTGTTTCTGTTCAAGCAAGCTTATTTCGAATAAGATAATATTAATTTATTAATATTTCAAAAATTAATAAGTAAAAGATTTAAATGATAAATCTATTTATCGAACAAATTTAAATAGTAATGATTAATTAAATAATTATTTATTTCAAATAATTATGATATTTTGTTTTATCATAAAATAATTATTTTTATTCATTCATATTTATTCAAAATAAAATAATATTAATTTGCTAATATTTTAGAATTAATAAGTAAAAGATTTAAAATATAAATCTATTTATGGAAAAAGTTCAAATAGTCAACAGTTTTATACTTCAAATAATTATGACAATTTGTTTTGCTTAAAACAATTATTTTTATTCATACAAATTTATTCAGGATAATATAAATGTTAATTTATTAATATTTATAAAATTAATAAGTAAAAGATTTAAAAGATATATCTATTTATTGAATAAATTTAAATAGTTATGACTATTTGAATAATTACCTATTTTAAATAATTATAACATTTTATTTTGTTATAAAATAATTTTTTTGTTTATACAAGTTTACTCAGAATAAAATAATTTTAAATTATTAATATTTCGTAAATTATTTAGGAAAACATATAAAAGATAAGTTTATTTATCGAACAAGTTCAAATTGTCATAATTATTTGAACAATTATATATTTCAAATAATTATAACTTTTTATTTTGTTGTAGAACAATTATTTCTATTTATACAAGTTTATTTAAAGTAAAATAATATTATTTTAATAATATTTTAAAAATTAATAAATATATAATTTAAAAGATAAATTTATTTACGGAACAAATTCAAATGGTTATAACTTTTTGAACAATTATATATTTCAAATAATTATGCATTTTGTTTTGTGTGAATAGTATTAATTTACTTATTAATAAAATATTTTACTTATTAATTTTTGAGATATTAATTAAATAATATTATTTATTGCAAAATATGCTTTTATGAACAGAAGTAATTGTTCTATGACAAAATAAAATATCTTAATTATTTGAAATAAATAATTGTTTAAGTAGTTATAACAATTTAAACTTATTCAATTAGCATACTTATCTTTTACATCTTTTACTTACGAATTTTTGGAATACTAATAAATTAATATTATTTTATTTTAAATAAGCTTTTATGAGCAAAAATAATTGTTTTATGACAAAATAAAATATCTTAATTATTTAAAATAGATAGTAATTCAAATAGTCATGACTCTTTGAATAATTTAGTAAACAGACTTATCTTTTAAATCTTTTTCCTCATAATTTTTGAAATATTAATAAATTAGTATAATTTTATTTTGAATAAGTATGTATGAACAGAAATAATTATTCTGTAACAAAACAAAAAGTCTTAATTATTTGAAATACATAATTATTCAAATAGTTATGATCATTCAAACTTTTTTTGCAAATAGATTTTATCTTTTAAATCATTTACTTATTAAGTTTTGAAATACTATTAATATAATATTATTTTAATTTGAATAAGCTTACATGAATAAAAACAATTGTTATATGACAAAACAAAAGCTCATAATTATTAGAAATAGATAACTGTTTAAATAATCATAACTATTTGCGCTTATTTGGTAAATAGATTTATCTTTTATATCTTTTAGTTAATAATTTTTGAACTATTAATAAATTAAAAGTATTTTATTTTATATAAACTTGTATAAATAGAAATAATTATTTTATGACAAAACAAAATATCATAATTACTTGAAATAAATATTGTTTAAATAATCATAATTATTTGAATATTTTGGTAAATAGATTTATCTTTTAAATCTTTTACTTATTAATTTTTAAAATATTAGTAAATTAGTTTTATTTTATTTCAAATAAACATGTATGAACAGAAATAATTAGTCCATAATAAAACAAAATGTCATAATTATTTGAAATATACCATTATTCGAATAGTCATGACTATTTGAACTTGTTTCATAAATAGATTTATCTTTTAAATCATTTACTTAAAAATTTTCAAAATATTGTTAAAATAATATTATTTTATTCCGAATAAGCTTGAATGAATAGAAACAATTATTCTACGACAAACAAAATGTCATAATTATTTGATATAGATAATTATTCAAATAATCATGACTATTTAAACTTATTCGGTAAATAATTTTATTTTTTTATATCTTTCACTTAGTAATTTATGGAATATTAATAAATTAAAATTATTTTTGAATAAACTTGTATAAATAGAAACAATTATTTTATGACAAAACAAAATATCATAATTATTTGAATTAGATAATTTTTCAAATAATTATAACCATTTAAATTTTTTGATAAATAGATTTATGTTTTCAATCTTTTACTTATTAATTTTAGGAATATTAATTAATTAATATTATCAAATGTTGAAGATGAAGTGCTGCAGAAGTTGTAGGAGGAGAAGACAACAAGCATATTTGCATTTCTCTTTGAATTGCAAAATATTATTTGGGTTTGGAGGAGAAACAAAAAGAAAACTACAGGGTTTAAGAATGATTAGGTCCAGGGTTTTTTTTTAGGTTTTTAACATAAATTAGCATCGGTGTATTTATTATGAGTAGTATCATCATTTTATTGACAAAAAAGATAAGGATATGGGCTAGGTCAATTGGATTAGAAGCACAAAAGCCCAAGAATAGAAAAGAATAGAAGCCAATTCCCTTTTGCCAAAGCTTTCACCTTTGCACATAGATTTTTAAAAAAGATGTGTAGTTTCATATTTGAATCAAAACTCGAAAACCGAATTAGGTCTCTACCTTTTTGCTCTCATCTACCATCGATAAGGTAACAACCAAAGAAGTAATATATTCTTTCTTTGTCATTGGATTATTATTTTATTCAACAAACAACTAAATTGCTTTTCGAGTTTCAATAAATAATGTATAATGCTCAGGAGGAAAATTCTTAGCCAGCTAGAGCAGTATTTGACTAGGCATTTTACTTTTCACAACCTCTTTTGGGATCCATATTTGGCACTTGTAAATTACTATGCAATTGACTACTACCAGTATAAATTTTTCCTTTTTTTTTTTCTAGTATTTTATAAAATTCTACTGTAACTATTTACTAGAATATATACTACATAAAATCTTTAGTTAAAAGTGTGAAAGGCTGCAACTTTATTTTTTAAGCACTAGCCTTTTATTCCTTGCTACTCATAGCCATACTAATTTGTGCTATCTTATGGTTGCTTTTATGGTAATAACTGCATATTAAAAGACGACACAAAATTAAAATGCCTGTGTTTTTTGCTTTACTAAATGAAACATGTTTCTTTTTCTTGTAGCAGGCCTTCCAAAACCCAAAAAAACTTTTTTTTCTTTTTTTGTAAAGCTTACTTGCATTATCATCCTCTAACACCATTATGGATCGACCACCTCACAAGCATATGCCATGGCCTATGCCTAATAGTGGCAACAAGCAGTCAACATCCCACAGTAGTTTAGATTTCATTCGCAACATCAATTGCAATGGTGCATGCTGTTCCTTTCCTTACCCCATATCCTTTTTAATTCCCTTACCATGCCTTCATGCAACAGCAACCACAACAACATCCTCATCCCCCTCTCCACCCTCAACTTCTTCATCTTCAGTAGAAACAACAATAGTAGCCATTACTTTTTTCCTTTCTTATTTGCCTCATCACCTTCTTTCTTTACCTTTCTATAGCCTTTATGATTCTCTTCCATCCATTGCTATTCTAGCTTCCTCATCTGATCTTGAGCTCCAGAAGCATATTGACAAGCATATGGAGTATGCCACTAAGAATGGTATCGAATTTGAAGCTTTAATCCATGAAAAACAGATAGATAATCTTGATTACAATTTTTTCTTTTATGGAAAGGATAATTGTTACTATAAGTATAAGCTTTGGTTATCTACATATCCCCTAGGTGGCCCATACGCTTCATTTCCACCGTTTTCTATATCTATGATGGATTTATTGAGAATAGTGATTCAATCTCATAAGAAATTTATTTGAGATTGACTAAATATTACTTGATAAATAAAAAGACTTATAGAAGAAGAATTCTAAAAGAAAAAAAATTCTTGGTAAGTAAATTTATATGCTTATAAATAAATAAGTCTCTATAAGGTTAGATGTAAGAAAACTATAAAAGAGAGTTATAAGAGTTTATGGAATAGACATTCTATAAGACTATTAGAAATTTACATCTTATAGTTATGTGTGTTTGTATGTTTATAAGTGGATTAGATGAGATTGAAATGATCTACATAGGTATGGTGCATGGGTGCATATGGGTATATGTTTATTTGGAATGAGAATAGTCCATAAGATTAGAGGAGATTAAAAAGCTCTATGTGTATTAATTGTGAGTGTTTATTTAATTTTTTTTATAATTTTTTATATCTAATAAATCTTTTTTCTTATCCATAAATGTAGGTTGTTGAGCTGAATCATGTTAAATTGTTATCTTTGAGTAATTAATTAATCGCTTGATTATGCTTCCACTGACATGAATGTTCGATTAAATTATAGGTTTTTTGCCTAACAAGTGATATCAAAGTTGTCGTGATCCTAACAAGTGGTATCAAAGTTAAAGGTTTAATATATAGAAAGAGATAAGTCTAAAAGAACTTGATTCAAAAGAAAATTTTGAGTTCATGTTTTGAAAATTAAGAATCAATTTGCATGAAGTATGAAAACGACAAGAGAAGATTGTTATGAAACTTTCATTACAAGTGGAGCCAAGCATATTTAACATTAAGACAAATAATTTGATAGAATTTGAATCAAGATGAAAATTATTAAGTGACTCAAATCCCATAGAAGATTTATTTGAGATTGGTTAGATATTACTTAATGAATAAAAAGACTTGCAAAAAAAGAATTCTAAAAGAATACTTGTAGAAGAAGAATTTTAAAAGAAAATAAATTCTTGATAGGTAAGTTTTTATGCTTATAAATAGGTGAAGTCTCTATAAGGTTAGGTATGAGAAAAAGATGTAAGAAAGTTATAGGATTTTATGGGATAGACACTCTATAAGATTACTGGAGATTTATGTCTTATGAGTGTGTATTTTTGTATATTTGTGAGTGGACTAAAGGAGACTGAGATGGTCCATATAGGTATGGTGTATGAGTGCACATAGGTATATATTTGTTTAGGTTAAAAATACTCCATAAGACTAAATGAGATTGAAAATGTCTATAGCTATTAATTATTAATGCTTGATTTGATGTTTGTTTGTAATTCTTTACAAATAATATATATTTTTTCTTATTAGTAAACATAGATCGGTTAGGTCAAATCACGTTAAATTACTATCTCTTATGTAATTGATTAATCATTTGGTTTCGCTCTCGCTGCTTGATTGGATTAAAGGTTTTAGCCTAACAACATCCACCCCCAAATCCTGTCATGATTAATAAATCTTTATTCTTTGAATGCACCTTCAATGAGTGTTATTGCTGCTGTTGGGGCTACGACTGCTCCCAACATGCTTTTCCACCATTTTATGATCAACAACATCCTTAGCCTTTTTTTGCTTATGGTCACTATGGTATCAAGGGCTCAGGTATGAACAGAAAATGAAAAATGTTTCATGATACATAGATCATTTGAAGACAACTAGATAAGGAGCCATTACAACCATTACAGACAATGTCTAAAAACCCATCATCAAACTAAACAACAAGAATCACATACCAATAGAAAAGTATCCTAAAAAGAATGTCATTGGTAAAATAAATCATAGCTAATTGTCTCTCTGAGTCATCCAAAGCAAATGCCCTATCTCTAAATGCCTCAGCCAAAGTTGGTGCAAATGAAAACGTTTATATGAACCATATCTTGGCACTTTTGATTGACTTTTGGTACCATTTAAATTGTTAATTAAGCACATTAGTAAGCTCCATTGCAACATCTCATGAAAGTGGACCAGCAAGGACTTTGAAGGACTGATCATAACCTTTTAAAAAAAAAAAAACAGAGTAAAAGTTACATAACCTTTAAAAAACTAAAACTTTGAGCTTAAAAAATAACAAAAAGACAGAAAAGAATAAATGAAAAGTTATATGAATTTTTTTTAACCAAGTTATATGAATATTAAATACAATATATAACAATTGAATTTTTTAAAATTATATTTTATCAATATATAAAGAAATTGTTTTGATTTTAAAAAGTTAAAGATATAAATTCTAGCATAATGACAAATGCATGTTAACATGTTTTAATTGAAAATAAATATGCAAAATTTAAATATCTAAAAAAATTTATTATAATAAATTATTACATTTAAAATTATTCAAATTAAGAATTTAAATATAAAAAATAAGTGTTAATCACACATTAAATTTAACATATAAATGGGGAGGGTTAAATTATAAAATTTAACGAACCGTTTGTGAACATGTTTGTTTTCTATTTGTTTATATTCGTTTATTAAGCTTAACAAACAATATTGAACATTATTTTTATGTTCGTTTATTAAACAAACCGAATACAAATAGAATTATGTTTGGTTCATCTATGTTTAAAAATAAACGAGTTTACAAATTTGTTTGAGGTTCATTTAAAACTCATTTGTTTGTTGTTCGTTTATTTGATAATAATAATAATAACAATATTACATATTTACCCTTTATCCTAATATTCCTATTCTCTCTAAACTTTTCAAACTTTAACTCTATGTCCTAATTTCTTACTTTTTGTCATCGACTCACTGCCAGCCTTCATTTCCCTCATTAATTGTCGTCACCGTCGATCCTTCATTTATCTCACTTGTTGTTGCCACCTTCATTCCTTTTCTCTCATTCCTTGTCAATCCTTCATTGTCTCACCTTGAATCATTATTCTTTGCTTCTTCCTCATTATGTAATGTTTTCTATTCAAGCTTGAAAATTAACACAAAATAAGAGGTATAAGGATCCAAGGTTACTCAATTTGTATATTACATCAAATCTAACAATTTCAATTTCTATAGTTTATGTATATTCGCGAATATATTCATTTAACACTCACGAACGAGCTCATTTAACTTAAACAAACAGAATGCAAATGAACACGAACATCTTAAACGAACCTAGCTGAAACATAACTAATAATTTTCTTACCGAACATGAATCTAGCTCAAACAACTCTAAAAATAAATGAACAACTCATGAACATATGTTTGTTCGTTCATATTCAGTTCATTTATAACCCTAGAGATGATCGATCTAAAAATCATGATGATCTACACATAGTGATTAAATCATCATTTTTGATAAATACTTGATGATCTTACGTGATAGTAATCTTGGATCACCAAAAGTAATCAAATAACTGTCTTAGAACGTGATCTAATTTTCATCCAAAAAAATAGAAAACTTTTATCATCAAAGTTAAGTGATTTATAAAATTAATAATAGTCAATATTACATATTTAAGATGTAAATTAAAATTTTGATTCTTTTTAAAATTGTAATTATTTTATACTATAATTTTTTATATTTTCAAACTAATATTCATTATAAAAAATTCAAAAATAATTTGTGTATTTGGTACTTTTTCTAATATTTTATATACAATATAATCTCTTTGTTTTTTTATTATGATGTTAATAAATTAATTTTACTTTTTAATTCAAATTTTTTTACATATTTTATATTTAAAAAATTAGTTTGTTTAATAAATAAATATATTTATTAATTTAATATTAATAATATTTATTATAAAATAAAATATATTATATTTTATAAATTATTATTTTCAAATAACATTTAAATCATTAATTTGTATAACTATTATAATAATGGTTATTTTCGTATTTTTAAATAAAATCATTTTTAATTCTTAATAATACTAAATACAATAATTTTTAATTTATATGAATTAATAATTGTTTATCAAACAAAATTATTTTAAATTACAAGTGATAAGATTATCTTAATAATAAAATCATATCAATGATTACATTATTATGATAATCTAAAAAAATTATACCAAACGCTACAATGAACCCAGTTCCCTTGCCACCCTCAAAGCTTTGCCCCTGAGTTGAACTGTGACATTCTAGAATTAAAGCTTTAGGTCTGGATTCCTTTGTCTTTTTATTCTAAAACTTGATTCTCAGACATTGCGCTCTTCCCATCTTTTTTAGCAGTTAGCCTTATTGGTGGCTTAGTATACATGTGATTGTTAGCTCAGATCAGATGTTGGTGGAACTGTGAATGATTCCAATTGGATTAATTCAGTTCTTCAGAGGTCAATGTTAAGTTACTGTATCATTGATGGACAAGAATCAAAACCAAGTAATTTGCATTCGCCAGTCTCTGGGAAAATTTCTTGAGAAATGTTTTTCCTTTTTTTTAATTGTTTTCAAAAATTATTAATCATCGACTCATTTTAATTTTTAATTGCACAATTTTTATTTTAGTTATCGAATTATTTTAGATAAATTATCGGAAGTTTCAGAATCATGGATAATCCTCCTAATTAACATCATTTACATAATTTATAAGTAAAATACTTAACCTTAAATTTTATTATATCTGAAACATTCATCTATATAGTGTTTGATAAAGTTATTGACTTACTCGATACTCTAGGTCACTTACTAATGGAAAAGATTTAAATGAAGTTATTTTTATGAAATTCGTAAAGCCTTTTACTAGAAATGATGAAATAAAAATTAAGATTGAAAACTTAAATTGATAGATTAAAAGATCTCGTTATATATATTAAGTATATAAAATTTGAAAAAATTTTAATAAATTTTGATATATATTTTTATATAAATATTTTTAGTAAAAATGTTAATAAAATTTTTATCGTTAAATAAGTATCGATCAAATTTGAATTATAAATAATTTTTTAATAATTTTTTTACATGTTATTAATTTTTACATTAAATTTTATCAATCTATTTGTTTGAAATTTTTATTAAACCATTTTTAAAAATAAATTTCACCAACTTCACCTTTAAAACTCCATATAAATTTCATCCCTTACTAATACAAATTATTGTAAGAAATCAACTTAAATCAGCCTTCCTAGCATGGCGTGGCGGCTCTTCTTGTTGTTTGTACCGGTGTTGATGCTGTTATCGTTCCTTAAGATCCTCCTCGACATTTCTCTTCAATATTTGCAGTTTGCAGAGAAGGGCTAACCCTCATGACCTTGATAATGAGGCCCTTACGTTTTAACCTGTGTTAGGTAGGTTCCATGCTTGCAAGAATATACCCCAATCCTCTAAAAAAGGAGGAAAACCACTGACGGTTACAGAAAATTTTGCCGTTCTGGGCATCCAAGGAAGTTTATGATCAAGATGCCAGATATGAACTTGAGGGTGAGATGTTGAGTGAACCATCAACTAATTCCTTTCCTGGGCCTCCCAAAGAATTATCAGCTGCTTCAGTGGAGTCCTCAACAGCTGCAGGTAGGTGCTATTTAAATAAAACACTTGGAATTATAGTACACTTGTCGTTTCATGTATTTCCATTTTCCCTTTCATTATTTTTTTTTATCTTGAAATCTTACCATGCAGGAATATTACAGCAGACAGCAAACAATAATGTCTCTCTATGGCAGCCTGATAAACAAAGTTCAATTCCAAGTGCACTGGACCAAGAGCTCCCTGATAAACAAGGGGCCCCTGCCTTGCTACCATCGCCGGCAAACCAGCAATTTTTTCCAAATTCAGTCCCTACTGAGGCTTTTCCAGGGTCTTTTCCCTTAAATTCTAATCTTCAGCGACCAAGCCAACAATCAGCAAGTATTGGTGAAAAATTGCCCCCATATCCACTTTTCCCACCTGGTCTTATTCCTGGAATGGTCAGAAAGATGCAAATTGGCAGTGAGGTGTCTTACTCTCAACAATGAGGAGTTAACCCAACAGTTATACCTCCATCCAATATATCACCATCAGAAATTCTTGAGAGAGTATCAAAGTTTTTCAAAGAGATTGGAGAATTTAACCCTTCTGAAGGATCCTTGAAATCTAATTCAAGAGATGAAGATGATGAATATACATAGAACCTCCCATTTGTAAGGGAGGAGCTTGCATCCCTCCACCCCCAAATCTGCAGGTAGACCCAGATTCAGGAACATATGCTGATGGAAGTGCAGAGCGGAAACCAGGATCCAGTGGTTTAGGAAGATTAGGACTTGGAGCAACAGTTAATCCCAATGAAGCAAGTCAATATGATGATTTTTATACGTCTTATAGAAAACAGAGAAGAACCTCATACCATTCATCCATGAGTGCACTAGCTGCTACGAGGTAAAGCCTGTCAAATATCTTTGGATGATCCACACAGGATGGAAATCAAGGAGTACTTCGATAGCTCATTTCTTATTCTTTCATTTATTGTAAGTATTATTCCTTTCTGCATGTGAGCATGGAGGAACATTGAAGTAGACTGGTTATGCTAGGTAAATTTTGAATGGTCGAATGTTATTGTGCGCGTGCATAGATGATGAGGAGATTTCATTAATTTTACTCTACTGTCATGTAACTAGAAAGTTTGGGTTTGAAAAACAGGAGCTTCCTTCTATAGAAAATGATCTGCATATACTGAACATGGTTGGAGTAATTAGAAAAATCAGCTATATGCTTCAGCAGTTGTATAAGTTTGGATCAGTTGGACAAGGATCAAGCAGGTACTGTTATGAGTGGCAATGGCCACAATCAATTATCTTCGGGCAAGACTACAGTTACACATTCGAGTGTTGAAACTTGAAAATGATATGGTGCCGTGAAACAAGCAAAGGTGCTATTGGAGAGCAGATCACGGATGGTATTAGAATAGCAATGAGGTTGTAGACATTACTGTAGGTAAACTTCTGTATGCGGAATTTGTGTGTGCCAGGCGACAAGCTAGTGTCAACGTTCACAGATTTGCTAGCTCCTGCATGATAGGATACCATTTCAAAAGAGGATATAGCATACAAATCCAATATCCTCGCTTCATTATTATTACTTCATCCAAATCCAAATCATACGATAACTGACTCTAACCATTTGCAAGGTTTTCATTTTTTTCCTACTAAATTCAAGAATCTCGTTTTTAGCTATGAATCAGGCTAACTAGCTTTAGGATCGGCTAACTCGAAGTACAAAAATCTTACTCTCCTCTCTCTCAAAAGTCAAGACATAAAATTGTAAACAATTGGTTAAAATAATTGAAGTTGGCGTTCAATAACTTGATTCTAAAGGAATAAATTTGGATTTCAAATTAGCATAAATTATGTGATAAAATACATGTACATATAGTTTTATAACTATTTTTAAATTTATAAATTTGTTATATTTTTATAACGATGAATCTAAAATATTTTTAAGTACTTGTATCAAATTCATCTTATATTGGTATTAAATCTTAACTAATTTATACAAATGTGTGAATTTTACTTTTACAAATTATATAGCAAATTAAATTCAAATTCACACTATGAAATTCATCTTTCCAAACTTCACATAACTCAAAATGATGAAAAGCAATGTGCGCTGGGAAAAACTAGCCAGTGCATTTAAAAGCTTCATTTTTAACATGCCCAAACGCCAAACATTTTTCAAAGATAAAAGCATAAATAAGATTCCTTTGTTTCTCTATCCAAAAAACCACTTGCAAGTTGCAAGCATCAAAATAATGAAAACCTCGATGGAACATGCGCTGAACCACTGCTCTAGCACGTCATCACGGGGCGATTGTTCGAGGGTCACGAGGGAAAAGTGAATGTTACCAAGGCCACAGAAAAGCACGTACAATCATACATAGAAATGTGTCAACATAGATGAGAAGACCCTATCATCTATATACAACCGCTGATGCTATAAACCACGTAAAATCATATAGAAATGCGTCAACAGCTGCCCACCTAGTTTCCTAAGAAATTTAGTTTCACCTCTTTTGTCCCTTTAAACGCACCCCTCCCACATATCCTCACCAAAATAACCATTAAGCAGAAATAAACATTCCTACAAATACCATGCACTAATCAGCACCAGCGAACATCAGCTGAAAATCCCTAAGCAAAATAAAAAAGTGACAAATAAAACCAAAATAAACGTTGATCCGATTGAGAACCAGCATTTAAACAATCAAAGAGTAAAAGAAATGGCAGGCCCATGTATATAGCTACAGAGGGAAACCACATCAATGATCCCCTTACCACTAAACCTACAATACCACTAGTCCAAGTACATTTGACACCAAAACCCAGAAACCAGCAGTCCAAATAGTTACCTTCTCCTATCTGGAAAATAAAGGGAAATGAAAAAAGTTAAATACTGATACATACACCAACTTATATTTAAATTCTTACTGCTGTTTTTCCTTTTCATTTTCATTTATATCCTCTTTTCCTTTGTCATCTGTTCTTCATTCTTATATTCTGGATCAGTCGATTGTCATAGGTTGAGTCATGCAACACCTGAAGCGGGCCTTACGAACAGTTGTCATTATCTCACTTTCGGCATTCTCAAGCATCTTCACAATCTCAGGGAAGGGAGGACGAACTCCTGGGTTAGTGTCCCAGCAACGGGTCATGATCTCACTCAGCAAAGGGAGACAATCATTTGGAATAACTGGCCTTACACCCTTGTTCACCACAGCAAATGCTGCCTGCACAGCGGTCATGTTCTGGAAAGGAAGCAAACCAGTGATAAGCTCCCAAAGGACGATTCCAAAACTATACACATCTACTTTTTGCGTGTAGGGCCTATGTTGTATCATCTCTCTGAAAGAGCAAAGACGTGCACAGAATCACAATCAACAGTATTACTAACATTAATAAAGAACAAAAAGTGAATAAATACTTAACAGATAGACAATTTGGATACCAAGTCAACTGGACAGCAAATGAACGCAGTTTCATGTAAATGATAATTCAGTCAAAACTAATAATAAACTATGCCAAAACAAATTTAACACTGAACACCATGGCATAGTCAGGGTTGTTAAAGGCAAGCGCCTAGGTGCTGCACCTTAGCTCTAGACAACAAAAGCATCTTAGACCCTTTCAGCGAGGTGCATTTGATCAGGTGCATACCTGGTGTGCCTAGGCACACTTTTCTGTAAGGCAGCATGCACAAAAAAAGCCTGCCTGATTGAAGTTCTCTTTAATTTCTAATTTTTTCATCAACTATTAAAAAACGGGGGCAATCAAACTCTCTACTTCTCAATGTTCAAGTATTCAACAACAAACATGGGACCATAAGGGAATCATGCATAAACAGGACCCCTCTTCAAAGTTTATTATCAGAGTTATATATCTTAAACTTATTTTATATATTTATACACAGAAACACACAAAAATATACATATTGCACCTTACTTCACTCAGGCAAGCACTTTCCTTGCACCTGGCGCCTCAGGCAATATAAGGGATCTAATGCATACACTGCACATTGCACTCTTGAGAATACTGGGCGTAGTTATGATTGATATATAAAATGCAAATCAGTTTCCAGCACTTTATTGAAACAGGAAAGCAATTCTACTAGAAAAATACAAGTAACATGGCAAGTTAGGCTCAAAACTATTACCTCTCACATTGGGGAAGCACTATAGCAGTGCATATTAGTCAAGCATACAAGAAAGAGGAATTCAAAATAAATAATTTCGATGCCTCAACATGTTCTATTGCCTATGGGTATTAAATATACATGAGCACATCATGTCTGCACCTCAAGCCTCTGGAAGTTAGGCTCAAAACCATTCATGGATAATGACACAACATAAAACATTTATATACCGTGGAAATAATTTGAGCCAGACCCCATTCTGCCTTATCAGATATCATTATTTCAACTCAAGGATTCACCTCTTAACCTTACATCAAAGTTGAATTGTGAAACTATAACTTATCCAATCAAAATAGTATCCTTCAAACCACTCAGAACTTATTTCCCACCCTAAACAATTGACAAGACCAAGGCAAATAGAAAAAATAATTCATAGCATGGTCTTAAAATGCAAATGCAACAATCATTTGTGGAATCGTAGAAATATAGTGCACATCATTTTACTTAGAAGGGCCCAAAATATTATGCCTATTAGTTCTATCTTACTTTCTCATCTTCCCTAGTTCATGTTTTCAGCTCCATCAATGCATCTATAATGAAAATAAGACATTTCAAATTAAAATTGTTGCATAACAGTTTGTCATGATTCCCGGTACATCTTTCAACACGCTACACCTACCACGTCTATTATCAAACACTCAAACAAATACACATTTAATTGGGAAAACAACCATAATTTTGCTAAAAACTCATGCTCATGGCCATTGATGTCTTCTCCAACTTCTAGCAGCATCAACAAGACCTAATTCTATATTTTTCACTTCCCTTGCCTCTTTCTCTCTCATCTCCTCCTTCCGGTGATATTTCTCCCCTTATGCTTCAAGATGCCATTTTCTGTTTCCAGTAAAGAACTAGCGATGGTGGCCACCATTTTTCCAGCATATTTAAAAAAAAAAAAAATCAGTATACTTGAAGCTCTTGGTAGGATGGTTGGTAATCATTGTGAGATTTTGCGGGGGAGAAATGGCAATATTCTGTTTAAGTTGGATAACCCACAGGATAATATTCCAACTTGTGGAATAGTTGAACAAACTGTACATTTTCAATTGCTGCTTTTTGAATTGTCTCATTTTAAAATGCTGTAGAAATTGTCCAATGCTCCATCCAAATATAATCTAAGAGACCTTTTTTCAGTTTAAAGCTAGCAATTTCTTCGTAAAACATACTTGAATGAAACCTCCCTATTTTTGCAGACTCAGAGTAGGCAATTACTAAGTGCATTGAATCACTTGTTCATCTTCCTCCTTGTAACCCCTTGCTTCAACTGAACTTAGGCCATTATTAAGTACATTGACTCACTTATTTGTCTTCACTGCTTCAATATAACACAACAAAAATAGTAACCTCCCAACATTGAAACATAATGAAACCTCTCGCCCATGAATGAACCCCTATATACTCTAAATTAGTAAGGTCATAGTACAACAAAGAAAGCCTGAAAAGCTCTTTCTTCCTTGCATGGGCAAAGCAGAATTGTCTGAGTGTGAGGCAGAATCATAAGACACATGGAAACCCATTCACTTTGGCCATTCAGCATTCAGTATAAATTAAACTAAAACCAAAATACAACTCTTAACCCATCTGTTTGTCTACACCGCTTTTATATAATTATGAAAATGCTGCAAACAAAATTAAAGTTGATAAGAGAGGAAAAATGAAGCCTCGGGCTTGAAAAAAAAAAAAAAAGAGAGATCTTTTGGCCCTGGTAATCTAGTTAGTTCCTGTGCATGTAACAGGTAGATTTCAATGCTTCGCAATTAGCCTCTTTAGAACAGTACCATTTAAATTTAGAGAGACAATTCATAAGAAACATCTGTCAGTCCAGCATCAGTGCTGTGCAATATGTTAAACAATAATGTATAATATTCCAAACAATCTCCAGGGAGCTTTTGAAAGTCCTCTCTAGCTCAGGCACAGCCAATGTACTTTAGGTGCTGCTGGGCAAAAACTAGTCACTGAGCCATTTGAAAACCTACTTCAACATCTGTCGCTATTCTTAATTGATAGTTATAGTGTTATATTAAATTAGAAACAAATTAAAATGTACGTATGACAGCGTACAGCGATGAGGAGATTGAGGCTTATACCAAATTTAAATAAAAAGGACCACTTGACGTGTGAATTCCAAGTAAATCATGAAATCAAAAGGCATTAAAGAGCAATAAAAACAAATACTTTTAAGTATACCAAACAGTGAGTACAAGTATAATGGGTGAAAGAATACTAAATTCTTATGAAACTCTTTCAATATTTGACTTTCAAACGTTAAACAGAATCCAGATTTCAAGATATAAGACCTGTTTTCTCTGCCACCATAACTGGAACAAACAAGCACCCAAAAAAAAGGAGAAAGGACATGACCTTCTGCAAATAGTGGCAGTGGATGAAAACAAGCTATACAAAATCTCCATCTTGCTTGAAAACACAACATCAACTTTGCATATTACAATCCTATCATATTCAAACCTCAAACGTTTAAAATTTAGAGTAAAATACATCATTGGTCACTCAACTACGGTTGTGTTTTAAAATGGTCAATTAACAATTAAATTTTTTGATTTAGTCACTAAAGTTTAAGTGTTGTTTTGTCACCCAAACTTTAGAGTCTCTAACGGTGTGCTAACGTGATAATACCACACTAGCTATTAGGTACCACATAGCATTGTCATGTCATCTAATATGCCACATGGCATTATAAACTTTGGAAAATTAAATTTTGCTAATGTGGCAATGCCACATGGCACCTAACAACTGTCGTGTCGTTGCCATTTCAGCACGTCATTAGAGACTAACGGTTAGATTACCAAAAAAAACACTTACGCAAACTTTAGTGATTAAATTGAAACTTGTAAAAGTTTAGTGACCATTTTAAAAACATGACCATGGTTGAACGACCAATTGTATAATTTACGCTAAAATTTAATAAGAACAGTCCCCTTCCAAACTAATTTAAGGACATAAATGAATGAACGCTCAATAAGTACTTTCTTTATCAATTATCCCCTTAATAGTAGTTACATTTATTATTTGCTTCAAGAAGCGTAATTCACTTACATCCAGATGCCAAACATTCACACCTATGTTAGAGAGAAAAGAGAGAGAGGCCTCAAAAATTCAATCTTCTGAGAAGGTACATGTACATTCCCCAGTAATCTACTCACTCCTTCTGGATAAGCAACAAATATGTAATTTTGAAATTATTTAAATCTCACAATGTTCCAGCCAGAAATAGATAACTCAAAAATTCTAAATCAAATCACAGTCTTGAAGGCAGTGCCTTCCTTCAAATTATCAGACAAAAGCATCAGCCATTTTAGAAGCAGGCTGCTAGTCAGCATGAACGAGGTTAAAGAATGGCATAATCATATTCAGGATTCAGATAAAGATGTAAAAGAAGTTTTATATTTAGTCGACATTTTTAAAATCATAACTCAAACAATATAAAAATTAAAAGCTCCAAAGAAGAAACAGAAAATAGCAGAACCTTATAGAGCAGGACTTACTCCTTAACATAATTCACAACAGGAAAATATAAAAGATAATCTACAAACAGATAAAGTTATTAAACAAAGGGGTAAGAAATCTATGCAGATAGAATGCATAATCTTAAGGGTTTTCTCTGAAAAAATACAGAGAATTCATGCCAAAATCATCTAACGAAGATGAAAAGTGCCATCAAATGAAAAAAGATGTAAATATCACATATGTAACAGGAAAGAAACTGTAACATATAAGGGCTTAAAGACTTACGGAGCCATCCAACGGTATGTCCCTGTCTCTGGTGTCATGCCCTCAGTCTGCACCTCAATACGTGCGACACCAAAATCTGCAATCTTTATCGATTTATCAGCAGCTATTAGAAGGTTATCTGACTTCAAATCCCTGTGAATAAACCCAAGCCCATGCACATAGGCCATTCCTCTGGCAACATCCAATGCCTGCTTAACTGCCAATTTCAATGGCACACCACGATTGTGCCTCCTCGTTAGAAACTGTCGAACTGAGCCTCCCTTTGCATACTCTGTCACAATGCACCAAACCATTGGCTTACGGCATGCCCCAATAAATCGCACAATATTTGGATGTTTCAGTGTTGCAAGCATCATAACTTCCTGCTGAAACTGCTGCTCCATAACTTGTGCCCTTTCTGGGCTATTCTCTGGCCTTTCCAATATCTTAATCGCAACATCCTCACCATTATATGTACCTCTGTATAACTTCCCAAAAGCTCCTTGAGCAAAAGCTGTACCCATATTGAGTTTTCTTAAATCAATAGTCCACTCATCAAAATTCGGCAATCCCTCTGATGGATACCTACTATCCATCAATGCTTGTGCTAATGCATCATCATTAAGTGCATGGCCAACCTTACCAGGACGAAACACACTCTGCCCCACAGAGACAGAATAATTGTGGCGATTCACAGGCTTTAGACCAGGGTGGCTTAAAATGTGGGTTAGAGAATCATTTGAGCCCACACTACTATTTTCGACTGACATGGACACAGACCCACCAGCATTACTCGTCTGTAAACTTTCAACAGACATGTTTGTGCCCTCACCGAGTTTTTGGTAAAACCCTTGAGTAAAATCATAGTAATTGTTGTCATTGTTGTTGGTTCCTCCCATAAGTCCAGTAAATTTAGGCCCCTCTACCATTTTTTTTCCAATCATGAATGGAACCCCAAAAGCTAAAATCAGGATAAGCAACTCTCCTTAGACCAAACTCTTAACTCATTTGATGGTGCAATCTCTTCAGGATATGCCCTAAAACCAGCATAAATGAAAGCTTGTGAGTTACCACCTGATATTAAGTGCTAAAGATTATGGGCAAGCATTGGTTGGGTTTTAAGACATAACTTGTGCTTAATTTATTGGGTAAAGGAATTCAAGAGATAGACAGAAATCAAAAAGTGCTAGATAAAGTGTCAGTTAGCAAGCAAAAGGAGATAAGTGGATTCTTGGAGATGAGAAAAATAAGTAATTTTACAAGGAGAAGATATTTCAGGAAGCAGTAACCAGAAATTATCAGACAGCCAGGTCCTTACATTTTTCTTTTTTGGTTTATTTTTAATTTAACTGATATGTGAAAGGAGATAATAGGAAGCTTTTGTTTCAAGTTTCGAAACGACTGTTCATATGTTTAGTTTTAAAAGAATCGAAGGAAGAAATAAGACAACCTTAATATAGTTACGAAAAATGAAAAGCCTTCGAGCTGCTAGCAAACCCTAGAAATGCAATTATTCGGGATCCCGGATTGTTTAAGCTGAATCGGAGCCCGTAAGCCAAAATATCCGCTCAAGAAACAGTCAAACCCTCAATGCACCACTGATAGCAGAGATTGAAATGCAAGAGCTGCAAAGCACTGATTTTTAGATTTAAAAAAAAAAAAACAAAAATTCTATACAGACAAAAACAAAGCTACAACTTTCAACTTTCAAATGCAAAAAATGGCCTAAAACCCCTATGTTCTTAGAACAACTGTACAGGATGAAGCAGAACAAAATCGATTCGGCTACAAAGTTTCGACCAACCAAACAGAAATTGAAAGAATAACATATTCCATCATAAATCAAACAACTTCAGGCACAGATCAGATTATGAGAAAATTAAACTTGGGAGCAGCAAAAACTTTAGCAGGACATATGGTCAACAGAGCGATTCAGAGGGGGAAAATATATCAAAAGCATACCTGAAATATATTAATAAGAAAAAAGTAGACCAAATTTGGACAACTGATCGAGATGCTTGATTTGATAAATTCATCAAAAGCCTCCCCCAAGAAGAAGAAGACCGAAAGTAAAAAAAAGAAGACGAGCTTAAGGTCTAGCAATTACAAGGCAAAAGAATAGCTCAAGACAGAGAGAAGAACCAAAAATAACAAGTAGAAAAAAGAAAGAAGGCAGAAGAAGAACAAGAGCGCAGCGGTCTACGCTTCTCATTTACTTTCAAAGCCTCGTTTTTATTGAGACCAACCCAGTACCACTCGCCACTATTCAACCTACTTTTCCACTCGCTTTATTTCTATACACGTGTCGATAAAGTTTTGCTTTGTTTTTTTTTTTTTGTCCTCCATCCTGTAATAACGCGCGTGCCTCTCTTCACTTTTCTTTTTCTCCAGGACCTCATTTTTCATATAAATTTTTTTCTCAAATATTTTATCAACAATAAGTACCAAAATAAATTATTTTATCAACAGCGTTGGACTTGGATACATCAATGCCTTCTTTAGACTTGTTCAAATTTACATATTTTTAATTTTTAATTTTAAAATAATTTTGGTTTCTTCTAAACTACCGGTCTTTTTCCATTTTTTATATTTTTTCTTTGAGGCAGGACAGGGCAGCAGGAGTACAGAACACATTTCATCAGTTTTCCTCGATGAAAATTTATTTAAAGGTGTTTGTTCAAAGATTCTATTTTTTTTGTCTGATTTCTTAATCTGATTTTTTTTTTTTTACATATCATAATCTTAACAGTGTAAAAAAAATAAAAATTCCCTCTCTTTAATATTTTTTAGATTTCAAAATAAAAGTAAAATTTTTACTTTATTTGTTCTCATTTAATTATATTTTTAAATTATATAAATAATGTTATTTATCTTAAAATGTAATAATTTTACATATTATTTTTTATTTATTTTTCAGAATTTAATAAAAATACGGTTTTTACTAAAAATATAAAAAAATTAAATTATGAAAAAATTTTATTATTACATATAAAATTTATTATTTCATATATTATATGTGTAACATAAATATTTTAACAAAATATTAAATAAATAATTTTCTTGTTAAATAAAAAATTTTAATTAAATGACTTATTTATTCACGCGTTATTCAAACATTTTCAAAAAAATATAATAAAAACTTTTATTAAATAATCTTACATTCTTCTAATAAAATATAAAATCTTACAACAAAACTCAAAAGTTATATATTCTATTTCAATATTATTTTGCTCCAAATATCATTTTTCTCTCTTAAAATATAAGAAATCATCAAACCAACCCTTATGCACTTTAATCCTCTTTTTTTTTTAAACCTCATGTCTGCTTCTCATAAAAACAAAATCATGTCACTAAATCAAAAACTCAAGTCAAGTGTAGGAAATTTACATTACGAAGTCTTACAAATTTACTACTAACACAACACATTCTGATACATGCCCGATTTTAGGAGTAATAGACAATTATGTTATTTGTTTAGATTTGTTATTTTTTGTTGTTTTGGGCCAGTGTTAGGCCAAGTTTAGTAGTTGGGGATAGTCCATAAGATGTAATATAGATATTTTCATCTATTGCAACTATTTGTTACAAAAAAGGGTGAACGTGAAGTATTCGACACTTACGAAATAAAAGCAAATTATGTTTTACTATCTCTCTCTTAATTCTCTAGATTATTCTTTCCTCTCATTTATTTTCTACCTTTTCTTTTCTACTATTTCTTGTTTTTTATTTCTCATCTTAAATGAAGTTTTTAGCAATGATATATGATTCTAGAATGAACTATATTAGTGGTATCAGAGCTTTTTCCTAACTAGTGATTAACAATGGTGGATGATGTTACTACTTATATTCAGAAAGAGTTTATATCAAACATAATAAAATGTTACTCAAACCCAAACAAAAATTTAATAGTTAGGGGAAAAGGTGGATGATCATCGTTTGGAGACGAGAAACAATTTCAAAACAACGTTGATGAAATTTTTGAATGAAAGAGAGCTAAAAGATAAGATGTGTGATACTTTTCTCATTAGAGAATGCACTATAACTAAAAATACTAGCAATGAATCCCAAAGTACTTAACAACAACTTCATTCAATGGAGGGGACTACTGGTCAACACTCAGGCCTTGATTTTTCCAAGATGTTTAAGTTAGAATATTTAAAATTTAAGGGAAAAGATTTCTAGGGATGGCTCATGAAAATGGAATAGTATACTGTTACAAAATGGGAATTGCTAATAAAGTAGCTGATTTACTTTCCAGAAAGCCTAGGGAAATAAAATTTACATTTATGGCTATCTTTGTTATAAGCACAAATTTGTTAGATAGAATCAAGAAATCTTGGGAGCATAGCTTACACATACAACGCTTATTAGCATAAATATAGAATTTAATGATAACAACTCTAAATACACACTACATAGGACTTTATTTAAAATGAAAGGTAAACTGATGGTGGGAAAAGATCTAAAACTAAGGAAAAAGTTAATACAATACTTTCATAACACTCCAATTGATGGATATTCTGGTGTGTAAGTAACTAATAGCAGAATCACTAGTGTTCTTTTTTGGAAGAGCTTAAAGAAAAAGGTCAAAAAGTATCTTAAGGAGTGTACCACTTATCAACAGCATAAGTACGATATTGTTGCGAGTCCAGGATTACTTCAACCACTTTTCATTCCAAATAGGGTGTGGCCCGACATTTCTATGGATTTATACCCAAGTGATAATGGTCATTGTTGATCGATTGAGTAAATATGCACATTTTTTTGCACTAACACACATTTTTACTTTTTGTTAGTGGCTTAAGTCTTTATGGATCATGTTTATAAGCTCTAAGGTATGCCAAACAATATTGTTTCAGATAGAAATAAGATATTCATAAGTAATTTTTGGTAAAAACTGTTTAAAAAGCATGGTACAACCTTTAATATATCCACGGCCTATCACTTTCAATTATATAAACAAACTGAGGTTGTCAACAGATGTTTGAAGTCTTATTTAAGATGTATGACCAGTGAAAATCTAAAAGAATGAAGCAGATGGTTATCTTTGGTAAAATGATGGATAACTCCACTTATCATTTAGCTATTCATACCACACCATATAAGGCATTTATGGACAATCAGTTTCGATGCATTTACCTTATTTGGTTGAGGATTCTCTTATTGAAACAATGGACAGGAGCCTACAAGCTAGGGAAGTGGCCATAAGGATGCTTAAATTTTAACTTCAAAGAGCTTAAGGTGAGAATGAAGAACTTAGCTAATAAAAAGAAGTCTGACAGAAAATTTAGACTAAGAGATTGGGTTTATGTGAAATCATAGCACTATAGGCAAAAGATTATCATGAATAAGAGCTACTTAAAGTTATCTGTCAAGTATTTTGGTCTATTTCTAATTGTTCAAAAAGTGGAAAAGATTGCTTATAGGTTACGATTACCAGCAGGGTCAAGAGTACATCCAACTTTTCATGTGTCTTAGCTAAAAAAACATAAAAAAGTTGTTTCAGCACAATCTTAACTTCTTTTGTTTAGGATAATGGTACTATTAGTAAAAACCCTTATTAATCTTTGATAAAAGAATTGGCAAGAGGGTAAATAGAGCTGCGACAAAGGTTTAGTTCAACGAACTAACACTTTTTCCTGAAGATGCAATGTAAGAAGTCCTATACGAGCTTCAACAAAAATTTTTAGCTTTTAATCCTTCAGGACAAGGGTTTTGTTTGGGAAAGGTATTGATACATGCTCGATTATATGAGTAATAAATAATTATGTTATTTATTTAGATTTGTTATTTTTTGTTGTTTTGGGCTAGTGTTAGGTCAAGCTTAATAGTTAAAGATAGTACATAAAGGGTAATATGGATATTTTCATATAATGCAACTGTCTGTTACAAAAAGGGTGAACGTAAGGTATTTAGCACTCATGTGTTAGCTCAAAAACTTAGAATAAATAAATAGGGAGGGTGAATTGGTTTTAATAAAATTTTTAAAAACAATAATCAATAAGCACAAATTTAGCTAAACAAATTATCTAAGCAAATAAATACAATAATTAAAAGTTAACAAGAGATAGGGATAGAGAATTTGACACCAACAGGTTCAATCCTTTCTTTAAGTACCTACGTCCTCTCCCTTAGCCTCTCTTGACAAAGAGTTTAATCTATTATATATTACAAAATCAACACTACATACTCTTAAGGGTTATCCTCCCCTTAAGCTTACAAACTCACAACACAAAATTTTTGAAGTATTTTACAAACTTTAAGAACCTCTCAAAAGTTGAGTGTTTGCTAATTTGAAGTACACAGCAGTATAGATAAAGAAATAGAGAAAAATTTGATGTGAGTAAAAGTTTTTGCACTTTTTCTCTCTTTAAATAGCTTTGAATGCTTAAGCAAATTGATTGGTGAATAGCAATAAGTTCTCTTGGCTCTTCTTACTCTTGTTCTGCAATAGAAGACTTTATTGATCGATCCATTCTTTAGGTGATCGATCTCTTATGTTGGGGGATCGATCTTTTTTACTTGTTTTTTAGCAAGAAAAGCATTTTGTTTCAAAATTGATCGATCTCTTTAATGGAAGGATCGATCCTTTGCCTAGGTGATCAATCCCCTATATTAGGGGATCGATCCCTTTTTTGAAAATTTGAGCGAAGAGAGCATTCTGTATGAAAAAGTGATCGATCCCTTTAAAGGAAGGATCGATCAGGTGAGCTTGAAATCACAACCAATTGATTCTTATAGAAAGAGATCGATTGATTCTTGCTAAAACTTGATGAATTTTGATTCTGAAAGAAAATAGAATCGATCTAATAATGAGGGGATCAATCTCTTCCCTCAAGAAATTGATCCCTTCTATCAAAACATGTACTAACCCCTTTTTGTTTCGAGAATTTAACTTGTTTTAGTTCCTAAATGAATTTTGAAAAGATAGAATGATGAAAAAATGTTCAATTTAAGCTTAGAAGAGATTGATTCAAGTTAGGTAAATTTTTATTTTGTCAAATCAGAACTCTTAATTAATTCAAGGCCAATAATATTCTCTTTTTTGATATGACAAAATCAAGTGAAAATTTTGCTTAAAAACATTTTTCTTTTTAAAAAACAGGTTCCCCTAAATTTATGAAAGACAAACTCCTTCTAAATAACAATATAGCTCATCCTAAATTTGAGCATAAATTTTAAGGCAACTAAGAGCAAAACCAATGTCACCAAAACCATCAATATCATTAAAATCATCAAAGCAATCTTTCATATCATTATTTCTCCCCATTTTTATCATAGCAAAAATGATGAAGTAAAGTAAAATGAGAGAACAATCAATTCAAGGCCACTTAAGTTCATATCAATTATCAAACAACACATCAATGTCACATGCCATAAGTCATATGAGAATGAAAGATAAATTTTATTAATATAAATATCAAGTACCAAAGTTTACAAATCATAATGTAAAGATAGATTTACAAAGAAAGATATAGAAAAACATGAGAAATGACACTAATAAAGCTCATTGAGGAGGAGGTGAAGAATAAAGAGATTGATAAGGATGAAGGAGAATAAGGGAAAAGCTCTCTTATGTACTATTTATAAATCTTATTTGCTCAATGTTAGCTCTAATATGGTGAACTTATGCTACCAGCTCATTTTAAATTTTTTCCATATTTTTTAATCTAGTGTTCATACTTCCAACCATCGAATGTAAGCTGTTCATTTGAAGCAAAAGCATTTCTAAGGCTCATTGAATATCAAATGGTGTGGTAAAAGGTTCTCTTTAAGGTTCAGGGATATCTAAAGGTTCTTTCTCTTTCCTCTCTTCTTGTGTAACCCCAATATCACTCTTTTTAATCCATAATCTTGTTGTATTTTGAACATACCCCATATTATGCAAAGTAAGAGCTTCAAGAACAGTAAATAGGTCATTGAATACCATCTCTTTGTCTCTTCTAGTATTGACATTCAAATACCTCAAAAGATTACTAATGGCAAATCCATATACCAAGGTATAATCTCTAATTTGTCCTATCATCATCATATCATTAAAAATGAAATGCATTAAATTTGGTTTTTATTCATGCTTAATCTTATACATCCACTAATAATCTTTTTTCATAATGGTAGAGTATTGTGTGCCAAAATGTGCCAATACATGCGTGACAATGAGATGTAGCAATCTATCATGCATTGACAACCTAGAAGCTTGAGTGTGAGTAACTTGTAAATTGTTATTTCTAAAAATATCTTGAGTAAGCTTCACTATGTCACACCTAGTATTGTTTCCCCTTCACCATCTAACATGAAAGCTTCAGCTAGCACTTGCTTGGTAACTAATATTTTTTTATCACATATGTTTTAAATCTATCAAGATAGTACCTATTTGATCCTTTAATTTGAACACAGCTAGCATTGTTATAAAATAATTTCTCTAGATTCTCAAAGAATAAATCATCCATGCACAAGTAATGTAGCCATCAAAATTTTTCAAAAGCATGCAAGTAAGGAAATTTTATAAATTTGAAAAATTCAAATGAAATTACCCTTCCATGCTTCACTTCTCTATGTGTAAAATGTATCTCATACCATTCTTTTGCATCAAGATTGATAAAATTTTGATTGAAAGAATGCTTCATTGATGAGCTTGAAGCCTCCCTTGAGGGATTTCTCCTTCCAGCACTTACTTTGATTTTTTGAGCCATGAATAGGTAGGTTGAAGTGAAATTGATGAGAGAATTGGCAATAAAAAATGATGAGGAGCAAGATATGTGTGGAAAAAGCAAGAAGGATGAGTGAGTATGGTAGATCAATTTTCTAAAGTAAGAAAAGATAGGTATCAATTTTTATGTGATTTGATGGGTTTCAAGGAGAAATTTTACAAAAATCAAGTTGAGATGAAGGAATTTACAAAAGATTTTGGTAAGAATGAGCAATTTAGAGTAAAAAATGAGTGAAAGAGCTTAAGGTTTGGAGAGAATAAATTTGGAAAAAAGATGAACGATGAAGAAAGCTAAAATGATTAGTTAAAAAAGAAGGAGACCTAATTTTGTCATGCCAAAACGGTGCACATAATGCCAAAGAAACATGACCTGATTGATCGACTAAGATGAGGGATCGATCAGTTATGGTTTTTACATTGAATCGATTGATTGGTTTTGAAGGAGATTGATCAGTTTTGCATGTTTCCAACTTAATTTCGTTACTAGATGGACACCTGATCGATCCTATCCAAAGGAAGATCGATCAGTTCCTTTATGTTTTCCTTTTAATTTGGCTACAGCTAGAATAACCAATTGATGTATTTCAAAGGGAATCGATTGGTTTTTGCTGTAGTATTTTTTTAATAAAAAGATTTAAAAACCATGCAATATAATCATTCAAACATGCATCATACAATCATACACAAGCTTAAAAAAATTTAGATAAACATATATTTGATCAATCAAGATTGTATTATTCATCATAACAATAAGAGATTCACTTCAAGGAGCATTCATCATACCAAGTTCACCTCTAATTACATAAAATCTATCCTTATCAAGAGGTTTTGTGAAGATATCAATTAGTTGATGCAAGGTATTAACATACTTAAGTACAATATCACATTTTTTAACATGATCTATAATAAAATGATGCTTAATTTCAATATGTTTAGTTCTAGAGTGTTGAATTAGATTTTTTATGAGATTGATGGCACTAGTATTATCATATTTAATGGGAATATGATCTATGGTAATTATAAAATCCTCTAATTGTTGCTTAATCTACAAAACTTGAGCACAACAACTTTCGACTACTACATATTCGATTTCGATTATGGATTGAGCAACACCATTTTGTTTCTTGAAAAATCAAGATATGAGCATATTTTCAAACAATTGACAAGTACCGAAAGTACTTTTTCTATCAATTTTGCACCCACCAAAATTCATATCGAAATAGGCATATAAAGCAAAAGATGAACCTTTTGGATACCATAATCTTAAATTAAGGGTGTCTTTAAGGTATCTAAAAATTTTTTTGACAGCAGATAAATGTGTTTCTCTAGGTGATGATTGAAATCTAGCACATAAACATACATTAAACATTATATTGGATCTACTTGTAGTAAGATATAGCAATGAACCAATCATAAACCTATATAATTTAGAGTTAATAAATTTACCTCATTCATCTTTGTTAATACATTTACCTTCTTCATCTTTGTTAAGTTTTATTGAAGTGCCCATAGGTGTTAAGCAAGGCTTTAATTCTTTCAATCCAAATCTTATGAGCAAATTCTTAATGTATTTGGCTTGATTGATGAATGTGTCATCTTTTGTTTTCTTTACTTGTAGTCCCAAGAAGAATGTAAGTTCTTCCATCATGCGCATTTCAAATTCACCGTGCATAATCTTAATAAATTCTTGATAAAAAATTTTATTAGTAGCACCGAATATGATATCATCAACGTAAACTTACACTATGAGAATGTCATTTCCTTTTGTTTTAATAAAAAGTGTAGTATCAACCTTCCCTCTATTAAAACCATTTTCAATAAAAAAAATTTGACAATTTTTCATACCAAGCTCTATGAGCTTGTTTGAAACCATAGAATACTTTTGTCAATTTATAAACATGATTTGAAAATTTTGGATTTTTAAAATTAGGAGGTTGCTCTACATACATTTCTTCATTTATAAAACTATTTAAAAATGCACTCTTAACATCCATTTAGAAAAAGCTTGAAATTTTTGAAACATGCAAATGCAAGCAATATTCTAATGGCCTTGCAACTGGAGCATAGGTTTCATCATAATCAATTCCTTCCTTTTGACTATACCCTTAAGCTGCCAATCTAACTTTATTTCTAATAACATTCTCATACTCATCCATTTTATTCCTAAAAACTCATTTGGTGCCTATAGTGGGATGATCACTAGACCTAGGTACAAGATTCCACACTTGACTTCTTTCAAATTAGTTTAATTTCTCTTACATGACCAATATCTAATGATCATCTCCTAAGGCTTCATCTATATTCTTGGGTTCAATATGAGATAGGAAAGTAACATAATTACACATTATAAGAAGATCTAGTTCTTACCCCTTGAGTTGAATCACTAATAATTTCATTATCTTTAACATATCTCATTTTTCTATGATAATTTGGCTCTCTTTCTATGTGTTGTGGCTCCTCTAGAAACTCATCATCTTTTTTTTTATTGTTCTCTTCAATGTCATGTGGTGAATCATTGATTCATTCTTAAAATATACCTACATCATCATCATTAAGAGGCACCTTTCTCGGAGGTGGGTTAGACTCATCAAAAATAATATTTATAGATTCTTCAATCACTAATGTTCTTTTATTAAACACTCTATAAGCTTTTGAATTTAAAGAATATCCTTGAAAAATCCCTTCATCATTTTTTGCATCAAATTTTTTGAGATCATCTTTTCTATTGTTCAAAATAAAACATTTACAATCAAAAGGATGAAAATAACTTATGTTAGGCCTTTTTCCTTTAAAAAGCTCATAGGAAGTTTTCTTAAAAATTGACCTAATCATAGCTCTATTTATAATATAACAAAAAGTATTTATGACTTTCGCTAAAAATATCTAGGTAATTATTTTCACAAAGCATGGTTCTAGCCATTTCTTCTAAAGTTTTATTTCTCCTTTTTATTATCCCATTTTGTTGAGGAGTTCTAGGAGCAAAAAAATTATGGCTAATACCATTTTCACTATAAAATACATTAAATCCAAGATTTTCAAAGTCTTTTCCATGATCACTACTAATACTAGTAATTGAATAACCTTTTTCATTTTGTATTTGTTTGCTAAAAGTGATGAATTTTTTCAAAGCTTATTTCTTTGAATGCAAAAAGAAAACCCATATGAATCTAGTAAAATCATCAACAATAACAAACCCATATTATTTTTCACCAAGACTCATTATTCTAGTAGGGCCAAAAAGATCAATATGAAATAGTTGAAGAGGTCTAGTAGTTGAAATGCAATTATTAGGTTTGAAAGAAATTTTTCTATGTTTTCTTTAAGCACATGCATCACAAACCTTGTCATTTTCATATTTCAACTTTGGCAAACCAACAACCAAATCATTTTGAGAAAGTTTTGAAATTACATGCATGCTTGCATGTCCAAGCCTTCTATGCCAAATCCAATTCTCATTTTCTTTTTGAGCCATAAAACAAACATTTTTAGAGGATAAGTCATCTAAATGCACTACATAAATATTTTCTTGACAATGTCCAATAAAAAGAAGTTTGTTAGTTTTGATATCAATTACTTGACAGCACATGCATTCAAACACAACTCTAAGTCTTTTATCATATAATTGACTAATACTAAATAAGTTATGCTTGAGTCATTTCACAAGTAAAACATTTTCAATAATTGTAGAGGAATTGTTACCAATGGAGCCAATCCCTTTAATTTGGCCTTTAGAGTTATCACCAAATGTAACATCTCTTCCACTTTTAGCTTTCAAGTCTTTAAAAAGAGTTTTTTCTTTGGTCATGTATTTTGAACATCCACTATCAAGGTACCATAGATTGTTCTTGCTTGAATTGGCTTTATAGCAATGTTCATCCACTTACAAAAACACAATTAAATTTTTGTTTTAGGTACCCAAATTTTTTTTACGTCCTTTAGTGTTAATACAAATAATTTTTGTACCTTTTAAAATTCACTTCATTTTAGTAATTTCATTTTGAGATGTGCTAACTCCTTTTGGAATCCACACTTTCCTAATGAGCTTACCTCTATATGTGACTTTTTTCAAGGAATAATATTGTATGGAATTACCTAATTTATGATAGTGTGCACATATGCTAGATGAAGTATTTGACTTAACAAGGAAATTCTTTAAATGAGTCTCATTGTTGTCACCATTATAGCTTAGTCCATCTTTATCAAAGAATGTTCTTTATGTTTTAAGCATGTCATTGAGCTTTTAATGTCTCATATAAAATCTAGAAAATAAATTATGCAAATTTTTATTTTTCTTAGTCAAGTCATTGACATTCAACTTTAAGAGCTCAACTTCCTTTTCTAAGTCTTCTTTTGCTTTAGTCAATGATTCATTTTTTAGTTTCAACTTAAAGACCATTTTTTTATATTTCATGCTCATGTTCTCAAATTCTATGGCTAATTCATCATAGGTATCTTGTAATTCATCATATGTGTATAAATTTAAATCACATGGATTATAGGTTATCTTGGGCTCATCAAAAGCCATGAGACATAGATTGGCTATTTTCTCCTCATTTGATTTATCATCGGAGAAGTCACTATCACTCCATGTTATTACCATTGCTTTCTTTTTTGGCTTTGTCATGTTTTACTTCTTTCACAAAGAACAATCAAATTTAATATGACCCAATTTGTTGTATTCATAGTAAATAATTTGATCATTTTCTCTTCTAGTTGATTCTCCTTTAGTCATCTCCTTTTATGATCTTTTTCTACTTGAGAACTTATTCATTTTCATGAACTTATTGAATCTCTTTACAAACATGACCATCTTTTCATCTTCATCATCCTTCTCTTATCCAAAATTTTCTTCATCTTCTTAAAAGGTAGATTTGAGAGCAATGCCACTTTTCTTAATTGGTTCTTGTCCCCTTTTAATCTTCATTTCATAAGTGAGGAGAAAACCCATTAGTTCATCCAAAAAGAGTGTGTGAGGATTTTTGGACTTTTCAATGACTGTCACTTTGGCTTCCCAGCTCTTTGATAGACTATTGAGAATTTTTTTCACCATCTTCACATTTGAGTAAGTCTTTTCAAGAGCCTTTAAACCATTAATGATGTTGGTAAAATAATTTGACATCTCACTAATGGTTTCATCTGGTTTCATCTTGAATAACTCATAATCATGAGTAAGCATGCCAATTTTTATCTCATTCACTTGATTTGTACATTTATGAGTGACAGCTAACTTATCATAAATTTTTTTGCATTTTCACACAAAAAAACTCTATTGTACCTACTTGACCCCAATGCACAAAAGAGTGTATGCATTGCTTTGGCATTGAGTAGAGCCATCTTTATATCATTGATATCCTATTCACTTTCTAGCTTGATCACCTCCTTACCATCTACCATCTTCATTAAAATTTAAGGACCATTTACAATGACCCTCCAAATTTCATAATCATTACCTTGAATGAACAACCTCATCCTAATCTTCCAATAAGAGTAGTTGTCACCAACAAAGAGAGAAGGTTTTACAATTTAATGACTTTCACTTCTAAACGATGTTGCAACTATTTCATTTTCTATGAGACACACCTTTTGTTGACTATTATAGTTGTTGTAGCTTGATGATGGTTTTTTCACATTAATAATCATATTTCTTTGAGCCATTTTCAGGACACTTTTAGGTTGTTAAACCTATAAAAAAAATACTAGCTTTGATACTAATTATTAGCTCAAAGACTTAGAATAAACTAAAATGGGGGGTGAATTGATTTTAATAAAATTTTTAAAAATAATAATTAATAAGCACAAATTTAGTTAAACAAATTATTTAAAGCAAATAAATACAATAATTGAAAATAAACAAGAGATAGAGATAGAGAATTTAACACTAAGATTTATAGAGGTTTGGTCCTTTCTTTAGGCACCTACGTCCTCTTCTTTAGCCTTTCTTACCAAGAAGTTCAATCCACTATGTGTTAAAAAAATACAACTAAGCTTTTCAAAGCTTTTCAAAGCTTTACAAAATCAAACACTACACACTCTTAAAGATTATCCTCTCCCTTAAGCTTACAAACTCACAATACAAAATTTTTGTACAAACTTTAAGAACCTCTTAAAAGTTGGGTGTTTGCTAATTTGAAGTACACAGTAATATAGATAAAGAAATAGAAAAAACTTATGTGAGTACAAGTTTTTACACTTTTTCTCTCTTGAATAGTTTTGAATGCTTGAGCAAATTAGTTGGTGAATAGCAATAAGTTCTCTTGGCTCTTCTTACTCTTGTTCTGTAATAGAAGGCTTCATTTATAGGTAAGAAAAAGTTGAGAGCCGTTACCTTGCATTTAATGCTTCAAACCTGTAAAAATTTCAGACAAAATATAGCCATTGGGGGTTTCTGAGACTCAAGGGATCGATCCCCTCTTTTAGGGGATTGATTGGTTCAAGTTGAAGAAACCACGAATTTGTGCTTAAAATGCCTTACCTATCGATCAGGTAATGCATCTGATCGATCCATTCTTAAGATGATCTATTCCCTATATAGGGGGATCGATCTTTTTTGCTTGTTTTCAAGTAAGAAAGGCATTCTGTTTCAAAATCGATAAATCCCTTTAATGGAGGGATTGATCCCTTGCCTAGGTGATCGATCCCCTATATGGAGGGATCAATCCTTTTTTTAGAAATTTAAACGATTAGGGCATTCTATATGAAAAAATGATCGATCCTTTTAAAGGAAGAATTGATCAAGTAAGCTTGAAAAAACAAGATAGAAGGGTGAAAAAATATTCAATTTAAGCTTAGAAGAGATTTATTCAAGTTAGGCAAATTTTTGTTTTGTCAAATCAAAACTCTTAATCAATTCAAGGCCAACATCATGAAATGGAAACAATTTTTATTTTACTCTCTTTCTCTTAATTCTCAAGATTATTCTCTACTTCTTTTTTCCTATTATTTCTTACTTTCTATTTTCCATCTTAAAGGAATTTATCAGTAATGGTGTGTGATTTTAGAAAGAACTACATCACATTCTTAATAATAAGTATTACTGTTCGACAAACAAAAAGTAGTACTATAAAAATAAAAATAAAAATAACAATAAAGAACTAGTCATAGTAGTTGGCTCTATAAACCTTTAAACACTATAAAGGGAACGTTCCGTTGGCTCCTCAAGTGCTAATGTCATTTTAGCCCTCACTAAAATGAGGCTAAATGAAAAGCCATCGCACAATAGGTCATGTAGGACGAAGCTAAATAATTCTCTTTTATTGTTGTTTTCAAAGCATGTTAAGTTAGAAGTTGTAGCATAAAAGGTAATGGAACCAAGATTTTAAATAGCGGTGTGATAACAGTGTAGTGGTTGCTATTTTGTAGTAACACCACCTTCCGTCACCATTATTCCATTAAAAATGATTGTGGATTTTATTTACATCTGTAGTAGTGCGATAACAATCGAAAAAATGACTTAATGGTTGATAGTGAAAATAACAACCCATTATTATCGTTAATCCATTTTCCTTCCAGATATATTATACAAAAACAAATAAGCATTTTGTCTAAATCAACAACAGCAAAAAAAAAAAGCTAAAACCAAAAAAAAAAAAACTTAAACCTACAACATTAACTTAAAATTTAACCACAATCAAACTCAATAAAGATCAAGAACAAATAATTAAAGATAAGTAATACTAACAAATAATCTAACCTGAGGTAATTCAGCTTTAGCAATGTAATATAGCCTTGAACTTCGATATGCTCGTAGTGGTTAAAAATCTAACATTAAGCAAAAAAAAAAAAAGTGGCTGCTACTACAAGGTGGTGGTCATTAATGCCACGAAAAAAAGAAAAGGTTAGTGATTGTTGGTTCTTAGTGGTCAACAAAACTGTAGAATATGGGGAAAAAAAAAGAGAAAACAGAAGCAGATGAATGTGAAATCTAAACCAAAAAAATTATGAAAATAAAAAAGAGATATTAGGGCAATGAAATTTATGAAACCCACTGCCTTATATTTGCAATGTCCAATTTTTTTTTTTTTAATTTCAATTTCCAATTAAATTACATAGATATTTTACATTCTAAGAGCCCATTATATTTTGGCAATAATAATCTATAAAAGCCTTGTAAAATTAATTACTTTCTATATAAATGTGGTAAAATAAATTATATAAATAAGTAATTGTAATGTTTAAATTGTTAATAAGTAAAATTTATATTTATATAGATTCATACTCTTAAATGATTAAATTCCCATTTTAAAAAATTCATTAATCCTAAATTTGAACATTAGCCATCTTTAATGAATAACATTGTGAACTCTAACAATTCATAGACATATTCAACATGTTCTACCTTGTTAATTTTTAATAATTGTATCTATAGATATTTATAGATATAAAAATGAGTATTTTTCTCAATATGAATGTTTTAACATAATATCAAAAACTGTGAATAATATTTTTTTCATATAAATAAAACATTATAGAGTGTTATAAGCTACTTTAAAAATCATTTAAAAAAGGTTTTTATGACTATAATTATTATGTTTTACAATAAATTATGCAAATTTGAAAAAAAAAAATCACAACCATAATGAATGCAATAACTGTGATAGCATCCATTTTGTCTATAACCACGAATGTGACATAACCAAAAATAAGATCGCAATCGTAATTTAAATCCTTTAATGGAACTCAACAGTTGCTGGAACTGATGGTTTTGATAAGGCAAGCAAATATTGTCTCTCGCCTCCATTACAAATGAAAATCGAGATAATATTATCTGTTTTGGATAGTTTCTTGTTGGGTGAGAAACTAGTGCTAAGAACAATTTCCCAAAAAAATGGCTAGATGCAAATATTGCAACAATAGCAATAACCACCTTCTTAAAACTTGCATTTCATATTGCAATTAGTCCTTAAAAGAATAAAATAAAAACTAAACTATACATCTTCATATTTCAAAGGCAGATTTGAGACATTACTATCAAAGGTTTATGCATTTCCTCAATGCATTACTTACCCTTTCTAAAAGAACATAATTAGTGTATGAGAATGGAAACAGACAACAAATATCTAAAACCTCAATTACTTTTGCCTAGCCAGCCTAAAAAACTAACATGTTGCAAAAACACCAAAGCTATGCTGCTACTAACTCCCTTGTCATTGGTTTAGGCAATTGATGCAACTTGAGAATTAAAAGTTCATAGAAGAAAGATAATATATAGTAACGAATGAATGAACATTACAAGAAATTTAACATATAGTGACGTTCAAAAAGCATTGGTAAAATCTTCAAATCCATCAGTATAGCACCTTAAACTCTATATCGATGATCAAAATATGTATTTCGATGAAATTTTAATCATCGATATATCCCTTGTTGATATAAACCTATACTGATGATTTTTCAGGTGTCGAAATAGCTCACAAAGATATACCTACAATTTAAGACCGTTAATAAAAGTATATCTATTGGTATAGCATATGTTATGTGTTCCACCGTTATATCTTTTACCTACAGTTAACACCCGTCAATATAAACTTGTATGTTCAAATTTTTCTTATCTATACCGACGGTTAATACCCCTCAGTATAGCTTTTACCTATACTGATGCTTAAAGCCTATCAGTATAGGTAAAAAATGTTTTAATTTTCTCATCCATACCAATGGCTAGCGCCCATCAGTATAGACTTATATGTTTTAATTTTTTTGACATATACTAATGATTAACACCTGTCAGTATAGACTTTTAATTTTTTTTACCTATATTGACGCTTAGCATCCGTCAGTATAGACTTGCATTTTTTTATTTTTTTTACCTATATCAACGGTTAGAGATTGTCAACATAAACTTGTATGCTTTAATGAATATACCTATACTAATGGTTAGAGATTGTCAGTATAGACTTTTATGTTTTAAATTTTTTATTATATTTTAGTGATTGTTAGTATCGCATGAAATATTCTAATGATCAAGTGCGTCAGTATAAATGTTAAGATGTTGGTAAAATTTTTTAAAAATTATATTTTTAATTATTAATATTAATTTATTTATAATCATAATATGATATGTTTTCATATAAACAAAAAATAATAATAAAGTAAAAGATATTTAATAACATTAAAACTATAAGTAAATTATTTATAAACCACAAACTTAGTATAAGTGAAAAACTAAAGTCATTATACCAAGTCTGATAAAACAAAAGAGTTACACCGCCTCACCCTAAAAAACACAATTATAAGTTTGCACCACCAGACATCTGAAGATCTTTTGATTACCTTAAAACTACAATAATACTCTAAACAAGATAATCTTAAAAAATCTGTAAATGAACAAACAATTGCAAAATCACCTTAATAAGAAAAAAACATACATGCACCTATTACAACTTTTTCTAAAACCAAAATATTTTATTTCATACAATATATCACAAGTCTTGAAAAAGTCAAAAAGTGTAGCTATATCATATAACTAACAAGCTCAATGAACCCAACTCACTAATAGTGTTCAATATATCAATCAAGCATCACAAAACACAATAGTCTTATTTCAACAAAATGTGTAACATCCAATACAAAACCAAATCCCCCTACAAACATAATGCTCTGAGTAAATAAACAATTTCCTAAAATAAATGATCCCATCATAGATTTCTATAAAAAAAATCTATATAGCATAAAAAAATTCAATTAGAATTCTTGTAAATTATCTTATATATACAAAAGGTAATAAGATAATCATCAATTCATATACCAGTAGAAATAATTTTATAAACATCTTATTCATTTATATATATATATATATATATACAGAAGGTAATCATCCGTTTATATACCAGTAAAAATAATATTATAAACATCATATTCATTAGTGTAATGTATGAATGAACAATAAATAACCTAATTTGCATATGTAATCTTCTTATTCTTTTAGTTTAATTTCAAATAATAACTTAATGAAACCAACCTAAGATTATTTTAGTTAACATAACTATCATTAAACAAATATTTTTACTATAACATTCAAGTTTACAACTACAAAGTATGCTTACATCATAAGAAAACCTTTTTAAAGGAAAAATTTTAAAAAAAGGCAAGAGAGCCTTCTCAAAGGAAACAGAGTAAGCTTTAAATCATATTGTAATTTAATGATTATGGGAAAGATGATGGGTAATGTTTCAATAACACAATTACATTATTCAAAACCTAGATTCAAAATTGATTTTGACATTCTATCTAAGAAATAAGTATCAAGCAAAGCATTTTCATATATATATATATATATCATGTGATTACGAGTTTACCATTTTCATTTTCATTAAGTTGATGACTTGAATTTGAAGAATGATAGTTTTCACGTGCGATTTTTTGAAGCACTACTAGAATTAGGAACCAAAAAATAATTGAAAAAAAATTTCAATAGGGTTCGAGATTCATGAGCAATATGACAATTTACATATATATAAACTAAAATAGATGTTATATATACCTCTCTATTCACCATATGAGTAACAGTATTCAATATATCCATATTCTTATTAAAAAATTATCTTTTAAGTATCAATAAGACAGTACTTAAAATTTCTTTCAAGTTTTTAATTTTAGCCTTTTCAAGGCAAATAGAACAGGTTTTAAATCATATTATAATTTAAAGATTATGGGAAAGACGATGAGTAATGTTTCAATAACATAATTACATTATTCAAAACCTAGATTTAAAATTGATTTTGGCATTCTATCTAAGAAACAAGTATCAAGCAAAGTATTTTCATATATATATATATATATATAATGTGATTATGAGTTTACCATTTCATTTTCATTAGGTTAATGATTTGAATTTGAAGAGTAATAGTTTTCATGTACGATTTTTAGAGCACTACTAGCATCAGGAACCTAAAAATAATTCAAAAAAAATTTCAATAAGGTTCAAGATTCAAGACCAATATGACAATTTACATCTATATAAACTAAAATAGATGTTATATATACATCTTTATTCACCATGTGAGTAACAGTATTCAATATATCCATATTCTTATTAAGATATTATTTTTAAGTATCGATAAAATAGTACTTAAAGTTTCTTTCAAATCTTTAATTTCAGCCTTCAACTCTTGTACCTCTTTCTTATGCTAATTCAATTCAAAAAATGAAGGACCATATTGTTTAGATGAAATAGATACTATACCATCAACAAACATGACCTTTTCTCTCCGGTCTTTTAACTTTTGAATAAACATCATCTTTCCATGAACTCCCTTCAGAATTTTGAACACTAGTTTCATTCAAACTTTGTTTCATGAGTTCCTAAAATTGTAAACAAACATTTTAGTATAAAGAAACAAAACATAAGTAAAAGCAAGTAATAACTAAATTAAATACCATAATTTTAGTTGTCTTGTAATTCACAACACTTTCATCTTTACGTGTACGAGAAAAAATATACAACTCAGCACATGATGGTGGAATTTCATTAGCTTTTTCTTTTTACAAAGGTACAACATTAATTATTGTAATGACAAAATTGCACATATAAAAAGCAAACTTCATATTCATTTAACTAAGTGCAACAAGAAAAATTGATATATGTACCAAGGTTTCAATGATCCTCGAAAATGATTTTGTTTCTGTGTAATGATGCGTATCTAATTTTGAGCAGTTTATTTTATTTTTTTCACTTTGTTCCTTTAGACAAATAAGAAAAGATATATTATAATAACTTTATAATTATTATCATAGTGTTAAAATAAAGTAAATAGTATCTTTTGTAAATATTTATTTTCTCTTTATTAGTCAACCAATGTGCAACAAGAAATAAAAATTGACTTTTATCTACTCGAGAATCATCAACTTTTGTAGTCATTTCTTTCAGTGTTTTGTGTTCATCATAAAATTTAGACTTCAATTCATTCTTCCATTGCCTTCACTTAGCACCCATGTTTTTTAGTGCCTAAGACTTAATTTTTTTATATATTTCTTCATCAATGAGCTCATCAGAATCAGATTTGTGAAATTCAAACTTTGACTACAATTTGAAAGAGGTAATTGGAAAGAAAATGTCAATATATATTATATGAATTACTACTATTAACTAGAAACTAAATGATTATTGTCATGGCATTAGCTAACAAATAAAACATTATTGTATTGACACCTCTAATGTTTTCAACATTTTTTCTTTCTTATCATCTGATATTTCATGCCAATTTGTATAATTAATTGGTGCAAAGCTAGGCATTCTCACCATGCTACCAATGAATCAAGTTAAAAAGCAAGATTTATCATTGATAGATATAGTATCATCATTGACCTTAACAACAATATACTTCCCTTATTCTAAATCCCAAATATCAACCATATGTGTAGGACCTTGAGCTTTTTTATGTTTAACATTTTCTACATAAAAAAAATTACATGTAAAGAAAGTAATTAAATTCATTAAAAATTGTATATATACAACATTATAACACATGAAGAATTATACTAACAAAATATAGTGTTTTTATACCTAAATTATGTTCAACTTGTTCATCTTGATCCTCATTATTTGTAGATTGAGAAATTAGTTCTTGAAATTCTTGTAGAGGCTCATGTTGTGAAGCTTTTGGATCTATAGGCACATGTTGTTCTTCAAATTATGTTTGCAATTGAGAACTAGAGGCACGATTTGCCCTAGTGATATTCAATCATCTACGTTTTGTCATCTCATGTCTAATAATACATAATATATTAGATAACTATATCTTACATTGCAAAACATTAAAAACAATTTAAACTATTACATAGAATTAAAAAAATGTCCTCCACATTGTGTTCAACTATAGGATCTTTTTCTATATGCTTATTTTCTATCTTTGGTCTGACTTTCATTCCTTCATCATCAACTTCACTTCTAACCCAAATTGAAGTACCATGTATGTCATCAAATTTAACATGGATTTCTCCATTCTCTTTCTTTCTATATAAGGATGATTCATCACCTATATCAAATACATCTCTAAGTTTTGCATGCTTGACAAGAACCCAACCATTATATCTTTCATCCTTCACATAAAAAACTTTCTTAGCTTATGATGCCAAGATAAAAAAAAATTATGAACCAAATTATTTCCACTATGAGCTAGATGTGAAAATTTCACAAAAGTGAAACCAAATTTATCCTTCTTGCAACCTCTATTTATATCAATCCAAGCACATTTAAATAACACAACTTTCATTCTATTAGTATAATTCAATTGAATGATATTTTTTAAAATCCCATAATAGTTAACTTCTCCCTTAATAGGTTGTGCATCTCTTGCACTTGCATAACTTGCATATTTCCTATAAACTTTAAATGTGTTGACACATTTAACATAAGATCACCAAATTTTTTCATCTTCAGATGATATTACAAAGGCAAAATCTAAAAAATTAGTGACTTCTTTTATGTATTTTTCACTGGCTATTGACATGAGATTTATCCACGCTTTATTCATAAAATGTAAGATGATTTGCCCTAGTAATAAAATTATATTTAATTTAAAAACTTAAATTAAAACAATAGCATTTAATTTAAGCACTAAATAAAATTTGACTATGTAAGCATAATGTAACATTTTCGTTAAGAATAATATTTCAAACATACCTTTATAATAAAACTTATTTATTTTCATGAAAAGCACAACCAAGATCAGTTTGGGTTGAATAAGCAAAAGAAAGGAAAAAGATAAAAGGAAAGTAACTCACAATTGCAAAAGGATAAATTCTAGGTAGCTTGTAAAAACTGTGTAGAAATAAGAGATTTTTTTAAGGAAAACAAAGTTTTAAAGCTTAAAATTTTAAACAAGGATTTTAGCTACAAAATTAAAAAGATCAAAGGCAAGGGAAAATGACACAAGATAAGCTTCAGGCGAGATAAGGACTGAAAGGTAAGGTAAAGACGATGGGTACAAAATTTTCACTACTTTTGTTTTAATAAGTTAAGATTTTTTTAAAAGATTTTCATTCCTAAGACATGGGAGCATAAGGTAAGAACAATGGATTATTGAACGTATTTTTTGTCAGAAAATACCTTAAATAATCTCTAGATAGGGGATTTCTTCCTCTAATTTTTTACGAGAGATTATTCGAGGTGTTTTCTACCAAAATCGTCTTCAATAATCCCCTCAATTTAGCCAAAAATGCCTTTTATAACCCATGAATTATTCATTCAACTTTTTTTTGTTAAAAACGCCTTCAATAATCTAAGCATTTTTTTTGGAATATTCAAGGTATTTCTGCCTAGAAAATACCTTAAATAATCCCTTTCAATTTTATCATGAGATTATTAAAGGCATTTTTAGCCAGAAAATACCTTGAATAATCCTTTACAAAATATTGAATGAAGTTATTAAAGGTGTTTCTAGCTAAAAATACCTTGAATAATTCATGGATTATTCGAGGCATTTATCATAAAAAATGCCTTTAATAACTCATGAATTATTCATTTAAAGGAGATTATTCAATGCATTTATGGCTAAAATCACCTTGAATAATCCCTTTCAATTTTTATCAGGAGATTATTGAATGCATTTTTGCCTAGAAAATACCTTGAATAATCCGTAACAAAATATTGAATGGGGCTATTGAAGGCGTTTCTGACTGAAAATGCCTTCAATAATTCATGAATTATTAAATGTGTTTTTGATAAAAAAATATATTCAATAATTTCGTTCAATTTTTTAAAGGGGATTATTGAAAACATTTTCTTTTAAAAAATACATTCAATAATCCGTAATTTTTTGTGGATTATTTAAGGTATTTTTTCTCAAAAAAATACTTTGAATATTCCATTAAAAAAAATTAAAGGCTTTTTTTGGTAAAACGCCTTCACTTATCATTTTTTAAATTTATTCTCCTATCTTGAACTTTGGAATCCTAAACTGTTATTACAAAAAACAATTAAAAGCTATATTGCAACCAAACCAAAACCCATAAACCTATTTAGTTTATCTTTTGGTTTTTTCATCTCTCTCGTCACTGTTGACCTTTAACAACTTAATGTCGCGCACCTCTCTTTTTATCAGTATATCCTTATTTTATTTGTTTTTTGTATTATTTATATTCTTCAATATAGGTATTTTTTGTCGTTCCTTACTATATATATTTTTATTCATTCCACCATCACCTTAGTCGTCCAATCACCTTTCATTGCATATATGGTGTTTCTATGTAGTTTGGTTTAAATATTGTGATTTACTGAATGATATTGTAGAAATTATGTGTATTTTTTATTCATTATTTGTTTTACATGAAACTCTTATTTAATGTGAAAATCACAGTATGGCTTATACTGGTAAAATATTATTGGTTTGAGGATATTTTATGTATATTGGTGTAGTAACTGTAGTATGATATTGGTTGTATTTTATTAAGTACTGTATGAAATTTAGAGAGATAATTTGGTTTATTTCGTAAAATTATGATCAAAATCATAAGTATAATGGAATCCAAAAGACATACTTCTTCTACTACTGAACATGAAAAAGACACAACTATAGTGAAAAAAAGAAAAGCAAAGGGATGAAATAAACAAATTGAAGTGATTAACACAAAAATTCACGTCAAATTCAATCAAAGTGGGTAGCCTGTATCTAATGAAGTTGCCAAGTTAGCTAGTCATATTGGAGCGGTCGTTCGTAGTAGCATTTCTATTACATACCATAATTGGTGACGAGTTTTTAATGATCTAAAAGATCGTATATAAGAGTTGATTGTGGTATGTTTATTCAACTATTTCATAAAATCTGTTAAATGATCATTTAATTGAAATTTAATGTATTTATACTAATTGTATTAAATTTTTTAGGAACGGTTTGACATCTCAATTGAGTGTAAAAAACTTGTGTTGCAATCGGCTAAAAAAGCATTCAAAGATTTTAAAAGTAGATTGACAACCCAATAAATTTTACCATTCGCTGATCATGGTGATGTGTTAGCTATTCCACCTTCATTATATGCAGATGCTATAAGTTATCAAGATTGGACAATTTTTGTTTGAGATTAACTGTCAGAAGATTTCTTGGTACACATGCCTATTACAAAAAATTATTTATAAGATATATTCGATATCTTAATATGTGATTTACATAATTTTTTTCTTTTCTAAAAAATAAAAAAATAACAAAAGAACATTAGAGCTAAACAAGTATATCACCATCGGACATCGAGAAAGAGCTATGCAAATGTCAAGTATGAGCTTGTAAGTATATGAAAAATTTTTTGTAGTAAAAATACTGTTAATTGTTTTGTCCCAAAAGCACCTTTAATGGTAAGTGAATGTATTCCCCTCCTCAAATGAGCCAGGTTCTAATCCTCTGCTCATCTTAAAATTGTACTTGATAAAATTATTTGTCCCTATTAATGTTCTAATCCCTACAAAGCATGAAATATTTTCCCAGAAGTGATTCATGAACCTAACGGTTAATATTCTTTCTTAACTATATTATTAATTGAGCCAGATCTATATCACTAACTTCTAACCATTATTTAAATTATTTTCCCACAAACACTAATCAGCTATCCAACATTTCCGAGTTATCCTAGATTAATTACTTACATCAAGTAGCCTTAAAAGCAAAAGGCAGTAGTAATTGTTTCAAAATGCATATTCTCTATCTTCTACATGTTTCAGTCCATATACCATGCAAGTCACGACTAAAAGAACCAGAGGTTAAATAGTTTTTCTGCTTGAGAAGAATAGCATACTGAAAGATTTTAGCAAAAGTAACATAAGCAAACCTAAAAACAGGACAATAGCGCAATCTAGCACGTTGTTGACCACAGATAAAAATTATTTTCCTTTTAGTGCCAAAACCGATCAACTGAATAAAGAATGTATACCATTTCGATTGGCCAGTTGCTTTGTCGGTCAAAAGCACTACATTCTCAACCACCCCACGCTTGGTGAAATACAATGATAAAGCTTCCTTAGTTACAACAAAATGTACCTGACAGGTTAATATTCTACTAGCAAAATACTCGCACGTTCTCACTAGTCAAAAATTTTTTATTTTGCCGTATTTACTTAACTGGTTTTTTATTATAAAATTTGCCTAATCTAAAAACAAAAAAAGTAAAGGTAATAAAAGCTAATGGATGAAATGTGGTTATATTGATTGCCTTATTTTTTTCACGAAAGCCATCTAATTTAAAAAATAAAAAAAATAATTGAAAAGATAATAAAAGAAAAAAAATGAAAAGGACAAAATAAACAAATAAAAAAATAAGAGCTCATAAAAGATGTCATACAAACACTGCAATTAAACTTAAAATATTAAATAATTATTTTATTAATATAATATATAAAACTAAATTAATAATAATATATACTTCTATATATACTTGAAAATTAGTCGTGACAGAACACTCTAAATATGCTTCCACCTCAATCTCCTATTTCTTTAAAAAAAATACTTGATTCAACTTCACCTCAATTTTAAAAAAAAATTACCTTTTTATCTAATCAAGATGGTTTAAACTTGTAAAATATAAACCATTTGTAAAATGAAATTGTAATGTGGACACCTCAATCAGCCTCTTTTTTTAATTAAATTGATTTAATTAAAAATAAAACTAAAAAAAGGATTTATTAAATTTAAGGTATTAAATAATGATCTTATTAATATAATACAGATATATAATGAAATGAAATAATAAAAATAAAGTTATATCAAGGATTAAAAAACAGGGACTAAAAAATGAACAAAAATCAAATACAAATGTGATAACGAACCTCCATAATATGTTTTTTTTTTAATTATCAAATAAAAAATATATATTTAATCAATAATATAAAACAGACCCCATTTCTTTAGAAATTTTAAAATATTTTAAATTTTTTAATAAATATTAAAGAAATTTGAAAAAATAAAAAAAGTAAATTATTTGATACGTGAGATACACTTAGCACCAAGGGGCCCAAAAAAATTAAATTCATTAAAATATTTATTAAATATAAAATAAAAAATAATAGATGAAAGAAAAAGAATAAAAGAAGCAAACACGCAACATACATTTGGTATTAAGTAGATTTCAAAACAAAAAAAAATTAAATCTAAAAAAAAGAACTAAAAGAAACAAATCTAGATGTAACATCAACATATTCGTTAATAACAAACAATAGTGAAAAAATATATTTTAATAATAATATAAAATGAGTTAAATTTGTTTAAAATATTTTAATTTTTATTAAATAAATAAAGGAAAAAATAAAAAAAGATTAAAAAAAAGAGAAAAAAAATTAAATAACTAGGCATTGGACATACCTTTGAGATAAAGTCATATATAAAAAATTGAATTCTAAAAATTTGTTTATTAAATATATAAAATATAAAAAAAAAAGAAAAAGGTTAAAAATAGAAGAGAAAAAAAAATCGTGAACTTTTGATATCAAAAGGGTAAAGAAAGTTTGAAAATTTTATTGAATATTCTTGAAAAAGAAAAAGAGGGATAAAATTTGATATCAAGTTAATTTTCAAAAAATAAAGGATACTTATGAAACATTTTTTAAAAAATTACAAGTGATACCCATGAAAAAAATCTTAGAAAAAAAACAGTTAAACAAAAAAAATAAAAAAATGAGTCGCTTTGAAAAAAAGATTATAGTAAAATACATCAAAAAAATTAAATATGAAATTTTTTTTTTAAAAATCATCAAAATGAATCTTATGAAAAAAAGCGAGTTTCATATTAAAAAAAAAAAAAACAAGAGCCCTAATGGTAAAGGAAATTTGAAGGTGGCTCTCACCTTTTAAAAAAGATTTATTAAGAAATTAAAAAGATTAATGTGTTAGACTTAAAAAATAATATGGATAACACGCTATATATAATATATATTTATATATTTACATAATTAATTTATAAAATACTTAGACACACATATGAATTATATTTTAATATGTATAAATAAAATATGTCAACTAAATTTTTTTAAAAATATGGGTCCCACAATAAAATGTAAAAAATAACAAAAATTAAAAAACGATTGAAAAAAAATCAAGAGGTGGGGCTTACACCCAAAAAAAAAAAAGAATACGGGCCCCATACCCATCAAAAATTTAAAAAATTAATAAATACAAGTGGGCCCCCCAAAATAAAAACTAAAAAACCCAAAACAAATTGGATAAAAACTAAATGAGTCCTACACAAAAAAATATTTTTAAAGAAAGATGTGAACCCCATTCCTTTTAAAATTTTTAAAATAAAATCTATGGTCTCATTAATTAAAAACTAAAAAACAAACCAAATGTGTTGGTCCCACAACGTCAAAATTAACAAACAAAATACGTGGGTCTCACCTCTTAAAAAAATTTAAAAGGAACTCCATAAAAAAAAAAAAAGATTGCCACGTGGTAGCATCGTATACAAATATGCAACATTCATACGTAGGATATAAATTATAAAAAGTTAAAAGATCAAAACATCTTATCACGGGAAAAAGTCCCACCATTCAAAAAAAGTAGGCTTAAAAAAATAAATTTATGATATTATATTTTTAAAAAATTAAAAAACAAAAATATAAGATAATAAAAAGAGTTAAAAATGCAAAAAAAGGGTCGAGAAAAATGTGGGTTTTACAAAAGAAACAATAATAGGCCAAATTTGAAAATAATAAAAATAATATTATGATAATATTATTTTTTAAAAAATTTTAAACAGCAATATTAAAAAATTAAAAAAAGGGTCCCATAAAAAAGTTAAAGGCCTACTTAAAAATAAACTTGATTTAATAACAAAAATAAAATAAAAAATAAAAAAACAAAAACAAAAAAAAAGCTAAGCTAAGCAAAATCGAAGAAAAAGGTATATCCCACAAAAAAGTGATGGCCCCACTTAAAAATAATTTTATAATAAATATATAATAAAATAAAATAAAAATGAAAAAAAGCTTGAGGAGCCGATGTGAATGCCGACCCATTTGTAGCATTTATATGTTAGACCAGATGGATAGGCATTGTCACGAGTCAAAATTTTTTTATTTTGTCATGCTTATTCATCAATTTTTTATTGCAAAAATTTTTTAACTAAAAAAAAATTTTAATAAAAAAGATAAAAAAAATACAGATCAAGATGACAGATAAATATCTTAATTGATCTTATTTTTTAAAAAAAAATTTCTAATAAAAAAAGTAAAAATAAAAAAATAAAAGCAAAAAAAAAATAAAAAATAAAAAAAGCTCATATAAAGTGTCACATGAGCACCCCTGTTAATTTTAAAATATTAATTTCTTAAATTAAGATATTAAATAATAATTTTATTAATATAAGACATACATATATAAATATAAAATTAAATTAATAATAAAATATATACATTTATATATACCTTGAAGTGAGGTCGAGACAAAGCATCATAAATACATTTTTGGTTCGATCTAATTTATTTTAATTTTACTTGTCCCATAATTTTAAAAAATCACCCTTTATTGAATTATAATCGAATCAAAATCTATCATATACAAATTATTTTTGTATTTCTATTAATTAGCACATTTTGTTATAAAATTTATCTAATTAAAAATACAAAAAAGGTAAAAAAAAAAAAAAAAAACCAAATAATTAGCTTTTTTTCACTAAACTAGTTTAATAAAAATACATAAAACAAAAAATAAAAAAAATCAAATTAACAAAATAAAAACAAAATGTTACCAATAGATTACCAATCGAATTTATTTGATTTCATTGGTAATTATCGACAAAAAAGTTTCATTGATAAAATTCCATCGGTAATACACCTTTATTGACATTATTTTATTATAGAACTTATCTAGTTTAAAAACAATAAACGAAAAAAAAAAAAACTCACCCCTTATTTGATCAGGTCAGGTTAAAACTCATCAGATACGAATTATTTTATCATTTCTATCCATTGGCATATTTTGTTACAAAATTTATCTAATTAAAAAAAAAAGCAAAAAGAAAAAAGCCAAATTGAAGTGTCACGTGGACACTTCTAATAAGTTTTTTCAAGAAATTAATCTGAATTAAAAATTAAAACATAAAAATAAATTGAAAAAAAAAGAACATATCATAATGTATAGATCCATAGACTTATAGCTAAACTTGACTCAGGAGTTGCTACCAATCTTTTTTTATTTAGGTGTTGTTAGCCACCTAATTGAATCTGTCCCATTTTAAAGAAATGTCTCAAGCTTGACTTAGATATATTTAAAAAGTAGATTCTGGTTTACAAAATCATTACTAGGTTCAGAAGTACGATTACGTGTAAGAAAAATTATAGCAACTTACAATGTCCATTGAATGATGGTACCAGTTTAATTTCGTGTTATCCAAGCCTTAAAACATATTTGTATTTTTTTCAAATAATTTGATATTGGAAATTGGTCTTAAAGTTACTCCAATCATTTGGTAACAATTAAAGACAATTTTCTCACCTCATAAGTATTCATGATACTCATGTCCTTCCCTAAAGAGGCTCCATCGTCAGATTCATTAATGTATTTTTTTTATGAAATTAATTTTGAAAATAATTAATAAAATTTTTCAATAGTTTGGTAGAATTTAATATTGATGCATATCCCTAATTGTTTGGTGGGACTTTTATTGGAAAAACCTTTTTATGAAAATTTTAAAAAGAATCATTAAATCTTTCAATATTTTAATAAGATTTAACTCAGATATTTAAACCCTCTAATCATTTTATAGAATTAAAAAATTATTTTTTCTTTAAAATTCATTATGAAATACTCCAATCATTTGGTAGATTTCATAATTTGTTATTTAAATCCTCTAATCATTTGGCATGATGAAAAATTTTTTTTAAAATTTATTACAAAATTCTCCAATAGTTTGATAGAATTTATAATTTAAATATTTTTAAATCTATAAAAATCTTCAAATCATTTGGTAGAATATCATGAATTAGAAAAGAGATTATTATTATTTTATATATTTTAAAACAAACAATAGTATAAAATAAAAAAAACAAATAAAAATTATACTAATTGGATCAGGTCTAAGTTGGAATCCAAAATAAATTAAGCTTAGAATGGCCCAACAAAATTCTAACCAAGCTTGAAAAATGAGGGCCAGCTAGATGATTTAAGCTTCGTTATTGGGCTTAAATTTTCTTCAAGATGGTGAGCAGGCTAGGCATTATTGCGATTGAGCCATAGTTGTTAATATTATTTCAATACTAGTCATATCATCAGTACACTCCAGTTATAACAAAATACGATATACTTAATAATGATTTTTTATATCTGATTTGATACCGTGTAATATTGATTGTTTTCGTTAGTTTTGGCCTATTTCGGTGGATTTTAATGGAATAGCATGTTTTGGCCGATACGTGAATATAAATATATTTTATAACTTTTAACTTATCTTTTGTTATTTAACTATTTTTAACCTAATAAAAATAAAATTAATTGATAAAAATAATCTTTAAAAGTTAAATTTCTTTATTTTTTATTTTAACTTTTTTTTTACACTTTATTTTTTCAAACCAAAGTTTATAATTTTATATTTTTCAAATCAAAGTTTGTAAGTATTTTAGCTTTTTTCAAGAAAAAAAATTATGTTCCTTTTATAAAATTTTTTCATATTTTTTTATCTTAATATTTATATAAAAAATACTTATTTAAATATCATATGATCAAATTAAATGTTTAAAAATATCATGAAAATTTTATGATATTATTTCTTATATTTTTAAACTTATTTATTTGATTTAAATATATTGCATATTTATTTTGTGGCTTATTAATAATATTATAATGTACAAGTTCATGCATGTTTATAAATATATTTGTAATAAACCGAAAATTTTAAAATAATATACTGAAACAATTAGTATCGATATATATCATTTTTTAAAAAAATCGAAATGTTATCTAATACAATATTAACAACCTTGAATTAAGCTCCGATAGTGGAGTGAAGATGAATGAGAAATAGTGTGATAGTTTTACTTTTGCCAAATGCTTTTTAATTGTTTTTTGGTTCATCTTTGATTATTGTGTTCCTCAACAAATTACTCATAAAAGAAATCCTAATTATCTAAACCCAAAATACCAGGAAATACAATAAAAATACTATTAATTTTTTTCTTTTTTTTAACTTTTTCTCTCTGGATTTTTTTTATTGTTTCTTGATTGTTTCTAATTGATCCTAATTGAGTTTTTTTATAGGCCTCTAATCCCAAGTACAATAGGAAAAAGAGTTTTCTTAGTTTAAATCTCCTAATCAACTTTAACTTGAATTTTTAATCTAATTCCACCGCTTAAACCAATTCCCTTTTACAGTCATTTTTCAATTAGAATACTTTCAATTCAACAACTCAATTAGAATTAAACCCTTTTTAAGTTTCAGTAAAATAGTTTTTCCTCCTTTTTTTAAATAATAATAATAACTCTAAACTAAATATAATACCAAAAATAAATTAAAAAATTCAAAGCCTAATTTTAAAATATAAATTAACCACAAACTAAATGAGGCATCTACAAAACAAAAAAGGGAAAATGGAAAAAAAAAAAAAACATAACGTACCACATCAAAACCTTAAATAAGGTAAAACAAATGTCAAAATGATTAAAATTTATATAAATTGATAGATTTATGGATGAATTACATATTAATTACATAAATATAGTATTTTTATTAAATTAAGATATTAAATAATAACATTATTAATACAATACATATATATAACTAAATAATTAATTAAAAATATAATTTTATATATTCTTAAAGAAACACAGAACACTTTAAACTTGTTTCCAACCCATCTCGATTTTAACAAAGAAAAAACGTCAACTAAATCTTGAAATTTTTAAAAATCTACATATATTGGATCAAGACATATTAAAGTGCATTGGATATGAATTGTTTTACCATCTCTATTTTTTTCTTACAAAATTTATCTAATTAAAAAGTCAAAAACTTTATAAAAATGACAAAAAAAAGTCAAATAAGAATGCCATGTAAATTTATTAAATTAGAGAATTATATAATAACTTTATTAATATAATACATATATATAAATATAAAATTAAGTAAATAATACAGTATATATATACCTGATTAGGGTGAAATACCCAAAACTTGCATAAGACATGACCATGATTTTTTAAAAACTTTTCGATCTCATCAAAAATTTAAAAAATACACCTATCAAGTTCAAACAAATCAAAACCAATCAAATGCGAGTTGTTTTGTTATCTATATCTCCATCGACATTTTTTTAAAAAAATTTATTTATTGGTTTTTTTTGTTGTAAAATTCATCTAATTAAATAACAAATAAAAAATAAATGAATAGCAAAAAATGAAATAGAGTACCACATGTATATACTCGTTAACTTTTTTAAAAGAATTAATTTATTGAAAAAAAACTAAAAAAAAAACAAAAAATATTAAAATATTAAAAGCAAGAAATTAAAAAAATGTTGAGCCTTTTTTTTTTATCCTTAGAAAAAAATGAAAAAAAAAAGCTCATTGATGGTGAGCTTAAAATATTAACTTCCTAAATTAAGATATCAAATAATAATTTCATTAATATAATGCATATATAAAAATATAAAATTAAATTAATAAAATATATATACTTTTATATATAGCATGAAGTGGTTTGGGGTAAAGCATCCTAAATCCATTTTTAATCTATCTCTACTTTCTTAAAATAATCGAATCAACTCGGTACGATATTTTACAAAAATGACCATATTACATGGAGATAGATCGAAACACATCAGATATTGATTGTTTTACTATCCTATCATCAACATCATTTTGTTGTAAATTTTATCTACTTAATAAAAAAAAAACAAAAAAAATAAAGAAAGAAACAAATGGGGTGATTCGTAGACATCTCTATTAATATTATTTTCTATCAAATTTATGCAATTAAAAAAACAAAAAAAAGGTAAAAAAAAAAAGAATTGGAATGCCATGTGGACACTTTAATTTTTTCACCAAATTTATTTGAATTAAAAAATAATTTAAAAAAGTAAAAATAAGGTAAAAATAAGAAAAATAAGATGTCACATCAACATCTTGAATGATGGTCGAATAAAAGTTAAATGAATAAAATTTATCTAATAGATGAATCAGTAGATGGATGGAATCTTAATTAAATCAAGATATTAAATAATAACTTTATTCATATAATACATATATAAAAATATATAATTAAATAATTAAATAATAATATAATATAATTTTTATTCGTACTTAGAGTAAGACAAAATACCTTAAACCCATTTCCAACTTGACTTTGAAAAATAAAATAAGAAAACATCGACCACATATTAGATCGAGGCAAATCAAACATATGGGATATGAGTTTGTTTTTCCACCCTACATCCTATGATTTTTCTTACAAAGTTTATTTAATTAAAAAAGTTAAAAACTAAAAAAAAAAAAATGGCGACAAAGAAAAAAACCAAATGAGGATGGCAGATCGTGTTATAACATAGAGATTCATAGACTTATCGTTAAACATAGACTAAATAAGTCACTACCAATCTTTTTTGTTTAAATGTGATGGTCACTTGATTAAATCTGTCCCATTTAAAGAAAAGTCACAAGATTGACTTAGGTATCTTTAAATAGTAGATTTTAGTCTACAAAACTAGAATTTAGATTCAAGAGTATGGTTACATGTAAGGAAGGTTATAGGACCCTCACAATGCCCATCCAAAAAATGGCACCAATTTGATTTCAAATATCCAAGCCTCAACCATATTCATGATTAACCAAAATATTTAATATTGAAAATTTATTTTAAAACTATTCTAATAGTTTGGTAGCAATTTAAAATGATTTTCTCACCTTATGAGTATTCATAGAGAGTAGTGTCATATTTCGAAGAGGTTCCATCGTTGGATTCCTTTAATTTATTTTATTTAAAAAATAATCAATAAAATCCTCTAATACTTAGGTAAGATATTACTTTAATGTAGATCTCACAATAGTTTGGTGAGATTTTATTTAAAAATCATTTATAAAACTTTACTTTAAGAAAATTCATTAAATCTTCTATTAGTTTAGTAAGATTTAATTGGTAAGATTTAATTCAAGATTTTGATCCTCCAATAATTTGGTAGGATTAGAAAAATATTATTTTATTTTATTTAAAATATTCATTAAGTTCTCCAATATTTTGGTATGACTTAATTCAAGATTAGATCTTCCAATAATTTGATAAGATTAAAATTTTAATTAAAAATATTTTAAACTCATAAATTTTAGTTTTTATTGTATTGAATTAAATTACTATGAATTTAAATATGCATTGAAGAAATTAAATAGAAACAATAAATAAAATAAATACATAAAAATATAAAAATTACCTAAACGGTCTACCATACGCCGCCACAGTTTCTAGTTAACTTCTGCTTCCCTTTTTGGTCTCAACTTCCCAAAAAAAATGCCTAACAAATTCAAAGTTTTAAAACCCAAGACCACAGCACCTCTCCACTGAAATGCCCATGTTTTTTGCTATCAACCTTATACTTGTTTTCTGTGATTGTTGGCATGGATTCTTATTGTTTCAATTCAAATTTCTTTTGTAATATGTGTTGGTTGATCTGTTTGTGTTTAGGTTCAGTTTTGAGTTTGAACATTGAGTTCTTCTAGTTATCCTATGTGTCTGCCAGTTGCTTCTAAAAATTAGGCTTGTTGTTGTATTCATGGTCTTATTGCCTACTGCCTCTGTTGCTACTGAATACTTTTTTTTTTCATGGTGAACTATTACTGTCTAGTTATAGGGATTGAGTACCTTTTGATTTAGAAGGCAAATCAATTCAACTAAATCCAAGATTTCTTATGATTTGATTTGATTGTGAATTAAGCCTAAAGAAATTTCAAAAATCATCAAATCATTAATTTTCTTTAATTAATTCAGGATCTTCAAGTGAATCCTTCACTTTTTTTTTTGTTTTCTAATTTTTTCTCTTTTTTTTTTACTTTGACTCTTAACCTTTGTTCTTTTTTTAACCAAAATGAATCACAAAATAAGAATCAAAACTAAAACTAAAAAAATCAAAATCAAAATCAAAATTATAATTATAATTATAAATTTTGGGCCTAAAGCTTATCAAATGGGCCCACTATACGGTCAAAGGCCCTTTTCATTTCCTCAAATAAAATGAGGTATCTACAGTTACCCCTCTTTATAAAATTTTTATAAAACAAGAATTGTACAAAGAAATAGATACCCATTATGTCCGGATTCAAAATTACTTGGACCAAATCGAAGTTCAAAGTTAAATTACTTGGATAGGGTCAAAAGTTAAAAAATTAAATGACTTGGCTTTACCTTAAGTCAGAAAATTAGATGACTTAGTCTTAGCTGAATTTGAATGCAAAAATCATTGAAACAAGTAAAATTGAAAACGAAGGTGATCGAATTATGCAAAAAATGAAGGCGACCCAAACTAAATTGCAAGTCAAAAAATTAAATGACCTAGGTTGAACCGAGTTCAAAAATGAGTGACTGAGATTAAATCACAAAGTAAAAAAATAAATAAATGATCTAGATCGAGCTGAGGTAAAAAATAAGTGGTTGGGATTGAACAACAAAGTCAAAAAAATAATTGACCTAGACTGAGCCATGGTCGACAATAAATGATTAGGATTGAACCACAAGTCTGAAAAATAAATGATTTAAACTAAGTTGAGGTTGAAAATAACAAGGTCTGAGCTTAAATCAAGATATAAGATCAAATAATCCACTAATTTTTTAAGAGCATACCTGAAGGACTTATAGATCATCTTCAGATGTCTTTGAAAAAAAAGATCTTCTAATATAAAGGACTTCATAATTTTAAAATTTGAAAAATGTTATCCTCATCCATTTTGTTTGAGTCTAGAAAAACTAGAAACTTTTAACATGAAATCTAAAGATTTACAATTTGGAAATTCAATGGTTCGTTACAAAACATCAAAGATTCACAAGGTTCCATAACAAAAATTGAAAGATTCAAAGACTCCAACATTCACAAAAAAAATTCGTAATAATCTCAAAATTCACAAAGATTCAAAATTCACAAAGGTTTCAAATTCATTAAGATTTCAATTTCGTAAAGATTCCAGATTCGCAAGGTTTCAAGTTTTACAAAGGTTTTAGATTCGTAAAGATTTTTAGATTTACAAAATTATCAAGTTCACAAGAATAAGATTCGTAAGAATTTATATTCACAAAAATTTTTAAATTTACAAGATTTTCAGTTTTGTAAGAACTCAAATATTAGCAAGACTTTTAGATTCGTAAGAATTCATAAAAGTTTCAGATTCACGAAAATTGGATGATTCATAAAACTTTTAAATTCATAAGAACTTCAAATGGAATACTCACAAAAAATTTATATTTTAAGAACTGCAAGATTCTTAAGATGCGTAAGAATTCATAGATTTATGAGATTTTCATATTTGTAAGAATTCAAAGATTCATAAGAATTTTATATTCATAAGGATTGCAAGATTTGCAAGAATTACAATATACTCAGGCTTTTCAAATTCTCAAGAACTCAAAGTTTAGCAAAACTTTCAGATTTGTAAAAATTTAAATATTTGCAAGAATTTAAAGATTCACAAGAGATTTAAGTTCACAAAAACTTTTATCATTATAAAAATTTACAAACTGTAATTTGCATACAAGAATAAAATATTTGCATTCAAAAGATTTAAAGTTTCATATAAAAAATTCATGGATTTACATCAAAGATTCAAAACTCTACTCCAAAATTCAAAGATTTTTATTCAATAAAATTAGAGGTTCACATCCAAAAATTAAAGATATTCATTCAAAAAATTTAAGGATTCACATCCAAAATTTCAAATATTCAAATTCGAAAAATTTTAGAGATTCAAATCCAAATTTTCAAAAATTCACATTTGAAAACTTTAATATTTCACAACCACAATTTCAAAGATTTATACTTAAAAAATTTTAAAGATTCACATCCAAAATTTCAAATATTCTCATTCGAAAAAAAAACTCATTTAAACAAATACTCTATGACTTTAAAAGTTTGGAAAATTTTTCTTATCCAAAAAATTTCATCATGAAATATCTTCCTCATTTGAGGATTTAAAAGTCAAAAGTTTTCTCTAATCAAAGTTAAATTCTTGTATGCGACAGATGTCATGCAAATGCCTTCTAAATAATGCAAATGCAACAATCCAGATTCTCACTAAATGATGTAAATACATGTCTTAAACAATAATACAAATGTCACACTATGATTCAAATGCATGTCATACTATGAATCAAATGCAATTCTTAAACAATAATACAAATGTGATACTATGATTTGAATGTTCACTACATGATGTGAATGCATGCCCCAACCATAATGCAAATACAATGATCAAACAATGATTTAGATACTCACTAAATAACACAAATGCATGGTACAAACAAATAATGATACAAATGTAATATTCAAAATAATATACTCACCAAATAATGCAGAAGCACGGTCCAATCAACTATGCAACTTAGAAATTCCCCAATTGATGTAAATGCATATCCAAATAATTTTATAGATGCATTTATCACAACAAGGACTTGTATATTTACCAAATAGTGCAAAAATAATTATTAAAACTAAGCATTTTTATTGCCCCAAAAAAGTTGCATTTGTCATATTGTTTTAAAAATCATTTTTTTCACATCCATCAAATTTCATATATTCAATACTTCAAATTTGAAAAATTTTAAAAACTCCTAAAAAATGGCAATCAACTACCCCAAAAATTATCCCACATATCAAAATTCAATTATCACAACAAAGACTTGTATATTTACCAAATAGTGCAAAAAAATTATTGAAACAAAGCATTTTTGCTACCCTAGAAAAGTCACTCTTGTCATATTAATTTGAAAATAAATTTTCTCACATCCATCAAAATTCATATATACAACATTTCAAATTTGAAAATTTTCAAAAACTCTCAAAAGAATAGCAATCAACTGCCCTAAAAATTATCCTACATATTACTTTTCCATGATCAAAATGTATCAATATGTGACATTTAAATATCTTAAAAGCTGATGATTACTACCTAGAATGAATTAAAAGGATCTTGGTTTTTCTAAAAAGAAGAAATGGTTTGGCATATCAGGATTTCAACTATTAAGAAGGACTTTGTCATTGAATAAAAAAAATCAATATTTCTTCATCTAGGCTCACAAATGAAAGTTTAAATTTGAAAAATGAATCTTTTTTTAAAGCACAATTCATTTTGACACTTTTTTAGATTCTTCAGATAGGGCATTTTAACAAATATTAGGACTGACTGTGATAGACAAAAAATTTCTATGAGAGAAAAAAAGGCTCAAATTTTAAAACAAATCTTCATCTTGGGTTTTATCTTCTTGAATTTCTCAAAGGTTTTCATAGTTTATTGGTTCTTTCAAAATCACTTTCTCTAATGAACTTGCTTGAGTTGCTTTCAAATTTGTTCTAGACTGTCTTTTCAGGATTTCACCTTAGAGCTTTATTTAATTTTTTTTTTTTTACTATTTGAGCATTTGAAAACTTAAAATTCATCCAAAGTTCAAAAGTAATGGTGATTTTCCTAAGAAAAATTTTTCAATTTAGATACCAACATTTGATCAAAATGAATTTTTCAAAAGATACAACATAGGTAAGGGTTTAGGGTTTTGAAAAAAAAGATAAATAGGCCTAAAAATATGTTTAAAGGTAATCAAATCAAGTAATCATTTCTTTTCTCAAGGACATTTATCTTTTTCACTTCTTAGAACATGTTTTTTTCATTTTTTATTCTCTTTTTTTCTTTTTTTTCTTCATGTTTTTGCATCTTGACAAATTGTCCAAAATTTTAAAGCTTGCCTTTTGATCGTAGGCATTCTTTCCTTGTCTTGAACTTTAGATCTAATGCTTTTTCAAATAAATTCGCTTACATTCTTGCCCTTAAGTATAAAGGGTAATCATTAGTTAGAGTTTCTTCAAAAAGAATTCAATAGGCTTAAAAGGGTTAATAAATAGATATTTTCTTGTTGTGAAAGGAATATGAAATATGGTCATTTGTCATATCAAATATGGATGCCTCTATTAAAAAATAATTTTAAGGAATAGATTTTTTTCTTGATCTTGAAATCCTTTAAATATCTCATATGCATGATGTTACAATCAATTTTTTTTATTTTTTATTTTTTTGTAACTCTAGCTTAAAGTATTATCTTACTACATCAAATGAAGTCCCAATGTAACAATCTTCATTTTCACAACCCACACCAAGAGATGAAATTGATGCTATCTAGAAGAAAGGATATTGAAAAAATGGATAATTTAGGCTTTTTGGTAAATTTGCCCTAAGATGTAGGCAAAGAAAAATTTTAGGGCAATGAAAGAAAGAAAAAAGGAATGTTACATAAATCAAGATGTCAAACAAGGATATTGAGAGTATATGGTATTTTCAATAATTATGCCTCGAGAAAAAAATTGGAGAGGTTTAAGCTTTGTGAAAAAACATAGGTAGTGATGTATTTGGAATAGTCTTGACACTTATCAAATCGCTAAAAGCTAGAACCTTTAAGAAAGGGCCTCATGTGTTGGCTTACAAAAAATTTTTCAAACAAGAATTTTCAAACTTCATTGCTCATAGCCATAATAAAGATCATTGACTTGGAAATATTTCTTTGTCAACTGAAAATTAGGATCATAAGACTTAAAAAGTCAGGCTTTGAGTGGTATGGTGTTCTACTAAATTATAATTTAAAATGGTAAGTGAAATAACTGTGTATGCTTATTCTTAGTAGTAGTCACCAATTCTCTTAAAATTGTTTTCACAAAAATTTTTCTTTATAAAGAATATTTTTTAATCATGAAAAGAAATCATGTAGATTTTTGTTGTCAAACAAAAATCAAATGGATGAAAAAAAACACTTGCATGTAAATCATAATGAAAAACAAGAATTCATATTTACGTACCAAAGATTGCCCAAACAAATGAAATAATGTACATACAAAAATGTATATGTAAATACATATATGCAATATATAATAACGGCAAAAATTCATATTCAAAACTATGTACAAAATTAAACAGCAAATATTTTTTCAAACAAATGAAATAACGTACATACAAAAATGTTTACATGGATCTATATGTAAATACATGTATACAATATATAAATGAAAACAAAAATTAATATTCAAAACTATGTACAAAATTGAAATTACAAAGATTTTTCCAAAAAAATAAAATAATGTATATACAAAGATGTTTACATACATATATGCAATACATAGTAAGAATTCATATTCACAACTATATACAAAATAGGAAAGGCAAAGATTGCCCCAAACAAATGGAATAATGTACATACAATGATGTTTACATTGATGCATATATGCAATATATAGTAAATATAAAAATTCATATTTACAACTATGTAAAAAATTAAAACGGCAAAAATTTTCCTAAAAAAAAATTAACATATATACAAAGATGTTTACATGGATGTATGTATACGCAAATACATGTATATAATGCATAGTAAGAATTCATATTTACAACTATATACAAAACAAGAAAGGCAAAGATTGCCCAAAAAAAATGGAATAATGTACATACAACGATATTTACATGGATGTATGTATGCAATACATAGTAAAAATAAATATTCATATTCACAACTATGTAAAAAATTAAAAGAAATAAATTACTCTTTAATTTACAATTAAGCATTCACATATTTTAATATATGATAAAGTTAAATGGAATAATGCATGAATGAATGCATGTAGGTATGAATGCAATAAAAAAGATTTAATGATGTGAATACATGCATATACAGTAAAAGAAAAGGGTTAGTAAACATGATATATAGAATATAAAGGGTTAGAATGCACATTCAATGTACAAGGAATAATTTACAAATTTACAAGCAAAATAATAAATGTCCCACCATGTATCCAATTTGGGTTCTCTAGCAAAAGGAAAGGCAATGCTCTAACTTAGGTTCGGATCCTTAAGGTTTATTTACATGCTAGGTTCAAAGGTTTGACTATCTAATGATTTTCAAATTATTCCTTACATCATTATCCATTATAGACTAGTAAGGCATAGCAATCCTTACCCATTATAAGCTACAAGTGAAAATAGTTTAATTTGAGTGAGAGTTTTTAGCTAGCCTATGTAGAGACATGAAATCTCATGAAAATGTCAGTACTTTACTCTCTCTTAAAAGATAAAACTTGAGTGTAGAGCTCATTTTATATATGTGCAAATGAATGACATATATATAATGAATAAATAAATAAATAAAATACTAACAAGGAAAAAATTCTTAAATTTATTATGGCTTGGATAACAAGAAATTATTTACTGGCCTGACTCTCGATGTCCCTAATAGAGTCACTAAACTATTATAATGTATAAAATCATGGACCTATCGTTAGATATAGACTAAAAGAGTCACCATCAATCTTTTTTGTTTAGGTATGATTGATCATATGACTGAATTTGTTACATTTAAAGAAGAGTAACAAGATTGACTTAGGTATTTTTTAAATAGTAGATTATAGTCCATAAAACTAGATTTTAGATTCAAAAATACGGTTACGTGTGAAAAAAGTTTTAGTACCCTCACAGCGCCTATCTAAATGATGATACCAGTTTGATTTCAAATTATCCAAGCCTTAACCATACTCATGATTGATCAAAATATTTAATATTAAAAATTTATTTTAAAATTACTCTAATAGTTTGGTAGCACTTTAAAATGATTTTCTCATATTACGAGTATTCATGGAGATTAGTGTTGCACTTTGAAGAGATTCTGTCATCGGATTCTTTTAATTTATTTTATTTAAAAAATAATCAGTAAAATCTTTCAATAATTTAGTAAGATGTCACTTTAATGTAGATCTTCCAATATTTGGTGAGATTTTATTTGAAAATCATTTATAAAATTTTACTTTGAGAAAATTCATTAAATCTTCTAATAGTTTGATAAGATTTAATTCAAGATTTTGATCTTCCAATAGTTTGGTAGAATTAAAAAATGTATTATTTTATTTTATTCAAAATATTTATTAAATCTTTCAATAGTTTAGTAAGACTTAATTCAAGATTAGATCTTCCAATAGTTTGGAATGATTGAAATTTTAATTAAAAATATTTTAAACTTATAAATTTTAATTTTATTTTATTGAATTAAATTATTATGAATTTAAATATGCATTAAAGAAATTAAATAGAAACAAAAAATAAAATAAATACACAAACAAACTATAAAAATTACTTAAATGGATTGGGCTAGACCTGAAATGGAATCCAAAAGAATATTTAAACTTGACCCAAATTTAGGCTAGCTATGAAAACAGGATTTCTTTGGGCTTCAGATTGCAAACCAGGTTGGGTCAGATTAGTTCGGTTTGACTGGATCTAAAACAAATCACCGGACGTGGGTCACAGCCGAAACGAGTCAGGGCTAATATATTCTTGATGCAAAACGGTACCATTTCATCACTATTATAAAAGACCCTATCAGCTTGTCCTTTTATTTTGCATCACTATGTTTCTCCCTTTACTCTAATTCTCTCTCTCCCTCTTTCGAGGCAATATGAGTTTTGGTAGCCAAGAAACCCAAAACTAGGTGAGGTCACTGTTGTCGCCGCACCATCTGTCAGTCACATTACTGTCATCATCCATCAGCGATTGAGAAATTCCAAAAATTTTAGAAATGGTCCTTTCAGCCTTTACTCTCGTTTAACCCAGTTGATTTCTTTAAAAACTCACTAAATTTGTGTAGATCTAGCCTGAGAAATGACGGGTTCAACCATGAAAATCTCCTTCCCTACTGTGCCTGTCAGAAACCTTACTCCTTCCCTCTCTGTGCGACACTTCCCTTATTTCTAAAGTCTAAACATTTTTCACCCCAAACCCAGAAAACTGTTTAGAACCGCTGCCTCTTTCACCGGTCTACCATGTGCCGTTGCAATTTTTAATCAACTTATGCTGCCCTTTTTGGTCTCAACTTCCCAAAAGAAATCCCAACAGATTCAAAGTTTTAAAACCCAAGACCACAACACCTCTCCACTGAAATACCATTGTTTTTTGTTGTGAACCTTTTACTTGCTTGTTGTGATTGTTGGCATGGATTCTAATTGTTTTGGTTTAGATTTCTTCTGTACTGTGTTTTGGTCGGTTTTGAGTTTGAACACTGGGTTTTTCCGATTATCCTATATCTCTGCCAGTTGCTTCTACAAATTAGGCTTGTTGCTGTATTTATGGTCTTATTGCGTACTGCCTCTGTTGCCACTGAATTGCTTCCTCTTTCATGGTGAACTGTTATTATCTATTTACGGAGATCGAATCCCTTTTGATTTAGAAGGTAAATTAATTCAATCAAATTCAAGATTTTTTGTGATTTGATTTGATTTTATTACGAATTAAGCCTCAAGAAATTTCAAAAATTATCAAATCATTAATTTCCCTTAACTAAATCCAAAATCTTCAAGCAAATCCCCCACATTTTTTTTTGTTTTCTAGTTCTTTCCCCCCCTTTTTTTACTTTGACTCTTAAACCTTTTTTTAAACCAAAATGAATCACAAAATTAGAATCAAAATTAAAATTAAAAAATTGAAATTAACATTACAATAAAAAATTTTGGGCCTGAAGCTTCTCAAACGGGTCAACTATAAGGTCAAAAGCACATTTTTAATCCCCAAATAATCTTCGGACAAAATAAAATATTTATACATAAATTTTTTAAATTAAACTATTAAATAATAATTTTATTAAAATAATACATAAATAAATAATAAAATATATATTTATATATACCCGAATAGGGAGAAATGCTATAAACTTGGATGAAATACTATAAACTTGCATTCAACATGATCACGATTTAAAAAAAATAAAATAAAATTATATCTAATCTCAAATTTAAAAAATGCATCTATTGAATGTGGACGAATTGAAATTTATTGGATATGTATTGTTTTATATCTATACTTTTATTAATATTTTCTTAAAAAAATTATTTTTTCATCTTTTACACCATAAAATTTATCTAATTAAAAAAGCAAAACAAAAATACAAAAGGCAAAAAAAAGTCACGTGTAAACATACGTTTGTTTTTTCAAAAAAACAAAGATTTAATTGAAAAAGAAAGAAAAAAAGTATTAAAAAAAGTTAAATTTTCACACGATAGTAGAAATGATAAGCTTATCTTGAAAAACTTATATCATGAATTTAAAAAATAAAAAAAGCAAACAAAAAAAAATTAAAAAATATAGGATTGAAAAAAAAATCAAATTTGGATGTGAGATTTTGAAAACTTTGTTAATATCATTGTTTAAAAAATTAATTAATAACATTAAACAGGTTTGACAAAAAATTAAAATATAAAAAAGGAAAAAAAAAACTAAATAGAAGAAAGGAAAAAAAAAGAACAAATGAAGTGAATGCCTTAATATATATCTAAATATATATATATGTGTGTGTGTGTGTGTGGTGTGTGTGGGGCATACTTTTGGAATCAAATGAGTTTTATAAAAAAAAAATTTAATAAAAAAATTTACTAAGTATAAACAAAAAAAATTAAATAAACCAATAAATTAAATAAAAAATAGAAATGGTGACATGTGCAAATGTATTGTAGAAAGTACATATGCAAAATTTATATGTTAGACTAGCAAAATACCTAAACGTTGTCCGTAAAATTTTTTTTAATTTGTCATATCTACTTAATTGGTTTTTTTATTACAAAATTCACTTAATCTAAAAATATAAAAAGAGCCAAAGGCAACAAAAACAAAGTGAGGATGAGATATGGTTAGTTTGATTGGACTTGTTTCTTCATGGAAGTTATCTAATTTAAAAAAAAAAAAAAAACATAAATGAAAAGAAAAAAAAATGAAAACAAGATGTAAAGGAAAAAGTAAAGAAATAAAAAACGATAAGAGCTCATAGAAAATGTCAGACAGACACTTCATAAAACTCAAAATATTAATTACTTAAATTAAGGTATCAAATAATTAATTTATTAATATAATATATATAATAAAATTAATAAAAAATATATATTTTTATATGTACTTCAAAATCAATCAAAATAAAATATTTTAAACATGTTTCTATCTCAATCTCTTTTTTCTTTTTGAAAAAGGAGATTTATTTGAATTTCCCTTCTATCTAAAAAAAGTCATCCCTTATTTAATCGGGATAGATCAAAGTTATTGAATATAAATTATTTTAATATCTATATCAATCGACACTGTTTTTTTGTAAATTTATCTAATTAAAAAAATTAAAAAGAAAAAAAAGAAAAGCTAAACGAAGTTGTGATGTAAACATCTCATTTAACACCTTTTTCTAATTAAGTTGATTTAATAAAAATTAAAAATTAAAAAATTAAATTTATTGAATTAAGGTATTAAATAATGACCTTGTTAATATAATACATATATAAAAATATCAAATGAAATAAAATAATAAAAATAAAGTTAGATCAACTTTTTTATAAAAAAAAATTGAATTGAAAAAAGAACAAAAACCAAATCTAAATGAGATGACAAACTTTTGTAATATATTTTTTTAAAATTATCGAATAAAAAAAAGAATATATATTAAAGTAAAAATATTAAACAAACACCACTTCTTAAGAAACTTTAAAATATTTTTAAAATTTTATTAAATTTAAAAAAAAATTAAAAATGAAAAACAAAGCAAATGATTGGATACTTGATATATTCTTAGCAACAAAGGGGTCATAAAAGAATTAAATTAATTAAAATATTTATTAAAGATAAAAATAAAAAATAAAAGATAAGAGAAAAACACGACAAAGTAAATAGGCGGCATACAGTTGGTATCAAATGGGTGCAAAACAAAAAAAAAAAATTTAAATCCAGATGTAACATAAATATATTTGTCATTTTTTTGCAAAAATAAAATAAAATAACAACAAAATATATATTTTACTATTAATATAAAATGAGTCTTAAATTTATAAAAATATTTTAATTTTTTAGTAATTAAATGAAGGATAAAAGTAAATAGAAAACAAATTAAAAAGCAAAAGAGAAAAAAAATTAAATAATTTGACATGTGACATACCCTTATGATTAAATCTAGAAAATTAAATTTAAAAATTTGTTATTTAAATATATAAAAATAGAAAAAAGAAAAAGTTAATAAAAGAAAGAAAAAACATATGATATAGCTTTGATATAAAAAAGATAATAAAAAGTGTAAAAAATAATCGAATTTTCTTGAAAAAATGGATAAATTTTGAATCAAGTTGGTTCCTCTAAAAAATAAAAGATATTTATGAAACATTTAAAAAAAGAAAATAAAAAAATTACACGTGATAGGACAGAAAAAACCTAGGAAAAATTATTTAAATGAAAAAATTGAAAAAAGTGGTCACATTGAAAAAAAAAAATGATAAAATACATAAAAAATTAAATAAATTTTTTTTTTTAAATCATTAAAGTAGATCTCACAAAAAATACGAATCCTATATTTAAAAATGAAAAGGGGGCCGAAAATAATGTTGAAGATGAGTCCCACATCTTAAAAAATATTTATTTCAAAAATGAAACAAATTACATGTGTCAACCTCTAAAAATAGAGTGAATGATATGTGGTGCACAATGTATATTTGTATATATACATTATTTATCTATAAGTTGGTTGCATGCACAAATAATTAAATTTTAATTATGTATAAATATAATATTTGTATTAAATAAAAACAAAAGGAAAATGTGGGTCTCATATCTAAAAAGAAAAAAAAATTACAAAAACAAAAAAGAATCAGTTTAAAAAAAAATCAAGATATAAATCCCAAAAAAAATAAATAAATAAATTTTGGTACCACATGATTAAAAATTTTAAAAAGAGGTGGCGCTATGAATTTAAAAAATAAAACAAAAAAGAAAATTTTAAAAAATGAATAAAAAAAATAATCAAGGTGTGGGTTACGTAACAAAAAATTAAAAAATAACCTTATTTTTAAAAATTAAAAAAATAAGTGGGTCCACAAACAAAAAAGGAAAAAAAATATTAAGCAAAGGCGTTGCTTCCACACCAAAAAATAAAATTTAACAAAAAAAGTGGGCATCATTCTTTTAAAAATTAAAAAAAACTATAGTCCCGTCCAAAAAAATTTAAGAGGTTCCCACGTGGTAGATCATAGGTGTAATTGAGTTAAATTAAATTGATATAGTAAAAAATTTGAGTTCGAATTCGATTTTTAACTTGAGGTTTGATATTCGATTTGAACTCGATCGAGTTTTATTTTTTTAACTCAAATTCGATTCGTAATCGAAATCGAACTACTTAAATTTACTCGATTAAGCTCGATTAATATATTAAAATAAATTTGATTCTTATATTCGATAAGAATTCGATTATTTGTGCTCGAACTCGAATTAGAGATATTTTATTAATTAAAATAATAAAAAAAATTTAAATATAAAAATTTGATTAGACTCACGAATTACTCTAATCAGGTATAAGAATACTCGAACTCGATTCAATCGATAAGTCGAGTTACTCGAGCTCGAGCTCGACTTGATAATAATTAAACCAAATTCGAGTTTTATTCAAATAAAACTTAAATAATGTATGAGTACTAATGTATTATTTACATCTTTAGATCAAATTATCACTCAAAAAATAAAAAGGTGAAAAAAAAAAACACGCAAAATGCATTTTACATAAAAAAGGTAAAAAAGAGTAAAAAAAAATTATTGAATCTTCTCGAGGAAAAAAAAAAACATAAAATTTTGATATCAAGTTGGTTCCTCTAAAAAAAACATATTCAAGAAACATTTAAAAAAAGAAAATAAAAAGTTAGATGTGATATCAAAAGAAAAAAAACCAAAGAAATCGTAGTGACAGGAAAATTCTTTGAATAAACATTTGAGAAAGAATTGGGAATTCTCTTAGCTCAAAAAAGCTTGCTCACATGAGCCAAGAAGAATCTTGCTATTTTCTTTAGTTTTAGAGGATTGATTGGGCTGTTTTGAGATGAGTAAGAAGAATCTGCAATCTCCCTTAATCGTTACTGGAAAAGCAAGTACTATATAGGCGAGTGATGTGATGGGTGAAAATCTGACAGAACTGGCTAAAGCAGAAGCTGTTATGAAGCAAAAGGTGATAGATTGAAGGTCTTTGTTTGCAGCATCAGGAGATCAAGCCTTGGAGTATTATCCGCCATTGAAGACTGAAGGGGGCTAACTGTGAAACCGCCGAACGAGGTTTTTGAAAAAGGAAGTCTCCAATGGCAGAACTCCCTTGTAGTTCAATTCATTGGGAGAATACCTAATTATAGCCTCTTCCAGAAAATGGTCAATATACTTTAGGGGAAGGAAGGTGAAGTAGAGATTAAGCCTGCTGGGCATAATCTTTTTGTGATTCAATTTTCAAACTCTGATGCAATGAACTGGGTTCTTGAGCATGGTCCGTGGCACATCCAGAACAAACCACTGATAATCAGAAAATGAGAGCCAGGAATGCGTTCATTGGAATTTAACATGGAGAAATTGCCTATCTGGGTTCATTTGGGTAATGTCCCACTTGAATTATATTCAAAGAAGAGGATGAGTTGCATCACTAGTGCATTGAGGAATCCTTTATATACGGATACAATCACTGCCAAGCAACAAAGATTAGCTTGTGCCAAAATCTATGTAGAGATGAGGGCAGCATTGGAAGTTCCAAAAATAATTGATGTTGAATTGAAAGATGGATCCCTAGTTTCAGTTAAAGTGAAAATACCATGGATGCTTCAAAAGTGCTCTCATTGTTGCATTTTTTGACATTCTGATAAAAACCTGTCCAAATAAGCCAGTGATGCTTGCAATTAAGGTATGGATGCATAAAGATAAGGTTAAAACTACGTTGTTGGAGAATCAAATGAATGATAGTGATACAAAGCCATCTACAAGTAAAAAGGGGACTGAAATGGAAAAAGTCAAGGTAACAGAAACTATCTCCGCTACTAAGAATACGACAAGGCAGCAACACAAAACCATTCTGCTAAAGCTAATTCTGCAAATAGATTTGCTATATTAGAGTCCATAAAGGAATTAGACACTATAAGGCATGAAATTAGTGATTCTGAAGGAATAATTGATGGGATGATTCTTCATTCACCAAAGAAGCCTAGAACTGCAGCTGCTGGGGTGGCAGGTTGATGAAGGATATCAAAAGCAAAAAGAAAGGACCAATTGATAAAGGAAAGAAGCAAGTAAAGGCAGGCACTTCTGCCTTGGGAGGTTATACTTCTAATTCTCCAATATGAATTGGTTAATATGGGACACTAGAGGATTTAACTATTCTTTAAAATGAAAAGATGTATTAAATAGAATACAAAGATTAAATATTGATTTGGTTTGTCTAATTGAAACAAGGGTCAAACAACATCGGATGCAGGCCGTACTGGACAGTAATTTTCATGGTTAGGGTATGTACCCTAACTACTCAGAAGCATGCAATGGGAGGATTTGGATACCGTGGAAACCACATGTGCAGGTTGACATGGTGAACCTCACTGATCAAAGTATTACCTGTAGTATGTTCATTGAAAGTCAAAAAATTTTTTCTCTGCTATATATGAGAGTAATAATGAAGCTGAGAAGAGGAGGCTATGGTCACACTTGCTATCTTTAAAAGGAATAATTTTTTATAGTCCCTAGATCCTAGCTGGTGATTTCAATGTTATTGCATACCCTTCAGAGAATTCAGATTTCAATGGCTCTCAAATAGCCAATTCAAATATGAAAGAGTTACATGATTGCATGACTCAGCTAGCATTGTTTGATCACGTAGTAACTGGGCCTCTATTCACGTGGACTAATTATCAGCAAGAAAGCCATCTAGCAAGAAAGTTGGATAGGGTACTAATAAATGACTCACGACTTACTTCATTTGCAAAATCACGTGGAGTTAATTGCTCCTGAAGTATCAGACCATTGTGCTGCACTGATAAAACTTAATATGGCTTGGTATTCCCCTCTCAAACCATTTAAGTTTTTTAATTTCTAGACGAGGAACCAAGAGTTTAAGAACATAGTTGAAAACTCTTAGAAATTGCCAGTGACAAAAAAGCCATTGTCTAAATTGCACAAGAAATTAAAAAGACTGAAGTTGGAGTTAAGAAAGTACAACAACTTGCATTACGGGGATGTAACAGCAAAGGTAGAGGAAAAAAGAAAAGAGCTGCAGGCTGTACAGATAGAAATATTGACAATTACCCCAAGCATTGAAATGATTAAATTTGAAAGTACCTTATCCAAAGAACTGAAGGAGTTAATGGAAGCCGAAAAGAGTTATTATAGGCAAAAATCCAGGACAACTTGGATACAAGAAGGAGAGCAAAACGCAAGATTCTTTCATAAAATGGTTGCAGCCAAACAAAAAAGAAGCATGATAAGAGTACATGTTGATGCTGAAGGGAACTAACAAGAAAAATTTTTGCAAATTTCCAGGGAAGTAGTATCATTCTTCCAAAAACTGATTGGTACACCCGATAAGGAATTTAAAGTTTGTTCACAAGAATTTTTTACTGAACTTCTTCAAGTTTCAATATCTTTTGAGGATCAAGATACACTCATAAGCCCAGTGCTGAAAAAAGAAATCAAAACTGTTATGTTCTTTATGAATAGTGAAAAAGCTCCTAGTCTTAATGGATACACAACCCATTTCTTCAAGCAATCTTGGTCCATTGTTGGTAAGAATGTTACAAATGCTATATTGCACTTCTTTCAAACTGGGCATATACTTTCTGCATTTAACTCAACCATTATCACATTAGTTCCAAAGTGTGCAAATCCAAGCAGGATTAGAGATTACAGGCCCATATCATGTTGTACTATCATTTACAAATGCATTACTAGGATTTTGGCAAATAAGCTTAAAAATATCCTACCAAATATCATAAGCAAAAGTCAAAGTGCTTTCGTAGAAGGGAGAAGCATTATAGACAATCTGCTTATGGCACAGGAGATGGTAAAAGGATATGGTAGAACCACATTATCCCCAAAGTGTGCTATAAAGATTGATTTCCAAAAGGCTTTCGATAAATTGGATTGAAATTTTATGCACAACATTTTGGCAACCATTGGATTGCCTTTAAAATTTATAAGCTGGATCAACATCTGTATTACAACCCTAATTTTTTCTATATCACTTAATGGAGGGCTAGTGGGCTATTTTCAAGGAGCTAGAGGAATAAGGCAAAGGGATTCACTCTCCTCATATCTATTTGCTTTAGTAATGAATGTGCTGTCAAGAATGCTAGATGAAGCTGTCAAGTTTGAAGTGTTTGCCTATCATCCTAAGTGCATGAAAATCAAGCTTACACATTTATGTTTTGCGGATAATTTGCTGATTTTTGCAAAGGAAAGCAAAGATTCAATCATTAGTGTCAATGTGGTTATACAAGCTTTCTACTTGTTCTCAAGGCTACTAAATTGTGAAAAAAGTGAGATATATGCCATAAGAATAGGCAGGGAAACGATCCAATCAATTCAATAAGCCATAGGATTCAAAGTAGGCTTATTCTCTATAAAATACTTAGGAGTCCCACTAGTCACCAAAAGATTCACTACAAAAGATTATGCCCCATTACTTGAGAAGATCATAGCTAGGATTAAAGAATAGACTGGTAAGTACTTATCTTATGCTGGAAGACTATAGTTAATCTAGTCAGTACTCTTTAGCTTACACAATTATTGGTGTAAACATTTTATATTTCCTAAGCATGTGTTAAAAAAGATCAATCAGCTATGCTCTAGCTTCTTTTAGAAAGGTCAGGAAAGGATTGCCAGAGGAGCTAAAGTCAATTAGGAAGCCATTTGCCACCCTATGTCTGAAAGAGGGTTGGGTATCAAAAACACACTAACTTGGAACAAGGCATGCATGATGAGGAATATTTGGTCTATTTTCTCAAAAGTAGGATCTATATGGATAGCTTGGATTAAAGCCTATGTCTTGAAAAGCATAAGTGTATGGCAAGTTGAACCACAGCAGGGTAATAGTTAAGGCTAGAGAAAACTACTTCAGCTTCAAACTACTACACGTCAATTCATAAAACAAAAAAATGGTATTAAGGTGTGGCCTGTTCTTAGCAATGATTATTTTATAACATCGGTTTGGAATGAGATAAGGTCTAAGCAAAAGAAGGTTAAGTGGCACAGACTAATCTAGTTTCAATATCATATCCTTAAGCATTCAATGTTGCATGGATGACTATACTAAATAAGCTTCCAACAAAAGATAAATTGAGGAATTTTAGAGTAAAGGTGGATGAAAGGTGTTGCCTATGTCAACATAGGAGGGAATCCAGGGACCACCTATTTTTTAATTGTGAATATGCAAAATTCGGTGTGGAGAAGGGTATTGCAATCATGCAAGATTGACAGAGTAGTCAAGAGTGGATTGAAGAATTGAAATGAGCAATGACAAGGATAAAAGGCAAAGCACTGATATCAGTAGTATTGCACATTTCTTGGAATGCTCATATATACTATATATGGAGAGAAATGAACTATAGATTATTCAAGAATAAAGAAGGAATAGAAAAACAAGTGTATGAGCTGATTAAAAAAGCTATTAGGACTCGATTACATGGATTGCATTCAATTATTACTGACCTAGTTAACAAGATTTTGTGTGATGCTTGAAATATAAATAAAGTTATATTGCATAATAGTTAGAATATGATTTGATTGTATATATAAAATGTATGTACTATAGCAATTTTATTACTTCTTTTGGATAAAAAAAATACAACTTATCCAAAAAAAAAAAAAAAAACCTAAGAAAAAGATTTCAACAAAAAAACTAAAAAAAATTAAGTTGTATTGAAAAAAGAATTGTTGAAATCAATAAAAAATTAAATTGAAAAAAAATCAAAATAGGTTTCATGAAAAAAATACAAATCCTATATGTTAAAATAAAAATGTGGGCCTTTAAAAAATGTTTGAAGGTGAGTCTCACTTCTTGAAAAAGATTTATTTAAAAAAAAATTAAAAAAATTACACGTATCAACTTAAAAAAATAATATAGATGACAGGAGGTGCATAGTACATATTCATACATATAAAATAATTACATGCACAAATAAATTGAGTCATAATTATATATGAATATAGTATTTGTATTAAATAAAAAAAAAGAAAAATATGGGTCCTACAATTAAAAAGTAAAAAATTACAAAAATAAAGAAAATTGATTGGGAAAAAAAAAACCAAGGTATAGATCCTATATCAAAAAACAAAAAAACAAAAAAAAAAAAAACTTTGGGCCCAATACCCTTAAAGAGTTTTTTTTTTAAAAAAAAGGTGAATCCGTAGAATTTTAAAAATTAAAACAAAAAAAAAATTCTTTAATTGGATGAAAAAAATATAACCAAGGTATAAGTCTGACAAAAAAAACAAAAAATAGACCCTACACTTTTAAAAATTTGAAAAAATAAGTAAGTCTCATAAATAACCAAAAATCGAAGAAAAAAATTTAAATAAAGGTGTGAGTCTCACACTAATAAAATAAAATTTAATAAAAAATGGGCCCCACACCTTTAAAAAATAAATAAATAAACAAAGGTGTGACTCCCACACCAAAAAATAAATTTTAATAAAAAAAGAGCCTTACAATTTAAAAAATAAAATAAAAATAGGCAGGTTTCATCCAAAAAATAAATATCATATAAGTAAGAAGAGCCCACACTAACCATTATCATTTTCTGACTTGGGCAAACCAAGTCACGGGGTTGAACTGCAACCATAAGACTAAGATTGCAATTGTCTAGTTTAATTGTTCAAACCCAAAAATGGTAAAATAAAAACCCATAATAATGTGCAAAGGGGAATTATGCACCCAAATCTTTTCTCTATACATCCCCCCCTTTTTTTTTTTATGTAAGTGAAATTATTAAAATATCCATCTCACAAATTTTATTGCTTTTAAAATTTATTTCCGAAAAATTATAGCACATTTCAAAAGTGAAAATTTGTTATTACACTTTTCATAAATATATTTTCAAATGAATTAAAATTTTATAAAAATCATAAAAAAAGAAATTTTGGTAAAATTATTTGTAAATAAGTGTAAAGAAAAAAGTTTTATTAAAAAAATCATAAATTTTAAAATTAATAAAAAATTATTTTTACTATTTTCTTCTTAAAAAAAAATATTATCTTACTTTTATTATTTTTTGTATCGATTATTAAAATTTTATAATAGTTTTAACTAAACAAAACTTCTTAGAGAAATCTCTTAATCTATTTATCACAATAAATTTATCTAATTATTATATTAGATTTTGATAAAATTATATAATATTCAATAATATTATTTATACTATCTCTTTATTCATAAACATGCAATACTTGTAAAGAAGATCTTTTAACTTTGAGTTTGTTCTAATTTTTCCGACACTCTTCCAACCAGTTCTCAAATTCATATGTGATCGATCGAAAACATGGCAATGGTGATTTTGTAACATTTTGACAAAATTATATAATATTTAGTAACATTATTTATATAGTTTTAAAGAGTTTCAACTCTTATATGTTGATCAATTTTTAAAATTTTTATCACTTTTTCTAACATCACGAGATAAAATATTTAATTAAAATTTTATAAGATTTTTTTAAAAATTTAAAATAGTAAAAATAATTTATTATTAACTTCAAAATTTATGATTTTTTAATAATAACTTTTTTATTACATTAATTTATATATAATTTTATCAATTTTTTTAAAATAACTTTTCATAAATTTTCACTTTTTTATTTTAAGAATTATATTTTCAAAAAATATTATGATTTTTCAAAAATACATTTTCAAAAGTTATTATAACTTTTTTCGAAGAAAATTTTAAAAATTTTGTTAAAAATATTTAAATAATTTCACTTATAAACAATTAAAAAAAAAGAATGAAATATATTTCTCCGCATGTGAAGACCCACGTAATAATATTTAATTACCAAGTAATTAATTAGAGCCTGGCCGTGGGAGGAAGAAAGTACCAAGAACCGAGAAATTCGTCAAACAAGAATATGTACTCCTGCAATAATCACATTTTCTTGTTAAAGAAAAAGAGGAAGAAGAATCAAGAATTAATTCAAACTTCAACCCATGGAAGCAAAGGAGCTGCTTGGAAAACAAAGATTTGAACATGGACGCCAGTGCCCATTTCCTGACGATTCTGAACAATTGGGGCTTCGCCGCAATCGCCTCTATAGCCTACTACAGTCCATTCTATTCCCACATCAAAATCAAAATACAGTAGAAGAAATCTTTTTTTCTTTAATTAGTAACAGAAAGCCAGCGACGGATCAAAACTTTTCGAGGCAGTAACAGATCCTGAAAATTTTCTCGAGTAAAAAATTTGGCAAAGGAGAAAAACAATAAAAATTAAAAACATTTCGATTTTCCACTATTCTAAAAGCATGATGACCAGCATTTTTGCCTATCATGTCAAATTAGAAACCAAAGCCATTACCCATAGAATCCTCTTCATCACCACTGCTAAAAGATTCGACCAACCGGCTGTCATCGTCATCATCCTCACCCTCAGTCACAATCTCCAATATTCCACCTCCACCATCGAAGTCTCCATCATTCATGATAAAATCCCCATCATCATCATCATCAAGCTCACTCACACCGTCATCATCCTCATTGCTCATTTCATCTGCATCACTTTCACCATCCCCATTGATATCTGGCCCAAGTATTGGGTCTACATCGGCATCATCATCATCATCTTCGTCCTCATCACTTTCTACATCATCAGGATCAGAATCATCATCAGTTGGCCTTCGACGACCAATTTCGTAAACTCTGGCCGATGAAAACATCTCTTCTTGGTCATCCATTGTGATCAACCCAACAAAGGAATCGGTTGGTTCAGTTGCAAAGTCGAGAACACATCGATCCACTGGAATAGTGGCAATATCAGAGTAATTGATGGCATCTAATGTGCGGAATGCAGCAAATAGAGGTTGCTTCACACGACGGGTGTGGACTGCTGACATCACGTCTTCAAGATTTCTCCTCAGGATTGCGTAAATTACATCCCCACGTGCATTGAAGGTTATTGCTGTTTGGTCTAAAGAAGGTACACTTCGGAGTAGCCTGAACTTCCGCAAATCCCAAACCTCGGAATTTATGATAACCTGTTGAAAGGTAAAATATTAACCAAAGATTAAAAGCAAATTTAAGAAGAAAAGGAAAAAGGGCAAATATATTTAAGAAAGCTTCAATTAACAGACCATGCACACTAAAACTACATCTTGCATTGCAAAACAACTAAAAAATGAACTCGTCTAAAAATTCGAGTCCACTAAAGAAGGCCTACAAAAATTAGAAAGGGCTGGAACAATCCACCCAACTTCTGACGTTTCAATGGACATGTTTCCATTTGCACTGTCCACATACAAACAGACCACCCTAGTGAACCATCTAAATTAAAGACTTAAGATACGGTCCACAAAGAATTTGAATGGTGTGATGAAAATGCTTTATAACAAAGAGTTTAAAGAGATAGCACCTGATAAAAAACACCTTAAGCCAAAAAAATAAATCTATGGTAGAGACGGAGTTCTATACCTCGTTCCCAGCAGGATGAAAACCACCACCACCATAATCTGTAAACTGATCAAAGCGATGAACAGGACCTGGGACCCGGCGATCCCATAAAACACCATTCCACAGCAGCATAGTATCAGATGGATTAAAATGTATAAGAGAATATACATGACTACGACCTGTAGAATTATCTGACACATCAGAAAGCTTCAATTCCAACTGGTAGGTCTGGATATCATAAAGGAGAATTTCTCGCTGGGTGGAATCTGCGGATAGGGCAGAAAAAATGCTCCCGGAATTGCTGAACCTAGCAGCCTTGCAGCCTTCAAATGAATGCATAGCCCTGCCTGAGACAGAGGCATCCCACAACCGCACATCCTGAGAGCTTGATGAGAGAACCATTTGGGTCTCACCAGAAAAATATGACTGAACAAGAGTCACAGGAAGCTGGTGGCCTGTGTAGCTGTTCAGCACATTGTTGCTGTTAGAATAAAAAATTTTTAAATCCCCAGCATGGCTACCAACTGCAATATGGGAGGAGTCCCCCAGAAAAGAGACACATGTCAACAAAGTGCCAGCATCTTCCCTGCAAGTTCTCCATGGCCTGAATCTACTGTAAACGAACTGACGATCCCTGCGATTTCCATGGACTCCACCATAACCACTCCTGAACTCACGAGTACCAAGCCGGGAAGTGATATTTGATGGTGCATCAAAGCTTCGTTTTGGCTCAGGACAAACATGTGGATGTAAAAGAGAGAGTGGTGGAAGAGTCGTTATAGGAGCAGGGCACTGACGATGCTGGTGCTTTAGATACTGAACAACTATAGTGTCGAGACTCAAACATTCTGAGCTGCTGGGTTGGGGATCATTTAGAGGCCCAACTTGGGAGGAAGGTGTCATCTGTCCCACATGAGAGCTACCACATAGGTTGTCATCTGACAAATCAATTAAGCTGCTCGGTGTTGCTCGAACATGTTGATCCCTTAATGTAGAAGTTGGCGTCAATGCAGCAGCATCTGCAAGCAGACAATTTCTACAACTAGCATTGGGTGTCAGATAAACAGGAGACCGTGGTCCATGATCACCAGTGTTGAATCGCTTGCCAGAAAATGTCAATCCAGTATCCTTTAACTCGAATAATTTTCTTTTCATTGGCAACACAAGAAGAGTCTTACATTGCAATTCTGAATCAACGTTACTTTTCAGAATTGATTCCATCAGAGTTTCTGAAACACTTGCTGGTAAAGGACATGTTTTTGAACTAGTGACTACTTTCCTAACAGATGGTGGTTGGGAATCTTGGGAATGGAAGTGATTTCTTGGTTGTAAACCAAAAGTGGGAGAGAAAACAAGTGATCTCTTCTTTAAAGATAAAGTTGAATCACACTTCAAATTAATATCATCATCCCGGACAGCAATCTTTGATCTGCTGGAAAGAAATCCACCAGAGATACGACCTGAGGGCCACTGGAGTTGTATTGAAGGAGTATCTTGCGTGGAGGCTTGGTGTGCAAGAGATGAAGGGGCCACCAAGGATGGCAAAGGTGTCAATTGAGCTTCTTTCAGAAGTGAAGCTGCAGTTTCAGGCAGACCAGATGCCTGCAGATGTTCATGTATGAGAAGCAAAAGCTCCCTGCAGTTTGATAAGCATGTGCATACAACAGAACGGAATAAGTAAGAGTCCAAACAAATCAAATAATGGAACAGAGAAGAGTAGAATTAGATGATGAATCATAAAATGTCACTGGAAAAATTACCTGGAATGGTAAGTAATAGGAGTGGCAGCAGCTATAGCAGCTCTCTCTATCCGCCTCAATGTAGGTGTAGCAGCATCTGTAGCTGCCAACGTACTTGCACGCCCAGAATTTGTAACAATCTAACACACCATAGACAAATGCTGAGAATTAATCTCCTATAAACAAAATCTGTTCACCAAAAAATCATTTTCATTTATTGAGACAATAGGCTTAAGTTATGCATGCATTAGAGAGGGAATAAAAAAATACTTAATATAACAATCAATAATAATGCTTTCAGTCCAGTGAAACTAATATTAAATAAATAAAAGAAACATAAATACTCACCACCAAGTATCATAGAGCAGAAGATGCTGCAACTGAATCATCGAAAGCAAGTTATTCTGAAACCTGTTCTAATATGTAGCATATGATGCTAAATTCTGCCACTAATTAAAATAAATTGGGCTTGAACAATGGCTCAATATTTTGTTCCAAAAAAAATTTTCATTTTGCATTTTGGTAAAAGAGATGTCAACTTTCAAGTGTTTATGATTGACAGTTCTATACCAATCACTTCTTGTTCTTGATTGAATATTTGAGGCGTCATCACAAGGTGAATAATGAGGCATCAAAAAAAAAAGCAACGAGTCTAAGGTTAATTATAAAGAATCTTTAATCTCCCATTGAAGAAAACCAGGTTGTAAAAGAGCAACTCTGTACGCACAACTGTTTGCAAAATTCAGGCCAGAAGATAATAAGCATAGCTTTTGAAGTAAGCTATTCTAATCACTTTAGGCGACAGGCATGACATAGCAGTAGAAGAAAATACCCATTTTAACAAAAAATAGCATGCAACCAGTCTCAAGTAGCAGGTACGGATACTTACAGCAATTAGCTCAATTGCCACCTGGGCAAGTTCAGATTGCCACCTGCCTTGCTCAGTTCCAGGTGTCTGGCCACCTGAATCTCGAATCAGTTCAGATAGCTTCTTGCCAACCTAGAACAATGAAGAGTTGAAACTAGTAGCATTAACCAATGAGTAGATCAACATATCAAATATATCATAACAATATTCATCTTTTTCAGCGTAAGCAATGAGATAGGGAGTGAAGCAGTGAACCTTTGAATGCAGAGAAATATGACAAATGGTAAAAAAGCAAGTAAAACTACAAAGAAGATATTAATCAAATAGAATGTGGCAATAATCCGTTTTTACCTGAAGCTTGGTCAATATATGTGCAATTGTCTCGTCTCTAGCTAAACCAAGCAAGACTCTGCATGCAAGGGCACGAAGACAATCCAAAGCAGCAGGAGGTGAATATATGCGGGGTTGGAGGAGATGCAGTAGAACTTTTATGCCATTATTGGCACGGACAACCTCTCTCGCTTGACGATATCCTTGTTCTAATTGTGCAGCAAGGCCGGCACAACCTGCTGCAGCACCTAAGGATATTCTACGATCTCCAACCAACCCAGACGGAGCAGCAGAAACAGTTGTTTGAGCAGTACCGCTGAACAACTGGGTGCCAGATGCAGTGCCCCTGTCTACCAAACTCGACTCTCCACTTCGCTCCCTCATCTCACTCTGGTTAGGCAGGTAAACAGCTCGATCCAAAATATTGCATTCTGCATTTCTAGTTTCCACAACAGGACCATTTGTGGTTTGACCAGAAGCTAACTGCTGACCTTGAGCTAATAAGGATGGTTTATTGCTGATTGAAGGTGGAGGACAAACTAGGTTAATTAAAACATTAAGAGCTGGCTGTATAATCTGCAAGTACACAATAAAAAGGAGATGAAGATTAGTGGCTAAACCAGTAAACATACAAGTCATAAGTCAGATTTCAACATCCAAAATAGCAACGGTACTATCAAAGTCATAAACATGAAATAACAAAAATAGTCCTTGTAAGCGATAGTGTTATTTGCTAGAACAAGAATAAGAACAATAAGATCAACAATAATGACATTGCAATATCAAAGCACATGCCCACCTCAGGGTCCACAAGGCTACTAGCGCTATTTGCTGCATCCAAAATAACCGCTATGCCAATGCGATTATTGCTCAGCGTGGCATTTACAATCATCTTGCGGCTGACTGGCACCAATGTAACAATGTGCAGAACACCTAGAGCATACTGTAGTAAGTCATGCAGGTATCGCTCAACAGGAGGGGCCTACAAAGATTACAAGAGGAATACATTACCCAAAGATGAGGCAGAAAATGATAAACCAAGGGGCAGGAGGGGGAAGGGGGGCTGATGTAGAAGTTTGATGCAGGACACCTGACACAATTCCAACATGGTAATATGTCCATTACAGCTTAAGAACTTCTCAACAGCAGACCAACGAGTTCTCACAAATGCAGGACCCAGCTTGCGATCCTTCTGCAACTGCAGAAACACGGCATCCATAGCCTCATTGCTAATGTCGAGCGGCTTATATGCTGCCCTGATGCTTGGAATACTCCGTGCCCCACTCCGGTTACTTTTATTTGGGCGTATGGAATCCACAAGCAAAAGAAGATGAGCTCGGAAGTATTGCCGCAAAGCAACACATGCATGATAAGCTATCTGCTTTTCTGAGGGAGTCAGCACATCTGATGGCGATCTATCATTTCGAAATGATGTTGTTCCAGACAAGCCTAATGCACCGGAATTTGCCCCAAATCTTACTGAGGCAACATCATTTAAAAGGCCCAGTAGTTTCTGTAAGCCATCTTGAGTGTCAAAAGCATCAAGCACCGCTCTGAAGACAAATGCAGCAGCAAAAAATAATGCTGCATTTTTCCTAGCTTGATCCTGGGGGCATTCAAGAAGTTGGATAGCTAACTCGACCACCTGGTGGGCAATATCAGAAGGAAGCGCGCAGACACGTTCCATTATTCTCTAGAAGAACACGAAGAAAAGAACATTTTATACATCGTAATGTATAAGGCTCAAAAGGCATAATTTCTAATAATACTCTCATGTCAGTAGAATCAACCTCCAAATATAGTTATAAAACTTAAGTTAAACTTTTATGGTAATTCCTAAAATTTAGGAAATTAAAAGACACTGCATATAGGATGATAATACACAATAAATTCCAAATTTTAAGTTTACATTAATTACCTGAAGTGAACCGATAGTATATAAGCAAGAAGACAGACCAAAACAATTTTGAGCAACTCTTGGAATAGCAAGCAGTTTTTGCGTGCCACCCCTATCAACAAATAATGCAGCAAACTTCCGATGGGCAGCTAAAGCGCAAATTAGCTTCATCACATCAGGCAAAAGAGAAGTAGCCTTTGATGCTTCTTCGAACTTGGAACTTTGTTGCAAGAGGGCAAGGCAAACATCTACACCCTTTTCATGCAGTACAGGCCCAAGGACTTCAACATATTCACCTAAAGTCTCAAGGCACTGAATACAGTATCTTTCTCTCAAATGTGCCAGCAGCTCAACATTGGGAATAAAATACTCTTCAACGTCCTCACTTACTTCTGTTTCCACAGCACTTTTATTTATTGGATCAGCACTTGTACTAGTGGAGTCCCTGTGAGCAACAAATGAGGTGTATTACCAGTTGCACTAGGAAATGAAAACCCAAATATATCAACTGAATTGCGAGCATTATGACTTCGTAAAGTCTGTCAGCTAGAAATACCCACCTTGAAACTTCAATGGCATTAGCAGCATCAACAACAGTAGATGCAGCTTTGGAAGCAGCCAATAATGCAGCTTCTTCATTGTTAGTAGTTTTGAACTCCTGAGGATAGAAAGCAGAAATAATTGATAATAAATCTCTGAAACGCAACCCAAAAGAATTTTTTACGGGGGGAAAAGGAAAAATGAAAAAGAGCAGAATCATGAGAACAGCCTTGTACCTCTAAAGCGGCGCACTTGACAACTTCAGCTGCAGCTTCACCAGCTGCTTTGACAGCTTCAACAGGTGCGTTGGCTGCCCTAGCTTCAGCTTCAGCAGCTCTAACCGCTTTTTTTACCAGATCAGAGAAGTCTTTACTTCCAACCCTGCATCCTTGAAAGCATTCATCATTATCCTCCCTTTCCAATACCAGATTATCAGCGTTGGTCTTTCCAACACACTTCTTTCCCTCCAACACCTTTCTCGCATCTAAATGTTTAGACAAACTTCTGTCTCTCATACTATGTGTCAGTCCAAAAGGACTACCAGAGCCTGGAGAGATTAGCGATTGTTCATTCTCTATAATCCCTTCAGTGGTCCTTCCCTTACCTCTAGACCTAGCTGAACCACGGTTTATCCTGCGCCTCGAGGAGTCATCTCTCCCATTTTCATCAACTTCTCCATATCTCATTTTTCCATCACGAATATCTCGAATATACCATCTTTCCTCGCTATCAGCATCCACATCATGCATGTTAACCACCTCAGTCACCCCATCAGGTAGTTGTCTGTCACCAACACAACACTCCTCTCCACATGATTGCCGACTAGTGCTTCGTTCTCGATCCCACTCAGCACAATGATCATTGAAAGATTGCTCATCTATTATTCTGGCATCATCTATATGAATTGTCTCTAGAACCTGCCGAACCCTCCCTCGACCTTCATCTCGACTTCTGAAAGAAGTGGCACCGGATAAACTCTTAGTTTCAGATAAATGGCAGGCATCATTTTGACCTACAGTAATCTCCCCAAGGACACGCACACGAAGATAATGCATAAGCTTAGCAGACAATCCAGAAGTTAACACATCTTCCACTACTTGACCACCACTGCAAAATTCAGTAATGCTAAGAATAATCAGAAGGAGCATACAACAAGAATAATGGAAGAATGACAACACCAGGTACATAAGAACAGAATAAAGAGTGCACCATAAACATTAAGTAGAAGCAGACCTCGCCAAACACACAGCAAGAAGTCCAGTGGAATAGGTTTTTAAAATTTCAACATCTGAGGCTTCCTTTCTAGCCAAGTCTTGCTTGCAATTGTGATCTTCAATAGAAAATCTAGCAGTCTCATTCATCACCCAAGCTTTGATGTTCTCCAAAACTGGTTCTTCAAAAACATGAGGATACTGTGACCCAATTACAGCACATCCAGTCAGAAAAGATCACATAAAGTTGAGAGAGTTGAGAGAAATTAAATAATTTGACCAAAAAAAGAAAATCTCACAATCCAAGTAAGAGAGCAGCTTAGAAGAAGTCTAGCAGCAGCCGCCTGGACAGAGGTTGAATATCTACTCTCAGAAAGAAACTTTGATGATATCAAATCAAAAAATTCGTCATTCTCCTGAGAGCAAATGGAAATGCTCCAAGTAAGAACTTAATCAAATGAGTAATAATGTTCTCAAAAATCACATCATATATAGTCTAAATAACAATAAAATAAAATGAAAAAAGGAAAGCTGCATGAAATTACATTAAAAAAAAATTATTGAAATTATAATAATAACAAACTTACCTATGAAATGGGGAAAAGGGGGGAAAACAAAAAGGATCAATATAGAAAAGTTAATTACCCTGACTAAGCTCCCCAACCGCCCAACATTATGAGAGGCACGACCATTGCTGGAAGAAGGACCATTCTCTTCAAGGTATCTAAAATTAAATATAAAGAGGATACAAAACATTGAATCGAAAATAAATACCATTACTAGATAATAAGAAAGAATGAAAAGCAATATGGACATAACTGCTCATCCATACATTTTACATATCAACCTCTCAATAAGCTTAAAACATCTACCGTATGCAGTTTGTTCTGGTTCATTTGAACCACAATAAGGTCTTAAAATCTTGTTTCAGTTTTTAGGGAACCAGGATTGGAATTTCTGAGATAGCACAGTTATAGCCGAACATTTCTTCCACCTCTAAACTATGTTTAATCGAACTTTGTAAGTAATTGATTTCGTAACTTAGCATTGGACGAAAGGATGGGGAATACATAAGGATAAAAGTATACTAGTATTAAATTACACTGTGCGAGAATTTCCTTAGCTTAGCTGTTTATTATAAATAAATTTAAAAGTATTAGTAAAAAAAAAGATAAATAAATATATATATATATATAGAGAGAGAGAGAGAGGACATACAGAGACTCCTGAGTTTCGATAAGAGAGACCAGGGCATGAAGCACCGTAGGATTAGGGTTATCGGGAGAAGAAGTGATCTTTTCCATGAGAGCCTGCGCCTTTGCCATTAATTCCTCGTCTTCCCTCCTCCCTTCTTCTTTCTCCTCCTCGTCTTCTTCTTCTTGCTGCTCCTCTCTTTCCACAGGCTGTTGCTCTTCCGTTTGATTCTGGTTATCATTTTGATTGGGATTGGGAGCCTGGCCGTGATTGGACATATCCTCCATGTTTAAGCTATTTGGTAATTTCAAATTTTTTTTACAGTTGCAAGAAAAAAAAAAAAACCAATAAATGCTACCAATGAATTACTATGATGAAAAAGAATGGTCCATCAAAGCAAAAAAATTAAAGGTGATAGGTCCGAGGGTGTAACGAGTAAAGAGAAGATTTCTCTTCCTCGACACAATTGGAATGGGAAAAACCTCAAACCTTCGCTATTTTCCGCTTTTATCAGCGAAGGAGGGAGAAAGGGCAAAGGGGATCCCCAGCTTCCCGATTATACCCGACGCCCAACCCACTTCTATTCGGGTCCCAGCCCGGTTCTTTTCTATTATTATTTTTATTACTTTATTATTTTTTATTAAAATTTTAAATATCATCATATATAATATTACATTACAATATACATATTTACATTATTTATTTACGTATAATTTTATGTGATCAATTTATATTATTGATACATAAGATACTTATTTAATTGTAGTTAACTATCAAATAACCTTATTATTTAAATTTAAAAAATGTTTCTAATCTTAAAATTACATTTATCCAAATTTTTTATGTTAAACAATTTATAATCTTTACCCTCATTTAAATGAGACAAGATTATTTGGATCATTACAATGAAAAAAAATAAAAATGAAATCTCATTTAAAATTAACATGAATATTTTTTTATATATAAATATATATTCTTTATCTTGCATTTAAACTTTATAAGTACATTGTAAAACAATTTTGAAGTTTTGGATTTCATTTATTTATTTATTTGTTTGCTTGTTTGTTTATTAATTAATTAATTATTATTATTATTATATATTATGTAAAGCATGGATATATTTAAATTTTACATTTTTATTATTATATTTGTAATATATGATTTCAACATTTTTCATCTTAAATTAATTGATTTTTGTATAATAATTAGTAAAATTAAATGTATACATAAAATATATGCATTATTATGATTTGTATGGTAAATATATAACCAACTTTCATTTTAAATAAATTTTTAATATATAAATTTAAGTTAAGTGTTATAAAAATTACTTTTTTTAATAAGTTAAATAAGACTATAAGTTCGTAATAACCTATAAATATAATACTTATAGTTATTTTTTATTTGCATTATAATAATATTTTTTTAATATTTTCATATGTCCTATGATATATATACATATAGAACAATAGTAATTATCTATAAAATTCCTTAAGAAAATAATTAAGATTAAAATAGGTAAAAAATATTTTTTATATAAATGGTGAATTTAAACTTTGATGTGGGGTTAGATTGATATTGCATAGATGAGAAGATAATAATATATGATAAAACATTCATTAACTAAGTAATTAATTTTTAATTAAAATATTGACAAATTTAAAAACAAATTAAATTATTGATTTTTTTAGTATAAATATGCAAAAGGAAATAATAAAAATAAAAAAATATTCTCTCTAAATTAAAATCACATATATCTTTTTTTTTTTCAATTTTCAAATACTTTTACTATTAGTTTCCTTTTAAATTCAAAAAGCACATATCTCTTTACTTCTTTTAGTAATTAATAATATGTGCTACGTCATTCTTTTAATATTTAGTTTTCCTTTGAGATTATATTGTTTTTTAAACAATAATATTTATTGTTTATTATTTAAATAATTTCTTCTTTATTTTTTATTCAATTCTTTTTTGTTTGTCACATATTTTTTAATTGATTTTTTTTAGTATTTTAATCAAAATCATAATATACTTTTATTATTTTATTGATCATTCACTATTTATGTTCTCCTAAAAAAACTAATATTAAATTTATATTCAATTATTTTGTACTTTTTTATCTATATCTAATATCTCTTATTGTTCATAATTATTTTCAACATTTTGATTAAAATAATAATATTAAAGTTTAATTTTCTTATGACATATTAGTTGATATATATTTAAATTTTATATATGTCATAAAATTTTAAAGACTTAGATAATTGTAAGAAAGATATAAATAAACAAAATAATTCATGTAATAGTCACAAATTAGTTTTAAAATATAATAAAATATGACTTTCGATGGATATTCCTCCATATATGAAATAGAACTATCTATACTTATATATTAAAGTTATCCCCAAATCTCAAATTTTTGCCAAATCAAAACTTTTCTTATTTATTTAAGTGTCAAATCATCAGCTTAATTCATTGTCACATAAGTATAATTAAATACCAATTAAATTGCCAACTAACACTTGTTATCTCTTAAAAAAAACTATTTTTTAATTTTAAACTTGTGCTGAAAATTCTATCATATTAGCCAACCAATTCCAAATGATGCCAGACACTGACTTTAGTTCGAAGAACAAGTTTCCGTGTTTTCACTAGCCATAAACAAAGAATCAAGATTAGAATAAATGAATAAGCAAAAAAATACAAACAAGAATAAGACTTAAAAAAAATAGCCAAAAATATAAATCAACTCAAATAGAACAAATACACAAAAATCAAGTAAACAAGACAAAAAAATAAAAAAAAAAAGACACAAAAAGGAGAGAAAAAGGATTTTCTCTCTCCTAGGGTTTAAGTTTAAGATTTTCTTCGGGGATTTTGAGGATTCCAAATAGTAAAAATCAAGAAAGAGGATAGAGGAAGTCATAGTGGAAGTTTGGTGGTCAACGACAGCAACAGCGGCCCTAGATTTGAAATTTTTTATTTGGGTTTGAAGCTAGATTCATGAGTTTCTAGAGGTTTTATAAAAATCTAATTCTATAAAAACAAAGAGGATTTAAAAAAAAAAAAAGATTCAGGTGAATTTTGAAGATTTTCTGACATTGATAATTGGCGAGAGATGACAGAAGATACGATGATCTAACATCGAAAACTGGGTTTGAAAAATTTAGAGAAATAGAGTCTGAGCAGAGGCAGGGGAAAGAAAGATGAAAATAAAACCAAGAAGGAGAAGAAAATAAACTAAAAAAGAAAAACCAAAAACAGTAATAAAACGAGGCCCACTCGAATGCATTTAGGCCCAATTTAATTGTTTCGCATTGATTAAATTATATTAAACCCAATTGTAATTATGAAACTTAACCCATTTTTATATATTTTTTATTTTGTCTATTTAGTGTTTATTTTTCACTAATTGAAATAATGGAATTGTTTTAAGTTATGAAATAAATAAAAATATTTTAAAAATTAATGAAATGGATATATAATTATATATTATACTTGCAAAACATATTTTATAATATATTTATGAATGATATTTTTAATATATTTCATTTTTATAATTAATAAATATATGATTATATTAATATTAGTATATATTAAGATATCCAAAAACTAAATTTTCCAAACAGAAATATTTACAAAAACTAAATGTTTTCAAAAATAAATTTTAGTGCATGTTAAGATATACAACAACTTAGATATTTGCAACATATATAAGTAAATAAAATAATCAGTAGATTAAATTAATTATCTTTGATAAATTATTACTACTATTTTTTAAAATACTCTTTAAATAAATGTGAGGTTATTTTTTATTGTTGGAAAATTAAACAAATTAAAATATAATTACTTAAAAAATACGATTATTTTAAAAAATAATGGATATACCTACGAACATGTCAATTATAATATATATTTTTTATTAATTGAGTTTTTTATGGTATGCTTATCATCAGTCTTCTAAAATGGTTTTTTATGGCAATATGGCACATAGAATAATCAAGATACCTTGAAATTTCCAATCGTTATTTTTTCTCTAACTGTCTTGCGTAAATGATTCTTATTCTCTAGCTACTTTAACACATAAAATTTAATCTTTTACTATTGATTTTGAACATACCATACAAAACTTACTTAAAATATAATAAAGGTTACAGGTGTTTTATTTGTTATCTCATCATCAGCAACAAAAATCTATCTTGATTTAAACATTCTAAAGACTACTCAACTAAAATCAGGCATGTATTCATTATATTCAATGTTTGCTACTCAAACTTTCAATATATATGTACTTACATGTATTTAATGATTTTTTTTATAATGATATGCTCTCATGATAATGATATAAATTTTTTTATAATGATTTAATGATTAATGATATGCTCTCATGATAATGATATAATATTTTTTTTATAATGATTTAATGATTGATGATATGCTCTCATGAAATTATGAATAGTAAACTTTTTTTATGTATTGGTTTTGATGATTCATTTTTTAATAAAATTTAATTAAAGATGATTATTAAAAAAATAAAATAGTTTTTAAATTCAAATATCACTTGCTTTGCGGTGATCAATCATGCCTGTAGCGGAGCGCAGGTCTTCCTCTAGTAATGATAATGAAGGCCTTGAAAATATAATGAAAAAATAATAAATTTAATAATTTCAAAAAAATTAATAATGAATCTAATATGTCTCACTTTTTTTTTCTTTTGAATTTAATCCTTTTAAATTTTATTAGTATTAATTAGACCATGATTCCATGATTTACTGCAAAATACTATTTTTCTCACATTACTACTTGAAAGTTTTTAATATTTATAAATGACTTTGGCAAACAAAATTTAATAGACTATTATAACGATTTTAAATTAAAATTTAAATAATATCAAATGAATATAAAAAACTTACATTGAATCATTTAAATAAACATTAAAAATAGATTAAGACAATAAGTAAATAAAAATATTTGAAAACTTGAACGTTTAAACAAAACTTTAAAAAATCAAAATAGGTAATTACCATTAATTTTTTTTAGTTAAATTTGATTGATCACTTATAAAAATTTATTTTTTTAATAAAATAGGTAATTGCCATTATTTTTTTTTGCTAAGTGTGCACAAATAGTTGCGTCTAGGCACTCTCTTTAGAGATGGGTAAGGTGGAGATAATAATAATAATGTTCAGGCTTATATGACAATAGATGTTAAATAGTCTTTTCATTATCTGTTTGACTTTTTTTCAGTTTTCCTTTGTAAGTTTGATGCTTAAAAGTTTCAAGTATGTGCTTAGTTTATGCTCTATGCTTTTTTACATATACTCACTAATGATTTTTCAAATTTTGAAATATATGTCAATCTTTAAAGCCCCAAATCATGATGTGGTTTTCAAAGATTTTATCCAATGGCGTTCGCTTGGGGATTGGGAGAATGATTTTGAATGATGCTCCTATTGTACTTGCTTATGAGTAGAAACCACTACTAAATCTACTCCTCTTCTTCTTGCCAAAGCTCAGTGCATATAATTTCTTCTCTCTCCTTTTTTTTTTTTTTATTTTCATGATATTAGTTGATTAATTTATAATTAAGAATGGCAAGAAAATTTTTGAAAATGTTTCTTAGACCAGCGTGTATTCCAAAAAAAATCCAATTGAAAATTGAGGAATATAACAACTTCAGAGCAAGCATTACTTCTTTATAATTTTTTTTTAATTTTTTCTGTTTTTTTATTATTTTTATTGGCATCTAGACATATATATATATATATATATATATATATATATATATATATACACACAAGAACTTGCTAATTGGTTTAATTTAGTCCCGTGAAGAAAAATGTGGATAAAGCCTTCCCATGTATCACATTGCATTCATTAATGAATAAAATTATGAAATTTGAGATTTACAATAATATAATTTACCTTAAGTATAAATTAATTCTTTTACATAACAACATTTGATTCCGTCAATTAGAGGAGAACAATATAAAATTTGATACTTAATAATAATATAATTTGCTTAAAGTATAAATTAGTATACAATTAAAAAATGCACATTTTGCAATAATATACTATTATTTTTGAATCATGCGATTTCTATCAACCATTTTGGTAAAAAGAATAAAAAATCTCTCTGGAGCAAAGTACGAGTTATAATTCTAGTCTAACATAAATCTACATCTAACATCTAATATAAAATGAAAGTGGTTTACATCTGTATCTAATTGACAAGTGCAGTTGAAATATTTTTGAGTTGTGTGAGTATTTTTATATTATATAATTAAATGAGCTTTAGAATTTTGAGAAGAAATATTAATTTATTGAGCTATTATAATTTTGATTCTTTTTGTATATGTAATATATTTTTTAATGTTTTGCATGGATTCAATGTGTTGTTTTTCTATTTTATTCTTAAATATTTTAATTTTTTTGTGAAAAAATTAAAATGTTATCAAGTATTCATATTAGTTCTATCAATTTACTAAGTAATTGTTTTCAATATTTTGATTAAAAAACCTGTCAAAGAAAAAAATAAGAATAAATAATTTTAAATAAATACTATATTTATAAAATTCTTTAATTTAAAATAATTCTTTTTAAGTTTTATTGAATATAAAAGTTCAATGATTTATATTTTTAAAAATAAAAATATTGATACTTCATATAGTAAAGAAAGAGATTTTTTTTCTTGTACAAAAGAGATGTGGCTGAGAGAAAAGAAGTGAAGAAGATTTTATTAATGTTTTATGAATTATATTTTTATAAAAAATTATATAAATATTGTTTTTAAGGTTTTCAGCTGTATGATTTTATTAAAAAAAAATCAAAGTTAAAGATCATTTAACTTAAAAAGTCAATAAATAACAAATATATTTGGATGAATGGATTACTTATTATAATTTTTCAGGTTAATAGGAATTGTAGTACTTAAATTTTAAGTTAAATTTTGTTTTGGTTTTTAATCTTTAAAAAATTTTAATTGGATCTCAAATTATTCAAATTGTCATAGTTTGATCTTTTTGTTTATGAAATTATCTAAATTGACAATAAATACCATATAGCACTACATGGATAGCACAAAAATAACATGTTACAAAATAGGAAAGACCAAAATAAAATTTTAGTCAAAGTTTAGGATAAGAAAAATACAACTATCTTCAATATTTTTATATTTTAGACATTTTTTAAATTTGAAATTTAAAATAATATTTTTATATTTTTTATCATAATATAATTTATTATCTAAATATTTTTTATTTTTAATTGAAAATAAATTTCCAAAAGTAAAAATTAAGTTAAACAATTCAAAATCATATATATTTTTTAAATTACATATAATTTTAAAAACAAAAAATATATTTTTATAAAAATATTTTTTATTTATAAATCATAATAGAAATATTATTTTCTATTAAAAATATTTTCTTTTTTGCTTTTTTAAATATATTTCATAAAGAAGATAAAAAGGAAAACAAAAATAAAAAATAATTAAAGAACAATTGGTTTTTATATTTCAAATAGATTTTATAAAATATTATAAATTAAATAATTTTTTATTATGAAATGATTTATCAATAAAATAATATTTTAATAAAAAATATATCTTTAGAAAATTAAAATTAAGTTAAAATTTTAAAATATTTTTAAAAATATTTCATATCGGTTTAAAAGTTTGAGTACAAATTTCTTAATCAATTTAAAAAATTAAATAAAAAACTACATATCATTTTAAAACATAAAATAATTTTTTTTTTTATAATTTTAAAAATATATTTAATATAATAATAGTAATTATACTAGGACAAAAGCTCGCACTGCTTTATGATATCTAAATAACCTTTAACATATAATTATCAAATATTATGGATATTAAATAAAAATTATTATGCAATACAATATTTGTATAATCGAAGGTTAAAAAGGTAATTATAAAATATTAAGGAGGTTGATTGAAGTTAGAAACATAATCTAACATTAAAAGTAAGGGCATCAATCAAGAATTTAATTCATGTGTTTAGAAATATTCTTTACACGACAATAACTTTAAGCTATGATCTATCAAAACTCATTCAACAGTTCTATCTCCGGTTGCCTTTCCTATATCTTTCTTCTTCTTGATTCTTTTTGTTACCCTCAACCCCCAATCCTTCACCTTTTAAAACTTAACACTCTAAACCCCCATATTAACCATCAAACAAATGCACCCTAAACACTAATGAAGAAAGAATAGCAGCCTCCTAGTCAAAGTCACCCATGTTGCTAACAGATCAAATCATAAAATATCATAAGGTTTACAAATAGGTATATTGACAAATAAAAAAAAAACATTTAACAGGTAAAGATCAATGAAAAAAGCAATTAACCTCTAGAACTTAACATTGCATGTTCATTTTAGCTATTAAACATATCAATTATATTACAAAAGTAATTATTATTGAGTAGCAACCTTCCAATTAAGTCACCTATCCCATTAACAAATCAAACCTCATAATATAATGAGTTTCAGAAAGACATTAAATCAAAGTCATAACCTATAAAAAAAAAAAAAACTAAACTTAGTTTATAGCAAATTATATGACAAAATTATTCCCTTATATCATATCACCATAATTTTTTAGTTCAACATCCTAAAACTTAGCCCATCAAAAGAATTGGAAGTGAGCTTTCTTCCCTCCTTCAATAGCATATCTTAACCAACAATGTCAAAGCACATCACCATAGATCACAATTAGCTTGTTTATTAACATTTGTTAAGGCTTATGCTTTGGTGCAATTTTCTGAACAAAGTAAAAGACATAACATTATAACACATGCTAATTGAAGGATATAAGCCACTTGCCTTCCTTTTTAAGGTTCTTTTTCCCTCTTTTGCTGCTGCTTGTTTCGACGTCCCTAACCTTTAACAGAATCAAAAGTTTGAACATATCCATCAATAACTTTAAAAGCAAATAAATCACAAAATAGATGCTTTAAGAATCCATAATTAGGATGTTGATCAATTGTCATGAAAGCCAATAATGAAATGATGATGCAAACTCCAGAAGATAAAACTTGCATTAAACCCTGATAGACAAAAGCTATACTATGAAACTTTCCAGTTAGCCTCATACAAAAAAAAGCCAAAAAAAGTCGAAGGAAAGAAAATTATTTGCATTAAAAATCCTTGAAAAATATATTCTCTACCTTTCTATTAGAAAATAAAAAAATATAGTCAAATGACTACAAATCATTTAGGGGATACAATTTCTAAGCCTTCAAAGCAAATTTCTTAGCCCTATAACATCCTTATTGTACTTCATTTCCTTTTCCAACATTGCTTTCTAATAAAAGAGGCACCAGTAAACTTTTTCAACCACCCTACTTATCAGCTCCATAATTTCTCAACTTTTGCTTTTACTATACTTTAAAAGAAAAAAAATTCTAAAGCTTATTGGAAAATCAACACAAATAGTCGGACATAATCCAAATAACTTTTCATATCATTTTAAAACATTCCAAATTGTTTTCTTCTTTTAAAACCAGAAAGAACCCAAATAATTGAAAACTATAAAAAAGTATTTTAAAACAAAATTTAAATGCTACGGGGTTTTTCATTGCTTTTCAATTTGCATTTTTCTTGTTAAAGCATCTTTGTTATTATAACAAATGAGCTAAAAATGGTGCATACCTTCCTTATTGATCTTCTTTCTCCCTTTCCCCACTCGTTGATCCCCTGTTCTATCCCATTTCCTCCTTTCCACACCATTCCAGAATCTTCTTTTTTTCTCTTTCTTTAGTTTTTTTTTTTTTTTTTTTTTTAATTTTAACCTTTGTTTGTAAAATGCAACAAACATCCTTAAAAAATTATGTAATATCTTTTTCATCTAAAAAGAACACGTATCACAGAGGCAAATGGTTTGTACACAAAATTATATAGAGGTATAAAATTATATTATTATTAGTTTATTATTTGTATGATGGATGAATTATTTTTATTTTATTTAAATTTAAATAAAAATAAAAATTAATATTATTAAATTATTAACGTATTTAAAATATATATAAAATATAATTAAAATATCAAATCATAATAAAAATAAAAATTTTAATTAACAAATTAATAAACTTTAAAATATATGATAAATAATATTGGAGGAAGAAAAAAATCTAAAAGATATTGTAAAAAATATTATTAATTATGCAAACAAAATATTAAAATAGAAACCGAAAATCTTATCACTTCAAATGAACTTTATTCAATTTGCATCATCTTCAGTTTTTTTTTTTTTATCATTTTGTACACATGTAAATTTATGTAATTTTATGATAAGTTTTATTTATTTAAAAAAAATAATGATTTTAAATGTTTAGATAATATACGTAATAACTTATTCTTATGTATACATTTTTTTGTAGGAGTTTTAGTAATATCATAATCTTCAGCATTAATATGACTTTCCAAATCTTTGTCCATTTCAATTGTTTTGAGATCGATATTTGATATAGAATTATGTTTTTGTAAAAATTAAAATAAAATAATTTTAAAATTTAAATAATATTATTAAATTATATATAATTATTTAAAAAAATTATTGGCAAAAAATTCTAATGAAATATATTAAACTACATACTTTTTTTTAAAATTTTTGTGTTAATGAAAAGATTAAAGGTTATTCATAATCTGCTGCTATCTTATAATAAATTGATTATGGCCTCATCAGTTAGTAACATAAATCTTGCTTCTTTTTGCAATGCAATAAAAAAAAATCAAAATTAACTTAAGAGAGCTTACCTCAACAAAATAGAAAAGAAATAAATAAATCCACCTTAAATGGAAGAGCAATAAAAAAAAAGTAATGCTAAAGTCAGTAAAAAAATGGGATATTATTTGAAAAATAAGTTGAATGAAAAGATAGTAAAGAATCAAGTTATATAATTTTATTTAATTCATAACTATATTTAAATAATAAATTTTCTATTTAATTATCTTATATTTAAATTATTTTTTCATTTAAATTTTGATAAACTTTAATTTATAAATATATTTTAAAAAATAAATTTATCTATAGATAATATATAATCATAATAATATTTAAAATTTAATATTTTATATCTTTATTTGATAGTTTTTTTGATATTTTATATCTTGCTTTTGTCCTTTGCTATCTTTATTTCCTAATGTTACTAGTTTTTGGCACTATACAGATTTATAACCTGGAAACTCTCCTATTGCAAGCTCCAAATCAATCTGTCAATGTAGGAGATAGCCACATTCTGAGTCAAATGTTGAGATATGAACTCAAACATACTCAAGAGAATAACCCGTTAAAAAGGTTGTATCAAATGACTTAAGTACTTTATAACGTTAACAGGAGATAAATTAAAAAATAAATTATTTTAAAATTAATTATAAATTAAGATAAAGCTATATATAAAATAAAAAAAATTTATTAAAATTTAAATTAATTTTTTATTAAATTTTAAAATTTTAGATAATTTAATAATTTTTAAAATATATTTTTTATAAATAATTTGAAATTAATAAATATATTATATATCATTATAATGAAAAATTTTAAAAATTTTTTTATATATATAAAAAAAAAACTACCAATATAAACGTTTATACTAATAAATAATATCTTATAATTATATATATTGTAATATAATATATATACGTGTGTGATTATACGAGAAAGAGAGAAAAATATATAACAGAATTAAAATTAAAAGAGAGAGAGAGAGAGAGAGAAGAGTAGGTACTAAATTTAAGTAAAAGATGGTTGATTGCTTGCGAGGAAGAGGTTTAGGTATTATGAAGTTAAAAAGAAGGAGGCTCTGGAATTACCGTTTATCACACCGAGTGGATTTGCTGTTTTCAACAAAAACCATAATTGTTTTTCTTATCAGAAGAAGAAGAAGAAGAGGAAGATCAGATCTGCAACTTTGATTTCAACTATAGATATTGTAGTATATGTATATCTGATAATAAAAAATACTAGGTGAGGAAAGGAGAGTTTCCTGGAATTTCTTCCTTATTTCCTCCCTACTCGTTGAATCGAAAATCAAATGATCCTCCAACTTCTCTCAACTTAGTACTATGATTTAGCATTAAATTTACTTGTTTGAGATGATTTGATTTGTGTTTGAAAAGGCATCCCTGACAGTGAGCGATGGGGGAGGACAAGGGCATCCCCGACAGTGAAAGCAAAGAATCCAGTCCCCCGCTGCCGGTGGTCAAGAAGATAGGCAAGGGAGTTCTTTATAGCATTTGGAATGCAATCTTTAGGATTCACGGGGAAGATTTCGAGAAGAGGCTTGAACACATTTCCAAGGAAGAGGCCGCTGTTCTCGCGCGAATGAAAAGAAGATCCCAGTCTTGGAGTAGAATGATTAGGCATCTCATTGCCTTTTCTGTCATTTTGGAGGTACCCACCCTCAACCTCATCACTCTATCTCGATGCCTATCGGCAACTCATTGCTCTACGTTTCTCATACAATAGTATTAGTAGTAGTATTATTATTCTTTGAAATCATTTTTCCAAGGATATGTAGCTTTATTGTTCTTATTCTATTTAATTTAACATGTGCAACAATCCTCAGACTCTGCATTCAACCATTTATAATATCTTGCTCACCAACTCTAATTTTTTTTTCATCCTTATTTGCTTTGTACATCTTCTTTTTACCTCTAAATCCAACTATTCTTCAATTGATTTCTTCCAGAAAGAAATGCTGCCCAAATGGCCATTTTTTTTTTCTTTTAGGAAAAAAAAAATGAAAGAAAATGTGAAAAACTACTTCCATTAACTTTCTACCTTTTCAAAGAACTCTCGTCTGGATGGGCTCCCACAAGAATTTTATTGTCAATTTACAGGTTATTGCAGTTGCTTATGCCATCATGACAACAAGATCCGTGGAGTTGAATTGGAAGATGAGGGCATTTAGGGTTTTGCCAATGTTCCTTTTGCGTGCCTTTTCTTTTGTTGCTTATTCTGCTTTTGTAAGCATCACAAGGATGTGTAAGTAACTTAGCTCAATAGCTGACACAACTTTTCATGTTATTGTTAATTTCTAGACTAGTTTGTCTATATCTTTTTTTTGTTGTTTATGTTATCAATCGGTGTTCTATATTTACAACTGGGGTGAATCCTGATCATAGAATTTGTGAGCATGTCTAACTACTGTGATAACATAGTTAGATAATATCACAACATGTTGTGATCATAGAATTCAGGCACAGAATTAAGGTTTTCAACAGCATGTCTAAGTACGACTGGGCTTATATATGATATTGTGAATTAATGTTTTGTTGGTTAGATTATAACATTGTCAAATTCCAAGAATACTATGCAGGTTTTTTACACAAATATATTACCTAGAAATATCATTATGACATCTCTTACTGGAAAGTTAGCTCTTTATTTTGCTGGTTTAATGCTTGACACATGCATGTTGGAAATGACTTTAATGCTTGTGTATTCAAATTGAAATCATACTTATTTTTTATCTATTATATTTGTATCCAAAGTTTGTTATCATGTTAATTTATGTAAGAGGCTTGCCTTTTTGGAGGTTTTGACTTCTTTGAATGGTGAGGTATATCTAGTAGAAGTTAAAAGTATTAAGATTGTTAGTATGAAGTGTGTTCCTATAGGCATAACTTGAGAAACCTACAATTGAAAAGTATAGGATTGATCCAGTTGGCAGTTTGAAACCAGAAGACAATATGTTCATTGGTTAAAATAAATTTATGTAGAACAATCTAATTGGATGGGTGTTTTCTAGCCCTTTTATAGCTGGTGATTTCCTTTTTTTACCCTCCACTCCTGAACTTATTTTCTCTCCATTTCCTTCTCTTCCAAGATTTTCCGGACCCATTTTCATGCTTGTCCTTTAGCCTTTTGTTTGTTATTATTTAAAATAGAAAAGGCAAAAAAAAAAAAAAAAAAAAAGAAAGTATATAAAACAAGAACTTTATTTACAATGTTGAGCAATTAGTTTAGACACTCTTAATTTATAAATTATTCTACCAATCTATGCTGACAACCCAAATCAGTACATTCCAACTGTGACAGAACAGCACTCATGCAAAATACTAAGAAAGAAGCCTATTCTAGTCTTGAAGAGACTTTATTTTCCTATTAATATAATTTTTATTTTGCGTAGCTTGGTTTTTGTACGTAATTAAAGGTAAAACACAGAGCTGAATTGGTTTTTTATATAATTTCTTATTACTGATTTTAATGGGCTGGAGTGCTGTTCCAGTCTGTTATCTTTGTTGTATTTCCCCTGTTTGTATGCCAAAGAAATTTTCTTTTTGATTAACTTATATACCTAAGATTTGATCAGTCCTCTTAGTGCACCTCCATGTAATTTGTGTCATGAATTTCTAGGCTTCATTTATTGTTGTACCATTTTCTATGTTATTGTTTCAGAATGCAATCCTTCATTGTTGTATCTATCTTTTGATGATCGAGGTCTTACTCTTGCTCTCTTTAGGTAGTTGGACAGTTCTTAATTCTGTTACCTAGCTGGTCATTTTAGGCAAAGCTCTATCTGATTCAAAAGCAAACAATACAAGTGGCATTCCATGGTTATTCTTATTACGAATCAAAACAGTGTTTCCATCTTTTACATATTTCTTTTCATCATGATTGTATTTTTGTACCATGTAAGTTAAGCTGTGCAGCTTTTAAGGATAAGCGACAACCACACTAAACTGTATTGTCATGATATATTATGATTTTGATATAACGAGGTTCAACTATTTGTGGGTTTTTTAATTATGGGCAATGTTTTTAATTTGCAATTTTTCCTACAGGTGATCGCAGTGACCAGAAAACTCTAGAGAGACTTCGTGCTGAAAGGCAAGCAAAAATTGATGAGCTTAAGGAGAAGACAAATTATTACACTACACAACAGCTTATTCAGGTATAGAAAAGCAGCATTGGTTTCATCAAACTTCCTTTTAGTCCTGTGCCTGAATTCTACTTGAACTTTCTTCTGTTATTAATGCTATGAAAGGGAAAGCATGAGGTATGAACCTCCCTAATACATATTGTTGCAACAAGTATTTACCTGTAGCATAAGCTACTTTTTGGATAGTTAGCAGAAGAGTTATTTAACTAGGAAAAAAGTATTAGTTAGAGCCTCATTTTTATTTTGAATGATTAGGAAAAGAAATTATTGATGGCATTGCTTGCATAAGCACTTTGGGATGCAGGAAGGTATAAATGCTTTGACTAATCATCTTGAAAAAGTTGCCACTTGAGTAATTATATTTATAGGCAAAAACCTGTTTTAAAGAATCTTATGTTATTAAATAGAATGTAAAGCAATAAATTAATATGTCTCCTTCCCTTATTTTCTAAAGCTGAAATGAAGGCAATGGACAAAACTTGGGTTTCTAGTTTTTGTTTATTCTTGGAGTTTGTTTTGCTTTTGAGCTAGATCTTGGAGTATTTTTTTGAATGTGTTCTATCTAGACGTGTAATCAAGCCAAGCTGAGTGAGGACACTGCATCGCTCAAGCTCGAGTTCGACTTAAAAATTGAAGCTCGAAGTTTGGTTTGAGCTCGGCTAAGTTCTATTTATCAAGCTCGAGCTCGACTTGAGGTAAAGCTCGAACCGAGCTTGAGCTTGCTACCTAATAAAAATTTACAAATTTAATTACTGTGCTTGATAGTAAAACTTGATTAGTTGATCTGGAACTTGAACTAAACTTGAACAGAGATGTTTTTCTATAAATAACGATATTTTTCAAAATAATATCTTAATAACATGAAAAACACACCATCAAATTCAAAAATTTTCTAACCATAAAAAATTAAAAATCTCATTAATATTTAGCAAATTAAATCCAAATAACCAAATCCAAAAATTTTTCAGCATAAAAAATTGAAAATCTCAATCTAACTAATCAAGACAACAATAGGCAGCACTAAAATTGTAAACAAAAAAGAGGCAGCACTAAAACAAGCACTATTGCTAGCGCTATATCATTCAAACAGTTATTTTTTTCTTTAAGTAGTTAAAGTAGAAACAGGCAGCATTCAGTAGCAAGCTTTTAGCCAAGGGGTGTAACTAAAGGTTTAGCAAAATTACTCCCTTCAGCCTTAAGATGAGCAGCAGCCTTTTAGCCAAGGGGCGCAACTAAAGGTTTAGCAAAATTACTATGAGCAGCTGCGGCTCCTATTTTGAGTTAATGCCTTTGAATTTTTTATGTAAACTGATGTTGATAGAAGAAGGGGTAGGTATGTGGATATAATAATCTTGATATCCTGTTCAGTTTGTAGACAGCTATGCCATAATGAGGCATGCAGGAAGAGTGCTAAAAAGGAGGAGGGTGGCTCTGGGATGAGATTGGAAAAGAGAGAACAAGGGCGACATTGAAAGTGAGAGTGAGGAATGAAGGAAGAGTGCAAGAAAGAAAAGGGGTGGTTGCTGGAATGGGATTGAGAATGAGAGAAAAGGGGTGTCCCTGAAAGGGAGAGGACAACAAAAGAGAATGTCATATTGTTTAGGGTTTTTTATATACTAGAATTAGAGCCGTGCTTTGTTGCTGGATTATTTTTTTATTTTTTTTTAAATTATGTTTTAAAAATGAGAAAAGTAAAATTTGTCAAATTTTAATTGATGAGAACATATAGACAAATATAAATGTATTTATTTTTTTAATATAAATTATAACTTAATTATATATAAATGTAGTTTTTTATTAAATTAAGGTATCAAATAATATTTTTATTAATATAATACATATATAAATATAATCAAATAAATAATTAAATATAATTTTTTATATATCTTGAAAAGAGTCAATAAAGGCCCCCAAATTTGATTTTGACTTGATCCAAATTATTCAAAGAAGTAAAATTTAATCCGTTCTTATTTAAAAAAAAAAAAAGGCATCGTTTGGATTGCGTGAATTGAGATTCATTAGATATAAGTTATTTTGTCATCCCTTCATCTAATGACTCTTTTTTTACAAAATTTATCTAATAAATGAAAACTTAAAAAACAAAAAATAACCAAAAAACCAAATGGGATGATACGTAAATTTGTTAAATTAAGATATTAAATAATATTTTTTAATAAAATAAATATATTTAATTTTAAAAATATATTTTTATATATGCTAAGGGGAGACGTAATACTCAAAATCTTACTCTTACCCTAGTTCAATTTAAAAAAAAAAAAATTCAATCTAAATTATCTCTAATTAAAAGAAAGAGCACTTATTAGATTGGGGCGAATGGAAATTCCTCAGATATACGGTTATTTTACTATTTCTATCTCAATTGTCTTTTTTATTACAAAATTTCTCTAATAAAAAAATACATGTAAAAAGATTAAAAAAAAAAAAAAAAAGCTTTAAAAATAATGAAAAAAAAAGAGAGAGGTGCTACATGGACACCCAAAACGGGACGGAATATCTTAAATTCGTCTTCAACCTAATCCCATTTTTTAAAACAAAACCTCAAACCAGTCTCAATTTAAAAAAAAAAAAAAAGGCACCAAGATTGGATCGTTGCAAATGAAAACCAATTAGATAAGGATTGTTTTATCATCCTTACCTTTATTGATTTTTTTTTACAAAATTTATTTAATAAAAAATTTTAAAAAATAAAAAAGTAAATAAAAACAAAAAATAATAAATAAAATAATAAAGAACGGAAGAAGGATGGGGTGCATTGTGGACACCATCTCCTTCTCTCATTTTCTACAAAATTAAGTATATAGATAAGGCTAAAATTGTAAATTTATAATTAAAATAATAAAAATATATATTAAAATAAAAAAGTTCGATTAAGCTTAGGAGCCACTCGAACCAAACATTAGAATGCTTGAATTCAGTTCGCTTAATAAGTTAAGTTGCTGGAACTCAAGCTCAACTCACCAATGATTGACCCAAATATGAATTTTATCCGAGTTGAGCTTGAATAGCTTGCGAGCTTGAGTGTATCATTTGCTCTCTAGTTCTATCATATGCAAATCAAGCTTATTTAAAGCACTTTGATGCAGAGGTATGGTCCTGATCCAGCAGCAAAGGCTGCCGCTGCAACTGTCCTGGCATCAAAATTGGGTGCAGATTCTGGTTTGAAAGTCTATGTTGGAGATGAATCTAGGCTTAATGAGCCAGGGGAGAAGAACAATGATGTTGAGGTAGTGCCATCAAGTGGGCTTCGAAAAAGAAAGCAATTGCACACTAGATCCAGTAGTACAGGAAGCACTCTATTGCTTCATTCTGATGAAGAAATACCTCATTCTGCAAGGAATGGGTGTCCTCGTGCTTCTGAGCATGATCAACTAGTTGTTGATCATTACTATCCACAGGGACCTTCCACGCGTGATGGGGGATGGCTTGCTCGAATTGCTGTCTTGCTTGTGGGCGAAGATCCAACACAGTCTTATGCACTCATATGTGGCAACTGCCATATACACAATGGTTAGTGGAATTTACTTTTGCGGTTATAATATAAACTCAAGAATATCGCTCAACCCCTGATTCGACCTAACTGCAAAAATATGCACTACACTTGTAGTGTTCTTGCAGAAGAATGTTAAACTCCAAAATGTTTTTCTTTTCGGGTGTTCTTCAGGACTTACCAGAAAGGAGGATTTCCTATATATAACTTATTACTGCCCACACTGCCATGCCCTAAATAGGCCAAAACAATTGGAAGATCACGTTTCTTGTTCTAGCCCTCCTTGTACGAACCCCCTTGAAATCAGATACAAAAAAAGATTCCAGTGGTAGCATGAGTGAGGGTGTACTCGCGAGCAACAGCTCTGTGACAGCTGGTCCTGAGATTAAGGAAGTGACTGAAAAAGTAGTGGCAAGGGATCTAGTTGGATAAGATGCATATCAATATTGAGTGAGATGTTCTCTTTTGTTAAAAGGTGATTCGGGTTGCCCTTTGATCTCATCTGTAGCCTGTAGGTAGTTATAGGAACTCTTTATCTCTGGATTTGTCATTGGTTTTGGTTCTTGGTTGGATGTGTGACTAAAAAAACATTGAGATATCTTACCGGGAACTTGTGATTATATACACATTGATATAGATCACTTTACATCATGGAAAAACTGCTTCTGTAGACATGTACCATTTTTCCTTAGGGTTTTATATATATATATATATATATATATATATATATATAAAATTATAAAGTAAAAATATTTGTGGAAGTTTCACAAGTTGGGAAATTTCATTTTGCTTATAAAGCGATGGTAACAATTTTTATTTGAATAATTCAAATTCAAGTTGGTGACGTCAATGAAGTGTTTCATAAATACTGGATTACCATTCAGATTTGTGGAGATAATGAACACAAAGGGAAACTAGCTCGATTAGGAACACGAGCATACATCATTATGGGTTTTAAATTTAACATTGAATTAAATTTATATTTTTTATTTGTCAAATAAAAAAATGAAGTGTAAAGGTACGCCTTGAAAAATTACTACCAATCCACTTTGATCCCTTTCAATTGAATAAGGGCTTGTAATTGCTGTCCGATCAGATTCACCTACGAGTAAATGGTTTTGTATATCATCATTTATCATTTGTGTTCTTCCCGCGGGCATCAAACACTTTGTTAACAGGTGTAACGATTAAAAAGAAGAGTATTCACATTTTTTTTTTAATATTAATGTTTGGCCCTCTAGCTTTGTATTGGTCAAATTTTAATATATCAATTAATTATAGAGATTAAGAGATACAAAATTAACTATAATAAAATGGATCATCAGTGGCACGTGAAATGTAAATGTATTATGTTCATGACTTTTAAGTTTTTTCCTTTTCTAAAATTTATTATATGATTTTTATTTTGCGCCTTTCTTATTATTTATTTACTTTTTAGGTTTTAACATTTGATGATCTTATTTAGTAGCAACTGAAAATTTTAAATATAGTATAGATTTGTATAAAATATAGTATATAGTCACTATTTAATACAGTGTAGATGTGCAGGCATTGTAAATGTTGATGTTGGTTTTTATTAGAGAAAAATAAATATTATGATAATTTTTCTTTCATTTTTTTAAAAATTATTTATTTATTCCCTCTCTAATCAAATCAAATAAAAAATAAATTTAAAAAAATATTAAAGGGCAGTTATATAAAAAAATTAAATATAAAAAAAAATTGGCCTAGTGTCTCAAGACCCATCGGAGATCAATATTGTAAAAAAACCAAAAAATAAAATAAAATAAAATAAAAAACACCCCACATGTCCACAACACGTGATACATGTTCCTAGAGTCTTGTATTTTCTTCTTTCACATAAAAAGGCCATAGACGGTGGAAAAGTACGGAGGAGGTCTTGGGCCAAGATTTTTGTTCCGCCTTAAAAGTTTTTTATTTTTTAACCATAATTTTTTTCAAATATAAAATAATAACAATAAATTAAAATTAAATTAAATTAATAAAATAATAAAATTCCAAGAAGATCAATAGTATAAAAAATAATAAAATTAAAAATTAAATTAAAAAAATTCACCTGTGTTAAATTTACTAATAAGTTTTATATTTTATTTATATCCATTTTATTTAATAATTTGATAAATTTTAATTACACATAAATCTTTTTATTATTTTATAGAAAATATATATTTAAAATTTATATATGAATAAATATGAAAAATAAAATAAAAATACGAATTTTATTTTTAAAATTTTTATTTATTTAATTTTTAAGCACAAAAAAATATAAAACAAAAAAAGAGATTGTGGAATTTTCTGACACGTGGCAAAACATTTAATTAGCTTTAAAAAATGTTACGTATAAATGTAGTTATGAATTTTAAGCCAAGATTAAAAAAATACGTTGATATGTTAAACAAATTGTTGGGAAGAAAAATTAGAGGCGAGAAGTGAAAATGGGTGTCGGCTTTAGGGTTGATGTTGAGCAACAAGTCTTAAAATAGAAATAGAAATAGCAGTAGTCTTGCTCGCCTCGACTGAGTGACTGACTCTGAATCAAATCCCTTTTTCATTTGAGGTTGGTTCTCTCTTCTCTCATTGCCTTTTCCTTTTACTATTTTCTTGTTTGGATGGATTGATATTCATTTGCTTTGCCCGCTCGGTTTGAACCTTAACTGCAATTCTTCGATTCGGCTTACTGCATCTTCCTCTAACTGCAATTCCATGCCGCAAAGGTTTTCAAGCATTAGAATGATTGCTGATTAATCGGGTTTTCTTTTCTGCTTATTTATTTCTGCAACTTTTACTATGATGCTTCTCTTCTACTGGAGCTGCAGACCCTACAATTTCGTGTGCGATGGGCCACATGGACCAGGTTAGTGAGTCAACCCTTGTCATTTCAGTTTATCTGTTATTTTGCTCCATTATCTCTTTGTCTTCCCTCGTTATGCTTTGTTCTCAAATTTCCAGTACGAGAAAGTTGAGAAGATTGGTGAAGGAACCTATGGCGTTGTTTATAAGGCTCGCGACCGCATCACCAATGAAACAATCGCTTTGAAGAAGATTCGCTTGGAGCAGGAAGACGAAGGTGTACCTAGCACTGCCATCAGAGAAATTTCTCTCTTGAAAGAAATGCAACATGGAAATATCGTTAGGTATGCTATGCACTGCACTGCACAATTCAATTGCCCATTACCTTTTTATAACGTTGCTGTTTCAGGCTTGCTACTTTGAACCCATTTTGCTTTCTGCTTGTGGTACCCCTTCTTCATTAGAGATTTACTTCATGCATTCTTATGATGCATTTTAAGACAACAGCAGTCGTGCAAGCTATTGATGCTTATCTTGCCTGCTATAGAATTTTAAACTTGCCTACTATAGAATTTTAAATTTTTAAATGCAGCTCCTCTTACTTTAATATGAGACGAAGTAAATCAATTATTGAAAACTTATATAATTTATTGAGTGAAAGTAAGGGAGAAAAGCAACAGCAATAAATAAAAAAGGGCAACTCCATACTTTTCTGTAAGCAGATGGTGTTGCTCTACTTTCTTTAAGGAAGCAATTCGACGTTGGTTGGTTAAATTAAGCTCATGAACTGGCTAGTTTGAAAACCTAGGTCATTCTGGTCATAGTTTGGACTATGTGCTAACTCCTTCTTGTCTCTTCTATACATTGGTTGTAACTGTTTGTTAGGCAGCTTCTCTGATTGATCTTCGGATGGCAGGTTGCAGGATGTAGTGCATAGTGAGAAGCGCTTGTATTTGGTTTTCGAATATCTGGACTTGGATTTGAAGAAGCACATGGATTCATGCCCAGAATTTGGGAAAGATCCACGAATGATAAAAGTGAGATTTTTCTTCTTTTTAAAGGTTTATATGCATAAAACTTTCCACTCTGTTTGAAGTTTAACAGCTTTAAAATTTCACACTCCATTGTCCAAAGACTTAATATAATGGTTATTGTAGGTTTTCATTGTTTATAGTGTAGATAATTTACAAATATTTTCTGAAGTGTGAGGAATTTTAGTTATCTTATCTGCAAACTAATCATTCAAGTGTCTGGTGGAAGCCAGAAATATGCCATCTTACACCTGCATGTGTTGTATAAAAATTTTTAGCTTAACAAAGCAGAAATGATGCTTTTGAAACTGCTCTTTAGGAGATGTCTAATTGCACAACCCCTCTCCTTACCCTATTAAGTACAGTATTCTAGGTTGGCATCTTCGTTTCAATGCATTAAGACCTTGCTATTATCAATCATTGGTTGGCCTTGGTTGTCTAATGGATTTGGTTGATAATATTATTGCTCATAATGTTGTTATTTGATCATTTTGCAGACATTCCTTTATCAAATTCTTCGTGGCATTGCTTATTGTCATTCTCATAGGGTACTTCACCGAGATCTAAAACCACAAAATTTGCTGATAGATCGCAGTACCAATGCACTAAAGCTTGCTGATTTTGGGCTGGCCCGAGCATTTGGTATTCCTGTCAGAACATTTACACATGAGGTATAAAAAATCGCCATGTTTGAGGTTTTTGGCTTTTCACTTGTCTTACTAATTGTTGGTTATTCCACTCTTTTTCTAGGCATTTATAGTTGGTATCAATCTCTCAAAAGTAATATTACATCTTCCTCTTATACAAGCAATAACAATCATAAGTTGGAAAAAAAATTCAATTCGCTGGAAAAACCCTTGGCTTTGCTGCATTTCTGCAGGATGAAACGATTTTGTTTCTACTTACTGAGAAGAAATTCCAATTCTTGAAATAGGAAAGAAAGAGTCTGAGCAACTACAGTTTGTTGGTTGTATCAAATAGTTTCCCTAACATTACATTCAGGATTTCCATTGCTCTGGGGTTTCTAATGCAGTTTTAGATCCCTTTAGAGCATGTTGAGTTGGTTTCTAGTTGGATATGTTGTAAATATTTTAGGGAAATAAAGCCTGGCTAATTACTTGCATGCTTAATAATCTCAGTACATAAGCATACTGATATTAGCCTGGCTTCTAAAAGTAGTCGTTATCTCTAGGTGGTTACCCTGTGGTACAGGGCACCAGAAATACTGCTTGGATCCCGCCATTACTCTACTCCAGTTGATGTGTGGTCAGTGGGCTGTATATTTGCTGAGATGGTAAACCAGCGGCCTTTATTTCCTGGGGATTCTGAGATTGATGAACTGTTCAAGATCTTCAGGTGTTGTACTCTCCATATTACAAAGTTGTTGCCTTCATTTTATTTTGGTTTCCCTCCACGGAAGTTGTAACGTTATTATCTGTGTCTGTTTCTGGTGTTCTTTTATAGTTCTTTTCAGCATTTACCTTCAGTGCATATATTAAGAGTCTTTGCTCTGAACAATCTCGGGATAAAGATTTTATTATGTTATTCAAATGTTAACTCAAAAATGATTATAGTATATTGTTTAATTATGCATATGCGGGGAGCAGGGTTGTAACCTCAATGCATGAATAAGTTTATCTCGTGGCTAGCCAGTTTTTTTTGTTTAAACAGACATGGACATTGATGGTCTTATATAATTCATTCAAAGGAGTGTCCCTTATTTGGTGGTTGGGTTCAGCAAGGTTAAATGTCTCTTATTCTATTCTTTTATGTGGATTCTTACCCGGTTGTTCCCCTCTTCACATGTTGGGAAATTTTATTTTTTTTTAAATTTGTCATTTTGTCCGTATATGCACTAAATTTGGGATGAATTTGGAAATATGAGCTAAACTGAGTCATTTGAATGTTATCTTGGCTTATATAAAAGGAAAAAGAAACTTAGCTTGGCAAACTCTTTCTAGTTTTTCTTTGGTGAAACTCTTTTTAAATTTAAATTGGTAGTTGATTTTGTTTTCTCTTTCTTTCATGAGTCTTACAATTTTACTTTTCTGACATTTGGATTATTCCTTCTTGATGCGCACAAGGCTATGTATTGCCATAACTACGACTTCTTATTTTGCATTTTTCTAGACTGCAACTTGCATATCTACTAACTAAAGACTAAAAGAAGAGTTGTTCAGCATTAGAAGATACGAATGATGTTAAAAATTCTTATTTTGACCTCTGGATTTATTTATTTATTTATTAATTTCCTCCTTGGGAACGGGCCTGTTATGGCTGTTTCAGTATTTAATATGTCCAATGCAAAACACTTACACATAACTTGTACATGTATGTACAAAGAAAAATAGAGCTCTTTAGTTCATTGAAAATAACAAATTGCCTTATACATGTGGTTCCTAGGAAAATATCAGTGCAAATTTGTTCTCAAAAACTTATGCATTCTCTTTAGGCTGATCTATTATTTTTTATATGAAGAATTTTGGGTACTCCAAATGAGGATACGTGGCCTGGAGTGATTTCATTGCCTGATTTTAAGTCTGCTTTTCCAAAGTGGCCGCCTAAGGTAGCATTGTGTTTATGGCATCTAGTGGTTGTATGTTCTATCATCAACACCTTAGAGAGAAAATATTGTTAAGAGGAATTAATTGATACACCTTTCACGTGCAGGATTTGGCAACTGTTGTTCCCAATCTTGAATCAGCTGGCATTGACCTCCTCTCTGTGAGTATTTATTTGGTGTTTTTGCATTTTTTGCTTCACCTATGTGACTATCAAGTAACAAATTGGGATTTATGATGAAATATCTTTCCTAGTTCTTATGAGTTGTGAGCTAAAGCAACATGGCAATTTTTTTTTCTTTTGCTAAGTTCCGAAATATTTAGTTGATAGATGTGCTTTCTTCAGCTTTAGCATAGACATGATGACTTTGGATTATAATCTCATTTGTTTGTGTATATTGGTGATTATATTAGTCCAATCTCACTGCAGATTGAGATCGTTTTTCAAAGTGGTTGATCTTACTCAATAAGTTTTGGAAACGGCTTCTTCTTTGAACTATCTCATTTAGAGCTAACCATTTTTTTTTATACAGAGCAGTTTTTGTGAGCTCTACTGTATCCATTCCTGATGATCGCTAAGGAATAATTTCATACAGAAATTAAGAAAATCTATCGCATCTCTGCAATTTTAACTGATGATTCATTTGTTTATTATCTTTCAGAAAATGCTGCGCATGGATCCCAGCAAAAGAATTACAGCAAGAAGTGCGCTTGAGCATGAATACTTCAAGGATATTGGGTTTGTACCCTAATACCTTCTTTCCATGTTCCTAAAAAGTGTGTGTAAATTTGTAGAATTTTGTGGGTTTTGATTGTGAGAAATACATGTGGTCTATTATATTTTTCTTTTGTTTTTGCTCATTACAAATTTTTTGTTTTCCTCTTTCAATTTCCGAGGACCAAATTTACATTAAATAGAACTGGTTTTGTTGCAGTCACCTTGGAATCGTCTAGCAATATCATATGGTCGTAGTATCTCTTTCCAATGTCTGTCTTGTGTGTTTGTTTGCCTCATAAGGTAGTGAATCCCATGGCTTTGATTTTGCTTTTCGTAAAACACATTTCACGTACCATCCTCATTTAGTTTAGTTAAAAAGAATGGTATATCTGTGGCTTGAGTGGGAATTCAGTTTCATATGAATGGCACTAAAACCATGTGTGAATAATCTACTTTTGGATGTTATTATGGGTGCTATCCTATCCTTTATTTAGCCGTATGGAATGCTAGGCCAATTTAGCATAATAGTAATAATGATGTTTGGGCGAAAACAAGAGATGGGATGAATGCATTGCTGTTACTGGTGCGAGCTGTGAGGTTTATATATTTTTGTGGTGATCATGAAGGTGAAAATGAGATGTGCGATGGAGTGTCTGGTGAAAATATATAATCTTCTGTTTAACGAAATAGAATTGCAGGTGGGGAATCAGGTGTTAAATTAACTAAATATGTTAAATTAACTAAATTTAAGCAAATATATAAACCCATTTGTGATCTTCTTAAAACTCCATCCAAGGTGTTAGATGATTACACAAATGGAAAATGCCACAAATGTGTCCAGAGATTATTGTTGTATTTTGATCTTTTAAATTTCTACCCAAGGTAGATACATCAACAAGTTCCTCTAAATTTAACCCTAAATATCCATTAAATGAATTTATTCAAATGCCCAGCTAGCAGTAAGTTAGGATTTTGGAGAGATGCGACGCCGAATCCTCAAATATCCAAGCTTGCCTGCACCGAGGGATGAGCCTTCAAAAATAATCGGCGAATAGCCTGTTGCACTTTTGTATCTTTGCTGAATCTGAACACATACGTAAATCTGCAAATCGAAATCAATTACGTAGCTCATTAAAAATATACAACATTTGCACAGGTATATGCCTCTGCATGTTTAAGATTATTTTGATATAAATCTCCGTATACCAAGAGGGATAAGAGTTAAGTTTTTATCATATGAAAGACAATAAAATCTTTAAAAACCAAACTGATTAATTTCTTCAAGAGAAAGTATTAAACCAATTTCCCTCTTTTACATATTTAACACAAAATAACAAGAGAATTTGAACCCTATCTCTAGCTATATGTAGTTCATGACAACAAATTAATTAACATAATTAATTAAATATAAAAGGAAAATAAAAAGAAATTACAAATGAGAAATAGAAGATCCATGTCCTGCATCAGTTCCCAATATCAAATCATATACAGGTGTTAAACCATCTATATATAGCGAAAGCTAACAAAAAATAGCTAGAAGCAAGCAAATTGAAAGGATGCCAAAGCAGCTAGCTCATAATTATGAGCGGAGAGCTTTCTATTCGATATAAAATCGCCTTCTCATTGAAAACCAAAATACCACTTCAAATCAAAGAGTCTCTGTTTTGATAGTATTTTCAGATCATAGCATGCATGGGGTAACTAGCAGGGAATGGCCAACAGCAACAGGACGTCTCACTTTATTATTCTCCTTTTTTTGGCCAACAACTTTGGCATTCTCGTGGTAATTATATAATGAAATATAACTGAATGTATTAAATTCAGGGCATATTATATATATATATATATATGTATATATATCCTAGTCCTACCTAGCTAGCTAACTAGATTTTTTTTATCTAGGAAATTTAGGGGAATGGGAATAGTTGGAACATGCAGTACATGCTTTTTTAGGCTTCTTAGCTAGATTCATATTTAAATAAATAAATAAATAAATATATATATATATATATTCTTTATCCATGTCTGACGTTAAACTAGTTCTACACAATACGCTTTATTATAAAATTTTGACATTAATCTTATCTTACCAATTCGTAGAGTTGAAAATAATTTATTAGGGTAATATTTAATATATAAAATTATAATAAAATATGATAAAATGATATTATGAATATGATTATATTAAGTAATATTATCTTATCTTATATTTAATGCATATAAAAATTAAAATAAAATAATTTATTTATTTATTGATCAAAATTATTTTTTTAATTTATATAATTTAAATTATTAATATAATTTTTAAATATATAATAAGATATATAATTTTAATCCATAAATTAAAAATAATTTTTTTCACTTTAAAAGGAATCATCTTATATCAAAAATATAATAATCTTTTTTATAATCTTACATTTTTCAATTATATATAAATCAAATATAATATAAAATAATTATCATATTATCCCATTCATTATTTTATATATCAAATATGATCTACGTACCCAATCTCTACAATTTGAGTTCATGCTATTCATAGATGCTTTAATTACCTCTCTCTCTCTCTTTCTCTTTATATATATATATATATATATTTATGATCAGATAAGAGTATATAATACCTAGCTCTAGGGATGATAAAAATATATATTTTTAAATTTAATGTATCACTTTTTCCTCAATTAATTAATAAAAACCTTTTTATTTACACTCTGATCAATCATGAAATGATAAATATCGTTATAAAAATTACGCAATAATATATATATATATATATATATATATATGAAATCCTTAAAGTGACATCCTAACTGTTGAAATTTGAAACTTCAATAACTTGAAAGTTTCATGTTCAAATCTTAAAGAGAGGAAATTAATCACTAATTTACTATGTGATATATATATATATATATATATATATTTATATGAGTTCAGCTAGGAAGTTATCTTCCTTTATGTAATTAATTGTAAGTGTATAAAAAAACAAAGAATTAATATATATATATGAAGAAAAATGTCAAAAGAAAAAAAAAAAAAAGGTACTTGAAGTTATAAGTATATATTTGTTTTCAGGATAATTCATAACAAAGGTGACATCAATGAACGTAACATCCAAGAATAGTTAATTAATGTAGATTCAATGCAGAAATTCCCAGAAATTAAAGGAAAAATAAGGTTTTTTTTTTCTTTTTCTCAAAGGTATATCAATAATTAAATATACGAGATGTCAAGGAATGATTCTTTGACGGAATATATAGATGGTTGGCTGAATCTGATTCAAAGATAATATTTATCAATATATCATTCCTGTTCTTTGTTAGAATCAAGAATATATATATATATATTTATATAATATAACCACAATTAATTTTCAGCATATATATATCTATAAAATATCCAGGGAATATATTATTTGGGGATGAGTACCCAACAAAGGAAAGGATGCCCTCTGTGTAAGTCCTGACCGAACCTAGCCATGTCTTTCTCAATCCACTCCTTCGTGTTAACTTGGACAAAATTTATATAAAATTTTATAGGTGAAATTCGTGAAATTTTTTATTAAAAATAATTAAATAAAAATTTTAAATTGATAGATTAATAGCGTTTAATGTGAAAATTAAAATATGTAAAAAAATTATTAAAAATATTATTTATAATTCAAATTTGATCGATACTTATTTAATAGTAAAAATTTTGTTAATATTTTTACTAAAAATATTTATTTAATAAATATATTCAAATTAATTAAAAATTTTCAAATTTTATTTATTTGATCCATGTGATAAGATTTTTTAATTTATTGATTTTGATTTTCGATTTTAATTTTGATTTACTCATTTATAATAAAAAATTTTATAAACTTAACTTATAAAATTTCACGTAAATTTTTTCTCTCTTTAGCTAGTCGAAAAGTTAAGTGTATACTTTGAGTACCTGTAATATATATATATATATATATATATATATATATATATATATACAAGTAATTAATTAAACAATGAGCTAGCTAACTAGCTAGGATAGTTTGAAAATTGGTTCCAATTAGATAAAATCCTAAGTTGATACATATTAATTGGGGTTATAGCTACTAACTAGTTGCCAAGAATTAATAGAGAGTCGAGGCATATATATAATTTAAGAAGAAAAAAAAACGTAGGTGAAGAATGATCCTTCCTCCTCCTCCTAAAGAATCTCAACCTCAAATTCAAAAGAGAGTTCCATACACGTGTATATCACTATATATATTGTAAGTTGTAACGAGTGAAAGATGGGATGAAATGAAAATGTGTGGGTTGTCTAATTTCAACGGATAAGTATAAGTGTATAATGCTTGCTAATTGTCATTTGCCTGTTGTGCTGCCTCGCCTAGGTAAATGTAACTCTTTGTCTATTGCCAAACCAAAGCCACCTGAAAATGAAAACGAAACCGTTTTCTTATGTCTCTTTGATTAATTTATTACTTCTCAAAAAGATGGAAATTAATCACCTTAATATGGTTGAAGTTAATGCCTTCAGACACATACATCCCTTAAGAGTCGTCGTTGGGTCTCATCTCGACTCGACTCATGAGAATGTTTGGACTAATTGGAAAATGTTTGGAATATTACTTGTATTATATGTTCATGTTATTAGATGCATAAGATAAGAGATAAGATATGATGATAATTATTTTATATTATATTAAAATATAATATAAGGTTGTATTTAAAAAAAAGAATAAGATTATAAAAAGAATTAATTATACTGAATCCTCCCAAAGTGAATATAATTATTTTTAATTTATATGATTGAACTTACAGGTTATATTATACATTTAAAAATTACATTCATAATTTAAATTATATAAAATTTGAAAAATATAATTTTAACAAATAAATTAAATTATTTTATTTTAATCCTTTCACATATAAAACACACGATAAGATGATATTATTTAATTTAATTTTATTCATAATATCATTTTATTCTATCTTGTTATAATCTAGTGTACTATAATTCTTTTTCTCTCTATATATCTCATCAACTTTATTTTTTCTTAATTAATTTCTTTTTACTTGTTGAGACCTTGACTTAATGGTAAGAAAGAGGTTTTAAAACTTTGAGATCTTAAGATTAAGTTTCAATGTGTGTAAGTTTATTTAGGTATATTCTAGTATGTTAATTGATTATTTAGTGATTGATAACTTGATTATAATATAATAATTTATTATTTAATTAATTATATAAATATAATACTTTATTATTATTGTAATAATTAAAAAAAAATCTTTTTACTTTTATTCTCTAAGTCTTTTTTATTTTTTTAAAGTTACAATCATAATAAAATATTAAATTCATATAATTAATTGAATAATTAACTATTATATTATAATTAAATTATTATCACTGAATAATAAGCTATTTTAATTGTACTAGATACAAACTTGGAATGATACACTGGCTTATATATAAAGTAAATGAAAGTAATTAGACAACACTAGCTAGTTCATATCTATTCTATTATATTGTTAATTTACTATTCGTAAACCATCCCCTCCTCTCTTCAAAGAAAGATTGCTATTATTCTAATGTTGGATTTACTAATTAGTAATATAAGGTAATGTTTGATGCATAGAATAATAAATAAAATAAAATGATAATATGTTTGGTTTGTGTATATATATATATATATATATATATATAAAAGGATTACAAGGAGAATTAATTATTTTTTTGGTATAAGATTATTTAATTATTCTAAAGTGGAGAGAATTATTTTTTAATCTATGATATTGAACTTACATATTTTATTATACCTTTAAAAATTACATCAATAATTTAAATTTTATAAATTTGGAGGAACAATAATTTTGATCAGTAAATAAATTATTTTATTTTAATCCTTACACACATCAAACACACAATAAAATTATATTATTGAATCTAATTCTATTTATAATATCATATTATCTTATTACATCATAATTTTGTACACCAAACATTCTATAAATATGTGTTATATGCTACTACATGTAAGATGTAACATATGATTCTAGCTAGATGCTTGAAATTGTAATTAGACTTTTTTTTTTTTGAGAAAAAAGAAATTATGTAATGATATTAATTAATGGGCATCTATTTAGTTTGTAGATTCAAGAAAATAATCTGCTGCTGGTTGTAATAGGTTTTGCCCACCCTGGAGGATGCCTTGCGTCCGGTACGCAATCCCCCACTTTTGCATGTAATATATATACTAGTATAATATAAATGCTTATATAGCGGACAGAATCGTCACATGGTATACAGTAAATATAGCAAATATTAACGGCTGAAAGTGATCAGAGAGCACATATGCCTGCAAAAGTAGGAAATTTGTTTTGCTAAAAAGAAAGATAAAAATGGTAAAGTGGGGAATGAGACAAATGACGAATGTGTCGTCTCGCATATAATTAGGCTTGCGTCTATAAATAAAACATATGATATTGGAATTACAATAATAAAGAGAAAAAAGGGGTTTGCTTTAAAGTTTTAAAAGCAAAAGTAGTAGGTGGTTTGTTTTCGTGGGATTGAATCGCGCGTTCTAACTAGTCCAAGTACTGTGCGTGTGAACCTCAACTCCCTAGAAATCTTATAAAAAGAAGTGTAACGCCCAGACTCTTAGCAGAATTAACCTAAGGAGTAAGGACTAAGTAAGGGGGAGAGAGAGAGAGAGAGAGAGATGGAGTGGAGGTCGTGTTATCTGGACATGGTTTTGGTGCCACTAGGCTTTCTGATGAGCATAGCTTATCATTGCTGGTTATGGCATAAGGTTCGGACTCAGCCCCTTACTACCATCATCGGAACCAATGCCAGTGGAAGACGCTTCTGGGTCTCCGCCATGATGAAGGTATCCCTCTTCACTCTCCAATATGATACCCAACCCCACCACTTCTACCTGGCTAGCTACGCATCATGTCAATTTTCTTTTATTCTCTCTTTTTTTTTTTTTGTATCATAATTTAGTCTTTATATATTTAACTGGGTTGTCAGTTATGTGTGTATATAAATATATATATATATATATATTGTTAGTATATGAATTTTATATATTATCAATGAATCGAATAATATCATTTTATTAATAAAAAATCAAATAATAATATTTTATTAATGAATCAATTTTAAAAAATAATATTATTTTTATATATTTATTTTAAATATTGATATTTATTTATTAATAAGATGATATCATTAGATTCATTGATAATATATAAAATTTATATACATAGATAACATATTAAATATAAACTCATATAAATATTATTTTTATATTTATTTTATGCTACACTTATTGAGATATATCTAGACAATTAAAGATAATTTTTTAAAGAATATTAATTAATATCCCCTATCCTTTTTAAGTGCTTTTAAGGGGATGAAAAGTACTTTTGATGATTACTACATAATATTTAAAAGTATAGTCAAACATGAGTATTATTTAAGAGGGTATAAATACTCTCTTCTCTTTTTGTTTTTTTTTTTTCTCTTTCATTTTTAATTGTAATAGATGCAAGGGACTGAATATATATTTTGGAGAATCGAATGTGGTATCATTACTAGGCGGAGACGCATATGTTAATGGATGAAACAACGTGAGCTGAAAGCTGAGAGTTAGCATATAAAGCGTAATTACACAACATTTCTGATCATCACCACAAAATGCCAACCATTTATAAAGAGAAGCGTTGCTTGGCACGGCATTTATTTAAATAAAAGCTTTCTCTTTTTTTTTTTTAACCTTTGAGTTTATCACTTCATCGATCCCACTGCTTTTTCCCCAATTGTGTTGGTTTCTGTCTGGAGATGCATGATTGACTTAAAGTATATCTTTTAATTCGAAAATAATAATGGACAAAGTCGTGTGTTAGTGTTACTGACAAGAACCAGTGGTGTTGCCGTGGTTGAGACATAAGAGGCTTTAAGGTTAAGTAGCATTCACAATCACACCCAAATAATTAAAAAAAAATTCCTCATTTAAATATTTGCCTCTCATCATCGTCATCATTATTATTATTTCACTAAAAGATGCCTCATCAGATACAACTTTCTTTTTAATTTCTGTGGTCTCAAACACGCATCCGCTCAGCCAAAAAGAAAAACACTGGTTGGTTGATTTTTTTTTTTTTCATTATTCGTAATTTCTATATACGTCTTCTGGCTTTGATGAACGTGGATCTTCCAATGAACTTGAAACAACCCTTTTTTATTGAATCAGTACTCCTTTGTCTTGTTTATTATTATTTTTAAATTCTTTGTCTTGTTTATTAATTTCATGAATTGCGAAAAATTTCCAATACTATATTCTATATATAGGGTAGAAATGCATGCCTTTACCACATAAATAGTTCTCAGTTTAATAAGTATAATTAATTTGTTTTGACAGCAAACTCTTGTGCCGTGGGTTAGCTGATTGTTTTTTTTTTTTTATGAAAAGTAATAACGGTTTAAATTGAATTGGATTCAATTTAAATTATTTAGATAATTTATAAAATTTTACAATTTAATATGAATTTAAATTAAATTTTTATATGATCTTATTCGAATTAAATTATATCAATTTAATTTATTTTTTTGATTTTTTATTTTTTGATATAAATTTAATATATACATTTAATATTAAAATTTTTTTTAAAAAAAAAACATCTTAATCAAATCAAATACAATAATTTTAAATCCCCTATTTCCCATCCCCATATGCTTCATATTGGGAAGGAAGGGAAAGAACAACCAATTAATTAAAATCTCACCTCGTCTCATAAGTCTTATTAATTTCTGTGGTCTGCCTATGATCTGATGCATGTTGTTGGGTGGGTGACAGGACAACGACAAGAAGAACATCCTGGCTGTCCAAACGCTTCGAAACACCATAATGGGATCAACGTTAATGGCTACAACGTCCATCCTGCTGTGTGCTGGCCTAGCAGCCGTCATCAGCAGCACTTACAGCGTCAAAAAGCCACTCAACGATTCCATTTTCGGAGCTCACGGGGAATTCATGGTGGCACTCAAATATGTCACAATCCTATGCATTTTTCTCTTCTCCTTTTTCTGCCATTCTTTATCTATCAGGTTCATAAGCCAAGTGAACATCCTTATCAACACTCCCCAAGAACCCGCCTTCATCGTCACTCCAGACTACGTGTCGGAGCTGCTGGAAAAGGGGTTCCTCTTGAACACTGTAGGCAACAGGCTCTTCTACGCTGCATTGCCTCTCCTGCTATGGATCTTTGGCCCGGTGCTTGCGTTCTTGTGCTCCGTCACTATGGTCCCTGTGCTTTACAACCTTGACTTTGTATTTGCGTTTAGGAGTGGCATCAAGCAGCAGGGGAAGGCAGATCAAGTACTGAATGGATGTAGGGACTGCGAATCAGTGTAATACATGCATACATACACATATATATGTATATATATATATATATATATATATATATCAGATCAAGTACTGAATGGATGTAGGGACTGTGAATCAGTGTAATACATACATACATATATATATATATATATATTTCTGAGTTTTTTCCAATAGGAAGGCACTTTAAAATCTTTATTTCCTAATGGATGGTTTTAAACTTATTTCTTTAAAGGAGGTATTTAATGTCTTGTCAGATTTTTAAATAATAATTAGCAACCTCTGCCCCCTCAATTGAAGCTACTATCTTAATTATACATCCTCTAGCAAAACCATAAATTCCTATTGCATGAGAGTCAATCGACACAGGTTGATCGCTAATGATCTCTATCAAAACATCTTTGAAAGAAGTTCAATTACTTTCCAAAATTTCTCCATCTGTAATCAGACAAGAATTAACCCAAGTCAAATTCTCAGTAGAGAGGTTATCTTCCTTCCTTGTAGTTCCGAAGCTTCAAGAATAACAGAGGCAGGGGCGGATCCAAGCGGTTTGATGGACACCCAAAAAATTGAAAAACGAAAAAACTTAAAAGGAAAGTTTTCATTTTGGACACACTCAAAATTTCTGTAGACATCCCAAAATTGGAAAAAAAAATTAAAAAAAAAAAAGAAAACCTTCTCCTGACACTTCTAAAATTTTTTTTCTGGACATCTTTTTTATTGATAAAATTGATAAATCCATTGATAATATTTTATATATATTATAAGTGAACATTCTAAAAAAAATCCTAAATTCGTCACTAAACAGAGGAAACAAAGCCTTCTCGTGTATATCTTCTACATCCATTACTACAAAATTTACAGTAAACAATATCAATAACAGAAAGAAAAGACAAGGTCATACATTGCAGAACTTCATCAAAACAAAAATACTCACTTCAGGAGCATGATGCAGAACAACTATAATGCTTTCACCTGGCAAATGTTGAATTTTACACATCAAACAAACCGAATAAGCCAACTAGGTAATATTATTTGGTAATAAGCCAATCAGGTAATATTACTTGGCAAACTACAATGCTTCCGATCTCAAGATATGCTTTTTAAAGTTCTTAACTAGTGTCAGAAATAAGATCATAAGAGCATTTGTAGCTGATGTGCACTGGTGGTAATTGTTCGATCACTAGTTAAGGCAGACTGATCAATCTTGACCGGATCACCTCCAAGGAGACGTGCATGTGCTGGGACGATTTCTCCCAACTTGATGCTGATTATATATCCCGGTAACAAACTTGCAGCTTCTTACTTGCATCATTTTCCATATCCTAAGACCTTTAATCATTCAAACAATCAAGGATCAGTCTCCTTCAATGAGAAATTTCTAATAACAAGTAATATAAAATTTTAGACTCATTAAATGAATTTAAATTTAAGTTTTAGTTTCGTTTAAAAAATGAATCGGGCCTTAGACATAAAATTTAAAATCTGATTCGACTAGATCTAAATAATTATTATATATTTTTATTTTTATTTATATTACATAAAAATAAATAGATAACTAAAATAATATATGTATATATTAATATTTTATGACTACATATACTAATCACATTTAAATATGAAATTAAATTAATAAATATTTTTTTAGGTTTTATTTTATTAATTATTTATTTTATCATAATTAATATTTATTATGAAATTATTTTTATTTTTCATTTTAAAAAATTAAAATATGAGCAGATATGGGTAAAGTATTTTAAAAATAGACCAAGTCTAAACAACAAAATAAAATTCATATTTCGAACCGAACCTAATCATGACAAATTTAAAAATTTGTTAATATCTTATTTAAGCTTAGCTGAACTCAATTTGATCATATTCATGAACAAATCTACAAATAAGTCACCTATTCCATTACAACACAAAAAATATAATATTATAACTTAACCACATTTTTTAATTCATGAATCATGCATTAATTAAGATTTTCTTTATAATATTAGGGTATTAATGCTTTTTTTAATTTTTGTCTCCTCTCATCTATATATTTTTCTAATTTGTTTCGTTCCATTTTAATTAATTCTACATATCTAAAAAAGTTTAGATACATACTTACCACTACATAATTAATATACCACTAAAACTACGGGTAAATGGTAATAATACTAAAGATAAATAAGCAAAGGTGTGTCCTTACACCAATTGTAGTCCAAAAAGATAAAAAAAAAAAAATTACATTATGTTTGATGAGAAGAAAAGAAGAATAAAAGCAGAGGAATAAAATTTATTTATTTATTTATGTTTGATATGAAAGAGAAAAAAATATGGATATAATTATTAATTTAAATTGAATTAGATATATATATTTTTTAATTTTTGAAAGAATTAAATTAAAAAAATGGAACAAAATCTTTGATTTGCCATAAAAAAAAGTAATTTTCCTTTTCACCTTAATCTTCCTTCAAAAATGTTCTTTTATAAATACTAATAGTTAAAAGCATTAAAACGAAATTAAGGGAAGAGGGCAGATTTTTTTTAGAGTAACTAGTAGGGTACTCGTACTTTCGCTGTGAGTTCAATATATATATATATATATATATATATATATATATATATATAATTGACAGTTGAATAATAAGATATTTAATAATAAATTTAAATAAATCTTATAATTTCATAAACTAAAGCAAAGGAATTATTATTGAGACTTATTTTTTTCTTAAGTGACGACTAAATAACCAAATTTTAGTTGTTCAAATATATTTTTTTTATATGATAAAAATTCTCTAACAATTTTTATTTTTTGCTATCTATGTAGTTTTGATAATACAAAATGCAATTTAATTTTTAAAGAACACTCACATCAAATAATAAAAAGGTTTAAAAGAGATTTGTAGATATATAGCTGAGAAAACTTATGATTTTGACCTGTAATAAAAAAAAAAAGATCTTATCCCATGATAATTCTGTCCACAAATTCTAAAGTTTTTTTTATCATTCATAGAATTATCTATTTTCCATTATGGACACTTATTTTATCTAAAATAAAAATAAATAAATAAACAAAATAAAAACAAAGTTAAAATTTTAGATTTTAATTCTAGTAGCTGAAATTAAGCTATTGAGTGATTGTTTTTCCTTTGCCACAAACCTAATTTTGTAGCATAGATTAAATAGGGGTATGAAAGTCTTTTTGAATCCCATATTATTTGGATTTGAAGACTCAAAAGGCTTTACAAATGGAGCCAATTCCTGCAAGCAAAAAGGGAGGGAGAAACACAACATAAAGCATAGGTAGATTGCTAGAACATGGAGAAAGAATCGAAGGGAGAGCACTGCAAAAAAATGAAGAAAGAAAGCAATCAATGGTATTTTTTAGGTCAGCTATTTGGTTCACAAACAAATACTCACAAGCACAAAAAAAAAAAAAAAAAAAAAAAACACAATCCTCTTAGAGAAGAAACCAATAGCAAAGTAAAAAAAAAAATTTCAAAAAAAAAAAAAACTAAGAATGAAAATCTCGATTTGGTGTGTTTGGAATTTTTTTTGAAAAAAACAATTTCATAAAAGGGTTTGGGAGATAAAAAAGATCATTCGAGCCATTCTTTTAATTTCTTTGAAAAATTTTTGGGATCACCAAAATTTGAAAAAACTTTAAATTTTTTGACGTTCGATGAATTTTCCTACGATCGATTGAGTTTTTCAATAATTGAAATTTGAAAAGTTGGTCGGATTTTATATATTTTTTAAACTTTTCGGTACTGGTTAAAGTTTTTGATCATCGATACACGGTGACAACTGATTGAAAACTAGATTACACTGCTGCTAATGATAGGTTGAAATTCTAGAGAGTGAAGCACTCATTTTTTAGAGAGAGAATGAAAGGAAAAAAAAATAAAAAAGGCATTTTATAAACATGTCAAAATAGTCTTGTTTTGGAGTCAGAACCCGTGGAGTGACCCATGACTTGCACGCAAACTTATGCACCTAATCTGTTTAGTGAGATTTATTTTTTTAATTTTTATTTTATTTTTTGATTTTAATTTATTTTGATTTGATTTGATTTTTGTTATTTTTTGTTAGATTTTTTTAAACAAATAATAATAATAATAATAATAATAATAATAATAATAATAATAAAATCAAAGCGATAATTTTAACTAATAACTCTTAATTTAAAATAAATCCTAAAAAATGTAAAAAAATAAATAAATAATAATTATTAAGAAAAATGGAAATAATTCTATTTCACTCTAATAAATGAAAAACATATAAAATTTGAAAAAATATTTCTTGAATTTCACTAAAGTGTTAGAATGATTCAAGAAATTACTTTTATTATATAAAAAAATAAAATAAAAAATAATAACAATTATTTGTTTGAATAAAATTTTTTTAATACAATATTAAAAGAAAATTGAAAGAGTTTAATTTTCTTTAATTAATGCAAGTAAAAAAATATTTTTAAATCTCACCAAATAGTTGAGATAATTCAAAACAAAAAACAAAATTTTTTACTAAATAAATGATTCATTTAAATAATAAAAAGAAATAATAATAAATAATAACAAAAAAATTAAAATAATCATAATAAAAATTAATTAATTAAATAAATCTCTTAATTATCATTAATAAAATAATGATTTCTTTTAGGATCTCATTAGAAGATTGGGATGATCCTAAAATTTGTCTAAAATTTTTAGGATTTGATCGAAGAGTTAAGATAATTTTAAAATCTGTTTAATAAATTTTTGGATCTCGCCAAAGAATCAGGATGTGTCTAAATAATTTCTAATAAATAAATAAAATATCTTATGATAAGAATAGACACCTATCTGTGTTTGGGGTCAATTGGTGCCGATTTTTTATATTATCATTATCATTATTTTTGTTAGTATTATTATTATTATTATTGTTATTTATTATTATTGTTACTAGTATTATATTACTATAGTATATTATTATATTATTATATTATATTATATTATTATTAATAATCTTTATTCTCTTTCCCTTTTTTTCCTAATATATAATTGAGTATGGAAATTCAATCTGCTGAATGATAGGACTTCAATTCTGCATCAAATTAGGATTCAACTTAAACAAACTTATAAGACCTAGGCTTAAAATCACGTTGAACAATATCAAATTTCAAGATTCAAGCCTAGATTGATTTTGTTCGGGTAGAATCCAATCCCAGGATTTAAGCTTGGATTGATTCCGTTTGACCCCCAAGATTTTTATCAGGACAACCTTTAAATTGGATACAATACCATAAAATAATTTTCGATGGATTTTTGGGAGAAAAAGCTTTGTGTTTAAAATTCGAAAAAAAATTTTGGGTACTGTGTTTTTTAGAATTTAGTTTTTGAGGTTTTGGATTCGAGATTCTGGTGGTTGAAAAGGGTTTGAAATTTCTAGTTTTTGTTTCGAAATGTTAGGACTAAGATTTTGGATTTTTGGGTTCAAGGTTGGATTTCTGGAAAATTTTTGAAGAATTTGAAAAAATATGGAAAAAAATCTGGGTGGTATGAATTTTTGAATATTTTGGTTGAATTTTCAAGCAAGCTTTGAATTTTTCGACAAGATTCTGACAATTTTCCAGAAATTGATGGATTTTTTAGTTTCTAGTTAAATGTTCTTGGTTTTCTAGAGAGAAGGTAGAAAAATTTGAGGCTAGAGAGAGAAAAAAGATCGGGGCTTTTGAAAAAGAAACGGGAAACTTGGCTTTTATAGAGTTCTAAAATGACGTCGTTCTGAAAAGCCCAGATTCGCACATAAACCCATTGACATGCATGTCGACCTACGCTTTGACTTGACTCAATCGCAGGTTTTTTTATTTTTATTTTTAATATTTAATATTTTAAGTTTTTATTTTTATTTGATTTTATTATTATTTATTTTATTGAGTAATTTATTATTAAATATTTCATTATCTTATTTTTGAAAAAACAAGTAAAAAAATGACTCTTTTCAAATAAATTCATAAATTTTACTAAACTATTGGAAGATTTTTCATAAGTTTAAATTTTATGGATTCTACTAAACTATTAGAGAATTTCATAAATTAATTTTCAAAAGAAAAATATTTTCTTTTAATAAAGATTTTGTATTTTATCCTACCTAATTATTGAAGGATTTACATCTTAAGTTAAATTTCACCAAACTATGAAGAGATTTAATGAATTGTCTCAAAAATAAATTTTTTTAATATTTTACAATAAAATCTCACTAAATTATTAGGAGATCTACATCAAAGTAATTCTTAATAAACTATTAGAGAACTTTACTAGTTTTTTTGAATAAAATACATTAACAAAACTGACGACTGAGCCTTTTCAGAGTGGGACACTAGTCTCTATGAATATTCATGAGGTGAAAGAATTATCTTAAATTGCTATCAAACTATTAAAGTAATTTTAGATTAATTTTCAATACCAAATATTTTGATAAAATATAAACATATTTAAAGCTTGGATAATTTAAAATCAAATTGGTACCATCTTTTAGATAGGTGCTGGGGGTGTTATAACTTTTCTCACATATAACCGTATTTTTGAACCTAAAATCTGATTTCATGGAATAGAATATACTATTCAAAGATATCTAAGTAAATATTATGATTCCTCTTTAAATGGGATAGATTCAATCAGGTGGTCAATCACACATAAACAAAAAAAATTAGTCGTGACTCATTTAATCCATGTCTAGTAATAGGTCCACAGATCTATACGTTATAACAATGAGATTTAGAAAATTTTATGCATGGTCAATTTTTTAAAAAATATTTTCTAAATAAAATTTTCTATAAATTTTGCCAAAGCGTTGGAGAATTTATAAAGTACGAAAATAATAATAATAATAATAATACTAACTTCACAACAAAAAAAATGTTTCTCATAAATAAGTTTAAGAAAATTAAATATAAATATAAAAAAAACCACATTGTCAAGATTAAAAGATTATGCATGTTTAATTGGTATCGTTTTTGAAACGGACGATGTGAGGGTGCTAATACCATCCTCACTCGTAACTGTACTTCTGAACATAATCCTGATTTTGTAAATATAAACTTCTTTTAGTAAATCTTAATTAAATTTAAGATTTTTATTAAAAGATTATATTTTTGGGCGGCTAATCACACTCTATAAAAAGATTGGTGGCGACTTTAAATATTTGAACCAAGTCTAGTGATTGAGTCCTCTCAGATAAAAAATCATTATGATAGCTTGATGACTTCGTTAGGGAATGCTAAAGAGTCAAGCCAAAAATCAAGTGTGCGTTATCCAAACTTTGATTTTACAGTCTTTTCAATATTTAATTTTAATTCCTTATTTCATCTTAGAATAAAGATAAGATTAAAAATAAAGAAAAGCCAAAAAATTTGATGGTTTCATTTAGTTTTGTTATGTTATTTTACTTGTTTTATATTATTGCTAATTCTATTGTTAGTTTTATTTTGATTAATAATTGGTACAGTCTTTCACACACGTGCACATTTATATTTATGCACGAGCTTTATATTTGGGCTCCCAAATCTATCCCTTTTTAGAAAGGAGTAGAATACCTACTATTTTATGAAGCTGTGATGTCTCCGCTTGGGCTAGCGAAAAAACTTTCACTCAGGATGAACCCTTTCTATCGGCAGTCAATTATGGGTAAGGATCGGGGCCTTACTAGTTAAAAGTGGATGATAGTGAGGATCAATTTGAAAATCTTTTTAGTTTGCATTAATTACCAAACCATGTATATAATGAACCTTAAAAAATCAACCTTATATAAAGCCATATCATTTTTGTAAATTATACCCCAAATTAGGATACATAAGCGAATATTTATTTCAATATGATTACTAACCCTATTTTGTTTTGCTTTTTTTTGCTTCATGATCATGCATCATCATAAATACTTGCATATGGGATGTGCTTGTCATCGTGCCAATATCGTTTGAAGATTTTTTATCTTGTTACGAAAATACCATCATGATCTTCTCAGCTTTAAAGCCTACCATGTATGAAGATACTAATGTGGTGATAACTCTAACTCTAAAACCTAAAGCAGAATGGAAAACTATCTAAAAGAATCTGAATAGAAAATTTACCTGAAGAAATCAAACTAAGGCTTCAACAAAATGACATCTCTAAGTTGGCCGAGATTTGGCATCATGTAAAAACTCCTATGAAGATGGCTTTCGAGGAAAAATATAGTCATATTACTTTACTCTTTGAGGCGTTTACAAAAAATCAATTGATAAGAGCTTTAGTTCGGTTTTGAGACCCTACTTATAGATGTTTCATATTCAATGAGATAAATATAACCCTAACGATCATAAAGTATACTATATTACTATGATTGCATCTCTCAAATCTAGATAAAATCTATTGGCAAGGTCAAAAGCTTGGATCTTAAAAGAAATTTACCTGTATAATAAAGGTCCTTACTCAGAATGTGAACATATATATCTAAACAAAAGGTAAAAGTGATTACATCATGTGAAAAATCTTACATGATAAAATCATCAAACACTTAGAAGATGAATAAGGCATGAGAATGAAGGCATTGACAATTTATGGCTTGATCATTTTTTAAAGGTCTTAGAGCACATTGAGTTATTAGTGATTGACTTCTTCTAGCAAATGGATAATAAAATCAATCATGTTCCTTTTATACTGATAGAAATTTTTAGATCATTGAATCATTATCGAAAAAGAAGAGGATGCTTCATAAAGTGTGCATTGTTACTCTACATTTGGGTAAATAGTCATATTCAACATTTTATGGGTAAATTTTATCCTACTTATAATAATAAAAATAGGCCAATTGAAGAATATTGTAATGTTGAGTGGCCAGAATCAAAGTCTGAAGAAGAGTGGTATTGATTTTGCAAAATCTCACTAGTACTTAAGTTATATGAAAAGCTCCATAGATGCCACGAGAAGCCATATTGTACAAGTGTGGTGATAAGTTGTGGGTTCCACTCTTAGGACCGTGAAAAGGTATAAGCTATGCTCTAACAATAATTTGTCGATAATTGGGGTCAAAGTAGTTTGTTCCTATGACTTATAGGCTTCGAGAATTAAAGTTCTCTTTTAAGGAGTCAAGATTTCTTAAAAAGGTGAAAGAGATTATCAAAGAATGGAAACAGACCTAGAAAGTGGATTGTGAAAGGTATACAGACAAAACCACACTTGAATATTTGATATGGAAGGGACAACACGTCATAAGCAAAGTTGGTCCCAAAGAAAAGAGACCATGCCACCAAGAAGATGCTTATCGTGAATAAGTGCTTAAAGACATGAAAATTATGAAGCGTAAATTTACGAAGGAAAAAAATATAAGAGCTTAAAATGAAAAGGCTTTAGTATGAGATTAATGAGTGAAAAAATACTACTGAGGATATTGGAGTAAAATTTTGAAGGGTTGAAAAAGAACAAGAAGAGTTGTCTTAAAGCTTGCATAAGTCTATTAGTTCAATAACCATTGAGCTTAAAGAATTCAGAAAGAATACCAAATAGCTTAAGTTTAATTTTTTATTAAGAAAGACGAGCTTAGCTAGTCTGTAGAAGAAAAAAAGATACTGCAAAGTATCATACATGATTGAAACAACAAATATACTATCAATGTAAAGCCATTCAAGTCTTGAAACAAGAACGATATCAATTCAAACTTAAAGCTAAAGAAGCACAATATTGAAAGAAAGAATGTTAGCTGAAGAAATCTCAAGCCACTCGTCTAGTAGAATAGATAAAAGAAGTTAGCTTCAAAGTAAGAGATATGGCCTAAGAAGCTAAACAAGTAAAGGAAAAAGTCTACCCAAGACACTATAGCCAACATTTGACCAATTTTCTAAAAAATTTGTACGAACAATATAAGCATATAGGGCATTTTTTAAAAAATTTTAATATTGTATGACAAACTTAAGGTTGTAATGTTACAATTTGGACAATGTGACGTTATGATGGTTCAAGTTTAGACTTAAAATCTTTACAAATATTGGATACATAACAAGCACATCTTTTGTATTCATGCATTCATGCATCATATGTGTGTTCCATTAAATGTTAAATTTAAAAAATACATCATGACTAAAATAAATAGGCCTCAAAATAATAAATCTTAAAGAATATCCTGTAACTTGGTTAGGTGCAAGGATAATTAGGCCATTAAGAAACATAGAACAAATCATTCGCCATCGTTATAACACTTGCTTATAAGTCAAAATCATGAAAAATGAGCAAACATCTAGAATGAAAATGATAGAGAAAACCTAGTTTGATATGCAAGAGCAGATGATTAGGTCTCAACAAGAGTTTATAGAATAAATGACTAGGTTTCAAGAAGAGACTAAAAAAGAAATGGCTACAATGATAGACATGATAAGGAAAATGATAAAAAAAAAGAGGTAGCTGAAGAAGTGACCACTGAGAAAGAGTCTTAAGCCTAAGAAAATACCAGTGATAGGAGAAATTCATTGTATCTTCTAGGGTTTACCCCACCTTATGTGCAAACCCTTCATTAAATGCATCCATAAATGACACAGCCTGAAAGGCAGCCACATACTCAGTTTAATTTATCTCTCTTCATAGTTCAACCACGGAGTCAAAGGCACATTGGTCTAACATTAGGGTAAGTCATGTGGAACCTATTATGGTCCCAGATTTAGATGATCTAAGAGAATAGAAAAAAACTAAAGAAAGGCACGTTTGTAGACACCGATTTTATCTGGGTCTACTATTTTTATTTTAGTTTAATATTAATAATAATTTTAATAATAATATCAATAATAATATTAAAATTAATAATAATAATAATAATATTATTATTATTAATAAAAAAAGTATAAAAAATAGAAGACTGGTATAGTGCCACCGCTGCTTCTATCTAGCCCTCTGTTTGCCCCCACCAGACAGCCACCTTACCCATAAGATATTATTATTATTATTATTATTATTATTATTATTATTATTAATAAAAAGATAAAAAATAGAAGACTGGTATGATGCCACTGCTGCCTCTATCCAGCCCTTTGTTTGCCCCCACCAAACAACCACCTTACCCATTAGACAACCACCCTACCTAGTCCCACCAGACCTAACCAGCCCCCTGTTCAGCCACCAAACCAGACAGTCACCCTACAACCACTCTACCACTTCTTACAACCACCATCCGCCCTTTTTTTAAGCCCTTTAAAACCCTTCAACCTTTTCCCTTACGAGCGATCAAAAAAAAAAGATGAAAAAAAACACACACGCATTTTATTCTTACCAAAAACCTCTCAGACAAAAAAAAAACAATGAAAACAACCCCCCCAAATACCCAAACAGAGAAACAAAATAGATCCATAACAAAAAACATAATCCTCCCCGCAGGAAGGAACATCAGTGCTATAGCCACCCTGCAACAAGAAAGAGAAATCATCAGTTTAAACCCGTCCAAAAAAAAAAGGGACAACAGAAACTTTGAAGATCGATTTGTAACTATCAAGGTTCTTTCAGGTAAAACGAAGGTCAGATTTAGAAAGAGGGTATCGAGAAATTTTTGACGACTTTCTGACCCTTTTTCGATCACCGATGGCCCACATAATAGCCAGTGTAGCGCACGGCATCGAATTTCGATGGAGGCCAGAGAGAACCCAAAGCTCTGAAAATTTCTTTTTGTGGAAATGGTGAAATGAACTAAAAAAAAATTGACTTTTATAGAAAACATAAAAGCAAAACGACGTCATTTTGAGCATAGGGCCAAAACGACGTCGTTCTAAGCATAAGAGGATCCGCGCGTGGATCGAACCCGACCTAAGATCCGTGCAAATCGACCCGTCAACCCCACTCAACCACCTTCCAGCCGGTTTGGACGAACTACCAGTGAACCAATCGAACCGGTTTGAACCTTTTGGCCACCCGAACCGCTCATCAGCTAGCTTAATTGAATCGCACATCGAATCGAACCTTTTTTGATCTAACCGAACCGCTGTTGATCAGTCCGATTCAGGTAAAAAATTTTTAAAAAAATTTTCTAATTTTTTATATATTATTATTTTTGTTATTTTAAGTATTTTTATATATTTATACATGATAAGTTCTTAAATTCGTTAAGATAAAATTTTAATTGTTTTAATAATAATAAAAATGAAAACAAATAAGATAATAATTAGAAATATTTTAAAAGTGCTTTAAAAAATAATAATAATAATTTTTTTTATTTTTCCTGCATAGATGTTAGAGGGAATTAAATCATGTTTCAAAAATAATAATTTCGTCTAGATGTTGGGGAATTATTATTATATAAAATACTAAACAAGTTAATAATATTTTTTATAATAATTTTTTTAAAAAAAAATTATAAAAAAATTATGTTTCTTAAATTAATTTTTAAAAAAATTATAAAAATTAAACTTGCTCCGAAAGTCCGCCTAGATATTGGAGATTTTTAAAAATGTTCGCGTTTTAATTAAACCCCAAACCTTCAAACCCTAAACTTAAACCCTAAACTTTTACCTTAAATCTATTTCAAAATTTTAAGGATACGTGTGAAAATCTCACATGAAATGGTTTGTTCCCGAATGCTGCCAAATGATAAGGTATTTAGGAAACTCCATTTCATTAAGTTTTTCACATGAGTTCTTAATTCACGTTAATAATAAGATTAATAAATAAAAAGTATAATAAAAATTGAGATCTTAAATATAAATAGTCTCACCTAAGCTCTGCCTAGATGTTGGAGAGTCGGGGTGGTCTCATTATACTTAAGAACCCAACTTTTAAATTGCATTTTATTTTACATAACATTCATTAGCATACATGCGTTAGCATGTTATCATCGATAATTGTCTGCATTATTCTCTCTTTAATTTACTATTTGATGATAAAATATTTTATAATAAAAAAGAATAATACTTTAAAATTTTTTTATGATATTATAAAATAAAATAAAAATAACATTTCGAAAGAAATAATTCTTGGTACTCTGCCTAGATGTTGGAGAGTCACTAACAATTATTTTTTATAAAGATTATTATTTTATTTTAAGGATTATTGTGTTAAATCTTAAGCGAAAAAAGTTATTTTAAATTCTGCCTAGATGTTGGAGAATTTTAAGATAATTCTTTAACTTAAAGATTTTCTCAATATTTTTAAATAAAAATTTTAGCAAAATTTTATTTTTCCAAATGAAGGGAATTAATATTAAATTTCAAATTAAAACAATTTTTATCCAACACCGAAAATAGCGCGTAATTAAATGGTACCAATTTATGGGCGTTGTGGGGGTGCTAATCCTTCCCCATACGTAACTGACTCCCAAACCCAACTTGATTTTTCATAGACCGAAATTTATCTTTTTGATAAACTTTAAACCCATTTTTATAGTTTTATTAAAAAGATAAATTTTTGGATAGCCAATCACACCCTAACAAAGATTGGTGGCAAATCTCCTTTTATTTCTCTCGATTTTAAAACTTTTTACGTCTGACAGTCTCAAAATCGTTACGATAACGTTTGAATAATCTGAGAATATAAAGGCACAACAAAAATTAGATCTCTTAAAAGAAAGGTTGTGAGCTATTGAAAATGTGAATTTTTTTACATAATTGATGTGAGCGAACTTAGTTTGGTTTTAAATCTAGTAAACCAACCAAAGTTTAAGGTACTAGAATTTAAAAAATATGATGAAACCAAATACTCTCTGGCACATATCACAAGTTGCTTATCCATTATTTTTAAAATAGTCTTACTAAATTAGCTGTCATATGCTACATTCAAGTAGACAAGAGTTACGTTCATTCATAGAAAGATCTAGTCAAAGAATTTATTACTTAATACAAGCATGTCACAAATATGGGTCTAGATAAATTGTCTTTACAAAACATGAAAAAGAAGTCTAATGAAAACTTTAAAGAATATACTTAAAGATGGAGAGATGTTACCTCTAACTCCTCTCATTGACAAAAAAATACCTATTCTATTTATTAATACCCTTTGAGCCTTGTACTATGACAGGCTTATTGGTCATGCCATAAAAAACTTTGCTGATATAGTGATTATGGGTAAGAAAATAAAAAATGCGATTAAGAATGAAAATATCGAAAGGGGTGATATTTTTGGATCAAATAAATGAGGATCACCTAAGAAGAAAGGAGCATAAGTGTAAGTTATCACTATTGAAAGACCAAAATCAAGACTTTTACTCCATACCACTCATATCTTGCATACTAACCTTCTTACCCAACCATTTCTAACCTTTTGCAAAACTAATACCATTACCAACCAATGCAAACCTAGATACCTACCTTTTAAACCAATTTTCATCCTTGAGCACCTTTACTATGACCGTCCCCTTGGTCAAATACCACAGACTTTAATAAAAAAAAAACCATGAAACAATCAAGAGTAATAACAATTTGATCCAATTCTTATAACTTACATGAAACTGTTCTCTTGTTTATTTTAAAAACACTTGTGGCCTGACAACTCATAAAGCCTTTAAAACTTTCATATCTTAAGTGGTATGATCTTGAAGCTTCTTTTAATTATCATTATGGGATTCGGGGCCACTTTCTAAAAAATTATATGGCTTTCAAACGTAAGATGCAAAGCTTGATTGATAACGAAATTTTAAATTTTACAACAAAGGCCAGACCAAGTGTAAAAGCCAATTTGTTACCCAATCATGGAGAGGGATTAATAAATGGTCTAAGTAGCAAGATAACTCGAAACATTAAAAGAGAAAAAAATGAGATCAAAAGCCTTATGGATTAAATATTTATTGCCTTAGTGAAAGCCAACATGATTCACCTAATACTTGAAAGCTCAGATAATGGAAATTTCACATATAATCTTAATCAAATATATGAATTCCATATGAGGATGGTTGGTTATTCACTTCAGGATTGTGAAGCATTTCAATAGAAATTACAAAGGATAATGGATTCTTTTTTAGTTGACTTTTATAAAGAACATGAACAAAGTTTAGTAAATATTATGACAGAAGATTCGTCCAAAAGTAGGCTTTATCGAATAAATTTTGAGCATGTTACCATATTTTATAAAAAGAAATTGAGTGTTAAGGTTGATAAGTTAGTTTATATGAATTTTAAGCCTGTCACCATCTTTTATGATGATAAATTGAGTGCTAAAATTGATAAACAAGTTTGTACAAGTATGCCAAAGGTTATAATCGAGGTCTCTAGTCCATTCCCTTATAAAACTTATAAGGTAGTCCTTTAGAAATATGATTGTAATATCATATCATAAGGTTTGGATAATGGTTCCCTTCAATGTGGCTTATGTGATGCAATTACAACAAACATAGCTGGTGTAAAGGGCATAACTTAAAGTGGATGGTACTATACTCTAGAAGCATTTGAGAAAGCATGAAAAAAAAAGCAAAAAAAAAGAAGATGAGTTTAAAAAAAGAAGACAAACCACCCAACAATCAAAAGACTCACCTAGCTTCAATCTTAGATTGAGAATATAAGAATCTGATTATTAAAAAAGAAGCTTATGAGTTTTTAAAATTTATTAAGCACAATGAGTATAGTGTGGTTGAGCAATTAAATTGCTTATCAGCTTAAATTTTTATGCTCTCATTATTGTTGAATTCTAAGCTTCATAGAAATACCTTACTTAAAATACATAATAAAGCTTATGTAGCTCATAATATATCTGTGAAAAAACTTGATTGCATAGTGAAAAATATCACAATAGAGAATTTTATATCATTTAGTGATGACTAGATTCCACCTGGTGGTGAGGTGATGTTAAGGTCTTACATATCTTCACAAGATACAAGGATCATATATTGGCTAAAGTATTTATTGATGATGGATCTTCTTTGAATGTCATGCCTATGACTATACTATCTAGATTGTCAATTGACATATGTTACATGAAAATGAGTGACATGATAGTGAAGGCTTTTAATGAAATTTATGATAAAGTGATCAGCGATATCGAGCTACCAATTCAAATCGATCTATATACTTTTGATATAATCTTTTAGGTCATGGATATCATTCTTTCTTATAACTATCTTTTAGGAAGATTACGGATTCACATGACAGGAGCTATCTCTTTCACTCTGTATCAAAAGGTAAAATTCATAATTGATGAAAAAATGATCATTATTGTTGGTTAAGAATATCTATTAGTCACTAAACCATCAACTGCATTACATGTTGAAGTAGCTACAAAAGTTTTAGAATGTTCCTTCAAATCTTTTGAATTTGTAAATGCAACTTATATGGGTGAAGAATCAAAAGCTCCTACTTCATGTCTATTCAAAGCTTCTATGATGGCCGTTAAAGAAGTGGCAAAAAAGGACAAGTGTGGGCTGATTTGTAAGGGATGAAATGACCATGGATGATACCTGATGATCGATTTTGTCTAAGGTACAAGCTAACTTAAAAAGGAAAAATAAAGTTCATAGAGAAGAAAAGAGAACAAATGTTGGCCTATTTTCTGGGGCAAAAGGTAAAAACTAAAGGCCTATCTTTTTTTCTTTTACAAGACTTTCATCTTAGCTGGTTATGTCTATCCAGATATAGCAGCAAATATAAAGAAGGGGCTTGCACCATCATTAGAGGATATTTTTAAGGAATTTTTAATATTAATGGTAAGTAAAGAGGTGAATGAAGATTCATGATGTTCTTAGGTGTATCCTACTCCTCTTGGTGTAGAATTAAAAAATTGGTATATTGAAGAGCTTTATGTTATTTTTAAATTTTTTCTAAAGTAATGTATTGAACTTAATCTAAATGATTTTGTTAAAAGCATTAAATGTCTCGTATGTGTAATAGTTTCCCCATTTTCAATTGAATAAATGACAAGCATAGCGTTTTGTTAATTTCTTTTACCTTTTTCATTTCAATTCATCACATTACTATATATCCTTTTATATTTCGTCCATTTCATTCACTTTCAGGTACTCAAATAATGAATGTGAATATTATCATGACAATATTCTAGGATTTGATTTTGAAAATTTTGTTTATATTGGTGAAGTCGATGATGAAGAGAATGTGAGGGACCATGCAATATCCCTAAAACTATTGAGATTAATGAAACAAGAAGAGAAACAAATCATGCCTCATCCAAGAACCCATTGAAGTTGTCAATTTATGGATAAAAAACTAAAAAAGAGCTTAAGATTAGTACTTCAATGTCATCACCAATAAAGCAAAGGCTAATAAAGTTACTATATGAATATGTAGATGTATTTGCTTGGTCGTACCAAGATATGTTAGGATTGGATACTAAAATTGTAGTACATAAGCTACCTCTTAAACCCGAGTGCAAACCAATTAAACGAAAGTTAAAAAAGGATGAAATCTAAAATGTTATTGAAAATAAAGGAAGAAGTAAAAAAGTAATTTGATGTGGGATTCTTAAAAGTAGCCAAATATTCTAAATGGGTGACGAATATAGTCCCAGTACCCAAGAAAGATGGAAAAATAAAGATGTGGGTTGGTTATCTAGATCTAAATAGAGTAAGTCTGAAAGATAATTTTTCACTGCCCCACATTGACATCTTAGTGGACAATACTATTAGGCATTCCCTATTTTCATTCATGGATAGGTTTTTGAGCTACAATCAAATCAAGATGGCAGAAAAAGATATGAAAAAGACTACTTTGTAACATTATAGGGAACCTTCTGTTATAAAGTCATGCCCTTTGATTTGAAAAATGTTAGGTAACTTATCAAAAAGCCATGGTAACTCTATTCCATGATATGATGTAAAAAAAATAAAGGTATATGTGGATGACATGATTGTTAAATCATGTGAAAAAGAAAATCATATGGCTAACCTCAAAAAGTTATTTGAGAGATAAAAAAGCTTTTAGCTCAAGCTCAATTTGACTAAATGCACTTTTGACACAACCTCAGGAAAATTACTGAGATTTATCGTCAATAAAAGAGAAATCGCGTGGATCTAGATAAGATAATGCCATCCAAGAACTACAACCTCTGCGCATGTAAAAAAAAGGTAAAAGGATTTCTAGGGACGTTGAATTATATTACTCGTATCATTTTCCAACTTATAACCAAATGTGACCCCATATTCAAGATTTTGTGAAAACATGGGTCAAGAGAATGGGATGAAGATTATCAATAGCATTTGAAAAGTAAAAGAATGCTTATCAAACCCACCACTATTACTACCATCCATCCATAAAAAATTCGTCATCTTGTATTTGACAATGCATGAAAAATCAATAGGATGCATTTTGGGGTGACATGATGAAACAGGAAAGAAAGAACAAGCCATTTACTACCTTAGCAAAAAGTTCACCGATTACAAGTCCAAGCTATTCCCAATCTGAAAAGATGTGTTGTGCACTAGCTTGGATAGCTCATCAACTTAAACAGTGCATGTTGTATTATACCATTTGGCTTATTACGAAGCTGGATCCAATCAAGTACATCTTGGAAAAGCCTTCATTACTAAGAAAAATAGGCAAAAAATGGCAAGTGTTACTTTCTAAATATGATATTGTATATATGTCCCAAAAGATAATCAAAGGAAGTATTATTATTGAATTTCTTGTAGAATGCACTCGTAAAGATTATGTGCCTGTTGGTGAGATTTTATTGCAAAATATTTATAAGATTTATTTTGAGAAAATTTATTAAATCTTCCAATAGTTTGATAAGATTCAACTTAAGATGCAATCTTTCAACAATTTGGTAGGATAAAATACATAATATTTTATTAATAATAAATTTATTTAAAAAATTCTCCAACAGTTTGGTAGAATGTATAAAAATTTTTAAATCCATGAAAATTCTCAATAATTTGGTAAAACTTCACAGATTTAATTTTTTAAAAAAATTTATTATTATTTTTTATACATTTTTAAAGTATACATAATCAAAATTAACAATAAGCAATAATATAAAATAAAAATGGAAAAACAATATACCAATTACTGGATCAATGAAGTCCAAAAGATTGAGCTTGGAATGACCCAAATTGAATATTGATTTAGGCTTAAGAAAAGGTTGAATGAATTGGGCTTAAGATTATGCCCAAACTTTTTTTAACAAGGCATGTAGGCTCAGCATGTTACTTTAGTTGGACTGGATCCAAACCAAGCCACCAAAAATAGGTCAAGCCTTGTTCTTTTAACTTCTTAAAATGGCATCATATGGACTAGGCTTCAAACAATTAAAAATGACACTATTCTATCGACTATCTGTTCTTCATTCTACAATGCCTGATTCTACTTTCTCCTTTTTTCTAGATAAACAATCTAACTAAGCATAACCCGTCCGACTAGATTTACAAGAAATACCAAATTTTTTTTCTTATTTATGCCTCTAATCCACTTCAAGAACAAAACCAAACTAAAACTAATCTCAATTCAGAAATCATCAAGGTTCTATCATGTTTTTTTTTAATACCTCATCACTTTACTTTGATCATAGATTTATAAAAAAATTCATGCTAAATCAATTTTTCTTAAATTTATTATTTTATTTGATTTAATTTTAATGAGAATTAATTCAAAAATTAAATCCCAAAAATCTTTCAACAATATTTTAATGCGAATTGATTCTGGAATTATATTCCAAAAATCTCTCAATTATAATTGAAGTTTGTTTTTCAATTTGAAAAAATTTTTGAACAAAATAGGGTATCTACAGTTGCCTCTCTTTGTGCATTTTATGTAGAACAAGAATTGCACATAAACAAAAGATATCTATTTTGTTTAGGTCTGAAAGTCCAAATTTAAGATGATAAGCAGTTCTAATTAGCCTTCCTTAAAACCATGCCCCTAGGTGATTAGGTAAAAGGCCTTTGTGGATATTCAGCTCCCTTGATTCATTAAAACTCATCGAGCCTGCTCGAATCAAACTTTACACTTTATGCTTGAAAGTAAGGTAGGTTTCTATGGAGTGACCCATATTCCCATTATGGTAGTCACATGTGGCATTAACATTGTACCATTTGAGATAGGGTGACTTCAATAGTTTTAAAAAAATTAAAGATACTAGGTCATTTTGACCAATTCTAAAAATAGCTTAATTTAGTTTATGAGGATATGATCAATGTAAACTCTCTCTTGATTTCTCCTGGATCTTTTTAAATTACTCGCTTAATTGTTAGGTCTTAAAACTGGTGTAGTAAAAGGATTAGGCCCATATGCAGGTGCTTGAAAAGCTAATTGATGATGACTTAGAGCAATATTATTCATAATTAAGAAATAAGGCTGGTAAGAAACTTATGCAACATTATTGACTATCAAGTAGCAAGTAAGATGAACATATAGTGGGTATGGAGCATAACTTTTGAATTGTTGCCTCTCAAAACTCACCGTTTGGGCTTCACCTTTTTTCTTCTTAGCCATCCCATTTTTTTTTACAGTGTTGGCCTCTTCTTCCTCAAGCTTGTCATTTTTTATTACATTTTCAATGATCTCACCCAAAATCCCCATATCAATAAAATTTTTAGTTGTATTTCTTATCATTTTCTCATAGTATGACTACTTTAAAGTACTAACAAATAGGATTATTATTTTATTTTCTATCAATGGTGGCTGCACTTGAGCAATGACATCCTACCATATTTGGGCTTATTACTTAAATGACCAGTTACTTTTTTTCATAACCTACAACGAAAGATGATTGAAAGCCATGTCTATAATATGATAGTATTAGTTGATGAAAGATCGAGTTATATGCTTTTATGAGCATATGTAAGCCTGGTTCAACTAAATGTACCATCTTACAGTAGACCTAATTAAACTATCTTGAAACATAAGTATGAGCAGTTTCTCATTGCTAGCATGTGCTGTTATCTTATAACAATACATTGTGATGTGTGTAATGAGACATTTAGTATTGTCATACTTTTCAAACTTTGGTACTTTGAACTTTGGAGGTATCATTACGTTTGGCATAAGATAAAGCCTCGTAGCATCCATGGATATATAAAAGTCAATGCCTTCTACAACCTGTAATCTCTCATCAATCATGCTTATTGCATGATTAGTTTTAGGGTCTTTTAAGAATGCAATCATCTATAATTTCACTTTTTTTTGTCTCATCCAAATTAGGGATTTCGACTGGCTCGACTACCTTTTCAGTGAAAATAGGGTTAGTGTAGCTTTGAACATTTCCCTAACTAGATACATAGGGCATTCCCAGGTAGTTGTAACTTGGAAATGTGATTTGTTATGACTGAAAGCTTTGAGTGACTTAGGTCTAATATGGACCGAAACCTGAAGGGTATAGTGACTCAGTGACTTCATGCAAAATATTTTCCTCCACCATTTTTCTTTTGTTTATCTTATCTAGAGCTTTGAGGATTTTACTTAGTTTCCCTTCAATTACCTCTTGAGCCTTTTTCAACCTTTCAAAATGATTTGTATTATCTTGCTTCATCTTCCTAGCTTGAACTTGGGTATTATACAAATGTTGAGCTATTCTTGCACCTTGGTACCACAATCTAAAATTAGTGATCATGATATGATTTGACATGAATGAATGCAATGTAATGCAATGCATGAAAAAAAAAAGAAAAAATATTTGCCCTTTTAAAAATTTAAACAAAAATTTTTGTTGAAAATACCTTTAGGGCATGAATAATATGCAATCTGCATGTATGTTTATGATATGCACAAAAAAAAAGCAAAAAAATTAGTTAGTCACCCCAATATAAAAAAAATAAACACTATAAAGCAAGTAAAATAATAACATGACTCTAGATTTTGGATTAATTACAAAGGCAAAAGAATACAGCTCTATTTATGGGTTAGGCTTTTAAGGTTAACTAGATGTGGCTTGGATTATTTCCAAAAAAGATCCCAAATTGTTTCTTATATTATTGTTCATCACAAACTAATAAAGCATCCCAATCTTCGCCTACTATAGGCTACAAAAGGAAAGGGTTCAATCTGAGTAGAAATGTTTCGCTAGCCCATATAAAGACATAAAATCTCACGAAGGCATAGGTACTTCACTTCGTTTTAAAGGATAGAGCTCAGGTGTAGAGTTTATGTTATGCATATGCAAATGAATGACATATATATATATATATATGAAAACAAATAAATGAATAACTAAACAAAATATAAGCAATGAAAAGAAAGAAATAGGAAAAAAAAGAAAAAAAAATCTCAAGGTTATTAGGTAAGGCTTGGATAATAAGAAATTATTTACTCACCTAACTCTTGAGTCCCCAATGGAATAACCAAATTGTTATAACATATAGATTCGTAGACCTACTATTAGACATGGATCAAAGAAGTCGCCACCAATCTTTTTTGTTTAAATATATTTGGTCACTTGATTAAATCTATCATATTTAAAAAGGAGTCTCAAAATTGACTTAGATATCTTTAAATAGTAAATTCTGATTCATAAAACTATATTTTAGGTTTGGGAGTATGGTTACTTGTGAGGAAGGTTATAGCACCATCCACAACGCCTATCAAAATATGATATCATTTGATTTTAAATTATCCAAGCCTTAAAAATGTTTATAATTTATCAAAATATTTATTAAAAACTAATCTTAATATTGTTCCAATAGTTTAGTAGTAATTTAAGATAATTTTCTTACCTCAAAAGTATTCACAAATACTAGTTTTCTACCTTGAAGAGGCTCAATCGTCGAATTTATTAATGTATTTTATTCAAGAAAATAATTAGTAAAACCCTCTAATAATTTAGTAAAATTTGCTTTGATGCAGATTTTTCAATAGTTTGGTGAGATTTTATTGCAAAATATTTATAAATTTAATTTAAAAAAATTTATTAAATCTTTCAGTAGTTTGATAAGATTTAAGTTAAGATACAATCCTCCAATAGTTTTGTAGAATAAGATATAGAATATTTTTTTAATAATAAATTAATTTAAAAAATTCTCCAACAATTTGATAAAATGTATAGAAATTTTTAAATCCATTAAAATTTTTCAATAATTTGGTAAAACTTTACAGATTTAACTTTTTTTTAAAATTCATTATTATTACTTTTTATACATTTTTAAAATATACACAATCAAAATGAACAATAAGCAATAACATAAAATAAAACTGGAAAAATAGTATATCGATTACTAGATCAATGAAGACCAAAAGATTGAATTTGGAAAGGCCCAAATTGAATATTGGTTTATACTTAAGAAAAGGCTGAATGAATTGGGCTCAAGATTATGCCCAAACTTTCTTCAACATGCCATAGGGGTTAGGCAGGTTACTTCAGTTGGACCGAATCCAAACTAGGCCACCAAAAGTGGGTCAAGCCTTGTTCTTTTAACTTCTTAAAACGGTATCATATGGACTAGGCTTTAAACAATTAAAAATGATACTATTCCATCACCTCTCTGTTTTCTATTTTACAATGCCTGATTCTCCTTTCCCCGTTCTTTTAGATAAACAATCTAGCTAAAACCACAACCTGTCCGACCAGATTTCCTTTCTTATTTATGCCTCTAACCCACTTCAAGAATAAAACCAAATAGAAACTAATCTCAATCCAAAAATCAACAAAGTTTTATGTTGATTTGCCGCTTATTGCCGGTCTGCTGTTGTAATTTCCAATCACCAATTGGCCCAGTTTACTTTTTCTCCTTAATGTTTGACCAATTCCCAAAAGAAAACCCTAAAAGCTCCTTTAGAATAAACCCCAAATCGTTCACAAACCTTAAAAGCTTTACACTGCATGCTTGCTTCTGTAATTATTGTATTTTTTCTATTATAAATTGTTTTCTATTTTACTTGATTGCTTGAGTTATTGTTGCTATGTATGCTAATTTTTTGTGTTGCTTCTATTGACTGCTTCCCTGCTTGTTCTTACTTAATTTCCTTCTGGGTTGAGATCAATCGACCTTTGATTTTTTTTTAAACTAAATTAAGAATGGTTTGGGTATGGGTGTGGATGGTTTCTGATTCGATGGATGAAACTTGGCAGTTCACGATGGTGTAAGGCTCTTAAGGTATTAACAAACTAATCAGGAAATGAAGCTAGAGTCGAGTCTCCACTATGTGGTTTTTTCAATACTTCTTCCCCTTGCTTTGACCGCATATTTATAAAAAAAATTTATGCTAAATCAATTCTCTTTAAATTTATGATTTTATTTAATTTAATTTTAACGTGAACAGATTCGGGAACTAAATCTCAAAAATCTTTCAACATCATTTTAATACAAATTGATTTTAAAATTAAATCTAAAATATCTTTCAATTACGGTTAAAATTTTTTTTAATTCAAAAAAATTCTCAAACAAAATATAGTGTTTACATCTGTATTGCACATAGATGAAAAAAAGCATAACAAAGATGTATAGAAAATGTATTTTGATAGTGCATCAAATGCTTTGAGGCATGGTATAAGAGTAATTTTGATATCTCCATAAAGAGATTACTATTCAATCACTACAAAGCTAAGCTTCCACCAATAATGTGGTAGAGTATGAAACATATATTATGGGTATTCAAGCTGCTTTTGAAAGAAAAGCCCATACATTGAAAGTTTATAGAGACTATACCTTGGTCATATACCAATTACAAGGAGAATGAAAAATCAGAGATTCAAAATTAATTTTATACCAAAAGTAAATAACAAAATTAATCAAAAATATTTGAAAATATTTGATTTCGTCATTTATCCCGAGAAGAGAATCATACGGCTAATGCTTTGGCTACATTGACAGCAATGTTCAAGCAAAAAAAAAATGCTGAATTCCAACCTATCAAGTTGAGCTTACGAGAGAAATTAGCTCACTATTCAAATGTTTAGGAAGAAGTTGATAGGAAATCATAGTATTATGACATATTACAATATGTCAAGTATGAACATTACCTACAGCACATATCTGAGAATGATAAAAGAACTTTAAAAAGATTGGTGATGAGTTTCTTTTTGGATAAGAAAATTTTATATAAGAGAAGTCGAGACTAAACACTATTAAGATGTGTGAATCTACTAAAGCCAAAAGTTACTAGAAGAAATCCACGGAGGTGTTTGTGGAACTTATATAAATGGCTATATGATGATTAAGCAGAGCATGAGAGTAGGATAGTATTGGGTGACAATGCAAAAGATTGTATTGACTATGCTAGAAAATGCCATAAATGTAAATTTTATGCAAATAAATGGCAAGTTCCTCTAACATCCTTATGTGTCATGTCAACACATTAGCCTTTCTTTATATGAGAAATAGATGTAATAGGGCCCATTACACTAAAAGCTTTACATGAAAATCGATTCATTTTAGTGGTGATTGACTACTTTACAAAGTGGGTAGCTGTAACTTCATATGCTAATGTGACAAGAATAGTGGTTTGTAAGTTTATAAAAAAAGAGATCATATGTCAATATAAACTTTCAGAAAGGATCATTTCAGATAATGCTCTTAATTTGAATAACAAAATAATGAGTGATGTTTGTACTTAGTTCAAAATTAAACATCACAAATCGACACCTTATCGTTCGAAGATGAATGGGATAGCTGAAGCAATTAATAAGAACATAAAGAAAATTATTGCAAAGATGATAGAAATATGTATAACTTGGTAAGAAAAGCTACCATTTGCATTACATGTTTATCAAACTTCAATTAGCACATCTACAAGAGCTATACCATTTTTATTAGTATATGGGATGGAAACAATGTTGCCTATTGCAATTCAAATTTTTTCTTTGCGCATTTTCATAAAAGTCAAGTTAGAAAAAATCAAGTGAGTTTGTGTTTGATATGAACAATTGAATCTCATTGTAAAAAAGAGACTAGCTATGTTTTATCATGGTTAATTGTATCAAAGAAAAATGATGTGAGCTTATGATAAGAACATTCATCCACAACAATTTCGAAAGAAAGAATTAGTATTGAAAAAGATTTTTCCTAACCAAAAATATCCTTAGAGAAAATAGACTCCTAATTAGGAAGGCTTATATGTGGTGAAGAAAGCCTTTTTCTAGTGGGGCATTGATCTTAGCAAGAATGGATGGGGATAATTTACCAAATTCAGTCAATGATGATGCAGTAAGAAAGTACTATGCTTTAAAAAAAAGGTAAAAAAATAAAATAAAATAAAAAGATATCTGAGTTAAAAACCTGAAAATGAGACTTAGATGAAAGAAGTATTGAATATAATGGGCCAATTCTCAATATATACTAGAAGATCTTATTGGTTTTGGGCTAGCTTGGTTTGCTACATTTTCAGAAAGTCAAAAGACATTAATAAAGAGTTTTCAGAAAAGAATCTAAGATGAATTGGTTTATGATGATGTAAATATTATGTAATTACCTATTTTCTTTGTTATATCTTTTTGGATAATGCATGAAACACTTATCCCTTTTACTGAAGTAAAATACCCATTTGTTTATCTTTCCTTTGTCCATTTTATTAAAGAGAAAAATATGCAATGTGTTATAATTATTGTGAAATTTAAAAGATGATGAGGGAACAACAATGACCATGAAAAACACACATTATTTTGAAAAATATTTAAAATGATAAGCAAAATAGTAAAGAACAAAGGCCAATGAGAAATGAAGCTTATAAGTCATAAAAGTGGTAGACATTGAATATGGAAATGTGGAGAGAAATTTTTTTATCTAAACTTAATCAACTGTTGAAATGCATGGGATTCAAGAGAAAAAGAAAGGAAACAAACATGAAGAAATTTCAAGGATTAAAAGAAAATGATAAAAAAAAAGAATATAGTCTATTCATTTGCATCATAATCATCATTCATTGCATGACATTGCAAAAACATGAAAATATCATTCATGCACACATGTGGCATAACAAATATATGGGTTTAGGACAATCCAAAACCAATAAAGGAAAAGTCAAAAATAGAAAAGATGTGAACCTTCCGTTTAGAAAAATCTTTCAAATATATGGGTTTAGGACAATCCAAAACCAATAAAAGAAAAGTCAAAAATAGAAAAGGTGTGAACCTTCCGTTTAGAAAAATCTTTCAAATACCATTGCCTCTTAGATTTTTAAATTTAAAGTTTCATTATCTCTGGTTAGATGAGCTTTCTTTAATGTGTCATAGCCTTTGATCAGAAGAGTCATTTAAAGTTTCATATCCTCTAGTTAGAAGAGTCATCTAAAGTTTCATAGCATCTAATCAGAGGAGCTTTTTAATTTTAAGAGCCTCTGATTAGAGAACTCCATCAAAATTAAGCATGATTTGTAAAACCAAAGGGCTTAATTTATAACTCCTTTCAGATTTTTAATTTAAAATTTCATTGCCACTAGTTAAAGGAGCCATTTAAAGTTTTACTGTTTCTGGTCAATTGAGCCTTTTAAATTTAAAGTTTCGTTATCTCTAGTCAAAGAAGAATTTTAAATTTAAAGTTTTCTTTCCTTTGGTTAAAGAAGCCTTTTGAGTTTAAAGTTTCATAGCCTCTGGTCAAAGAAGCCTTTTAAATTTAAAGTTTCATAGCCTCTGGTTAGAAGAGTTTTTTAAAATTTTTAAAAGTTGTTAAGTATCTACTCGGAAAAGCTTTCTAATTTTTAAAAAAAAAAAACAAAAAAAAATTCAGACAAAATAGTTGTCTTTTTATCTTTGTCATATTCCTGATTCTCAATAATGTGTAAAGATGGGCAATTATGGACACCTATTTTGTCCAAAACAAAAAAATAATAAATGAAAAAAATAAAAAAAGGTCAAAATTTTAGGTTTCAATTCTGGCAGCTAAAATCAAGCTACCATAGTGGTTATTTTTCTTCTGCCACAAAACTAAATTTTGCAGCACAAATTAAGGGGGCATGAAAGTTTTCTTGAATCCTAAATTATTTAGGATTTGAAGACTCAAAAGGCTTTATAAATGGAGCTAATTCTTGCAAGCAAAAAAATGGGGAAAAACATAACACAAAGCCTAGATAGATTCCTAGAACACAGAGAGAGAATCAATGGAGGTTATTGTAAAAAAAATAAAAAATAAATAAAGGTACTTTTTTTGGTTAGTTACTGGGTTCATAAACAAACACGTACAAGCACAAAAAAAAAAAACACAATCCTCTTAGAGGAGGAACCAGCAGCAAAGTCAAAAAAAATTTTAAAAAAATACCCGAGAATAAAAATATGGATTTTGCGTGTTTGATTTTTTTTTTTTTTGAAAAAATCAATTTCAAAAAAGAGTTTGGGAGATAAAAAAGATCATTCGAGCTATTTTTTAAATTTTTTAAAAAGAATTTTAAGACCGTTGAAATCTAAAAAAACTTTGAATTTTTTAACAATTGATGAATTTTTTGTCAACTGGTTGAGTTTTTGGATCATCAAAATCTAAAAAGTTGGTCGGATTTTAGATTTTTTTTAACTTTTTAGCACTGGTAGAACTTTTTGGCCACCAGTGCATGGTAGCAACTGGCTAAAAACTAGATTACACGATTGCTAGCAACAGGTTAAAATTCTAGAGAAAGAAGCTCTTGTCTTTTAGAGAGAGAGAAAGGGAAATGAAAAAAAAAAAAAAGAGACATTTTATAAGCTTATCAAAACAGCATCATTTTGGAGCCAAGATCAATGGAACGACCTGCAACCCGCACGTTGACCCGACCTGTTTGGTGGGATTTTTTTTTTCATTTTTATTTTTTTTAATTATTTTTTTGTTAGATATTTTTAAACAAAAAAAATCATTACAAGTGATAATTTTAACTAAAATTAAGAGTAAATAACAACTTTTAATTTAAAATAAATCCTAAAAAATGTAAATATATATAATAATTATTAAGAAAAATGAAAATAATTCTATCTCACTTTAATAAATGGAATATATATAAAATTCAAAAAAAATATTTTTTAAATTTTGCTAAAGTGTTAGGATGATTCAAAAAATTACTTTTATTATATAAAAAATAAAATAAAAAATAACAACAATTATTTATTTGAATAATTTTTTCAAAACAATATTTAAAGAAAATTGACATAATTCAATTTTTTAATTAATGCAAGTAAAAAAAATATTTTTGAATTTTATCATAGAGTTGGGATAATTGAAAACAAAAAACAAAAAAAAATTTACTAGATAAATTATTCATTTAAATAATAAAAAAGAAATAATAATAAACAATAAATAATAATAAAAATTAAAATAATCAAAATAATAATTAATTAATTAATTAAATCCCTTAATTATCATTAATAAAATAATAGGTTCATTTAGGATCTTGTCAAAAAATTAAGATGATAATAAAATTTGTTTAAAATTTTTAAAATTTCGATAAAAAATTGAGATAATTCTAAAATCCGTTTAATAGATTTTGGGATCTTACCAAAAATTTAAGATGTTCTTAAAATCATTCTAATAAATAAATAAAATATTATATGACAAGATTTTAAGAATTTTGTAAATGGTTACTTTTTTTGAAATATTTTTCAAATAAAGATTTTTTATAAATTTTGATAAAATGTTAGAGAATTTACAAAATACAAAAATAATAATTCTAACTTCACAACAAAAAATATATATTTTTAATAAATAAATTTAAGAAAATTAAATTTAAATATAAAAAAGACCATATTCTCATAATTAAAAAATTACATATGTTTAATCGATATCATTTTTTGAATGGATGATGTGAGGGTATTAATTTTTTTTTACTTATAATCGTATTCTCGAATTCAACATTAATTTTGTAAATCTAAATTTTTTTAATTAATTTTAATTAATTTTAAAATTTTTATTAAAATATAATATTTTTGAATGATTAATCATATTTTTTAAAAAATTAATAGTAATTTTAAAAATTTAATGATCGAATTTCTCGAATAAAATATCATTATGACATCGACTAATAAAAATAAATTAAAATATAAAATTATAAACTAGATATATTAATATTAGTACTAAAAAAATAATAAAAAATATTTAAATCCAAAAATCCACGCATTTATAGCTCATAAACAAAAAATAATAAATAATTGCCAACATATAACACGTTACGGGATAACTCCTAAGGCCCGAAAAAAAAAAAGAAGGTTGTCAACATATAAGATGGGATTATATTGCTGTAAGGATTATGAAAAGGCTATGATGCAGTGCTTGTAGCAGGTGGCACATTTCCGTCCTTCCATTTATGTCCAGACCCTTATCGTCTGTTCGTACATAGTTTAAATAATCAGGGGCCATGATCATTGATGCAAGGAGCGAGTGAGCTAATCCCAGCCGTTCGTTCAAATACACCACCGAAGTAGAGCGCGGGATCGCCAAAAATATCAGCTGCCGCTTGGAAGACCGTCATACGCAAGGCAACGCAACGCTCAACATCCAAGGAAACAAGAGAGGGAAAGAGAGAAATGGCGCCCAGGAAGCGAAAGGCGACGGACGGAGACGAGGAGCAAGCCAAACCTCAAGGTCAAGAGACGTTGAAGAGGGTGACTCGGAGCAGGACAAGGCAGCCGGATGGCAAGTCTTCCGGGTTGACTCAGCCCAAAAAGGAGAAACCAAAGGCAAGGGCGAAAGCAAGTACCAAGGAGAAGAAAGAGTCTGTGGAGAAAGTCAAGGAGGCTGTGGCTGTTGAGGAGGGAGCCAAAGCCGAAGCTGCGCCTGAGGATTTGACCGTCGCTGAGGATGGGTCCCACAACAAGACTGTAGTAGTGGAACACTGGTAAGTTATTTTTGTTTTGTTTTTCCTTTAAAAGAACTAACTACTCCACGAAGTAGCTCTAGCAGTATTAATATTTGATTTTTGTTAAAGAAATCTGATCTGTAAAGAGCAATTATATTGTCTTTCCAAATTAAAAATTGAAGAGGCTAGCAAGAAGAAAAATTGAATTAGCAGTGTTGCAAGCTTTTCTAGTTCCGATGACCGTCTTGATTTACTTCAGGGTTTTGCAACGATTTGGCTAATGTTAAATCCGTAACGCAAGGCAACCACGAATTGGGGTAGACTTTTTGGGAACTATGAAAATACATGTACAAATACAACTAAGAAACTGACGTTTCTAAATTCTACTTCTAGTGTTACAGTAGTTGTTTTTGGTTCATTATGTTCTCTGCAACTAATTACTTTGGCCCGCCATTTTACTTGGTTTCGTCCTTTTTCCAATTTAAAAAATCTCTAAATTATTGCTCACCATTGGATTTTGGATGTAACAAGAAGGAAAACGAAATCTACGTGATAGTAAAAAAGTGCAACCCTTCCCTCCTTTGTTTCAGGTATTTAGGCTTGGTCCTCTTTCGATGGATTGGATTGAATGATACTTAGGTCCTCACAAACTTGAAACATTCTTTTCCTTTTTCTGCTGTATGACATCCTTTTCTTTGTTTATGATTCTTTTTCTCTAGCAAGCAATGCAATTCATTCAAGACAAGGGCCTTTCAAGTCAGAGATGGTTTGCAGAAAGGTGTCCCTGGCATCAGAGTGTTGCTCAACCCTGAAAAGGTTAACATTATTTGCTCACCAAATAATCTCTCCAGTTAACTTGCTGTTCGACTTTGTTTGACTAACACCTTTAAGTATCTTGTTTGCAGTGGACACCTATGAAGGGATGAATTTTTTTTCTTTCTCATCTTTTAGCTGAGAAGCCTTGTTCTTTTTCTACAAAAAATATGGATGGTCTTTTTGTTTATTTCTTATTGTAATCCTCTATTGTTTAATGGCATTTATATTGTACAATTTCAACTCTCTTTAAGCATACAATAGAGTGTTCTGCTATCATTCTCTGAAACTATAGTTCATGTGGTTCTATCTTAAATTTTAATTGTACCGGCCACTGTCATACAAACCTACTGTGGACATGATGTTATAGATGCTTAGATTATCTGATAACTGGTTTTCATAAAGTAAGATGAACTAAATCTCTTGCTTTGTTTTTGATTTTTTTTTTGTTAATTCCCTTCAAATTCAAAGATCCTCTTTTTTTCAAGATTAAGATCCATTTGTTTTTTATTTTATGGTGAAAATGGTGAAATTGAAATCATATTCATACATAATGTGTGATGTTGGATGTGAGCATTTGTGGCTCAAATAATAACCATATATTGGGGTGTTATTTTCAAAGCTTACTTGTATTGAACTCCCAACATTTCTATGTTATGGTATGCAATATTGCTATCAGTTCTCTATCTATTTTACAAGGGCCAAGTATCTTTGATGGGCCAATTTGTTAATCAAATTGATATTTCTAGTTAGAAAGAGATGTCTTGATCATGATGTTTGTATGGTTTCATGATTTTTCACATCTTTGGCTATCTTTGCTCTAAATGTGCTTGTGTTTTCTGTTCTGGGTTTAAAGATCCTTCCGGAAATCTGTTTTTTCCTTTGCTATTGATTTTTCTGTTGCAATGTCTATTTCATAGCTGATCTATCACTCACTTTTGTAAATTTCCAACAGCCAAGAAGAGGTTGCTTCGAAATAAGAGAGGAAAGTGGTGAGAAGTTCATAAGTCTGCTGGTAAAACTTGTTCTTGCAGTACTTATGAATCGCTAATTTATTTTACTTAATTTTGTGGTTATATATCACCTTCAATACTCACTTTTTGGGGTTATCCTTCTATATTCATTCCCTATTTTCCATTTAATATATATGCATAGTTGTTAAACTGATTTAGTAATTACAGAAATCTTATTTATGAAAAAAAAATGAAATTGTCATACAAATTAGTTGATAATAGGATGGTAAATCAACTGTTATGTTAAGGTTCTTGATGCAAAACAGATTCAATAGACTAGTTGCGTTTTGTGAAATGAATGATTTATATTTGTTTTTGTTTTTTTTTTTTTCTGTGACTCTGTTACCGTTTTAGAACGCAGCATGATACCGTTGGCATTTGATATAAATAAATGTGTATGTATCATTGATTGCTAGTATTTCTTTTGATGATGAGTGGCACTGTTTCTTTTTTACTAGAATAAATTTGGTTTCTTTGTTCTCCTTCTAAAGAAATGTTCATTATATTGTAGAGGAATTTGATTTAACATTTCATATGTCTGAGATGTCTAGCAAATTATTGCAAAAACCTCTTACTAAGTTAGCTGCAATTATGCTAATTGTTTTGCAGGACATGAAGCGACCATTTAAACCAATGAAAGACCTTGACATGGAGAAGTTGATCTCGGATATCATTGACAAGATCAAATGAAGAGACTATATGTGCATAGAACTGGAAGTATGTTCTGATTGTTACGGTGACAACATTTTGTGGTTTTACCTGATGAACTTGCCTTGTGAAAGGAAGGCTTGGTAAAAAAAAAAAAAAAAACTTCATGTTTTGTGTTAACTTCTATTCTTGATCATTCATGCTGTCAAGAAATGATTTTAGATGTATAGGTATTCTGGATATTGTTGGTAGATGTAGGCTACTGTAATGACACTCTTGACCTTTGCTTTTGCTAATGCCTTGAAAATTTTCATGTTAGTATTGCTTCCGAAGCAACCATTATGTTTTCTTCTTTGCCTTTGTGCAACTGCTCCACGTTTTCCATTTTTTTCCCCTTGAACAAAACCTCTGTATTTTGCATCTTCTGGTTTATGGTGTGAAAATATATTTATATGGTTAATGGTCTAATTTGGAGGTTTATATTTATATGGTTTGGTGTGTAAAATTGAGGGTTTTTTATGCTTGTTTTGGAATCAAGACTTTGCAATAATATGCTTTTCAAAAAAAAAAAAAAGACTTTGCAATAATATTATGACAGGGTTTGGTAAAATAGGGTCGGGATTTCTTTATCAAAAATAGGAATTAGGGATTTCACGATTAAAAAGAAAAAAAAAAATGGAGCTCACAAATTTATCTTCCCTTCGATCATTCTCATGTCAGAGGATTAGCGATTGCACGTTGGATATGGGTGTGACCCAATAATCAAGCCCACCCCCTCGCTTTTCGTTATAGTAATAAATTTAAGTTTATCTCTCCACTTTATAAAACATCAAGTATCTTAGAAGGCTACAAAGCTTGCGACCAAACCTATCACTGTTGCAGCGGCTATGCGTGAACCCACTACTTTAGAAGAAGCGGAAGGAGCAGGTGCTTCCGCTTCTTCCTTCTTCATCAGCATCTTTGGGTGATGGGGGCGACTTCCCTTTGGTTGGAGCATCAGCCGCTGGTGCATCAGCTGATGGAGCAGGGGAGGGTGCACCATCTGGGGATTCCCCTTCATCATCACCTTCCTCCTCCTCCGAGGGTGCAGGGGCCTCGGCCTTCTTGGGAGCAGGGGCCGGTGGCTTGGAACCTGGTGGTGGTGGAGGAGCAAGGACGGGATCACCAAAGCCAGGAGCCACAATAGGTGTGCTAACGTGAAGCACTGATAAGTTGAAAGGCTGGGCAACCACAGACCCCAAAAGCTTAGAAACTAGAGGTGCACCCTTCACGCCTGAACCGAACGCAACATCACCTGGGCCTATCCTGGTAAGGTTCAAGAACCCTTGTTGTTCCATAGCCATGCCAGTGGTTTGATATAATGTGGTGAGAATGGCGCTCTTCTTTCCCAGCTTTTGGATCTTGAGGGTATCGAAGTAGTCAAGGATAATGTGGTTCATGAGGATCTTCTTGAGTTCATCGGTGGACCTGTTTGCGATGGAGGAAATTGTATCGTTGTCCAAGGCTAGTATGGTAATGGTTTGACGATGGCTGATTTGTTCAGCGAGTTTGGTCTGGCTGAGAAGGTTGTTGAAAGTGCCATACTCAGGGTATTGTCCGAGCACCTTGGTGATGTTGAAAGCGGAAGAGGTGGTGGTGGACAAGGCCAGAAAGAAGAATGCAATAACGAAAAGGAGGAAGGCTTTGGCAGCCATATCTTTTACCACAGAAAGCTGATCAAAACAAAGCCTGGAACCTGCTAGAGGAAGTTTATTATGCCTTTCTTACCGAGGCTGCGCAAGTGCCTACAATTGAAGGTTGGGAGCCAAATACTCCTTTCAATGCTCGAACATGGTGGATAGCCACATCTATATACATGTAAATATTGTTTTGGCACAGATCATAATGAAGCTGATTCAAAAAAAAAAAAGAAAAAAGAGACAGACAGAGAGGGAAACGAAAAAAGAGCTGGAATAAGACAAAATAGGGAATTGGTTAATGCATTGCATGCTAACTGCACGTAACCTATTTGCATTCAAAAATTTTTCAATACATCCCAAAAGAATTAATCAATAAAAAAATTACTTAAATATTTATTAGTTAATTATCTTTTTGTTTTTAACACTCTTTCTCAAAAATTATGGAAAATAAATTTTTAAAAACATTTTAACTTTATTGAAAATTCATTTTTAGAAAATATTGCAATTATCCATAAATGCATTTCCAAAAAAACATTGTAATTATCTAAAAATGCATTTTCAGAAGTAAATTTTTTACTTTAGTTTCTTTGTTACAATTTTTTGATTAATATTTGTCATGAGAATATCACGATGTCTTTTGTTACGATCTAAATGAGTTTGTAATTATTACTCTAATGTATGCGATATTTAAATTCGATAATAAAAATCTTTAATCTTTTGGTAAGGTATTATCCGTTTAATAACATTCAAAACATTTTATCAATTCTAACAAAAATGCATTTGAAAAAAATCGTTAATTATAAAGAGAGATTGTGCAAGTGGTTATTGCATCATGTGCGATGAGGCAATCACACTCCATCGCATATGGTGCAGCAACCAATTTGCACAATTACTTTTTCACACTTAGCGATTCATCTCAGATACACATCTATCAGAATTGTAAAATGTTGCAAATGATATTGAACGGACAACGCCTAGTGGTCAAAAGATCAAAGCTTCCTATTCACGGATTTGCCAGTCTATTGATAATATAATAAGGTCAATTCTTGTATACTGAAAAATTATTTGGTCTCTATTGGTGGTCGAAAATTATTGTGTACCGAAAACCTTTTCTGAAAGTTTTTAAATATATAAAAAATGAATGTTCGAAAATCATTGAAAAATTTTGGAAATACATTTTTGGAAATTTTTAAAGGTTTTTGAAAGTGAATATCTAAAAGCTTTTAAGGGATCTCGAAAGTAAAATTTCAGTACATTTTTTTAGACATCAATTTCGAAAACTTTCAACAATTTTCAAAAATTTATTTTTGGAATGCTCAAATCACTGCCTCAAATCATATCTCTAAACTTAAAATTTTAAATCTTTTAAAAATAAATTAAAAAATAATTTATCTATTATTCTAAATTATCTAATATCAATGAGTGATTGAGACTTGATTTGACACTTAATCCTTTAAAGGTTTATGATTTTCAATGAAAAAAAAGAGAAGAGCTGATAAGTGTTTGAGTTTTTTTAGTAAATTAGTGTTTTGGTTTCAGTGCGAAGAAAAAGCGAAACGAATGTTAATAATAATGAGGTATGAAAAGTTGAAGTGAGCATGTAAATAACACTGTTCTTTTTCCTATGTATAATTTAACCCATTCCCCTTAGTAGAGATAAAAAGGATTGGTTTGACGAAAATGGACAAACGGTCCAAAAAAAAAAATACATGTTAAGATGCTTGATGCACTATTTTATCATTTCACCACATTTGGCATAAAAGTGGGAAAACAGGCATCATCTAAAGTAGACTAAAGTGTAAACCCTAATTCTCCAAAAACAAGGTAAAAATAAGAAGAGTAGAATACCATGTAGCTTGACAACGGCCAGGTGCCACTGTATCGGTGTTCTGCACGTGATTGCATCAATCAGTAATTGTAAGACTACATTGATTATATGCTATATATACTAGTACATCAAATTGTCGAACACATGTTTCGTAACGGTTTTGAGACTGTCAGGCATAAAGTATTTTAAAATCGAGAGAAATAAAATGGAGTAGTCATCAATCTTTGTTAGGGTGTGATTGACCACCTAAAAATTTATCTTTTTAATAAAACTATAAAAACGGGTTTAAAGTTTATCAAAAAAGATAAATTTTGATCTACGAAAAACTAGATTGGGTCCGAGAGTCGGTTACGTGTGAGGAATGATTAGCACCCTCAAAACGTCCATAAATTGGCATCATTTAATTATGCATTATTTTCGGTGTTAAATAAAAATGGTTTTGACTTGAAATTTAATACTAATTTACTTCGTTTTAAAAAATATTTTTGCTAAAATTTTTATTTAGAAATATTGAGAAAATCTTTAAGTTAAAGAATTATCTTAAAATTTTTCAACATCTAGGTAGAATTTGAAATAATTCTTTTCGCTTAAGATTTAACACAACAATCCTTAAAATAAAATAACACTTTTTATAAAAAATTATTGGTGACTCTCCAACATCTAGGCAGAGTACCAAGAATTATTTCTTTTGGAATGTTATTTTTATTTTATTTTATAATATCACAAAAAAATTTTTTAAAGTGTTATTCTTTTTTTTATTATAAAATATTTTATCATTGAACAATAAATTAAAGAGAGAATAATGTAGATAATTATTGATGATAACATGCTAACATATGTATGCTAATGAATGTTATGTAAACTGAGATGCAATTTAAAAGTTGGATTCTTAAGTATAATGAGGCCACCCCGACTCTCTAACATCTAGGTAAAGCTTATGTGTGACTGTTTATATTTAAGATCTCAATTTATCAATCTTATTATTAATGTGAATTAAGAAATCGTGTGAAAAGACTTAACGAAGTAAGATTTCTTAAATACCCCATCATCTAGGTGACATTCGAAAATAAATTGCTTTAAATGAAATTTTCATACGTGTCCTTAGGATTTTTAGGATTTTGGATTTTAAGAAATTTTGAATTTTAGGGGTTTTAGAAACCTAGGATTTTGAAAATTAAAAATTAGTGTTTAAGGTTTCGTTTTTAAAAAAATACTAACATCTCTAAAAATCCCCAACGTCTAGGTGAATTTTTGAAGCAAGTTCGATTTTTATGATTTTTAAAAACTAATTAAAAATTTCTTATATATTTATTTTTTATGAAAATTTAATAATAATAATTTTTCAACATGTAGGCGAAATTATTTTTTAGAAAAATATTTTTATTCCGTTCAACATCTAGGCAGGAAAAAAAATAATAATAAAAAATATTTTTTTGAACATTTTTAATATATATTTTTAATAGTTTTCATTTTTATTATTATTAAAATAATTAAAAATTTATTCTAACAAATTTAAGAATTTATCATGCAAGAATAAATAAAAAAACTAAAAATAATAAAAATAATAATATAAAAAAATTAAAAAAATTAAAAAAAAATTTTTTTTACCTGAACCGGATCGATTAACGGTCTGGTCAACGACCAGTTTGACTGGACCGAAAAGGGGTTGGTTCGACTTGCGATTCAGTCGAACCGACTGAGAAGCGGTTCAGTTCGGTTTGATTGAACCGACTCAGAGCTGTTGGAAGAACTAGGTCAGTAGGTAGTTACGCAGATCCCGGGTCGGGTCACGGGCGCGAACGGATCTTCCTTGGTCCAGAAGACATCGATTTGGTTTTTTGTTCTGAAACGGCGTCGTTTTGGATAGCCAAAGCTATATATAAACCAAGTTTTTTTTTTCTGTTCAGTTTTCTTCTGTTCCTAAAAAAAAGAAAAAAGATTTCAAAGCTCTGGAGAGAGCTCGGGGAATCCACCAATGATCGATCATCGGTGTCGTGCTGCCGCCGTCGGTGGTGGCCGCCAGTGGCCGAAAAAATTTGAAATCCTTCTGGAAGCTCTATTCGACGAGATCTTTTCGGATCCAATCTTTTTTCTGCCAGAAACGACCTTGATTTGCGTAGATCGAGGTCCAAAGTTTTCTGTTCTCTTTTTTTTTTTTTTGAACTGAAGCTGATGATGATCTTTTTTATTTTTTTGCAAGTAGCTTGACGCTGGGTTCCTCGCCTAGCGAGGATTGTGTTTGTTTTTTTTGTGTCTGTTTTTGCATTTTTGTTTGGGTTTGGTGTTGTGTTTGGGGTTGTTGAAGGAAGAGGCTTGGAGGTTTCGAGGGTCTGTTCGAAGGCTTTTCGAGAGGGGTCTGTTCGAAGGCTTTCGAAAATGGGGGTTCGAGAGAGAGCTTGAAGGGGAAAAAGTTGAGAGTTTTTAAGGAGTTCAAAAGGGGATTTGGGCGGCTTTAGGTGGGTTGGTCAGAGGCTGGTCAAGGGGCTGGTCAGAGGGCTGTAAGGTGGTTGGTCAGGGGCAGTAGCAGCGCCAGCCACCTTACTTTTCGTTTTTTTTTTCTTTTTTGTTTCTTTGTTTTTTTTATATAAAATTAATAATTATTTTTTAAAATTATTGTTATTATTATTAAAATTATTAATATTATACTAAAATAAAAATAATAGATCTAGACAAAACCGATGTCTACAACACGAGATGAAAAGCCCACAACCAAACTTGCTTATCATAGCAAGCTGTTATAATACCCTTTGTCCTGCAGATTGACCAAACCCCTCTGAATAGCTACTTAATTTCTCCTTAACAACCTCTTAGCAATAAGTTTTATCCATGAAGTAAAGCAAATCTTTGGTAAGATATACCAGGCAATTGTGAAGGTTAAAAGTAAATATCTATAAATTAAGGTACATATTCAACAATATATATAGTTTCTAATTATTGAAATGAGATAGAAACCTAACAGCAACAAATACATGTTAAGCTCACGGCCACATTGGCATTGTTGCCATAGAGTCCCTTTTATGCAAGACTACCATACTGCTAATACTTATAGAAGATTACCTTACTGCTAATACCATTAGATCAATAATAAAATCTACCACAAACAGAAGGTTTCTTACCATGACACCCGATCTTTGAAAGAGAGAACGTACTGAAAATTGGTTGGTAATAAGCAGCTGTAATGTGATAATAAGTTGATTGGGTAAACTGCATTTCCAATTGTCTTTAACTTGAAGTAGTTGCAGCTTTACCAAATGTGGTTCGGGATTTCTTGCAGTTTATTAGATAGATGATACAAAGTTTTGCTGCCTTTATAACAACACAAACTTCAATTTGCTTCGATGAGTTGGACGTACGTAGTAGTACCATATATGATTCAGTAATCAACGAGAGTTGGTTTTATTGAAAAACACCATGGCTAGCTTCCAGACATTGATTAGTGTAATCCTTTTTTTTTTTTTTAACTAAAGAACAAGGGAAAATTTTTTAAAATTATCAAATATATTAACAGTAAAATTTTTAGATTTCACAAATAGAATTAGTATAATAACACATATTTCTAGCGCATATTAAAAAATAAAAAATTAATTAAAAAAAGTAAAAAATATGTGAATTTTTTATCCCTTCTTATAAAGTTAAAGAATTTCATTATATCAAATTATTTTTCAATTTTTTTAACCTTGTAAAGGGATTTTTTTTTGGATAAACATATATACATATATATATATATATATAATGTGAATGTTATGAGTTCCGGCCAAAAAAAAATTATAACATTTACATAAGTGAAAAACAACAATAAGAAAAAATAAGGGCCCATTTTCTCAACATAGAAAGAGGAAAAAGAAGAGAAGTGGAATTGTCCACTAAGCCTTTTTCTTTGCAAATATATTTTTTTTTTTGAATGGGAAACTAATTTAATCAAATTAAGAGTAAAGTTGAATTCAATTCAGGGAAGGAAAAAAATCTTTGCAGGAAAAGGAAACTCATTTCGTATCACAGAGAAGAGAACAAACGAAGCATCTCCCATCTTCCCCAGTTACTTTTTTTGCTTGTTTCCTCCTTCCACTTTCTTTTTTTCCCATCTCAATTGATAAGGAATTTGTTTTCATTTTGTTTTACTAAATACTTACTTCTACTTTAGTGTTGGACTCAAATTCCTGAAAATTGTTATCAATTGCAATTCTTCCAAGGTAGATTTTTCAAAATTTCCCCACCAATTCCCAACTTTGCTGAGAAAAGTTACACAACCAAACTAAGAAACCATAAATCTCTTTCGCCCCTTCTTTCTATTATTTAATAATTAATTTAAAACATGCGAAGCTCAATTCTCAACTCAGTCAGATACAGTTCAGTTTTTATTTTTAATTTTGTGTATCTAATAAGTAGAAGTAGAAGGGGCAGAAAAACGGGACAAAAGTGAAAGCATATATATTCGGTGAACTGAAAGACATTTTGGGTTGGTGTGCAGTGCAGCTTCAGCGTTCGTTGATGTGGAACACACAATAAACTGCGTATCAGAATCAAACTCATTCTATGGCTATTTGCAGTCATCAACATTTTCATTTTTAGGCTACGATTTCCCCTTGGGCTCGTAAATTTTGCATCTTAGTATCAGTTAAAGGTTGCCTATGAATTCCTGCAATTATTAAGCATATGTGACTCTTTTGTTAGCTTAGACTTGAAATTCTGTTTCTGAACTTGTTTCATCTTTGATTGAAACATTTGTTTGTTTCTTGGGTGCTAGAACTATGCCTCGAAAAGTTAACCATGGAGTTGATTATGATGATGATTATGATGACTATGATGAATATGACTATGGCTATGAGTAGAAGAAAACGGTGAGTGGTTTTTTTTTCTCTTTTTTTTCTTGTCATGTATTAGATTTGTGATGAGATACTGATTAGTGAATTTCCTCTTTTTTTTGGCTTGCTCTACATTTCACTGAAAGGCACTTAAAAGTCAAAGATGACTAGCTCAAATTGATAGAGAGCAAAATGGTTAACTAAACTTATGCATGTATCTTTCTTCTTACAAACTTAATGCTATTTGTTTCCTACAACAGTGGAAGCACCTTCTGAGCACGAAACTATCAAACATGGTGTGTGGTGTTGCTCTATTTGTACATATGATAACGATGAAACCCTGTCAGCATGTGATATTTGTGGGGTTCTTCGCGGTCCTTTGGTCAACAACTGCAACACCTTTGATGAGAAGAGAACAGGTTTGTCGCATTTGCACTTAAACTATTGATATTGCTACTTTTATCATCTAGTATGAGAGAATGAGTTTCTCTTTGATCTTATTCAATATGGTGGGTTCATTCCTTTTTCTTTTTCGTTCCTAGTAAAATTTGATTGCGCAGGGCCTATGGCATCCAACCATGTCGGGGTGTTCAATTTTCTTTGGAAAGTTGTCAAACAGATAGCTTGCCTACGTTTGGATGTCCAATATATATTAAGTCTCATTGTTACATAGGGTTTTTTTTACACTGGTGGAACATTTTATAGATTCGATCTCTTTCCTGCAGTTGATGACATATGCGAAGATTCTGAAGTGTCTATTACGGCCAAGTCTCTTTTTGCATCATTGCCTCATCAGGTGTCCAAAAAAATTCTATATTCTCAACAAGTGAATGATGATTTTTAGGTGAAAGAGGGTAATAACTGCCACCCGCTTGGGAACAACCCAGGACAATTTCATGAATTCCATAAAGCTTATAGTTATCCTACCCATTCCTGTATTAATATAGGTCTGGACATATTTTAAAGCAGGACATGGATATTTATCAAGTGTTACTTTAATTTGAGAATACTTTGTTCCTAACAGTAGAAACATTTTGTTGTTTAAAATTACTGGTTTTATTTCTTCTGCCCGATGCTGTCTTTGGGAATCATTTTGCTGCCTTACTTCTGAAAATTAGTGCTTGATGTGTAGTGCCATCTTATAGTGTAACCTTACATGAATTAAAGATACAGCCCCTTTTAGGTTTGATGTTCCATCTCTAAATGACATGGTTTCCAATAGACTGCATTTCTTGAAACTGGGTTCGAAAGGTGTTCTTTGGCAATTGCAATCGGATATGTTGCAGTTTTTCCCTAATTGTTGCAGTATTTAGGCATTAAAGGAACTAGAGGATTGTTGTTTCTTGATTAGTACAATTCATATCTTCTTGTCATTGCTCTGAACCATTTATTTTGAGCACTGCATAGTTTTGTTGTTAGAATGAATTCTGGAGTAAGGTACAGCACAGCACGTAATACCTGTGTATTACTGCCCGTGAATCAGGACCACGTTGGGACTTTATCTCTTTGCATCTTGATATGTGTATTCAAGTCTGCATTTTAAATAGATGCTGATTTTATTTTATGAAATACGTGTTTGTTTTCTTAATGTTTTAGGAGTGTGTCTTCTTACCTAGAATGAATGGATCTTGTAGAAAACTTTTTGATTATACTGAGTTGAAGTTTAGTCTTATCGTATTTCAATGCTTTTGTTTGCTTGCAGCCAACATTGTTGACTTAAAATTTTTTAGAGTTTAGTCAAGTGTGGTTGGGAAGAATGAGGAAGTTAAAATACAACCAAGTTCTGAAGGGTCATATGACTCTTATGACTCAATAGCAAAAGACAAGCACAATAGACTGGATGAGATCATTTTTTTGAAGAATTTAAAAGTTGATGCGCCATCAGTTTCCAGAAGTACAGCCAACTCTTCTGCATCAATGCCAAAAGGCAGGCTTGATAATGTGGATGATGCAGTTGATCTGAAATCTAGTTGTAAAACCTTATCATCGTTGATGCCAAAAGAAAGAAATGGTATGGTGGATGATAGCAGCTTGTCAGGGGATGGAGGTGAGGGATATAGTCTCACCAGTAATCTGAAAAACATGTCTTTGGCTGCTAAACCCAGGCACTCAAATGATACATGTCCTGGAAAAGCAAATTCATCTGCACAGTATACACCTGCAAAGTGGATGCTTCTCGAAAAGCAGAAGATTCACTGACTCAATTAAATCTTGCAATTGTAAGTTACATTTCGAGTTTGAGTCTAATGAACCTAAAAGCTTAGATGTTATTATCTTTTTGAATTTTAACATTATAGTGATGATATAACTCTTCTTATGTCTTAAGATTGGGCATGTTGATTCCAGAAAATCAACACTCTCTGGTAGATTGCTTCACCTTTTGGGACAAATATCCCAAAAAGAAATGCACAAATATGAAAATGAGTCCAAATTGCAGGTAATTTCAGGACTATTTTCTGCTTGTGAATCTGAGCATAAGTCCATAATCTTATTATTTTTGTGTTTAGTATTCAATCAGGGAAAATGATCCTTTGCTTATGCTTGGGCATTGGATGAGAGTGCTGAAGAAAGGGAAAGGGGAATCACTATGACTGTGGCTGTGGCTTATTTTGATTCAAAAAGATATCATGTCGTTGTCCTTGACTCCCCAGGGCACAAAAATTTTGTTTCAAACATGATAACTGGGGCAACACAAGCTGAAGCTGTGATTCTTGTCATGGTGCCTCTATTGGTTCATTTGAAGCTGGTATGGATGGCACAAAGAGACAGACAAAGGAGCATGCACAACTCATCAGGAGTTTTGATGTTGATCAAATTATAGTTGCAGTTCACAAGATGGATGCTGTAGACTATTCTAAGGATCGATCTAATTTGATAAAATCGCAACCTGGAACATTTCTCCGCTCTTGTGGCTTTAAAGATTCCTCTGTCTCATGGATTCCACCGAGTGCCGTAGAAAATCTGAATTTAGTGGCTGCACCTTCTAATGTTCGTCTATCCTCGTGAGTTTCTTCTTGCATGCATTTGAAGTTTCTAGACTTATGGAATTCAGATGTAGTTCAGTTTCAGTTGACCTATAAAAAGAGAAAGAATAGAGTTTTAACAATTCTAATAAAAACTTGTGGGAAAAAAATATCTTAGCTAGATATTCATAGGAGATGGTTTTAGTTGGCTTCTGAATTGTGGTTTTGCCTGGTACAGGTGAAAGAAAATCTAAACTTAGCTAAGCCTTTTGTCAAATTCTGAATGTCAATTTATAGCTAAACCCCCTGCTTTCTGTCTTGAGAACACTTCCAAGTATATAGTTGAACTTGAAAACACCTCCTGAAATTGTCATGGCCATTTTCTAATAGACTATTATCTCACAAGGTAGGAGATATGGTCTGCTCTTAGTACTATGATGAATTGACCACTGTCAAACTTGTTGTTAGTGTATGAATGTGTGTGAGTTGAAATATTATGGGAATATTTCATGGGAGACAGTTTAGGAGGGATTAATTGGGCGCATTAATATGTAATTTGTAATTGATTCTCTTTCCTTAGTATTGTCTATATAATGAAAGGCTAATCCGAGGGATTAGCAAGTTGTTCTCTAAAGCTTTAATTCTAACATGGTCTTAGAGCCAACAGCATAGCCCTAGCCGCTGCCGCCCCCCCTCTCTTTCTTTCCCCAAACCCCTCTGCGATAGCCCCTACGTTGTCACCCAAGCCATCACTACTACACATTTTGATCTTGCAGCCTCAAAGCTGCACGCTTAAAGCATTTCCTTCCTCTTCAGCAGTCCCTCATTAGTTGAAAGGAGGCTGCCCCCTTATTCTCAAAGGTGGCAAGAAAAAGGGGTTGCAACTTCTTCGTGAATGATAGATTAAGTGAGACAAGTTCTTCTTGGTGTAAAGTGTGGCTGTAGAACTAGGGACGGAGTTCCTGATTGTTGATTAAGAGTTGTGTTTCCTAATTGAAGGATTACCGATTGTGTTCTAGAGGAAGAAGGTTTTGTGGCCATGGCCAAGAAAGAGGCAACCGCATCGAAGGTGATAACTCAAGAAATTATCACAGGCTCACAGTTGTCGGATGAGAAACTTGATGGCTCCAACTATTTCTCATGGAGCAAAACTGTGTTGGTGACCTTACGAGGTCCTGGAAAGGCTTGGTTTCTGACAAGTGAGTCAACAGCAAAGGAAAGCTCGGAATATGCAGCGTGGGAGTGGGAGGACAATTGATTTTAGACAATTGTTTAACTTGATGGAACGACAAGTCAAGGTGATGTTCAATCAGTACCTCATAAGTAAGGAACTTTGAGATGCTTTAAAAATTGTTTATGCCAATTCTGAGAATTGAAAGAGGATCTTAGATGTTATCAAGGCATGGACTAGAATGGAGCAGTCTGATAGAAGCCTGAGGGAATATCTTGCTACGTTCAAAGAGGTATATGACGAGTTTAATGAACTCATGCCCTTGTTTATTGATATGAAGACAAAGCAGGAGCAACAAGAGGCTCTAGCTGTAGTGAATCCTGATGGTTCATTGGCTAGATTGAAGGCAAGGCTAGCAGTGAAGGGATATGGGCAGACATATGGAGTAGATTATTTTGATACCTTTTCATTAGTGTCAAAGATGACATCTATTCACCTATTTTTTGGTTTGCTGCTACACATAAATGGGCATTACATTAATTGGATGTGAAGAATGCTTTCCTACATGGTGACTTGGTTGAGGAGGTATGCATGGTGCAACCATTTGGGTTTGTTGCTCATGGGGAGTCTGAGAAGGTGTACTGTTTGTTTAGGTCTCTGTATGGTCTAAAGCAGTCTCAACGCATGTGGTTTGGCAAATTTAGTGCAGCTCTTGTTCAGTATGGCATGCAGCAGAGTGAGAAGGATCATTCGATATTTTATATATCTAAGAGTTCTGGTCTTATATTGTTGAGAGTGCATGTAGATGATATCATCATCACTGGCAATGATAGTGCAGGGATTGACAAACTTTAGATGTATCTTAAGTCCCAGTTTAAGACCGAGGATCTTGGTTAATTGAAATATTTTCTGGATATTGAAGTGGCAAGGTGTAAAAAAGCAATATTTGTATCTCAAAGGAAGTATGTGCTGAATATTTTGAGAGATGCAGGCTTGTTCCATGCCAAGCCAAGTGATACACCGATGGAAGGTATCAAGCTTTCTCTAGAAGATGGCACTTTACTTGATGATCCCACACCTTATAGGAGACTAGTTGGAAAACTAATTACTTGACCATGACGAGACCTGATATATCTTTTCCAATGAGTGTAGTTGGTCAATTCATGGCAGCTCCCGGAGATACTTATTTGAGAGAGTAGTGATGCGCCCCCTTTGATATTTGTTGAGAAATCCTAGAAAGGGGATAATCTACAGTTTTACTAGTGATGGGAGTGTTCGAGCCTATGCAGATACAGATTGGGCGGGCTCTCCCATAGATAGGAAGTCTACATCTGGTTATGCTAACTTCCTTGGGAGTAATCTGGTGTCTTGGAAGAGCAAGAGGCAGCAAGTAGTTGTTAGGTTTAAAGCAGAAGCAGAGCCATGACTTTAGCTACAACAGAGGTATTATGGATCGTTCAATTCGTAGATGAAATTGGGCTTTCAGCTCGGACCCCTATAGAGTTATGGTGTCATAATCAGGCAGCAATCCATATGGCTTCCAATCCAGTATTTCATGAAAGACCCAAGCATATAGAAGTTTATTGTCATTTCATCAAGGATAAGTTGCAAAGTGGAACAACATTATTGAAGCATGTGCCCACAGGGGAACAACTAGCCGATATTCTTACGAAATCACTTACAGGAGTTTGAGTTGACTACATATGTAACAAGATGAGTATGACTGATATATATGCTCCAGCTTGAGGGTGAGTGTTAGTGTATGCGTGTGTGTGTGTGTGTGTGTGTGTGTGAGTTGAAATATTATGAGAATATTCTATGGGAGACAGTTTAGGAGGGATTAATTGAGAGCATTAATGTGTAATTTGTAATTGATTCCTTTTCTTTAGTATTGTCTATATAAGGAAAGACTAATCCAAGTGTTAGCAGTTGTTCTCTAAAGCTTTAATGCTAACAGAATTCACTCTAATAATTGGTGTTGTAGTGGCCTCTAAAATTATAGATGCATTGAGGAGAAATTACAATGAAGAGAGTAGCAGCTTGTCAACTTAAATATTGCTAGTGTAGAAAAATATGATTTTATCATTTTATGCATCTGTTGCACTGACACATAAAATGATACTGCACTCTCTGGAGAATTTTAACCTAAAAGTGATACTGCACACTCTGGAGAAATTATTTGTCAGAATTTTTTCATGATTATCCGTTGACACAGCAAATGTTGTAGAATTGACTTTGGTAATCTTAATGCAGGTATCATGGACCTTATCTATTAGAGGCGATTGATTCCTTCCAACCTCCTACTAGATATTTTTCAAAGCCTCTACTTATGCCTATATGTGATGTTATAAAATCACCTTCACAGGGGCAGGTGTCTGCCTGTGGTAAGTTGGAGGCTGGAGCTGTTTGAAGTGGATCAAAGGTATGCCAATTTGTGGTGATAGAGGTTGTCATTTGTGGTGTTTTCTATTAAAAGAGCAGCTAAAATTGTCTGAGTTCATTTTCCCGTTTTGCCATGCTGCATTTGTTTGATTAATATTACCTGTCCAAAAATCCTCTTTTGGTTACCAACGATATAATGTCTGGTTTTTATAGAATAACATGTATACCATCCATAACCATAAATTCATTGTCTGTGGTTGTAGGTGTTAGTTATGCCATCTGCAAATATAGCAACAGTGCGTTCCTTGGAGCGAGATTCCCTGGCTTGTACAATTGCAAGGGCTGGAGACAATGTAGCTGGAGACCTGCATGGAATAGATTGAAATCATGTGATGGCTGGTGGTGTGCTACGTCACCCTGATTTTCCACTTGCAATTGCCAAACATTTGGAGTTGAAGTTGCTTGTCTTGGATGGTGCAACCCCTATTTTAATTGGTTCTCAGGCAAGCTTCCTCTGTACATTTTGTGGTTCTTTTGTCTGCGATGTTTTGGTTTATCTAAACATTCTTATAATCTGAATGGAATAATCAGTTGGAGTTTCATATACACCATGCAAAAGAGGTTGCAAGAGTTGCAAGGATATCATCATTACTGGATTCAAAGACTGGGAAAGTCACAAAGAAAGCACCCCGCTGTATTGTTGCTAAGCAGAGTGGAGTCGTTGAGGCAAGCCAGGAGGATGATGTTGTCGTTGTTGCTAGTTGCTGGTTTATTTGAGTTATTGGCCTGATAATTGCAATCAAATTTGTTTTGACCACGGTCTATTTTATACTTCCAATTAATTTTGAATGAAGCAGTTTGTGTGGGAGAGTTTTCAAAATGCAAAGCCCTTGGAAGGGTGTTTCTTAGAACTTTAGGAAGAACAGTTCCGAATAGTTGAGGAGCAGTAAGTAATAGTTTTCAAGTGTGGTCATGCACTTCAACAGCTTTCAACCATTAGAGTTCCTGTCTTGGTGAATGGACACCTTGGTCAGGGAGGAGTTTCTGTACTGGTTACCATTGATGATCCATATAGACAAATGCTAAGTTTTTATAAAACTTGGAAAAGAACATAGGCATTTCTTTTGTGCGGCTTTATCCGCTCTATGTGTGTTGCAGTTGCAGAGACAGATTTAAGCTTTAGACTGTACCATTTCTGGTGCAGGCTGTACGGTCAAATTGATTGATTCCTTATATGGTCAAAGGCTATGTGAGGTCCAAATTCAATTATTAGAAATTTGTAAATCAATCTACAGCTGGTTGCAGGGCTTGGCTAATTCTCCTGGCAAGGGTCTATCTTGTTTCCTGTAGATATTTCCCATAAGAAAACTTTTTAGAGACAAAAGTCACAAAAACAAATAATGAAAGTGCAAGTGTGTAAACCAGGGACATCCTTTCCTCAACGTTTGCTTTCTTTTGATGGATTTTCAGGATTAATAATTCCCATTTCTTTCAGACTTGTTTGTTTCTGAAAAAGACTTCTCAAACCAAAGCACAGAGTGATTGCAAGAGGATTGTGGCTGTCTGAAAAAGGCATTTACGTCAAGTGAGTAATACTAGTACCAGTAGTTTGCCTTGCCAGCCTTTGTTATCCCTCCTGCTTTCGCCTTGCACAGCCCTTTGCTTTCAGAAATGGAAAGTTTAAAAAATAAATATATTATTACTAGCCGAAAGAAAGAGGCTAACTACGTCTAATCCTCCCACCCCCCCCCCCATAGTGACCTCAATTCTACATCAATCACCCAACACAACACGAGAAAAGAAGAGAAGAAAAGAGCAAAGTCTCTTTTCTGTCTTCTAATATTCTCAATCCTTTTCCTCTTCTAACCAAACACATCTCCTCCTTTTCACTTCTCATCTTTCTTCCTCTTTATGCTTTTATGCTCAGTAGGCAGCTTTTAAATTTGGTTGATTTTCTAAGTTTTTATTCGTTTCACCTGCTACCCACGGTTGTTGCTTTTTTTTTTTTTAATTCTATTAATACCAATTTGGACGTAATCATTTGATAAGATTTATTGCTTTATGGACTCCTTTTTCATTTTGCTGAATGCCCGCTTGATAATTTTGGTTTGTGCTTTTCTTTTATGCATTCCTTTTAGGTGCGGTGATTAGTTTGGTTGTTTACTGCGTTTTTTTCTTCTTTACCATTTTCGCGATTGCCTATGCACTTTATTCTTCCGTTTTCTGTCATGTTGGTATTTCCTTGTTAACAATTACGGCATCAAAGTTCTATCATTTTATTTCCTTTTATTTTCAAATTGTGAATAGCAGTAATAATATCATCACGAGTATGATCGCTATGAGCCTCTCACTATCCTCATCTTTTGTCAAAGGGTTAATATCATAAATGATATTTAAATTATAATAAATTGATTAATGTGATATTTGAATTTAAAAAATTTATAATATAATATTTGAATTATAAATATATTAATTAAAGTGAAACTTTAAGAATTTTTTTTTCGTCACGTATCATCATTTAAAATTAATCACAATAAAAATTAGTATTATTTTAATTAACATATTCATAATTCAATATCATATTATAAATTTTAAAAATTTAAATACTATATTAAATATTTCAATATAATTTAAGCATCTTTCGTGACATTAACCGTTCGCTGAATTTGGATTTTTGACGCGTTTAAACTATTGCTAACTGCAACTTACAATTTTTCTTCCGCTATGTGCAGCTTTTTAGTTGGCATCATATAGTAGATCAACAGTTTTTGACACTTCGAAGCTTGGTTGGTTTCTTCAAAAAGTTCTTTTTGGTCTAAATCTATGTTTCTTGTCTGAGGTAGGTGCATGCCATGTGCTTGTAGATTATCTTGCAAATTGTCTCTTTATGGCCTCCGAACCTTCTTATGAAAGAGGGCTCCAACCCAATACTTCTTACATAGAGGAGGTTCTGTTGAATACCAATTGGGATGATGTGACTTGTCCTATATGTTTGGATTTTCCCCAAAATGGTGTACGCCCCCAATGCTCTTCTTACGAGAAAGGTGCCGTACTTTTGTGTGTGGCGCAGACCACATGCTTTCAAATTGTTTGGATCGATTCAAAAGTGCATATGGGATTCGTATCCTTCAACTTCTGATGCAATTTCTATTACAAACATTCAGCTAGAAGTATCTGAAGAAAACTGCAGGCCAACTTGTCCCTTATGTAGAGGGGAAGTCACTGGATGGATTGTTATTGACAACGCACGTCTACTTCTAGATGAAAAGAAGCGTTTATGAAGTCCCTTTCTTGTCTCTTTTATGACAAGGTCGATGGTCATTTTCTTCTTATAATCTCTTTATGTCATAGTGTTGTTGTTGCTGCTGATGTCGATCATTTAAAGGACATCAACGGGTCTATCCTGCAGTTTAGCTCCACTAAGGAAGAAACTAACTTATTTGCTGTTCAGTTTTTCTACTTGAGATTCTTACCGAGGTGTCTCACTAGATATCCTTTTTAACTCTTTCTTAATCCCTCCAAATATTACCTCACGAACACAGCTGTACAGTGATTCAAATAGAGTGATTGGAAGATAAAATAACTTGGAGAAGTCTCGGCTGTACAGATTCTTTTTGATTGTTTGGGTGTTTATGTGCACACTTGAAGGAGAGGGGTGGAGAAGGTCTGTTTTTTGATAATTAATTACTACTGAGCCTGTTTCTCCCCTAAACGTAATTTGCAGGCTCACAAGTAGAAGATAAAAACTGTTTGACGTTAAAAGAAGTTGCCGGAATAGGCGGTGTTACATCCACTGCCAACAGGTTCCCTTCTTCAGGGTCCTCGTAACACTGCTGTTAACCTGAATAGTTTAGTTGTGCAATCGTTTGGATTAATTTGTTTAATTAGTTTTCCCTCTTTTTAAATAACAAATCCACAGAGTAATTAATGAGCAAGACAACGCAGTTTGTTCTGGTCATGACAATTCAACTGAGAGTGGCGGCAGAATAGAATTATGAGCTTTTGAGTGAGGCTTCCGTTGAGGTGCCAATTGTAAATGAAATTTGATGCTGTTGCCTCTGGTTCCCAAAAGAGTTGAAGCATGCCTGAATACACGAAAGCCAAAACCCAGCGTGGCAGGCAAAAGCAACACTGATGACTGCCTGCCATGTTCAAAAACACTTTATCACAAAAGTAAATAATAATAAATGAATTCGTTTTCCTAGTTTATAGCGGCAAAGACCACCGAACATTAGTGATCAATCCTGTAGGCAGCCTACTTTATTCTTTCAACCACTAAATTGTTTGGAATTCCTGCATTATTTAAGCTAAAAGAAGGTTTTGCTATTACAAATTCTCACTAATTTTAGCTTTTATTAAAAAAAAACTGCATTTAATTTTGTGGGGAAGAAAAACTTTAAAATAAACTTTTTACTATTATAATATATATTCATCTTGATATAATCTAAATGAAACTCAAATTGCATTTAAGGATTAATATAGTTGCCACTTGCACACCTTTTAACAATATGATACATAGTTTTATACACTTATAAAAATTAAATTAATGAAATGTTACGATCGTTGAAAGCTTGCAGCTCATGTGTGGGATCAAATGTGTCATTCTAATATTTATTTATTTTTAAACTACAATGTTATCACGTATTTTTGCTCTCACCATAGACCATCAGCTTCTTCCTATTATTAAAAAGAGAAAAGATAAATCGAAAGTAGCCCTCAGTTCAAGAAATAATCTTATTAATTTTATTATATATATATTCCAACTTCTTTTATACGCTAAAAAAAAAGATGACAAGGTGATGTCATTTTAACAAATCAGCACAACCTCTTCTGCTTTAAGCAAGAAACCTATATGAGCATACCTCAATCTCAACCTAACAATTGCCTTACGTTGGATTAGTAATAGCGTGTGGTACACAGGAGCCCTCGGATTGGGTTAGAAGTGTGAGTTGTTGAAGCCCGCCAATGCGGGAAGTTAGACCGATCTTTCATAGGCATAGAACATGGCTTCAGGTTGGGCCTTGGGAAAGGGTCCCACCTTTTGTACTTTTGACAATTTTTATTTATTACAATAAAAATAAAATGCTCCATTTCCTAAAGGAAGATAAAATTAAAAAACTAGTACTAAAACTAAAACAGGCTAAAAGAGAGGAGTGGCTGGTGCGAAAACCCTAAATAAAGGAAGAAGGGAAATGTTTGGTGGCGGGGATAGCGAGGTGGTGGGGGGGCGAATTAGCAGCTTGTCAGGGGGTGGCGGTGGGGGCGGGCAGTGGGGCCCGGAGGAGACTCGGGAGCTGATCCTCATACGGGGTGAGCTTGAGAGGGACTTCACCACTGCCAAGCGCAACAAGACCCTTTGGGAGATTGTCAGTGCCAGAATGAGGGATAGAGGCTACAGCCGAACCCCTGATCAGTGCAAGTGCAAGTGGAAAAATCTTCTCAATCGATATAAGGTCCTTTCCTTTTATTTTTTATCTTTATATTTTGTGCATCCTAATACCTAAATTCTTGTTGAACTGCAACATTTCCAGAATTCGAAAGTAAAAAAACATGTCCCGGCCACGGTTTCCTGATTTGTCTTCCCGTACCATACATGTTTTTATCCTCTCTCAGCCTCCTCATGGCTCAAAAGTCCTAACCCATCCTTAATCATATATAACAATTAAGTTCTTTGTTTAACTGCAACATTTCTAGAATTCAAAGGTAAAAAACATGTCTGATCATGTTTTCCTGATTTGTCATCTTCTCATAGTATACATGTTTTTATCCTCTCTTAGACTCCTCATGGCTCAAAACTCTTAACTCATCCTGTATAGCAATGAACGGTTTTATTCCAGCACAAAAAAATGTCACTGTCACTGTCACCGATATCGTGCATTGAAATCTCTCCAAATTGCTTCTATTACAGTTATGATTGTCTAGAGCATATCCGAAATTATTTCTTGCTTGTAGGTAATCATTTAAAGATCTAATGAAACTAGAGTTTTGCTCAAGTTGCGTAGCCCTTTCTTTCTTTCTATTTATTATTATTTTAAAAATATGTATACAATTTATGTATATCTATTATCATATTTATGCAGGGGAAGGAGACGTCTGATCCTGAGAATGGTCGCCAATTTCAGTTCTTTGAGGAACTGCATGCGGTATTCGCTGAAAGAGCCAAGAATATGCAGCGCCTCCTACTTGAATCGGAGGCAGGTTCTGCCCAGGCAAAGAAAAGAATGAAGAGAATAAGCACAGATAGATCCTCCGATGAATTCTCTGAAGAAGAAGATGAGGATGAGGATGAAAGTGAAGAGGAAAGGCCTGCTAGAAGCATTTCACGAAAGAGGAAAGCTGACAGAATTGTATCGGATAAATCTCCTAAACCAAATTCTGGCACTAGTGCTACTACTACTGGTCTCCAGGAAATGCTAAGGGAATTTTTTCTTCAGCAACAGAGGATGGAGATTCAGTGGAGGGAGATGATGGAGAGGCGTGCCCGTGAGAGACAGTTGTTTGAGCAGGAATGGCGGCAGTCGATGGAGAAGCTTGAGAGGGAGAGGCTGATGGTTGAACAGGCTTGGAGGGAGAGGGAGGAGCAGAGGAGGCTTAGAGAAGAGAGCCGAGCTGAGAGAAGGGATGCCTTGTTAACTACTCTCTTGAACAAACTCATAAACAATAATAATCTCTGACCTGGAACATTTTTTATCTTTTTTAAAGATGAATATACAAAAGTTTGATGATGCTAGTGAAAGAATAGGAGTTGCTATTTGCTAACGAGCCTGTTTGCACAAAGAAACATGGAATGTATGTTGAGTTGGTATTTGCTAATGAGCCTGTTTCTCCCCTAAGCGTAATATGCGGGCTTACAAGTAGAAGATAAGAACTGTTTGACGTTAAAAGAAGTTGCTGGAATATGCGGTGTTGCATCTACTGCCAACAAGTTCCCTGCAGGATCCTCGTAACACTGCTGCTAACCTGAAGAGTTTAGTTGGGCATCGTTTGGATTAATTTGTTTAATTAGTTTTCCCTCCTTTTAATATGTGTGCTGAACTGGATAAAGAACAAATCCACAGAGCAATTAATGAGGAAGATAATGCAGTTTGTTCTGGTCATGACAATCCAACTGAGAGTGGCGGCAGAGGAAAAGTGTGAGCTTTTGAGTGAGGCTTCTGTTGAGGTGCCAATTGTAAATGAAATTCGATGCTGTTGCCTCTGGTTCCCAAAAGACTGAAGCGTGCAGAATGAAGGTTCGCCAAAACACCTGACTACACCAAAGTCAACAGCAGCGTGGCAGGCAAAAGCAGCACTGATATCGAGAAGCAGCAGGGAAAGAAAATGAGCAGATACAACAGGACAGGAGAGATAGCAGAGGAGGAGGCAAATGATTTTAAATCGTGCCTGTAGAACGACAGACCATTTTTAAAATGTAGTAAAATTAACGAATGCAGTGTAGAAGTGGTTTTTAGGTGGAGGAGACTTAGTTTAGGAATTGATTTTTGTAGTTTCTTTCCTTGTATCAATATTGTCATATGGTAAAACGATGGTGGAAGTGATTTAACTATTTTGGTCTTATCATCTTATGCAATTTACTTCGTCCTGTGGAGCATCAAGTTTTCTTGCCTCATCATCGTTACACTTGCATCAGCCGATGGATTATAACTTGTAAGGTCTAATTACTAACATTTTCGAGTTAAGTATAATTATAAGGCCAACCCAAGAACGGCCCAATAATTCGGTCTAACCAACAGTAAATGGGCCTAAAATCATGAGGACGAGGCGGCGGTTTTTTGTCCCTCTACATTAGTATAATTTCAGGCTTTTTTATTTTTAATTTTATCTCTTTTGTCTGATTTTCAGTGGGAGTTGGAAGTAGGTGAATGGATTCCGCAATAGCCCAGAAAACATGGGAATTAGAGAACAACATCCTTGCAGTGGAAACACCAGACCCTTCATCGGACTCAATATTCTACTACGACGAGGCGGCTCAAGCCAAGTTCCAACAAGACAAGCCATGGGCCAATGATCCTCACTACTTCAAGCGCGTTAAGATCTCTGCCCTCGCTCTCCTCAAGATGGTTGTCCACGCCCGATCCGGTGGAACGATAGAGGTGATGGGGCTGATGCAAGGCAAGACTGACGGCGACACCATCATTGTCATGGACGCCTTTGCTTTACCTGTTGAAGGGACTGAGACTAGGGTTAATGCTCAGGCTGATGCCTATGAATATATGGTCGATTACTCCCAGACCAACAAGCAGGTTTCTTTCCTTTTGTTTTTCCCCCAAAAATTATGGATTTTTATTCCTCTTTTTATATATGATTTTTCTGTATAGCTAATTTTGATGAAACCCTAAACTAGCTCGCTCTCACTAGTTTACTTACTACTTTTAATTATGTAAGATAGGCCAAGACAAACGAAAGAGTTGATAATTATGTATGGACACGGAAAAACCTAATAAGTAGTTGTTTTTATGAGTGTGCTCATTGTTAATAGCTAATCCCTATTCTTTTTGCGCAATCTAGAAGGAAAATTGTTATTAACCTGAATTTTCCTCCAAACTTGTATTTGAGTTGACTAGGTGGTTTTCACTTATGTCCTTTAAGTTATCTATATTTGTATCAGTAATAGCTGTTTTTGCTAGTTTGTCTCATGTTAAGGATTTATGACGCCCTTATAAACCATAATAGTGTTGTCTATGAGAATCATTTCTCTTAAGAAGAATGTTGTTTGTTTCATAGGCTGGACGATTAGAGAATGTTGTTGGATGGTACCATTCTCATCCTGGATATGGATGCTGGCTCTCTGGTATTGATGTTTCAACCCAAATGCTCAACCAGCAGTTTCAGGAGCCCTTCCTGGCTGTTGTAATTGATCCAACAAGGACTGTTTCTGCTGGAAAAGTTGAGATTGGAGCTTTCAGGACATACCCTGAAGGATATAAGCCTCCTGATGACCCTATATCTGAGTATCAGACCATTCCTCTGAATAAGATTGAAGATTTTGGTGTGCACTGTAAACAGGTTATTATGTGATTCCATTAACGTTCTTCTTGAGGATGCTTATTGTCTCACTGTTTATTATTTTTTGTTGTTTATTTTTCTGCAGTATTATGCATTGGATATCACTTATTTCAAGTCCTCTCTTGATTGTCATGTCTTGGATCTGTTATGGAATAAGTACTGGGTAAATACCCTTTCTTCTTCACCTCTATTGGGCAATGGAGATTATGTTGCAGGACAAATTTCAGATTTAGGTAATTGTTCTTTTCTTGTTTCATTTGAAAGGAAAATGATGTTGTATACGTAGTATAGTTTTATTCTTTGCGCATGAAATCTAGACCAAGTTCTTGTTTATTTGATTATATTGTTCCATCTTTCAGCTGAAAAGCTGGAACAAGCAGAGAATCAATTGGCTCACTCTCGCATTGGCCCATTAGGAACCCCTCGAAAGAAGGAGGTCAGTATAGTTATTGTTATCTTTGTGGTTCTCTCAAGCTATTTAGAGGATAATTTCGTTTTCTCTCACTAAATGCAATGTGGATACCCACTTATGAGTTGCAGGAAGAATCACAGCTTGCTAAGATTACTAGAGATAGTGCAAAGATAACTGTGGAGCAAGTTCATGGTTTAATGTCACAGGTGACTTTCTCTTCCAGATTCTCAGAAATTCTTACCTTAATCCTGAAAATTTTGTACCCATAAATTGATTCTCTCATACTGTTTTAAAATTTTATTCTTAATTTTTTTTTTCCCTTCTATATTTTTAGGTTATTAAAGACATCCTTTTCAACTCTGTACGACAGTCGAGGAATGAGCAATCCAGTCCTGAGCCTATGGTTGAAGCCTGATCCTAGCATCAGGACATCTTTGCAATGCAGCAACAGATAAAATGATTACCTTGCTGATGTTTCCTTTGCCTTGAGAGACCAGTTTTTACAAGAAAAAAAAAAAGATTCCAGGCTGCATAGTTTTGTTCCCGTCCTTACACCATGTAAATCCTTTGGCGCGGTCATCATTGATTTGTTTGGAACTAAGCTTTGCCTAATTGTCTTCATTTATGCATGTTGTATTATTAGCAAGGAATCAAATCACAGTAGTTTAAAATTGCTAATTTCCTATTTAGAGTTGTAAAATGGTGAAAACCAGCAGGTATGGGAATAACAGATGTCATGTTATAAAAAAAAAAAAAAGGCTGAATTTGATCCCAGGCAGTTTTACAAATGAGCAATGGTTCGAATTGAGAAGACTTGCAGTGAAATGGAAAAAGATATTATTGATCATCAGTTAGCCAACCCCTCCTTTTCTCTCTCTGCCACTTCCTCACTCCTTTTTTCCATGAAAAAGGAAATTGATGTGAACCATATATAGTTCAACCTCTGTCAGCGCAGTATCCTTGGTGGTGGCAAACGGCGACAGAAAGCCGAATAAATATCAAAAACGAAGTTCCCTGGGCATGCTGAGGCCCGGCAGATTATCTAGGCCTTGAACTTTTGCCTACGCAAGAAGAGCTCGTCTAAAGTCTGCATTCTACAATCTACAACTACCGTCTAATAAACTTTTAATTTAGGCCACAGGATAAGTAAAGGCTTGTTTGGCCCAACCCAACTTAAGTCCAATAGGTTTTGGTAACTTTTGTATCGTCATAGAGGACCACAAACTTTTTCTTTTTTTCTTGTTGGCGAGGACCACAAACCTTCAATGGAATGGAACGTACAGGATTATTTTAGTAACATTAGTCTGCATAGCTCTACCAATGTTAGTTAGCGGTGGGAAGTGATAGGAATCATCAAATTTGCTCGGCCACTTAGAAAGTGAGCTGTCCGCTCCTTATCATCTCCAAGTTTGAAATGATACTGTAAGCATTTCCAGTGTTCTTCATTACCTAGGCAATGACATTGTCCGGGAAAGTTGCAACCTTGACAACAGGGTGAAGTTCACTGGATGTGTCATATTTTCTTTCATACCCCCTTTCTCAATTGAGAGGGCATCAAAACAACTCAACAAAAGCCTCTGATTGTTTCTCGAGAATCTTCCTGCCCTGTATAAAAATCTCTAAAAAGCATTGGTTCCAATAAATCTGGAGGCTGTACTGCAGGGCAGTCACTTCTTTTTTTAGCAATTATTCCTCTGGCAGACATCTATTGTCTCTCCCTGCCCTCTCCCTTCGCTTTACAAACTTTGTGTTGGTTTCTTCTCCTTCTTTCACTGGCTCAAATGGGTCAAAGAGACTTTTAAACAGAGGTGTTCATAGAGTACTAGTAGTACCGAGCATTAGTGGAGGTTTGTTTAGTGGGAATATATTGAATTGAACGTACTATATCTGATACCTGCTATGATCTGCCACTCTGCATCCATCTGGAATCACCAAACACTTACAAGGACTAAGACACACTAACATTGAGATGAAAAAAGAAATTAAAAAGGTGGATAAACAAAAGCTCCACTCATGCAATTTTCTTCCAATATTGTGGCTCAAAGCAATTTTTCACGGTATATACATTGAACAGGGAGGCGGCAGTCAAAGATCAAAGGTCTCCCAATTAAGATATTCCTTAATTAGAATGGATGGGGCCAATATTATAATGAGAAATCATGCTTTAATCTCCACGGTCTATTTAAAAAAAAAAACTTTTCTAATAGTAATAGTGATGTGCTGGTGATTGCCTGCCATGTTCAAAAATACTTTATCGCAAATTAAATAATAATAAATGAATTCGTTTTTCTAATTTATACCGACAAAGACCACCAAACATTAGTGATCAATCCTGCATGCAGGCAGGCGGGCAGGCTAGTTTACACTTTCAACTACTAAATTGTTGGGAATTACTGCATTTTTTAAACTAAAACAAGGATTTGCTATTACAAATTCTCACCATTTTTACCTCAAGGTCAGCAAACTTAAAAAAAAAAAAAAAAAAACTGCTTTTAATTTTGTGGGGAAGAAAAACTTGTAGAGAAAAGGAAAAAGAAATGCAATATTGTAAGATGAAAGTAATAAAGCCAAGGATGGGTTTGAAATTTTAAGAAAACAATGGGGTTATGAATCTGATAGAATGGGCATTGATTATGTGGCCAGCCATAGGCTGTGAACACAATGTTGAGAGAGGTTGCAAATCAAAGGTAAATACATTTAAAAAAGACAAATTTTATAGATACTGAGACGTGGACATTAACAATATAAATATAAGACGGTTTGACATGAAACGCTCCTATGCTCTCTAAATTTACTTATGTGCTAAATTAATGGAATCCAATTCCATGAGAAAATAAATGCTAAATAAATTAAAATAAAACTTTTTATTATTATAATAAATATTCAGCTAAATATAACCTAAATGAAACTCAAATTGCATTTAAGAATTAATTTAGTTGCCACTTGCACAATTTTTACAAGTCTTGTACACTTATAGAAATATATATATATATATATATATTATAACATATATAATTATCAGATATTAATTACTTATGTAGACGCTTACGTGGATAGTTTTTTTTTTCGACATGTAAGATAATTTCTAAAATTTTTTATTATGATGACACATAAAATATTTATTAATTTTAAATTATTTATAAAAAATATATTTTAAAAATTATTAAATTATCTAAAATTTTAAAATTTAATCAAAAATTAATTTAAATTCTAATGAAATATTTTTTATTCTTTACATCAATTTAAAATTAATTTTAAAGTAATTCATTTTTTTAATTTATCTACTATTAACATTATAAAATACTTAGTTTTTTGATACCACCTTTTTAATAGGTTGTTCTCTTGAGTAGGTTTGAGTTTCTGGCTCAACATATGACTCAGAATGCGGCTATTTATTACCCAGATAGATTGATTTGGAGCTTGCAATAGGAGAGTTTCCAGATTATAAATCTGATCAGTGCTAAAAACCAGTAACGTTAGGAAATAAAGATAGCAAAGGACAAAAGTAGAATATAAAACATCAAAAAAATTATCACATAAAAGTATAAAATACTAAACTTTAAATATTATTATCTGATTAGATATTATTTATGGATAAATTTATTATTTAAATATATTTATAGATTAAATTTTATCAAGATTTAAATGAAAAATCAATTTAAATATAAGATACTTAAATAGATAAAATTATTATTTAAATATATTTATGGATTAAATAAAATTATATAACTTTATTCTTTACCGTATTTTCATTCAACTTATTTTCTAAATAATATTTCATCTTCTCATAAACTTTAGCATTGCTCTTTTAATTGCTCTTCCATTTAAGGTGGATTTATTTATTTATGTTTTACTTTGTTGAGGTAAGCTCTCTTAGTTTAATTTGGACTTTTTTTTTATTGCACTCAAGTAAATGAACAAAACAGAATGCCAAGAACATGTAAAACAATACAGCATGCAATGAGTTTTTGTATACTGTATGTATGTTAGAGATCACTTCTAGAACTTCAACAATATTACAAAAAGAAACAAGATTTCTGTTACTAACTAATGAGGCCATAATCAATTTATTAGAAGATAGCAGCAGATTATGAATAATTTTTAATCCTTTTATTAATTGAAAAAAAAAAGTAAGTAGTTTAATATATTTCATTAAAATTTTTTGTCAATAATTTTCTTAAATAATTGTTTATGATTTAATACTATTATTTAAATTTTAAAACTATTTCATTTCAATTTTTACAAGAACATAATTCTGTATCAAATGTTAACCTCAAAACAATTCAAAGTGATAAAGATTTGGAAAGTCATATTGATACTGAAAATTATGATATTATTGAAACTCCTACAAAGAAAATATATAAATAGAAGTAAGTTATCATGTATATTATTTAAACATTTAAAATCATTATTTCTCTTAAATAAATAAAACTTATCTTAAAATTATATAAATTTACAAGTGTATAAAAATGATAAAAAAAAACTGAAAATGATGCAAATTGAATAAAGTTTATTTGAAGTTATAAGACTTTCAATTTTAATTTTAATATTTTGTTGGCATAATTAATAATATTTTTTACAATATCTTCTGGATTTTTTTTCTTCCTCTAATATTATTTATCATAATTTTAAAATTTATTAATTTATTAATTAAAATTTTTATTTTTATTATAATTTGATATTTTAATTATATTATTTATATATTTTAAATATATTAATAATTTAATAATATTAATTTTTATTTTATTTAAATTTAAATAAAATAAAAATAATTTGTGCATAGTACTAATAGTAAATTAATTAAATTAATAAAATAAAATATTACTGTTGTTGAAAATTTGAAGGTGAGAGATTATTAAAATCATATATATATATATATAACCAAAAAAAATATAATATATCACATCAGCATTAATATTAACAATTTAAAGTGCTTTCGATCTAATGTGTTACTCTAATATTTATTTATTTATTCTACTTTTAAATTACAATGTTATCATTTATTAGCTCTCACCAACAAAGTGTAGACCATCAGCTTCTTCCTATTATTAAAAAGAAAAAAGGAAAAGATAGAATGACAGTAGCCCCAAGTTTAAGAGATAATCTTTTTAATTGTATTATATATATTCCAACTTTTTAATATGCTACAAAAAAAAAGTGATAAGGTGATGTCATATGCCTTTGCCCTTTAGGCAAGAAGACCGGCATGAGCGTACCTCAATCTTAACACAACAATTGCTTTAAGTTGGATTAGCGTGTGGTCCCACAGTAGCCCTCGGATTGGTTCAGAAGTGTCAGTTGTTTAAGCTCGCAGACGCTCGAAATTAGACTTTCTTTCAGAGGCAGAGACCATAGCTTCAGGTTGGGCCTCGGGAGAGGGTCCGGCCTTTAGTACTTTTGAAGGGAAGACATCATTTCAAGCAAATCGATCACTAGAAAGTTGACAGGTTTTTCCCTTTTATTTATTTAGTATTTATTTTTCTTCTTTTTCAATCTTTCATCGCTGGAAATGGGTGGTGCGGACGCAAACTTGTGTGATTTCAAAGGACAAAGCAAGAAGAATAAATTAAGAAAAAGACTGTGAATGAATGATCGATTGTAATTTGAACGTGAGCTATTGGATGCTGAAGAATAAATTAAGAACGCCATCTAACCAATAACGGAACTGAAATTGACTGATAATTGGAAGGTTCAAATTGAGCAGAGAAGGAAAGCTACATTATATACCAAATAGAAAAAAATACTATTCAAATGTGAACATTTTGAGGGCATCGCTTCTTTTTCTTTACTTTTGCTTTGTTTGTGAAGACAAAACTAAAATAATTTGGCTAACAGTGGTCTATGGTAGCCTAACTATATCATAGTTGTGGAATTTAGGATGATCGGGTGTTTGCAAAGAAGCACGGCATGTTGGAGAGTTTGGTAATGGTATATACGCAAGAATTTCATAAACTTGTTAATAGGAAGAATTCATGCGGATGTTTTACATGCCTTTTAATTCACATGAAATTCAGATTGATATTTTTTTTTTCCCTAATTCACATGAAAAATCAATCTGAGTAGAATTTCATAGGTTTTTTTTTTTCTCATTTCTTTGGTTCTTTCAATTTTTACATGCCTAGCTTTTATAACTACTATAACATAATAAATAAAAAGAGATGTTTCGATTTAAAGGTATAATCAATCAAGTTAAAATCAATATAATATTAAATTCGAGCTCGAATTTAATTTAAAATTTAAGACTCAAAACTTAATTCGAATTCAATTAAATTTTTTTTTTTAATTTAAATTCGACTTAAAATAAAATCAAATTACTCGAGTTTATTCAATTAAGATCGATTAATATGTAAAATAAATTTAATTCTTATATTTAATAAAAATTTAATTATTTGTATTCGAGTTCGAGTTCAAAGTTGAATTTAAGTTTGAATTAGAGATATTTTATTAATTAAAAAAATAAAAATATATTTAAATATAAAAATTTGAATAAAAATATAAACTACTTAAATTTAGTATAAAAAAATTTAAACTCAACTCGATTAATGAGTTATATTATTTAAACTTAAATTTAATTCGATAATAATTGAATCGAATTTAAATTTTATTTAAATTAAATTTAAATAATTTATAAATACTAATATATTATTTATAATTTTATTTCGACTTAAAAAGCGGAACTTCGTCTGCACGTTCACTTAAAAAGACAAAATTAATTCTCTCAATAATTAAGAAATATACGGTGAGGAAGAAATGTACAATGTACTTGCATCTAATTAAATAACAATTTCTTTTTTGGTAAAAGCAGAAATGAACATCCAATTACTACGGGACAAATGTGATTTGAAAGAGACGGTGGGGAGGCAAAAGTTCAATTTAGAGCCGGTTATGAAGGGAAATTTCCTACCCTCAGTCGGCCCGCCACATATTGACAATTGGAGGTTGAGTTTTGTTCGTTGTTTCAATTTTGATCTATTATTAAATTTGAATTTAATTTTATTTAAAATTTTATTTGTTTTTTTATATCCAATTTTGATTTTGATCCGATATTATAAAATCATATTCGATTCGATCTAAAATTAATAAAATATTATTTTTAAAATATAAATATTTAAAAATATCATTATATAAAAATATATATAAATAAAAAATTAAAAAATAATTAAAAAATAATTTTTTATATAATATCGGATCGAATCAAATTAAATTTATCTAAAATTCGAATCCGATCTGACTCTGATTGTTTTCTAATTTTATACGATCTGATTTCACCCGAAACTCGAATTTAAAAAAAAAAAATTTATCGAATTAAAACCTGTAAGAGACAGGTTGGATTACCGATCCTACCTAGATGTCGTGAAAATTTGATCTTCCACCTTTCTGATGGTCGGTCCACTTCACAATCATAATAACTTTTTGGTGTAAGGTAGAACAAAAATTTTTTCTACTTACTAATAATAAATTCTGTTCAAGTCAATTATACGGAAATCATCCCAAGTCCTAACGCGAGGGGATATCCCAACAAGTCAAGTAAAGATTTCTTACCAAAAAAAAAGTAAAGATTAATATCCCACTAAGAAAAATGCTAAAATGCTACCACCATGTACATAGTATAGCCTTGTGTCTTCATGGTATAATATAAGTCATTACGTAAAGTATCGGCAAAATATATATATATATATATATATTTGCACTTGATTTGCGTGGTTGAGTTGTGGCATTGTTGACCAATCATGCCAATGTTATATAATATTTTTTCTAAGAGCAAATAATATATAGTAAATGACTTACAATTATTTTAAGAAGGTATAAATTCATTTATATTTATATTATTTTAACTGTTAATCACGTGTGGTTTATAGATAAGACCTAAAATTATTTTACGAGTTTAAAACTTTTTGTAAATAAATACAACTGTATTTATCTAAAAGAACAAGAAAATTCTGCTAAAAAAGGAATAATTTTATAAATATAACAAGTTGTATTCTATCAATATAAAATGTTCATTAATTTCAATGTATTCTACAACTATATATATTCATACACACATGCATACAATGTTGACTGCCACGAAACAATTGATAAAAAAAAAGTTAATACTTCATCGTGATTAATTTAAAGACAACTTTATTTTGATTTGATCATAAAATAATTAAAAAAAATCTTGGAATATTGTATGATTATTATTTATCAATGCTTCACAAAAGCGTCATTTATAAAAAAAAAAATTTGTCATAACTGTCAATAATAATGCAAATATGAGAAATTTACAACTTCAAACAAGTAAAAAAAGATAAAATCATGAAAAAATGGGCAGTAAAGATTTCTTTGCCTAATTATTTCGCTTATTTACATCACCGCTTCAACGATCAATTGGTGTCTGCGCAAAATCATTAAATACCGTTGATGCGTATATAACTATATATAATAATAATAATACTAACTAAAGTTAAGCGCCTAGATTAGAATTTTTTATTTGTTAACCAAAAAAATAAATAAATAAATAAAAAGGAAAAGAGAAAAAAAGTCCTTGGAGATTCGGGAGACAAGTGTTTGAAGTGAACAGAGATAGAGGCAGCGCGTGGCGAGTCAAAGAAGGCAAGAAGGACCAAGCCAAGCGGGTCCCACCGTGGCGTCCCAGCCACCTATTTAAAGGGACAAAAACTCCCATTCGCCTACGTTTTCAGAAGTGATCAAGGGAAACGTCTCTCTCTTTCTCTTCTTTTTTTTCCTTTTTTATTAGTGCTGCTTCTTAGTGTTAGTATTAGACTAGTGTTAGTCTTTTTCCTTGCTCTAATATTAGTATTAGCATTAGCCTTGTTATGAGTATTTAAGCGTCTCAGTGTTTCCTTCTGTTTGTTTTAATAGCTTGTTCCTTCTCTGGCTGCTAGGATCCGACTAAACTTGGAAGATCATGGGTGGCAATGAGGGCATCAGCCTCGAAGAGATAAAAAACGAGTCCGTCGATCTGGTATATTCTTTCTCTCATATTTTACATCAGTACATGCATGTCTCTCTCTATCTATCTATTTATCTATCTATCTATATATATATTGGTTTGTACTTGTTTTCTGATCACAAAAAGGCCAATTTTATATATTTGTACCGTTCACTATTTTGGAATTTCGTCATAGAAATAGTACATCTCAAGTTTTGATCTCCATTTCATCAAACCAGTAGAGGTTTCATTTTTTCAGGGAACTGATAAAGGTTCACCATGCGTGATTCAAACGATGATTTGCTACATTTGTTCTTTATTTTAAATAAAATTTTTGTGAATTTTAGCCAAACAAACCTAGATAAATGTATCATATTTTTTCCATGTGTTAGAAGATGGAAATCGTTTTATTTACCAAAGGTTAATACCATTATTATCTCCTTTTTAATTTCTTTGATTAATAGCTTGATACAATATCTGTTTCTGGTAAGATTTAATCATTTTTTTCCTCATCAGTCATCAATCATTAATCCACCGTGTGCTTTGATCGTATCCTTTGCACTCTTTGTATCTCTATTTTTTCCTTTTCTTTCTCTAATAACCCAAAATTTCGCTTTTCACTTTTATCTTTGCAAAAAAAAAAAAAAAGTTTTGGATTGAGCTGAGATTTAGTAACGAGTGGAGGAATCATTATTTTGCCTCAAAACTTGCGTTCGTGCTCCACCGATAATTTTGCGATTATAACCTCACAAACCTATGTTTCCTGTAGTTCTAGGACTTAATGTAAATATTTTCTATTAGATGTTTAAAAAAAAAAAAATAGCTTCGCTTTCATTTCTTTCTTTTCTTCCATTGCGAGTTTCTTTAGCTTTTTGATAATTTTGAGGGATCGAAACACGTGAAACAATTGGGTCGATAAGGCTTGCGAATCACTGGAGAACCTGGCTGACAAATGGATTTGACGGCCAAGAGAAACCTGAAATGACCAACGGCACTAATTGTTTATGCGGCTTATACCAATATGTCGGTTGTACCTACGCGCCTGATGCCATATAATTTCCCATATTTTTTTTAAAAAAATTCCATTTGACAATCTTACCGTATTGTAAATTCGACATATATGGCTTCTTGATGTATTAACAAAATAGATTTCTCGGATTTTGAAGTATGTCCGTTGTGCTTTTCCACTTTTCGTTGGAAATTTTTTTGGCCAAACTTTTCTGTGGAACTGAATTGTACCTTTTTTGTATTAAAAAAATAGGGGATATTTTGTTCCTAGTACTAATAAGGTTAGCTAATTTCTCCAGCCAAAAGGGAATTCCCGAATAAATTACTATTAATTAATTCTTTCAATTAATGGGGCTCTGAATCTCAAGGGATAGTGACAAACATTTTGACTTTAATACCGTTTCACATTATCAACGTGAATCTCTTCACGAGCCGAGGGGTGGTTAACCAATTGAAATGTTGGTTATATGAAACGCTATTGCTACATATATTTACAGTTTTCATTTTTGTTTTAAGAAGGAAGTTTGCTATATAACATTCATTGCTGACCTCTTGAAGCCCGACATTAGATACAACTAGACTGAATTTTCCACAAATAAGGAAATCTTATTCCCTCCTTTTTGAGGTTCTATTTCCTCGAATTACATTCTGCTACTACTTGGTTTGTTTTGTGCTGAGATCAGGTAGGTTTGAAAAGCATCGATTCCACATAGGTAGACAGTTAGACTAGACGCCACTCACTGTGTTGCTTCTTAGATTCTCTACGAAAATATACTGGACTTGGATAATTTTAGCTGCAATAAGTTTTTTACCGATAAAATTTTCATCAAAAGTAGATTCTTATGATATTTTGATCGTAAGTGATGACTGGTTGTCGCTGGTCACATATGGAGTTCTTTGTTCTGCTTCATTTGATTTCTCTCCGGGCAAAACCACGCCATTGAAAATTTATTTAATTGATCTTGAAAGTAAAGACAAAAATATTCACCAGTTCATGCATGGTATGGATGAATGGAATCACAACCTAAACCACCAAAGCGTACTCCGTAAATGAATTTTCTGTTTACAGGAACGGATTCCTGTTGAGGAAGTTTTCGAGCGGCTGAAATGTACGAGTGCAGGCTTGACTACCGAGGAAGGTACTATTCGTCTTCAGGTTTTTGGACCAAACAAACTCGAAGAGAAAAAGGTCCATATCATAACCACTTACATATGAGTCTAAATTTTCATCTTGTATATTGTTGTATAATATGGTATGATACTCTGCAAACAGGAGAGCAAATTTCTCAAGTTCTTGGGTTTTATGTGGAACCCATTGTCATGGGTCATGGAAGCTGCCGCTATAATGGCTATTGCATTGGCAAATGGTAGTGGAAGGCCTCCGGACTGGCAGGACTTTGTTGGTATCATTGTCTTGTTGCTGATCAACTCCACCATCAGTTTTATTGAAGAAAATAATGCTGGTAACGCTGCAGCTGCTCTCATGGCTAATCTTGCTCCAAAAACAAAGGTGAAAATGAAACATTCAGCAACTCAATAGTTTGTTGAGTTATCTTTCCGTCTTATTTTAATCGTGCTTTCAGCTTGTTGTTCTTGTGCGATAATGTAGGTTCTTAGAGATGGTCGATGGAGTGAGCAAGAAGCAGCAATTCTGGTTCCAGGGGACATTATTACTATTAAATTGGGAGACATAGTTCCTGCTGATGCTCGTCTTCTTGAGGGTGATCCTTTGAAGATTGATCAATCAGCTCTCACTGGGGAGTCTCTTCCTGTCACGAGGTATCCATCAGATGAAGTTTTTTCTGGCTCAACGTGTAAACAGGGTGAAATAGAAGCAGTGGTTATTGCAACTGGTGTTCACACTTTCTTTGGCAAAGCTGCCCACCTAGTGGACAGCACCAATCAAGTTGGGCATTTCCAGAAAGTGCTTACTGCCATTGGTAATTTCTGCATTTGCTCAATTGCTGTTGGAATAATCATTGAGATAATAGTCATGTACCCAATACAGCACCGCAAGTACAGGGATGGCATTGACAATTTACTAGTTCTCTTGATTGGTGGAATCCCAATTGCTATGCCAACCGTTTTGTCTGTCACCATGGCTATTGGTTCCCACAGGCTTTCTCAACAAGGGGCTATCACAAAGAGAATGACAGCCATTGAGGAAATGGCAGGCATGGATGTTCTCTGCAGTGATAAGACTGGGACTCTGACTTTAAACAAACTTACTGTTGACAGAAATCTTATTGAAGTGTTTGCGAAGGGAGTCGAAAAAGAACATGTAATCCTTTATGCAGCAAGCGCTTCAAGGACTGAAAATCAGGATGCTATTGATGCTGCAATTGTAGGAATGCTTGCTGATCCAAAGGAGGTATTAATTTCTTCCCGGTCTTTCTTCTGTTATATTTAGGATTGGGTCCATGAATTCTTTAGTCATTCTTGATATTGATTGGCTAGGCACGTGCTGGTATCCAAGAGATTCATTTCCTACCATTCAACCCTGTAGACAAGAGAACTGCTCTAACGTACATCGATTCTGATGGAAACTGGCATCGCGCTAGCAAAGGTGCACCAGAGCAGGTAACAATACGTTTTCTCATTTTGGAAGATCAGTTGTGAAAGTTTTAGATAGATAACTTCTAAATTACATGCTTTCAATGTTCCGAAATAGATCATAACTCTTTGCAATTGCAAAGAAGATGTCAGGAAAAAGGTTCATGCAGTTATTGATAAATTTGCTGAACGTGGACTTCGATCTTTAGCCGTTGCAAGACAGGTCAGCAGATTAATTTTTTTGCATGCTTCATGTTGATTAGCTAAGCAAATTGGGGTAATCATATATTCATATTGTTTAATTTCTATTTCTGCAGGAAGTACCTGAGAAAACAAAAGAGAGTCGTGGAGCACCATGGCAGCTTATTGGTTTGTTGCCGCTGTTTGATCCTCCAAGGCACGATAGTGCTGAAACCATCAGAAGAGCTCTAAACCTTGGAGTGAATGTTAAGATGATTACCGGTAAGAGTTGTTTAAATAGCATTTTAACGTTCTATATTGTTTAAAGTTTCATGATGTAAAATTTATATTATTTTTCTATTATACCAGGGGATCAGCTTGCCATTGCCAAAGAAACTGGCAGGAGGCTCGGAATGGGAACAAACATGTACCCTTCATCTTCCTTGCTGGGCCAAGACAAGGATGCCACCATTGCTGCCCTACCAATAGATGAATTAATTGAGAAGGCTGATGGATTTGCAGGAGTATTTCCAGGTGTGTTTTAATTAGTTATAAAATGTCTTCCTAAATATGTGACATTCTGGAAATTATTAAAATCTATGTTTTAGCACGAACTTTCTTGACAATTAAGATGATGGCATCATCTATATTTTGACTTTTAAAGAAAAGAGTTCTGTGAAACACTGGCCGCTTGTTATCATGAACATTAGTTATTGAATTCCTGGCACCTTTGATATTTTTAAATCGCTTTTGATGCTGTTACTAAATTCCTTTGCTAGAGCGTCCTCCTACTTAAATTTTCATTTTTCCTAACAATCCTTCCAATGTCGATGATAGAACACAAATATGAAATTGTTATGAGGCTACAGGAGAGGAAACACATTTGTGGCATGACAGGAGATGGTGTCAACGATGCCCCTGCTTTAAAGAAGGCAGACATTGGAATTGCCGTTGCTGATGCTACAGATGCAGCTCGAAGTGCTTCAGACATTGTACTTACTGAACCTGGGCTAAGTGTCATTATCAGTGCAGTGCTGACCAGCAGGGCTATTTTCCAAAGGATGAAAAACTACACGGTTAGTCATATCGTAGCTTACACTTGGTTGCATTTTATGGTCCATTATTCCACAGTGCAAGTGTTTGTAACCTTTTCTCTTATTCCTTTCAACTTTATAGATCTATGCAGTTTCGATCACCATTCGTATTGTGGTAAGTATATAAAGACCTGTTGAGATTTTAACGCTAATAATGCTAAATAGGTTTACGGATGGATTAAATTATTCGTGTTCATTTTGGCAGTTTGGCTTCATGTTTATCGCCTTGATATGGAAGTTTGACTTTGCGCCTTTCATGGTTTTAATTATTGCCATTCTAAATGATGGTGAGATGATCTTTATCAGATTGCTTCATCAAAATAATTTATTCTACATGTCACCAGTACCGACCCACCACCATGGCCCTTAATCTGATTTATTTTGTCATCTATAGGTACAATCATGACAATTTCGAAGGACAGAGTAAAGCCATCTCCACAGCCAGACAGCTGGAAACTAAATGAGATTTTCTCTACTGGCGTTGTGCTTGGAGGTTACTTAGCACTAATGACTGTGTTATTCTTCTGGGCAATGAAAGACACCAATTTCTTCTCAGTAAGAACGGCTTTCGCTATGTCCCATTGATGTATTATTTTGGTGAGATTTCTTATGATTTTGCTAAGTTTCCGTTTCCTATATTTCAGGACAAGTTTAATGTTAGATCTTTGAGGGATAGTCCTAAAGAAATGATGGCAGCTTTATACCTTCAAGTTAGTATTGTGAGTCAGGCCCTCATTTTTGTCACACGGTCTCGCAGCTGGTCCTATTTTGAACGTCCTGGACTTCTACTAGTCGGAGCTTTTATAGTTGCTCAGCTGGTAAGAAAATTTAACTATTCTTTTAAGATATCCATTCCAAAAATCTGACTTTTCCATCATAAAATTTTAGCAGGCCTGGCTTCATTTGTAAAGCACGTCTCTTAGAACTTTTGTTTCTTAATTTATTGTCAAAGTCCCCAGCAAATAGATATACCTTCTATAGCTAAGTCGGAATAGATACTTGGTGTTGCAGAGAAGTTCTGTGCACCGCTAATGTTATTGAAATTGTGGTCGTTTACATTGAGTTAATAAAAGGTGAAGGATAAATGACAAATTTCACAAATTCTACTCCATGTTTTTTTTTTTTGCTAATTCAGCAAACTATTTCAAATGCCTTTTTGTATTTATATTTTACAAACGTTAACTGATAGCTCCCTATTATTACAACATAATAATGAAACCACTTATATTTGGTAGGTGGCCACTTTGATAGCAGTCTATGCAAATTGGGGTTTTGCAAGGATTAAAGGTATGGGTTGGGGATGGGCTGGTGTAATATGGCTTTACAGTGTTGTGACTTACATTCCACTCGATCTTATCAAATTTGCAATTCGCTATATTCTTAGTGGAAAGGCTTGGGATAATCTTTTGGAGAACAAGGTAAGATTTGTATGGCAATTCCTTGATGATTGTCTTCCGTTTTCATTAATTTAAATCTCTCAAGTTCTGTTTTGTTTCTGATTTGATTTCTCTTATGCTGTCTTCACGTTATAGACTGCCTTCACTACAAAGAAAGATTATGGAAAAGAGGAAAGAGAAGCACAATGGGCAGCTGCACAGAGAACACTGCATGGCCTTCAACCACCTGAAACCGCAAACCTTTTCAACGAAAGGAGCAGTTACAGGGAACTTTCAGAGATTGCAGAGCAGGCCAAGCGTAGGGCTGAGGTTGCAAGGTGAGTGAACTAATGAAATGCGGGAGAATGCATGTTATTGTCATTTTGTCCCCGCTTTATAGAAAAAGTTTCTCCTGCAAAATAAAAATATAGAATGAAATGTTGTATGGTTTTCGTTTTTCATGGTGATCTCATCTTTATTTATGCATTGGGTAGGCTGAGGGAGCTGAATACACTGAAGGGGCATGTTGAATCAGTTGTTAAGCTGAAGGGACTTGATATCGATACTATTCAGCAGCATTATACGGTTTAATTAAAGAGCAGCAGAGCATTTGGGAGAAACATAGGATGATGTTCAAGATGATGATCTTTCCTTCCAAAGAAAAAAAGAAAAACTATGATGAAGAACAAGTTTGAGGAGAATATTAGGATAATAATATTAGATTTAGGGGCCATTTTCTTTTATTCTAAATGTCGTAATTGTATGTGTAGGAACACTTTGGGGCTATTAAGTTGCTAGGTTTCTGAGTAATTTGAAGCCATAGCAATTCAGGTTTAGCATTTTAGCAGTAACCTTGTAATTAAAATTTCATTTTGCTAACGCATCGGACAAGTTGCCCCTTGAACGCATGTCAAAATTTGATTGAAAGAAGCCATTCCATTTTATTGGATTGGACCACTTCCCTTTAAACAAATTCTCTACCCAAAACCCCTTGGCCCTATCCCTAACCAATTATATCAAATCATCTGCAGTACATTGTCAGGCTTATTGATACATCAAGAAAAAAGGAAAATGTATATATTATATAACAAATGAATTGGCAGTCAATAAGCAGTGAAATTAAATTAAAAAAAAGTAAAACCTAGGAAAAAATTCCAACAATTTGACCGCTGAAAAATCAGTTAGAAGAGGTTAAGAGAAATGACATGTGAATATATGTTGAGTGTGGAGTCCATGTGTCTTTCTTTCCACTTGATTTTTGGTAAAAGACTTGATAATGATGGCAATTAAGGATTAAATAATGAATCATTGTAAAGTGGAGATAAAGATTGTGCCAAAATGCAGAGTCCAGCTCCTACTGTTATGTTATGCTATCCTTTGATTCAAAGTTTGTAGCTAAGCTAAGATAGGATATTTGGCAACGTAGTCGGCTTAATTAATAAAGAACAATGGCTGAATATTTCGCCATTTCTTTCTAATCATGTCTTCAATTAATCATCAATCTTTCTGATCCCAGTCAATACAAACCACCAAACTACTCTCCTTATCCCAATCCCTTTTTTTGCCCTAATATTTGTACTCTTTTAACCGCTATTTCTTATCTATTCAGCACCTATAACAAAAACAAATGTTTTTTGCAAATAGAAAGCAATAAAACATTTCCCAGTGATGCAATGGAAATTCTAATATCGCATGCTGATTTCCAATCTTAACAATTCGCAAACAAAGATTTCCAAAAAAAAAAAAAAAATAAGTACATGAGAAAAACATGAGAAAAATAAAACAAAATAAAATAAAACACGTTTGCTAAAACTAACACAAGGTGAGAGAAATAACGAGAAAAAAAGAACCAAGAAAGAGGGAGAGAGAGAGAGAGATATAGAAAGAAAGAAACCCATTTTAAAAAAAATAGATATATAGATAGATAGAAACTAAAATAGTAGCAACAATCGATCGAGCTAACGCAAAAGAAAGCGGAGCTGAAATCAAGAGGAAGGGAAAGCTCGAAAAAATAAATGCACTCTAAATAAAAACACAAATTATATATCCAAAAAAAAAAAAATCGAGGGAGGAAGCCATAAAGAATCCAGGCTGCGAACAATCCAATACCAATCCCAACCCCAACCCCAACCCCAACAAACAACTGCAGTGGCACTCGATTCCTGTGCAATTGGTCAAGCTAGTTGTTTAAGGTCAGCCCTCTATCAATCTTTTAACCTTTTTTCATTACTCTGGAGCTTCTTTTTCGCTCTTCATTCTGCTTCTTTTCTCTGCAGTTCCTGCACTGTTCTCAACTCTATCCTACCAACTCCACTGATCTCTTTCCTTCAACTTCAATTCTCCAATTCCCAGCTCTCTTTTTTTTTTTTTTTCATTTTTTGAATTGCCTATAAAAAATACATTGGGGGTTTTAATTGCTGCAGTGATTTTTCTTTTCGGTTCGTGCTGTTCCGCTTCAGACGACGCGCTCTTCTTTCTTTTAAGTTCGGTGATTCCAACTCTAGGGTTTTTATTTGTTCTTTGCTTTATTCAATTCGGCTTTGTTTACTGGGGTTTCTATTTGCCACTCAACTGGAGTTTGATCCCTAGGGTTTTGGTTCCACGAAGATGAGATTTGAGCTTGCATTGTATGGTGTCTTGGTCGGTCAATTTAGGGATGTTTGGAAACTGAGATAACTCTGTCCACCTTGGGAATTATGAGTTTTTTTTTTTTTTCCCTTTCTCTGGGATTTCATGCTTGCTGTTTTACTCTCAATATGCAGAGATTGAGAGTTTGATTTGCATTGTATTGTACTCAAATTGGTGAACTTGGACTTGTTTGGTGGCGGAGAAGACACTAAATTGGGGGTGGAAACGGGTTTCAGCGGTTTTGTAGTTCTGTGAATGGTGCAGGGATCTGCTTATTGAGCAATGCAACCTCAGCAGGGGTCCAGAATCAATTTAGGTGAATTGAAAGCTCAGATAGTCAAGAAGCTTGGGGCTGAGAGGTCAAAAAGGTACTTGTATAATTTGAGCAGGTTTTTAAGTCAGAAGCTTAGTAAAAGTGAGTTTGATAAGTCATGTTACCGCATTCTTGGGAGGGAGAATCTGCCACTGCACAATCAGTTGATACGTTCAATCTTGAAAAATGCATGTCAGGCTAAGACTCCGCCACCAGTTCATGAAGCGGGTCTTGCAAAATCTTTGATACAAACTGTGAAAAGTTCTCCTGTTAGAGAAGACGGACATGAACAAACTGGATCCCTTGTTCCCAATCAGAATCCAAATATGGCCATTTGGTCAAATGGGGTTTTGCCATTGTCTTCCCCACGAAAGGTTAGGTCTGGAATACGGGATAGAAAAGGCAGGGATAGGCCCAGCCCGCTGGGGCCAAATGGAAAGGTTGAGATTGTCTCACATCAGTCAATGGGTATGGACGACAATGGCAATAAATTGGGTACAGAAAATGGGGATTTGACTCCGTATGATTATCGGAGACCAATGCAGCATCTTCAAGCAGTTGCCGAGCAGCCTGAAATTGAAAGAGAAAATTTGGTGCAATCCAGAGAAAAACCGGGGGTGCTTAGTAAAGATCAGACTGAAGGACCCATTGTTGAATATGGGGACGAGGTGGAGCAAGTTAAGCACATTAATCTCTCTAGAAGTCCTCTGCTTGCACCACTCGGGATTCCATTTTGCTCAGCTAGTGTTGGTGGGGCCCACAAAGCTATGCCAGTGGCAAGCAGTGGCAACTTCATTAGCTACTATGACAGTGGTGGTTTGTATAGTACTGAGACATTGAAGAAACGTATGGAGCAGATTGCAGGAGCGCAGGGTCTTGGAGGGGTTTCTATGGAATGTGCTAGTATGTTGAATAACATGTTGGATGTATACTTGAAGAAACTAATCAGGTCATGTGTTGATCTGGTGGGATCAAGATCTACACATGAGTTGAGAAATCACTCTGCTCACAAGCAGCTGCCTCAAGGCAAGCTTGTTAATGGCATGTGGCCAAGTAATCACTTGCATATGCAGAGTAGCTCTGGGCCCATAGAAGTTTTGCAGGAACGGGGGCAGTGGTGCTCAATATCTTTGCTTGATTTCAAAGTGGCAATGGAGCTAAATCCCCAACAGCTGGGTGAAGATTGGCCATTGCTTCTGGAAAAAATTTGTATGCATTCGTTTGAAGAATGAAATATCCTTCAAAGATTGGTTTCCTGAAGCTGTCATTAGATTTGGATCTGTCCATTCTGGTTCATGTGCTTGATCACTGAAGCTCCCAGTTCTTTTCCATTATTGACATGGACCAGATGGCGCCCCATTTAGATAAAGCTCTGGCCATTGCAAGATGAAATTATGGGGTGGTGGATGCCTGTACTCCTGCTGCGGAGCCGGGATGGATCAGAAATTATTTTTGAGCGACTGAGCTAAGGTGATTGAAAGAAAGTGCTAACAACTGGTTGCTCTGTTGTACGATTAGCATTGTTGTTGGCTGTCTTCTGCTATCTCAACAGATTTCAAGCTTTTCTTGTAATTAACAGTCAATGAGGTGGAAATGTAAGAAAGTTTTGCAGGGATACTGTTTTGTATCTTGGTGAAGGGTAAAATTACTTGTGTAAGAACTGCAGCATTGCTCTGTATGTAATTTTAAAATCTGAGAATTGATTGAGTTCCAATATCAATAACAAAGTTGACATCCATTAAATTGTCCATGGTGATTTATACGTAGATGTTTCCACCGGATGACTCCCTGAAAAATCTATTTGCTAAGATCTGATGCCATGTTCTTGTGTAGTTTATGACTTGGTAATTGTAATTAATTGTCATTTAAAAGATTTGGGGGCATACAGTTTTTCATATCGCTCAAGCTACTTTTCTTAATTGTTGATTGGATATGTATGAAGTTGCCCCCCCCCCCTTTTTTTTTAATTCCTATATATATATATTTATGTATATATATATATATGTATAGAGAGAGAGAGAGATCCAAGTAATAAATTAAACATGGCCGGTCTACAGTCAGTTGATTTCGAAATTACTAGATTGCTTGTTGAGTGACTTGGTATCAGGCTAGCTAATGTATCACATTTGTTGAAGCTGCTTATTCTGAGCTTACAAATGTCAAGCGGTTATTTCATATTGTTTGAATCTAAAGCTGGCCAAATTTGATTGATCTTAAGCTCTATAAGTGGGTAAATATTGGTCCTTGGGAAACTATCATGATAGGTTTGTTTCTAGAATGCTTGCAATTATTTTGCAAGTTTTACGTGGATCAAATCATCCAGTCTGCACTCTAATGTCTGACTATCTGGAACAGGATTACCTGGTGACTAAAAGAAGTAAAGATTTTTCAGTATTGGATTATAAAAATCCTGTACCAACAACCCTTACTCCGACCCTTACTCCGTTCAGTTGGAGTTGCTAGTGCTTACGAGAGCATTTCTTCGACTTCACTGTGCTCTAAGATATGAGAACATTAATTTTCCAGTATAACCTTTTTTGTTGTAATTGGTAACATGCAAATGCTATGTTTTGTTGAGTTGTCCATTATTATTGAGCTGGTTTTCAATAAAATTGTTTTTGGAAATTTTTTTAATGTTTTCCGTCATTTCATTTTTGTCACTCACTATATAATAACCTGAAAACTGTTTTCTCAGTTTATCTGCACTGTTACATGCAAAAATCAGGGATGGTCGGTAGGTAAGTGCTCTTTTTAATTGTTTATGCTAATGTTGTTCCTTCCTCTTTTGCACCATTTTATTTGTTTGTTCTCAAAACTCATTTTAAGAGATGCTCAATGTTGTATTGCTTTTAACCTATGAGTTTCTTAATTGTATGTTTGAGGTTGGGGTATTGTTAAGCTGTAGGGATAGGCTAATTCATATTATGTAGATATCTGCATCACTTGTAAAGATGAGAAGAAATCAGGCATATGCAAAACTTATTGTAAATATCAATGAATATTTTGTTAACCTTTATTTTTTTTCACCCTAAATATATATATATATATATATATATATGGAAAAAAAATTTACTCAAGTGGCTTATGTTGAAGCTGCAGAGGAGGTTAACCAGATCGCATACATGTAGCATGATGTAGATGGGTCACAGTGCTTCGTTTTTTGTTACCATTCCAGCTATCTGGAACATGCAGCTGGCATTGAAGTTCAGTTGATGAACTAACTGAAAGATGTTTTATATTTTGAAAGCACCAGCAACTGCAAATTTATGTACCGATCAAGCGCCTGCTGATGGTGGCCGCGGGACACCCATTAAGGACTTAAGTTGGACATTATTAAATGAACTTAAATCTACCGTCTACTGTCTACTCTCACGAGGATCCAAATTAGACTGTCAACGATGGTATGAGAGTTTTGAACTTTGAAGATAGACTGTTGCAAGCAATGCTTGGGAAGATCAACGTAATTATAATGTTGAACATTTAAGTTAGACTACTATAAATAGATGTTTAATGTTTTCAATCCCGAATTAAAAAAATACAACCTTCCATCAACGGAGGGAAAAAAAAAAACGATACAACCTTCTCTAGTTTGCAAAAATAGTTTTGGAGCTCTTGTTAAGTTTTTTTATACCCTCATTCCAATTTGATGCGACCCCATACCTCCTTCCACGCAGGAAACAATATCCCTGATGTAACCAAATCAAAAGTTGAAAATGCAGGTGAAAATAAAAGGCAGGCATGGCTTACAGATACAGAAAGGAACGAGTAGAAGCCACCAAAAGGGCGTCAAAGCCTTTGCATTACTGATCGGGTGCTTCCCATATTCCCAAGTCCAAAATAGAATTAGAAGTAGAGAGGATGGAGTTTAATTGTAAAAGCGACCGCATCATGGAATAATAGAAATGAGGGAATTTATGCAGAATTATTTCAGGGGAAAATGAGGGAATAAAGAAAAGGGAAGTGGCTTGTAGCTGTTACTTTCACATAAGATCCTGTATCGCTGTTTATCCAACCTTCAAATATCAGCAAATTCCTATAGCATCATCTACTGGTCTGGGAGAATCATCAAAGTAAAAGATCTTGGCTTTGCTAGCAATTAAGGAAGGGATGATAAATAAGTACATCAAGCACCTAACTGACATTTACCAAAGAAGAGGGACGCTCAAAGAACAGCAGAAACATGCGTATTTCGATTCACATTTCTTTTATGGGTGAATGAGTTCCAGTGCAGAGCCAAAAGCACCCGGTTTATTAGTTGATCCACATGAAAGCGATTTGATATTTACATATGATCATAAAATTAAAAGAAAAAATGCTGATGAGAAGCCATCAATTTGTACAAAAGAAAGAAAACTCGGTCTCTTGCCTTCTATCAATTCAAATTCAACTGATTTATGAGGTGAGCGAAAAAGACTGATTGGGTTCTGCTGATGCTTTGCAAATAGGGCACCAATTCTTCACCCGCAACCATTCCTGTATGCACACCACGTGATACCTATGCTCGCACTGCAACCTCCCTACTTCATCTCCAATGACATACTCTTCCTGCAAAAGGAAAACCAATTGATGGATTCCATTAAGTTGAAACTGAAACCTGTCTAGAAACCATTGCAGTCACATCCTGAGGAAAATAGGTAGCATATTGTTTTCTCGGATAGAGTGGAAAGTTATATAGAAAAGGACCTGACAAATACTGCATTTGACATCATCCTTTTCACCCTCGCAGCTGACATTTGCATCCTCTGAGGATGTTGCCTCATAGATGATTTTTTTAACGCATTTTGACAATGCTTCTTCGGATAGCGCAGTGCTTACAGTACCCATCCTCTCTTCTAGAGCTAGTAATTCCTGTCAAGATAGCAAGAAAAGCTCATTTCTTAGTTTCTGTAACAACAAACATAAAACGGGGAAAATAAAATGCCAACTTAGCACCAACGTAGCAAAACAAAAGCAAACCTCATATGACATATTATCTATATCCAATCTCATGTCTCTATGCTGGTCATAAAAGTTTAGGCCATTAAGGAACAAGCTGGTTTCCAGAACAAGTAATTGCTGCAAGACAGAAACAGAATCAACATAGAACAATCAGGTAAAGAGAGACACTTCAAAACTAGTTACCTCATATGTCAACTCTTCATCTTGTTCAATCCTCTCAAGTGCTAATAATACCTGTGTAAAAATAAAACCATATTAACAGATGAAGCTTCATTATATTAAAAAATACTGCAAACAAACAACTAATGGTTCATTTTTGCAAGTGTAAAATATATTGGCAACCCCACTCATTCCCTTCCCTGAGTTCTATAGAAAGAAAAAATGAAAAACAAGAAAGTTACAAATTCATCCATAAGACAATGCAGGTCGAAATATCTTGTTAATTGTACCTCCGCAATGCCATCCATATTGTAGCGCCGGAAGCTATCCCGGTTCGCTGAAGAGCGGTTAATGCCAACTTCTGAAGGACTGGACGGCATAATATTGGGTAAACTCTCACTTATACTACCTGGTCTAGTACGAGTTGAGGCAATTTCTGTGGAAACAGGATCATTCAAATTGATAGGTATATCACATTGAGACACTTGCTGCATGCCTACGGGGGACTCATTCAAAGTTAAACTATTTCCATCTGCTTGGTTAAGGGGTCTTCCTCTACCATAACTAATGTTTGATCTCCTAGTCCTAACTGAAGAAGCAACACCACTATCCCTGTTAGGAGGCCAATTTCTGGCTCGCCTTGAATCAGAAATAGAAACACCATAGCTAGCATTGTTCCGTCCCTCCAAAGACAACCCACTCAACTTCTTTCCCCTGGTGGAGGAACTACCGTCTCCATCAGAATTTCTCTTTTTTACTGTATCTTTCCTTCTGCTGATGCTTGAATCAGATGATGAACAACCAGACGGGACAACATCAGAAATAGAGTTACACCTTAGATTTCTCAAACCATACCTGCTTGTGTTAGCACGAGTTGCATGGGAAGCATATCGAGATGCCAAAGTTGATGAACAGGCCAGAGTGTCCAGGTTGCCCAACCCAGATCTCGGAATAAAGTTTCTTCTTGATATTGGGTTTGATGATACACTAGAGCTTCCAGCTTCCATCACTGTAACTTCCCTCGAATCAGCATCATTAGAATCAGGCTGAAGCCCTCTTTGAATCTTTCCTAGTCTGGGAATAAGTTCTGACACTTCTGGCTCATCCTGAACACTACTAGTTTCAGATGAATCTGTTTCCAGCTGAGATGGTAGCTTTTTCTGAGGTTTTCTAGAAGACTTTGTAGGGTTTCTAACTGCAGAGTATACTCTAGAGGGACTTCCAATTATTTCCTTGCCGCTTGATGAAGTGCGGTAAGAATGCCTCAAAGATTTGGCATTTTCAGAGCAGCCACTTGGATTACCTTTCACAGAGTTCAGCCTGCCATCACATCCGATTCGATTGCAAAATTGAGCCTTTCGTTCTCTATTATTAACATCATCCTTCGTGATGAGACCTGATCCCTTGCCAGGTACAACAAGCCCTTCAACAGCCCTTTTACCGGTATATCCATCCATCTAGTAAGTATCCTTTATATCTGGAAAAATATCAAAATAAATGTATCATATAATAATCAAAGAAACCCTTCGCCATGACATAACTTGGATTCAGGAGGGAAAAGAAAAGCCTATAAACCATAATTTAATTTGCAGGCATACACTTGTTGTATACTGCAGGAACCTGTCATACTTCATTGGACATAAGATAATAATTAAATACATTGCCTATCTAAACATCCCACTAGCCGGAGCTCAACCACATTGCCAACAAGAATCTTCTTCATTCCAAAAGATAATTCTTGATACCCGCTTGTATACAAACTTACAAGCTTTAAAAAATGAACCATTTGTTAAACTTCCAAAGCAGGTAACGTTCAACCCAACACAAACATAATAAACATGAAATTGAAAGAAGAGCACATGTGTTCGTATATATCCAACCTTAAAATATCGCCTGGTCACAAAAACCTAATTTAGTACCTTCAAATTATTTGCTTTAAATGTTTATAACTTAACCCAGTTAAGATGTGTGCCGTTAAACCAATCAATCAGCAATGCAATTGCCCATTAAGTTGAAGAAATCCGCAAAAGATAGTAACTGGCAGCATTAGTTAAAAGCTACCCAAATTTGGAACCATAAAGGTAGAGACTTGCAACCTATTTTCAATCTAATTAGATCTGTATTGCAGTAACCTATGCCTCCCACTCCCAAAAGGAAACGGAAAAAGAATACAAACTATTACCAAAGGTCTATTTGCAGAACTTTGTCCTTAACCCAAATTAGAAACCCGATTCTATTTTACAATCCACCCAGCTTATTCACCAAGAGATAAAGAACAAATTATGCCATAATTGCATAACATAATTATGAATTTCAAACTTGAACATTCCCAGAAATAAATGCCAAAATCCAAAAAGAAAAAGGAAAAATCACCTCAAAACTGAATTGAATCAATAAGATAGATAGATACTTGAGAAAAAAAAAGATTAAAAACGAAACATCTTAGGATCAAACATGTTTACAAGGAGAGCCTTTTGTTGCTTTCTCAAAACAAAAAGTAAATAAAAAAAATCACAAAACTGAATAAGAGGAAAAGAGAAACAAAAAAAAAAGGAGGGTAGATGATCACATGCCACAGTACTGTATTTGATCCCAACAAAAGTGGGTTTCTCTCTCCCTTTGGTTTTCAAGGCCAACGTTTTGTTTGAATTATCCTCCACACAATCATTTTATTTTTGTTTCACCTCTTCTTTTCTAAAAAAAAAAAAAAAAAAAGACTTTGTCCGTGATTTAAGGGTGGAAAAAGCTGATGGAAATTGAAACTTAAAAGTAGAGTAGACAAAGGAAACCAAACCAGATAAAAAAAAAAAAATTGAATAGTTCTTTGAAACTAAAGAAGAATGATCACTTCATCAAAATAATCAATCTTTTTTTATATAGAATATATTTAAAACTTGGATTAAAACAAAGACCCGTTAATTGCCAAGGATTTTTGTTTTCTTCAAAAAGAAATGAGCTATAGTATGTAAGAATTTAATAGAAAACGATCAAAGTGAGTGGGTTGAGACTGAGAAAGAGAATTTATGGACGTATAAAAGAAGAAAGAAATTGAATAAAGGAGGAAAGAAGGGAAGGAAAGCAAGGAACAAATTAAAGACGTTAAATTTGAAGAAAAATAACGTTCTTCTACCTCTTCGCTTCTCCGTCTTCTCCTTTCGATTCTTTGAATATACAGAGGGAGAAATTTTGAAGTCTTAAAAGAAGATGAAAAAGAAGAAAAGGCTGTATGTATTAAAAGGAGAGAGAACAGAGGCAGCCCAGCCAACATTACAATAAAAAAAAATGGAAAAACGTGTATAACAAAAAAAAGAGATCCAATGCTGCCTCTGCTTGCGAACCCAACTCTATCTAATAATCTTTCTTTTATATAATATATATATATATATATATATATATAGTTTTGGACGGAAAATAAAGAAAATGCAGAACAAATGGAACCAAATTGAAGGAGTGCTTGCGTTGCCGTCCCGTCCTTACAACAAGTTGGGGTTCAGTGAGGCCCAAACCGTTGATATCGGGTTAGGATGGTCAAAGATAAACGGCTGAACGAAACTGTGGTGTCTCCTTTTTTTCCTCAACAAAATAAAACATCCAAAAGCAAAAAAATTGAGAAGCAGCTTAATTTTGTGGACGGAAACGGAACGGCGGCCACACCCCACAATCCACATCAACAGTTAAACCCCCCCCCCATCTCATTTTATTTTTTTAATAATTTCTAATTTATTGTTTCAAAAGGAATAATAATTTCCAATTTATAACTTTATGTTTTTTAAATACAATCAGTAATATTTCAATTTTTTATTTGAGTCTAATTTCGTTTTGGAACAATTTTAAAATGTAATTCTTTATATAATACATTTCAAAATTTTATTTTTTAAATACTTAGATAATAATAAAATCCAAATTAAAAAACATTATTCTCTTGTTCGCTGAACAGTACTGACGAAAGACAAACTTTAAGTGTGAATAGGGGTGCGAGACACGCGTTGTTTTGTTAATTGATATGATGGCTTTTTTTTTTTTTTTTTTTCTTTTTTTAACGAATATGATGGCTTTTAAGCACGTAAAATTGACACTATTTTTTTAAATAAATTTGAAATTGACACGTATTTTATTTTTTATGTTGATGACTTAATGTCTTGCGTTTATTTACGTTCTTTCCTTGTGTTTACTTGTTGGATTATTTTGTTTTGATTTCTTAAAATCACATTTGAGATAGTCTTCTTTTGTTTTGAAATTCCCATTTTCTTTGATGCTTTCGACTAATATCACAAGTTACATTCAAAAGTTTCATAAATTTTATTTTCCTATTTGGGTTTTATTTTTCCTTTAGCTTAACATCCAAGTTTCTATGTTTTTAAATTTGATATTCACACTTAAATTGTAAGTTAATAAGTTAAAGGCAAGACACATTTTTTTTTTATATTTTATATATAATTTTTAAATAAATTTTTAATTATAATAATTTTTTATATTCTTTTTATATCATATCATTTAATATTTAAAATTATCAAATCTAACAATAATAAATTTTTTTTCTCTGATTTCAATGGGCAATAAAATCTCATATAAGAAGCACGGTATTTCAATATGGTAAGGTACTGGGGTGCATTTAAAACGTAGATAGGTAGATAGATGAATGATAGGTGGGCGATGGGGTCCTTAATTTCACTTGCCTGTTATGCCCATTTGCACATCTATCATTTCTTATATATTTCTTTTTTTTTTTTTTTGAGGAAAACTGAAATTGAAAAACGTATTCTTAATCTGATCAAGACTTGCATGTCTCTATATGATTGGCTTACATAATAATAAACAATAATAATCCCTTCTTTTGATCAAAATTAACATCAAATATAGATAAATTTTTATATATGTCTCAACCTTATCTTAAGTGTGATAAAACCAAAATTTTAGGAAAAATTAAGACAATCAACCCATCTAATCGGAGTATTTAAAATCTTTTATCACTATTTGCACACTCCAAAAAGTATCGCCATATGCATGATCCATTTAATTAATGTTTCACCTTCCTTTTACTATTATTATGCTTTATAATTATTAATGTTTTACATTATATGATCAACTTGTATGACTGATCTTGTGTTTTGGGGCCAACATGAATTTGGATTCATGTGTTTTGGTTACCTTATTCCTAATTTAATTTTAATATATCCTAATCTTTTGAACTACATATTTTTAATTTCATCTAAAAAGAAAAAAAAATAGTAAATAGCAACACCTGTAATGATAAAAAAAAAATAAAAATGGAAAGCTCACATGTGGGGAAGAATGAAGGTGAACCCTTTGAATCTGAGTTTATGGGATGGGGAAGCTTGAAGGAACAGATATGGTAGGCAAATGTGACTATTCAACAAACTAATTAATGATGGATTATATATTCACTCCATATTGATCAGTTAAATTAGCACATGTATAATTATGATAAGAATGAAATCATAATGTGTTGCGGGGAGTGAAAGTATTTGAATCGAGAAACTTATTTTGGTCAATTTGCACCAAGAATTGTTCTCAAGGGAACTTTTACTTAATAATAATTGTGGAAAACTGGTCACTTAACCAACTAATGCAATAATGGAAGCCTTTTTCTTTTCCCACATGTCGATGGAATGAATTTATGTGTCTAGTTGCTTAATTTTCTCATCAAATAATTTATATATATAAAGAAGAAAAGCTGCACAACCTCCCCAATTTAATGAAAATTTTAAAGTCAAATTATTGCGGATTAGAACAATTATGAGCCCTGTTTATAATTTTTTTTGGGTTAATGGTAATGGAGTGGCATAAGGATTGTTGTAGAAAGAGAAAAATAAATATTTGTTTTCTTTATATATAGAGTTTTCACTTCACTTCATAGATGAATGAATTGATCAACCAATAAACAAATTTGTAGATAAGAACAATGCGGCATCATTATAATATGTGGAAGGTCAGTGAAGCCCAAGTGTCACGGGTCGAGATTTAAACTTTGAATTCGCGTAATTTCAAGATTCGGACATTTATTTTTTTGATGTCTTAGATCATTCTGACTATCACGATTCACACACTTGTGAGGTATTATTTGTTTAATCCCCTAATCTCATAATTTATCCTACAAAAAGCGACTTACAAAAAAAAAATAGTGTGAACCCTTTTATATTTCAATGACTCTCATTTTATATTTGATTTGAGATTTATGACTCATCTTTAGATCCGAGACACAAACATGATGATAAACAAAATAATGGATCAACTGAAAAAGTTTCCTACATATCTTGTTGTTGTTAGACAAGTGCTTTTTCTTGGAAACATTAATTAGCGAATTAGACGGACAAAGTCCTCTATAACAAGTCAATTAATTTCTAGTTCTCTTTGTATTAGACAGAGGCCTTAGTGGAGTTTTATTTAATTTACTTTTGTGGCGCTTAGATTAATTAAACAAAAGAATTGAATAAGAAGAAGAAATGAGGTAAGAATGGCAATTTTTTTTCTTTTGCAACAAAGGAGGAGTAACACAAGGTGAGGTCCAAGTCCCCACCATTCCAGTGGTGATGATGACTACAATACTATTTGATTCTTACGATTGAGTTAAGCTCTTGTCGTTAATTTGTTAGATACATTAACATTAAGATAAACTTTGGATTATAAAAATGGATGTAAGCTTTTCCAATGACCTGCAGGAAACTAAATAAATATATCTTTTTTTATAAAAAAAAAATGAAAAAAGCAAGGGGTAGGTCAGCAATTTGATAATACGTGGACAATAATATATGAATTAATTAGTGACTAGAGAGAGATTATGTACAGGTTTGCTTAACCCACTAAGCGTGTTGTATTAGGTCCATGAATATTTTGGAATGGCGTGTCGTGCGGGCAAAACCTTATAGAAATTGCCAAAGCAAGGGGAGAAAAAAGTGGTAACAGTAATGGTTGTTATCACACTTTGCAGAAGCAGAAACCATTTTTTTTTTTTTTTTTTTGTGTATGATAGTATTGTTTTGGAAGATGACGAGTTGGTTTGATTTGGATTTGGTAATATTATTGCGAAGTATACGTAGGAAAGAAATTATGTTATCTACTTTTTCTTACTAAGTAATTTTTGTTTTAGAGATATATATATATATATATATATATATATAGCATGGCCTACTACTCCAGTTCAGTCCAGAAACACCAATAGAAAGAAACAAGAATTAAGCTCATATACTTTATTTAAGAATATAAATGATACATTTATATTTATAAATTATTTATTTTTTATTTAAAAAAATTTTGAATTCGATTTTATTATTATTGAATTGAATTTGAATTCAAATAATTCAATTTATCAAACGAATTGAATTTGAATATTGATTGACTCGAATTACTTATGAGTTTATCATATTTTTTATTTTAATATATATTTTTATTATTTTGTCCTTAAAATTTTGACTTTAAAATATAAATTCTTAAAACTAAAATCTCTCTCTTTCAGTCTTCCGACTCTCCTCTCCCCCTCCAATCGCGCTATCCTGTCTCTTTTAATCTCACGACTCTCCTCTTCTCCTTCAATTTCATGACTTTCCTCTCTCCCTCCCTAAGGTGTTATTCCATGGACATGATAAAAGACTTTGTTCCAATATCTGTGTTTTCCGATACATCCCAAGGTAAGCATATGTTATTCTTTTTTTGAAAAGAATAATGATGAACTAGAATAGGGATAGAGGGTCTTTCCAATAGTGTTCACATGGACACTTAGACTCACCCAATCCAATTCACTCTGTCTTCTTCGTTTTTGGTGCATTTGTTCCCGTTCAATTTCATCCAATTGATCCCACGCTTTCTTTGTTTCGGTAAAATCAAAGTGGGGTCTTCCAACACTATCTCGCTCCAATACTTACCTAAATCCTGCTGCAAAAGTGTCCGAGCCTTCGGTCGTTAGGGTCTCCAATGCTGGCCCTGCTGTTAGGGTTTTAGATCTGCAACTTGAAGATCACAAGCTCTCTGGTCTGTTCCTTTCCTCTTTACTTCCATTTGTTTTTCGTTGAAGTTTGGTTTAATGTTAAGGTTGTAATTTGGATTTTATTATTCATCTTAAATTTAATTTGAAATGAAAATTATATAATGTTGGTGATTTTGGCTTATTTTGGGTGATAATCTGATTTTGTATTTGATTTTGTTCAAAGTCCTTTATTAGTTAAAAATAAACGTTAATGGGTCTCCACCACTTGCCTTTTTGCTTATCATTTTCCTAACAGGAGTAAGCAGATTGATATATTTGGAATCTGATAATGAGTTTGAAAGCGGTTCTAGTGGGGACAATGAACAGAAGAAGGGATTGACGGGTTCTGACATTAATGAGTCCCAAGAGTTAGAATAGCGTTTTAAATTTGTTGATTATGAATCTCATCTAAGTTTGTTAATATTGTATCTCCATCTATATTTTATGTGATTGTCTGATTTTTGAAACTTTGCTGTGATTTTGAAAATGCAAAAGGAATCATATACAATAGTTTGGAATCTATTTTCTTTTAGGTTAATGGAAGTTTTCAGGAAGTATGATTTTTAGGTAGTCCTAATCTAATCTAAATGTGTAAGGAAAGTTCTACTCAGTCAACTTATAAACAAGAAGATGTTAATCCGCTGCTTCCTCTTGAGGTGTGATCATAAAATGGTGCATTATTATTCAGCCTCCAAAATACTACATATTCCTCAAGTGCTTGGTGAAATATTCGCCTTGGTCTGTGCGCATCACAATCTTAAATCTTTCCGCTTCGGGGGAGAAAGGCCTTTAATGTCTAATTTTGTCAAAGTGGAGAAAACAAAGGATCAGGAATCCAAAAATCACAAATTTTTTATTAAGCTTCAAGTTAAACAAATTCGAGTGCGACTTAAATTTTATTTCGACTTAAACTTAAATTTTAAAAATAAAATTTAATTGAATTTAAATAAATTTTAAATTTTAATTTTTGAATCGAATTCAAATATTTTAATTTATCATACGATTCAATTCAATTATATATCAAGTTTTATTTAATTAACTTCATATATATAATATATATATATATATATATAAGATTTGGCTATGCATTTGATTTTCGCTTTTATTTAGATATATAAGAACGTACAACTCCACCTAACTTCACGTCAAAAGGAATAACTACTCTGCTATATGTTCCCCGCTTTAATTAATCATATATATTCTCAACTACAAAATTAATATGAAAACAAAGCATATACAAGCAAATCATAACAAGCTGCCAGACGGCCCTTTCTTTTTGGCCGTCTAAGATTTGCATTTGAATTGCTAAATTAAGACAGATTTTCATTTTCATTTTTTTTAAGCAGACCTTATTATTGCCTTAATTTATATGACTTCATCATATAATAACTCTCTTCCACAATATATATCTACATTATTATTGGCTAGATCTACTAGCGTTTGTTTCCAAAGGATACTAACGATTTTTAATAATAAAGGTTAGATAAATTGGGAAGAGGATTAAGGATGGACCATCTATATTAATTATATATTCTTCATGTTTTGAAAAAAACGTAAGATGAGCAGATCATAAATAAACTTGTTAAATATATTAATGGAGGTGGGCTACAAACTATATATTTTCCCTAAGATGTGCAAATTAAGCTGTTATCATTCACGTTCCAACCAACGAAACTATTATAAGCTATACTTTAGAAAATATATATATGTTGGGTTGAAAAGGTCAATAATTCCCATATGCTCGGTTAGTTTTTGGTGAACAATCAAAATTTAGTTTTAATATCAAGGGTCGACGGTCTCCACCACCGCTACAGCCAGTGCTACCTTTTGAGTTGTGCGGAATTCACGCTCCTTGCCTTAATTTTATCAAACTTAAGAAACCTCTTTTTCTCCTTCATATACTCTTCTTCTTCGTCTTCAAATCATTTGAATCCTTATTTTGTTCCCTCTCTTTCACTCTTCCATGAATTTGCTTTCATCATCAAGGTACGCTACCCATGAATATATATATATATATATCCCTTCCTCATCATTTGATATTGCCTTCTTTTTCAACTGTTTCATTTGCTTGTCTTGCTGGATCTATAGGAATTTTGCACGCAATAATATGATATAGTCCTACTTTTCTTGGTTTCTTAGGAACCCCAATAGAAATGTATTTATATCATTCTATCCTAGTCTTTAGAAATTTGATTGTGTATGGCAGCAATGTATCGGCAATGGCATGCTGTTTTTTTTTTTTTTTTTTACTTATATGGATTTAGATCTTTCCGAAGCAGAATCAAATCGCTCTTACTTTTAATTGGAACTCAGGCCTCGGTGCTTCGGAATCTCTTAAACATTTTTCATTTGTAAATGTATTCTACATATTAGTGAAGTTTCTCCTTCCATGCTAGGTGTTAGAACTTGAATGTATGGTTTTTTTTTTTTTTTTTGGGGGGGGGGGGGGGGGAGCTAATTGTAGGTGTGGCAGCCCTTAAGCTATGGTATGGGTACTAATTATCCTGCACAACTATTCATCAAGAATTTAGACTTCCACAATGTAAACAGAAAAAGGTTCCTCTCCTAAAGGACAAATGAGTAATATATAGTATCGTCTCTCTTAACTATGGGTGATTTTTGAATTTAAAAGTTATTCATTTTTTTTCATTAAGAAAAGGCTGGATTTTTCATGTAATATTGAAAGGACTATGAAAATGTGATTATACTAAATAAAATATGTAATCATCCATACCATAAAATGGCTAAGTTGAAATTCGAGTAGCAAACTGACGGTAACATTCATTTCTGTTCAATAAGCAACTAATTTAACTTCTGCATTTTCTTTCTTTTAAGAGGGACTTGAAATCTCTATGCATATGTGGTTAAAAGAAAAGAGGATTCTTTTCGACCAAATATATAAAAAGAAGAAAAGAGGATTTTGATGCTTTCAGCCATATGCTTTTTCTTGGGTGGCGGACTCAACCCTGGTTATCGTGCTTTATAATAATGCAGGATTCCGTTACCATTTTCTTAGTGGATCAAGTCAGAGACACCCGACGATTTTATGGCAACAACAAAAAGAGAAAGCGCTTTGGGGAAAGAGAGGAGGGGCAGTTCCCCTTCAAAGTCTTCCATCGCCCATGGCCATAGAAGATCCTCTCCAGGTTCCACCCAAAAACAAGTACCAAACTATCTCAAGCCTACATTAAGCTCACGCAGTGATGCTATCAAGAATGTAAAAAAACCTGGACCGGAAGACACCTCCCAAAGACCTGATCTTCTCAGAAGAAGATCTTTTGATAGGCCTCCATCAGCTGCTCGAGTCCATAAGGCACTTATCTCTCCAGGTCGAGATAAACCAACAACATCCCGGTCTGTTTCTTTTGCCTCTAAATCCACTACTTCACCTAAGGCAACTTTGGAAAGGGTTCTCAAAAAGCCAAATGCAGGAAAACCACAGACGTTGTCTTCGTCTAGGAGCATGAACAAGACCACTGGTTCCACCACTAAGAAGGGAAGCACTTCTTCAGCTTCAAAGAAAACTCCTAGTAGTCATGATAAAAAAGAAGTGCAGAATCTTGAAACCAAACATGAAAATGAAGAAACTTTGGATCATCAAGTTGAGGAGGTTGTGAAAGATTATCCGGGTGAGATAGATTATTTCGAAATACCAAAAGCTGAAGAAAATGAACATCCGGATGTTGTAAGTACAACTGAAGTCAACAGTGTTGAAGAAGGAAAAGTTACCCATGATGATATTTCTACAGTTTCTCAAGAACACAATGTGCCTCAGACAGAAGAAATGGAAGATAAGGTTCATGAAGAAAAATCTGATCATACTCAACATGATGAATATAAGGAGAATGACAGCAAAGAGGAGATCAGTGTTGATCATTATCACCAGGAAGAGATTCCTCATGAGGAGGCTAAACCAGAAACTGAAGATGAAGCAGAAGATAATGAAACTGACGAGGTAACTGCTACTAAGGAAATTGGAGAAGAAAAGCAACTTGAGAGCAGGGAGGAGAACGGTGAAGAGAGCCAGCAGGGGCTTGAATTATGTAAAGAAGAAACAATTGAAGAGGAGGTTGAAGAATCAAAGCCAGAGGCAGAGAATGTGGTAGCCAAAAGCGAAGTACAAGCAGAGAATCGGAAGAAGGAATCTCCAACACCGTACAATGATGTGATTGAGGAGACAGCCAGTAAGCTACTTGAGGAGAGGAAGAACAAGGTGAGAGCACTGGTTGGGGCATTTGAGACTGTCATAGATAAAGAAACTTCTAACGCCAAATGATATAATTTCTCCCTCAAATCGGTAGACATATAAATAAATAAACCATTTCCTGAGATTCACACTCGCTTGTAAACACTTTGTATAGCTTATAGATTTCTCATCATCATCATCAACTAAGAAATGAGGTTGCCTTTGAGTTTTTGGTTATGTTTTTTACAATTCCTTTCGACTGTTGTATTTTATTCTTTCGATCCTAATCTTCCCCTGATTGTCTTTGATCTTGTAAACAAATTAATGTTGCAACGATTTCGAAAGGAATCCAAACAATTTGAACATTTATCATGCAGTTTTAACCACTGCACCGTGACAGTACACATTGCATCATGCACAAAATGTATGGCAGAAAAAGAAGCATTTTCTCATAAAAATGTGCCTTACATAAAACATTACCATATACAAAACAGACTGGACCATGTAAAAAAATCATTATCATAATAATACAAAGATCACTCCTCTCCAATCCCCATATACCAGAATTTTAAGTTCACAAAGAAAGCAAAATGGCAGAATCCCTTTAGAAACAAACCCTTGAATTTCATTACAAATAATACACAATTCAAGTTTTTACAACCAATCCTGCATCAGGATAGAAAAAATAAATAAATCAATAAAAGCTGAAAGCTCAAGCCACACCGGAAATTCAAACAATTTAGCAGTATAAATATGGTATAAAACCTAGCCAAAATAATAATAATAATAATAGCTAACCTCGTTCTTGATAAATCTTGTAGGGGACGCTTACAATAGGTTACACCTCAATCCGCTTGATTTGACATATCTTCAGTGTTGGAGATTAGTCTGTGTCCAACTCCAAACTCCTGGTTTGGCAGTAACTTTGCTCCAAAGAAACCTGCCTTTCTAACCAAAGCTGGCGACGGAAATTGGAGATAAAAAGCTCCGCCCTTTTGTCCACATCATCATCTGCAGCATAACTTGTCACTCTTTGAAGAGCTCGAACCGACCCTCTTTCATTGGATTCTTCATTTTCAATGCAGCCATGCAAACCCAAACGATCATTAAAGCTCAAGCTAAGTCGCCGCCCGCCGGAAGCGCTTTGGAGGAAGCAAAAAAAGCGCCATTTGGCTCGGTTTAAGCGAAGCAGGGAGTTTATCTTCCTCACAGCTTTCTTGAGGCGGCCGACAACAGACCAGTTTTCTCTGCCCATTTTGTTGTTTCAACTTTCAATTCAAGTGAGAGTGCGTTGATGCAATAATATTAGAAACTGATCGGAGGTTTATGGTTTTGGAAATATGCAATAATATTGGCGGTAGAACCTGAGGATTCTGGAGCAAGATTCGATGTTTTTGGACTCGGAAGCTTGTCAGGAGGAATGATTAGAGTGTTAAGTTAACGCCCGCGACAACTTATATTTTTGTTGCAATTGCATGGAAGCGTCATTGTCAAGGATTACTATAATCATCAGACTGTAATTGGAGAATTGAAGGATTGATTAAGGCTTCATTTGCACCTCACTGGTGCTGCATTTTGGTGATTTTTTTTTTTAACAATTACGTGGTAATAATGTATTTGTATAACAGCTGCATTTTGCATGAATTTTTTTTATTTTGAACAACTACATCGTAATAATGCATTGGGATAACGGGTGAACGGTTTTGTGTTTGCACCCAGATAGTATCACCGTAGCGTAGCTCAAAATTTTCACCGGACGCAAGGGAGTCCAGTGGGATTTTCAATTCCCACAGAGCCTTTTTTTTTTTTAAATATGCCCGTCTTGATTTTTTTTTTTTTAACTTTTTTGCCTTTAATTTTTTTTTCAATCTTTTTAATTATTTGAAATATTATTATTTGTATTAATTATTAATTAGTAAAACTATTATTTGCAATTAAAATTTAATTATTCATTAATTTCATAAATATCAAATAATTTAAGAATTTCATTTTTTACAAAATTTAATTTAATATTTTAAATGATTTTTTTCTCATTAAATTTTATCTTATCGTCACTACCATTATTTTTCATTCAAATATATATCTAAAGTTAGAATAATCAATCTCATTATTAACTGATTTTACTTTTATCATTATTTTCATTCTCATATCCCATTAAAATGGTCTCATGACCTAATTGGAGTGTTGGTGCTCGTAATTGCAAGACTGTCCCTTTTGTTTAAAAGTGTTAATTAGCTCATTGCCCAAGGCTTGTGACCAAGTTTTGGCTTTTCGCTCGGTGAGAACGGAGACCTGAGACATTGCAAATTCGATTCGCTGAAGCAGAATCGAATGGCCAGGTATTCACATGCTCCATCAGTCCAATGGTTCCTTCAAAACACGCTCAAGAGGATATAGGGGTCAGTTCAACAGATATTTCGCTGAACTATATAAAGCCAAACTTAATTATACATTACCAAAGAAATACAATGTTAATTTATCTGCGAAGTTGAAGATATGCTTATGCCTATCACGCATAATCCTTGTCAGACTAATTCCAAAAGTATCAGTTAACGCAGAGATACAAAATTATTCAACAAAAAAGGAAACCTTAAAACTCACGAAAATGTGGACAGCAGCCAAGATGGCAAGCAGTTCTAAACTCAGGAATTTGCAGCCAGCTGTTCATGTAAGTCAACATGTGAAGTATCTTCCTCGATACTAGCACCAGTTACTTGGCTGGTTCTTCCATCCTCAATTCGTTTCTGTTTCCCTGACCAGCCATACATCTGTCTTCTGGCATCCCTTCGAGCTGCTCTCTCTGCTAGCTTCAGGTCTTTGAAACCTTGTTCAAACTTTGCTTCATCCTCAGGTGAAAAGAATGCTACCTCCATTTGCCCAAGCTCTTCATACATCTTCTCAATTTTAGCTTTCCAGAACAAGCCCATTTCTGTATCCATCTTGTGGTAGGGAGTTTTCAGCAGGTATTCATCAATTCCACCTGCCTTGTCAATGCAACGAAGGGCATGAGTGGTGACTTTAACTTGAATGTGGCGATCTAAGATATAACTAAAGAGCCGCTTCTGCTGGACATTAGGCTTCCAAGTCCTCCTCGACCTGTCACAACCGTTAAACAAGGTTAAAGTTTCCCAATTTATAGAAGGGAGCGCAACTTCATAATGAACACAAAAAAAAAAAAAAAGTCTCTATTTATATTGCAGTTGAGAAACTTTTAACGCAGGAAATTGAGCAAAGTAATAAGAAAGTTTGAGCAGAAAAACACAATTTAAGTTTAAACTTAGCCCAGTTTAATTAAATCCTTAATCCCAAGACTAGTGGTGGGCTACAAGAATCATTTCCTCCATTCTGCTTCATCATGGCCAATTATTGTCTTTGAAAATCTTACAATCCAAAATCTTGTAGAAGTTCTGATCCTTAGAAAGATTTTAAATTTTTCAACAAATGAAAGTTAACTTTGCCAAAACTAGACACTGAAAACACTGATTCAGCCAAACTCACACATATCAGAGTTCAATGTGCAAAAAAAGTAGAATTACTAAATTTGCAGCTGAGAACGAATGGATTACATGCTTACGAGGACATACATCTCAAAATAACATAACATGTGCTCAACAACAACAAACATTCCAAAATATTTTTTCGGAGTAGAGAGAACCACCAATAACAGAAAATCACATAGGCCTCTTAGTAGCCATAGTTATAGAGAGCATGATGACAATCCAATCAGTTGAATATGGTTTCAAGACAAACATCCAAACCCCCAAAATTGCTTCATTGAATGTAATTTCTAGTTATAAAACCGTTTAAGATCCCACGCTTGACTCTGACTCTGAGTTTCCTAAATGACATTGAATAATTTCTAGACTAATTTGCGGCAAATTCCTAAAGTAATCTCTTTATACCCTCACTAAGGGTAAACTCCAATTCACAACGATACTAGCAGACATTACAACCATTGAATAACAACAGCTAAATATTCAACCTCCAATTATCATACCATACCAAAGATCTCCTCATAGCAATAACTAAAACATCCAAGACAAAACAATAAGAATGGTAAAATCAATAATTTCAACAGAAATTTAATTTCGGAAGAAATTAAAAAAAAAAAAAGTAAAGTTTTACGTAACAGAAAGGAAAGAAGCAAAGATAGAAAAGAATACTTGTTTCCACCGTCTTCGCTGATGCGGTTGCCGAACTGGATGTGTCGGCCAGCGTAAAGGCCGCGTTTGGCGCGGCCCATGACGACCTTGCTGTCTGGAATGCATTTTTTGAGCTGCTCCTTCACTCCAGGCGCCATGTTGCTCTCTCCCACCTTCTTCATCAGCTTCTTCATCATCTCCTTCCCTCTGAACGCCATCTTTTCCTTTTCCTTTCCCTTGCTGTGGAAATAGAACACAAAACCTCTGATATAATAAAAAATAATTTTACAGAATTGAAAAACCCCTAGATCTGTTTTTCTGCGCATGCCATATGTTCATTTTCGGAAGACGCTTTTTAGGTTTGGACTTCCTCTGCGATTAAGGCCCATACGGTCGGTTTGGAAGGAAGTCATTGGTCAGTCAGCGATTGACATTTCCTTGGGCCAATGGTACTGCATCTTTCTGGGCCATTTTGACATATTTCTAAGGCCCACATTAGCAGATGCTGTTATTTTCAACATTCCGAGTTTCTGACCACAAAAAAAAAAAAAAAATCTCAAATAAAAAAATCCGACTTAAAACATATTTGAATAATATAATGATCCCTTTCCCCCTTTATATATGGTAGTATTTTGGCCTCCATTTTGATAGTTATATTACATCTTAAAAAATAAAAGAGAGATATTTGGATAACATTTTATTTACTTTAATAAGGTAATTGCCAATAATTCTCATAGCCTATATTGCATTTGAAACTTTAGTTTGCTTCCTTTTTTTTTTCCCCTCATACTCAATAAAAATTAATACTACTTATCTTTTCTCGGTTTTCTTTTATTTTTTTTATTTATATTTTTTGGGGTCTCCCTAGTTATCATGCTAAAATTTGGAAACTTGAAACAAAACAGTCTTTGATACGACTTTGTGGTGAGTGGGTTGATTAAACAAGAATAGAAGTCAAAAAGACGGTTCTACTTTGAGGCTCTTGTCCTATGCTAAAATGTTGTTTACTTGATGTGAAAGTGATTACCCAAAAAGCAAACCTTCCTCTGGCAGCAAGCAATTAACAAGCGGATGTCTAGTCTGCCAATTTTGAAGGTGGCCATCATCATGGCCCATTACAAAAGGCCCCTTTATTTTTTTAATTGGAAGCTTGTAAATAAAAAAAAACCATTTCTATGAATTGTTTATTAATATATTTAATTTTTGTTAGAACATATTTACTAATTTTAATAAATAATTTTAAATATTATTTTTATGTTTTTTATTAAATAAATTAAATATAAATATTTATTTAATTTATTTATATTTAATTTAAAATTCATTTAAGACTCATTTAATTTAAAATTCATTTATATTCATTTAATGTTCATTCATATTTATTTATTATTCAATAATAATAATAATAATAAATTTATATTTTTTTATCTTTATCTTTATCTTAATCTTAGTTTAGGTTCATTTATATTCATTTATAATTTATTTGTTTATTATATTAAATTTGTTTAGTAATAATTTATTCATTATTCATAACATGTTCATTTGTTATGTATGTATTTATGAATATGTTTATTTAACATTCATAAATTAATTCATTTAATTTAATTAAGTTAACACAATTCGAACATAAATATCTTAACATTAAAACAAATTAAACTCAAACGAATAAGATAATTTTTTTACCTAAATTGAATCAAACCTAAACAATTCTAAAAATAAATGAATAAATTACAAACATGCATTAAGTTACATACTCAATTTGTTTACATCCTAACTTCCTTCACACAAATAGCCACATAATAAAATATAAAGACCTTTAAATGATGCTACGTAGTATATAGTCTATAGTTTATAATATCATATAATAATTGTTTAGTTAATTATAATATTGAAAAGTATGATATTATAATAATATTTAAATTATATAAGATATAATATAATATTTTTTTAATTAATAAAATTATATATATATAAAAACATCTCTATAATAATTTTTCAATTTAATAAATACAGAAAATTTTAAACTGTTCGTGCATTTCCAGATTTAACGAGATTTTAGTTTTCAGTTTCACACATGCCAAAATCTAAGGCTTGAAAATGAACATAAATCAAATAAATGCGGAGAAGCACTGAATAAGATTGGGTAGCGAGCGCATATGTCAATTAATGTGCTAGTTGGAATATGTATTTCGTGATACAAAGTCATCCCACAAATCATTCTTTATCACACTCAGAAATTATTATTTGTCAATCATGCCCAATTGCCCATAAATGTTAAAACTCCACTATGTATAATAGCATTGTCAAAGATATGCTTGTAGCAAAAACGTTTGCATTATTTGTAAAATTTTCAATTTTTATTAAGTTTTGGGTCTTTTTTATAAAATAGATATATATTTATATACAAAGGAAAACGTGCGACATGTTGGTTTCAGTTGGAATTATTCTTTTGTAAAATCATATTCAAGATTCTTTTGCTTATAGTCTCTTCACCATCCTCAATTGAACAAGTAAATATTTGGCTAAAAAACGATGAATATACTGCTTCAAAGCTTAGTGCAAAAGGTTAGGTCATAAATCCCATTCAATATTGCTATTGCTCATGTTTTTTTATCTTCTTAATAATTGCATATTCTATCGGCAATTTTCATCAGTAAGGCAACATTTGTGTTCATAAAGAGCAAAAACGACCATAATTCATCTCCTGCTGCTCACGCTTTCTATTTGAAGAAGTAGCAGCACGTGGGGGGGGGGGGGGGTTAATGAATTCCAATTTTGGGGTAAATGCATATATATATATATACACGTGTCAGTTGATCCAAAGAAGCAGCTAAAGTTGATAATTAGGTTTCATTTATTAGATTCACGAGATTCATCCTATAATTAATCATACTGCTTGATATCAGGCTTTGATTAATCATTCTCACCCACCAATAGAAGTAGTGTAGTAAGCGGTACGTAAGTTATTTTTGGATATTTAATTTTTTATATTTTGATAAACATTTATTCTAATTTAGCTTCTAAAGTAAATCATTCACCAAACGCTTAAGCAATAATAGCATCACGTTCACACCACTCTCACCAACAAATTGCTTAAACTTGCACTTGTTCTTGCAAATGAACGCCCGTCGAAGACCGGAAAAAAAAGGCGGATGGGGTAATTATTACTGTTAATGATAATTATTAAGGGATTCGACGTGGCCGTTTCACTAAAGCCAAAATGAAGCATGATCCTATCCAAGTATCCAACCACCACCAGCTCGGCCCTACAACCTCTATCAATTATTTAAGTCCACGTCACTGTTAGGCCGACTATTTCACTGTATAGAATCCAACTTTTTCTGATTTTCTCTTTCTTCAAACCCCAATCCTTCTAGCCTGCCAACCCATATCACTATTTTTAGATCTACCCCATCAACCGCATTATTATATCAGCCAGAACCGCACAGTTACCATAAAATCTCTCAACCAAGTATTATTATTATATTATAAAAAGAAAAGGGGAAGCGGAATCGGAATCGGAGGCCAATTAGATTTCGTCAAAGCTCCGGTCGCCGGCTGCACGTGCTGGTCGCCTAGTTCATGTTACGTCATTTGTAGCTGAGTCCGGTGTGAATTTTCAATTTTGTAATTATTTTCTTTTGTTTAATCGAACTAGTCCTTTGGATTTTCAGATTTGCCGGGTTTTTGGTGCGTCACTCAATTTACGGTTCTCCTAATATCCCCATTTATAGAAGCTAGAATCGGAACACGCTAACGCTAAAACAAAAACAATCCGGGAAACATTGAAATAGTCAAAACACTTTGACCACCGAACCATTTCTTGCTAGGTCGCTCTGTAAAGTTAGCTTCGCCTACTCACCACTTTTCCTCTTTTTCTGTAGAGGAATCTAATCCTATATCTATGCAGTGAAACCATGCTGTGACAAAATTCCTCCACTTATCTTCTACTTATTTTTGGTCTACGCCAACAGCTTCAAACATTAATGGCGGTTTCCAAGTCTTCCTCGAGTAAACAACAAGACAACTATGATCAAGATAATCACAAGAAATCGGAGCCGTTGATTCCGGGGCTACCAGACGAGATCGCTGAGCTTTGTCTTCTTTATCTTCCATATCCATACCAATCGCTGGTACGTTCAGTGTCTTGCTCATGGAACAGAGCCATAACAGACCCTGGCTTCCTTCTCTCCAAGAGATCCTTAGCGCTTTCGCTACCTTACCTGTTCGTTTTCGCTTTCCATAAATCAACAGCCAGGATACAATGGCAAGCTTTGGACCCGCGATCAGGCCGTTGGTTTAAATTACCTTCCATGCCCTGTCCCAAGGCCGTGTGCCCACCTGGGTTTGCTTGTACTTCGATTCCACGTCAAGGCCAGCTCTACGTTTTGGGTGGTATGCGCTCGGACACAGAAACTTCCATGCAGTCAACAATCGTCTACACTGCATCCACAAATCAATGGTCCATAGCTTCTTCAATGATAACCCCACGATCATTTTTCGCCGCCGGGAATTTTAACGGTAAGGTCATCGCCGTCGGTGGAAGTGGGACCGGGTATAATGATTCCATCACCTCCGTAGAATGCTATGATCCACAGAAGGACACGTGGGACTTCGTCGCTAAAATGAGTATGGGGTTGGCCAGGTACGATTCAGCTGTGGTAGGGAGCAAGATGTACGTGACAGAGGGGTGGACGTGGCCTTTCATGTTTTCGCCGAGAGGAGGGGTCTACGACCCGGAGAATGACACGTGGCAGGAAATGAAGGACGGGATGAAGGAAGGTTGGACCGGGGTCAGCGTGGTTGTGGGTGACAGGTTGTTCGTCATTTCAGAACACGGTGACTGCCCGATGAAGGTATACATCGCTGATCATGACGCGTGGCAGTATGTGGGAGGTGATAGATTCCCACGTGAGGCAATGCGGAGGCCTTTTGCTGTGAATGGAGTGGAAGGGAAAATCTACGTGGTCTCAAGTGGGCTAAACGTGGCAATAGGGACGGTATTTGAGGGACAAAACGGGGAGTTTTCCGCAGAGTGGGAGGTTGTGGCTGCCCCAAAGGCTTTTCACGACTTTTCTCCTTCTAATTGCCAAGTGCTTTATGCCTAAAAATCTCTCTCACGTACTAACTCTTACTAGTATAGTATATAATATCATCATAATTCATATTTCATAATTGTAATTGTAAGACCAGGGTGGAGCTTTACTCTTTTGATTTCAGGTTCTCTATATTATGTGGTGTAATTAAGTCGTCGTGTATTTTGTTTTGCTGGGCACTTAGCCAATTTTTAGATAGAGTGCGTGTAGGGATATGATTTACAGCTGGTTTGTCCTCTATGCAGTGACAGATTGGCAGTGCTAGGAAATTTTTGTTTTCTTTTTGAAAATGAAGGACATTTGTTGTTGGCACTTGGCATGGCGATAAAATTAACTGATTAACGGATATGGGAACCACGGTCATATTTTCTTAATTAAATTGACTGGTCTGCTCCTATCTTATTAAACAAATTTGTTTACCTCAATCTCGTGTAATTATGGAATTGTGTAAGAGTGTTTAAATTTTGATTTTAGCTAAATTAATAGATTTAATCAATTTAATTTAACTAATCCTTCGTTCATCAAATGATTATAAACAATTATCTAAAACAATTTTGATTCCACCACATGTATATCGCTCCAGGCATAATCAAGACAGACATTATTTTTGTGAAATGCATCATTGAATGCCGCAGGGTGCAGGCAAACTAGATAGTACTCTGAGTTAGGATCGAAGCAAGCGAAGTGGTCTGTTTCAATGCTAAATAATTATTTTGGACTCGAAAATCTTAAATTTTCAAAATAAACAAAATGTGGAAGGATATTATTAGGGTCATTTGATGGATAAAAAGATATAGTAGGTTTTTTTTTCAAAGCTTTCAACAAATAATTAAAGGTATTTTTATTATTTGTATTGATCTGACATATCAGATCAATCTAATATAATCAGTGTCATCTCAACTTGATCATGCCTTAATTGTTTCTTTATAGTCCCTTTCAACTTATTTATAAATGTAAACACTCAGACATCATGAAACTAGATTCATCCTACTTACTTTTTTCTCTCTCTTTTTTTTATTTTTTTATTTTCTTTTTTACTTGATCTTTATTGACTTGCACGTCGAAGTGCAAACGCAGGGAATATTCATTGTTTGGCCTCTAATCATCCTTTTATTTTTATTTACAAGAATACCCTTAGGTTGAAGCTTGGCACCAATATTTGAGGCGCTAAGTAGGGGACATCTCGTATTAGCTAAGCATAAAACAATGCCACCCAGAAAAAGATTCCAATAAGAAGGAGAGGTAGTTGCCCCAGCTGGAATAGAAACTCATTTTAACCAGCATTCTGTCCATTCAGCTCAACCACAGGTGAGACCAACCATGAAACAATTTCAAGCCCTAACAGAACAAATACAAGCTCTTAAGTAGATGCTGCAAATTATAACCTCACCATAAATCTCAAAAGTATAAGACTTAATCACACATGATCGAGAAGCCACTATCGGACAACTAAGCTAAGAAGAGTCAGAAGCCTCTTCATCCTTTAGGGAAGAAGAACACACAAACCCAACTCATCTCCACCCCGACCATAATTTCACACATATCACAACCTAAAAATCCAAACAAACAGACCACAAACTCTAACCGAATAGAGATTTGAAGCTCAAATGTAAGCAATGAAAAAAGTGCTAAAAATGAAAGCAGTAGCATTTAAGGATAAGCTCAAGTTCCTAAAGACCTTATGCTTTACTAAAGAAATTGACAAAGCCATGCCTCCTAAAGGATTTAAAATGCCAACCTTAGAGACATATGATGGTTCTTCTGACCTCTTTAATCATTTAAAATTTTATAAAACTAACATGATAATATAAGAAGCAGATGAGGCTCTAATGTGCAAAGGTCTAGTCACCATATTGAAAGGCGTAGCTCGATCTTGGTACAAGAGTCTGAAGCCAAGGTCAATTACTACATTTAAGAAGTTTAGCTACTCGTTCTTATCCAAATTTGTGAGTAACCAAAGAGCTAAGAAAAAGACCCTGAGCTTGATATCAATTAACCAAGGGCAAAAAAACTTTGAAAAGCTATGTCATGCGTTTTAACGTGAAAACCCTACAAGTTAAAAACATGAAATAGATGATTGTTGTTGCCATACTGACTAGTAGACTCAACGATAAAAAGTATAACTTAAAGCTAACATTGTCACTATAACCACTCAATACTCTGGTTAACATCCTATTAATAGCAAAAAAATACATTAATGTTGAAACTATAATAAAAACAAACTAAGGTGAAAGAGGCTCATCCTCTCTTTTCGACGGTCGAGGTAAGAGAGCTCATTTCCCCTTATCGATAATAAAAAGGTAAAAAAATTTTATAATCTTCCCCCAAAAGGGAGACAACATAAGGCTAGAAGCTTTAGTGTGAAAAAAAACTACATTGTACTGAATACCTTATATGAGAGAAATTTGATGTAAATTGAAAAAAATCCCAACTTAAATGGCTTAAGCCATTGAGACAAAATGCAAGGATGAATTCGATAAAAAAATGTCTATTATAGGGACATCGATCATAATATAGAAGATTATACTGACCTAAAAAATAAGATTGAAGCTCTGATAAAACGAGACCAATTGAAGAGATTTATGGGGTAAAGAAAACAAGACTAATTTAGAATAGACTATAGACAATACCATAGATCGCCCACCCAAGGTAGAGAGGGAAAAGCAGAGTAGAGAAAAAAAGATGCCTGAGAAGAAGAGTTGAATCAAGAAAAGGGCCAAGCTGACAATATTAAGCCAATTGTCAAGGTGATTAACGTGATTACAAGAGATAGTTCGACCTCGACGAAAAGAAAATTTAACCTGAGCATGGTAATAGTAGTAGGCACATTGGCCAAAAAATAAAAAGACTGGAGAGATGAGCCAATTTCATTCAACTCAAAAGATCTAAAGGGAATCCAACACCCACATGATAATGCCATAATAATCTCAACCTTGGTGTATAACTATGTGGTCAAAAAAATCTTATTTGATAATGAGAGTTCGACCGACATCATGTATTACGGTTGTTTAAAAAAAATAAAGATTGACGAAGATCAATTAAAGCCCGTCACCACTACATTAATGGGGTTTGAGAATGAATAGGTGCCCGTAAAAGGAACTATCAAGCTTTCGATCTCTTTAGGGATTGAACCAAAGACAATCATCTTGGTCGTAAAATTCATAGTAGTGGACGTCCTATCTACCTATAATATGATATTAGGTCGACCTAGCTAGTCTGTTATGTGACTTATAGGTTCAGCTCCCTATTTGAAAGTAAAATTCTTAAACCTAAAGAGGTTAGGAAAGTTTGAGAAAATTAGTCCATGGCATGACAATGTTATGTCATAACAATGAAGGGTAGGACTAAAAAGTAGATAGGCAGCTCGATCAATATCAAAGTTGAAAGTAAAGAAAAACCAATACAAAGAACTAACAAAAAATAAAAAACCACTAACAAAAGCACAGATAATAAGATCAACATAAGACAAGCGTGCTTTTAAGTTTTCTTGAGCTCTTACAAACTTTAATTTTGTTTTATTTCTTGAATTTTTTGAGACAACATTAGAAACAATCGAGCTCTTAAATCGTTGTGAACAGTTTGATATTACTTGGACCAAGCTTACACACCGATCAAAACACAACATGAAATGAAGAATATATTTCACTTTTACTAATATGTTCAACAAGTTTTTCAATTACCAACAATCACGCCAGGATTTATTTTTACAAAAAATGATCCTAACCTAATCAAATAAAAAGAAATAATTGATCAAATATCACACTCGGACATAAATCAACCTAAGTCGACTGACGACCTCATGACAATTTTGTTCTGGAACAACATTCCTAAAAAATACATGTAGATCGAAGCCAAATTTCAACATAAAGACCAATTGATTCAACTCATAAAAGATAATGCCAACATGTTTGCTTCGAAACCATCCTATATGCTCAAAATTGATACTAATGTGATGGTCCATATACTACACACTAATCTCGAGATAAAATTAATTCGTAAAAAAAACCTTTGAAATACACTAAGCCATTAAAGAAGAAGTTGACAAATTATTACGAATTGACTTTATCAAGGAGATTTATTACCTCAAGTGGATAGCCAATATGGTCACGATTAAAAAACACAGTAAAAAATAAAAAATATGTGTGAACTTTACCAACTTGAATAAAATTTATCTAAAAGATAATTTTTTTTCTCTCTAGTATAGATTGACTAATAAATGATAGTGCCAAGCATGGCTTCTTTATTTTTATGGATGCTTATTTTGGCTATAATCATATTAAAATATTGAACGAAGATAAAGACAAAATAGCTTTTATTATTGAGAAATGCCTTTACTGTTACAATGTCATACCTTTCGAATTGAAGAATATAGGGATAACCTACCAAAGATTGGTGAGTAGGGTGTTTAAAGATCAGATCAATCATAATATAGAGGTATATATAGACAATATGATAGTTAAGAGTAAGAGTTTGATTGAGCATCTGAAAAAGCTTAAAGAAACATTCAACACTTGGAGAAAGTATAATATAAGACTTAACCTAAGCAAATACGTTTTTAGGGTTACATCAGACAAGTTTTTCAGTTACATGATTAACCAAAAAGGAATAAAAATGAACCTTAAAAAAGTTTAAGTAATCCTAAAAATGAAAGCGTCAACCTTGGTAAAGAAAGTACAAAAGTTAATAGATAAAATAGTCGCGCTTAATTGATTCATGTTCAAATCGACAGAATGATGTCTATTGTTTTTCAAAATTTTCAAGAATGTCTCAACTTTAGGTGAACTCCCTAATACCAAAAAGCTTTTGATGAACTCAAAGAGTTTTTATCCTTCTCGCCTGTCCTATCTAAACCAAAGACTAGTGAAATAATGTACTTACACTTGATCAACATAAATTAGGATGTTAGCTCAGTCCTGATCAGAGAACAAAAAAAAAACAATAATCGATCTATTTTATAAGCAAAGTATTAACAGGGCCTGAAGTTAATTATAGCGGCATAGAAAAATTAGGCTACGTCATTGTTATCTCGATCAAGAAACTCAGACTGTTCTTTCAAGCCCACATGATTTATGTCCTGACCGATTAGCAACTGAGGTAATTTTTACAAAAGCCTAAAATGTTGAAAAGGCTACTCAAATGGGCAGTTAAGCTCAACAAATTCAATATGCACATTTTACACAGATCGACATTAAAATCACAAGTACTGGTAAACTTCATCATAAAGCATATCTCGGTATAATTAGAAAGATAGTATAAAAAAATTAAATAAATCCTGGATAAAAATGATTGAAAACTTTATGTCAACAGATTAGCTACAACCTATGATGGATGAGTTGACCTCATTATGATCAGCCTAAAAGGGCTACAGTACCCATACACTTTGAAATTCAAGTTTAAGGCATCTAACAATAAAGTAAAATATGAGGTGTTGATAATCAGCCAAAGGTTGGCAATTGAGCTAAATGTTCAACACATAACCACTTATAGTAATTTTCAACTGGTGGTCAACTAAATAAATTGGAGAGTTTGGAGCTCAAGAAGATGAAATTTGAAAGTATCTCGACAAAGCATTAGCTTTGGTAGTTGGCTTTAAGAAAGTCGAGGTGCAAAAAATACCTCTAAGTTAAAAAATTCAATAGCGAACTCTCTATCTAAGTTGGTTTCGGGAGTAGTAATGAAAAGTCTAGACCAAGTTCTAATAAAAAAACTAGCATATAAAAGTATCAAAGATAACTTTATGGGAAAGTCACAAAGAAAAAAACTTGGATGATGTCAATTAAAGCATACCTAATCACAAGAATATTACTTGACAAAAAAGTCAAGGCTAAGGCACTGATGAGAAAAGCCTTTCGATACATAATAATTAAAGAAAAATTATACAATAAATCTTTTAGCCTACCCTACCTAAAATATGTTGATGAAGAAGAAGCAAAGTACATCCTGTGAGAAATCTATAAAAGAATATGTAGAAGTCACCCCGCACATCAACTTTTGGCTTATAACATGCTAAGGTAAACCTATTACTGGCCTACGATCATGAGGGATATGGCTGAACTAGTGAAAAGATATGATAAGTATCAAAGATTTGCCCACATGCAACATTTATCCTCAACCAAACTCACTTTTATTATCAGCCTATGGCCATTCATGCAATTGAGAATGGATATCCTTAGATCATTTACCCCGATCATAGGTCAGAAGAAATTCATCTTAGTGACAGTAGATTACTTCATAAAATAGTTAAAAGTTAAAACCCTAGCCACCACTACGAAAACACAAGTCAAGAAACTTGTGTGGAAACATATAGTCTATAAATTCATATTACCTTAGTCTATAATAATAGACAATGACAAATAATTAAAAAATTTAAGGTTCAGAGAATGGTGCTCAAATCTTCACATTGACCTTAAATTCATGTCAATTGCCCACCTTCAGTCCAATAGGCAGGCCAAAGCTATAAATAAGATAATATTAGAAGCTTTGAAAAAGAGGCTCGACGTGACAAAAAAGAAATAAGTTGACAAATTACTAAAAGTTTTATGGGCCTTGAAGATGACCACGAAAGTGCCTATTGGTGAAATATATTTGGTGCAAAAGTCGTATTGTCAATTGAGATCAATCTGTCAAGCTTAAGAGTTGGATTGACGTCAAAAGAAAAAAATGAAAAGGTTCTTAGGACTAACCTCGACCTCATCGAAGAATAAAGAGACATAATCCTAACATAAATCGTAATATACCAATAAAAGATAGTCAACTATTATACTTAAAGGGTTCGGTGTAAGCATATAAAAAAGGATGACTTGGTACTTAAAAAAGTTAAAGCTTAAGGGGTAAATGACAAAAGTGGCAAATTGGCCTCGATGTGCATATATTGTTAAGGAGGTGTTCGTGACACGACCTACAAATTATAGGATCTAAATAATGATGTCATCCCAAAGACGTGAAATGCAGACAACCTAAAGGTTTATTATTAGTAGCTCAGTATAAACCAAGCCCACACTTGGCATTGTTTTATGAATGACACTACCATCCAAAGTATGTGAAATGTAAATCAAGTATATTACCAGTACATCGGTGCAAACTAAGCTCACACTTGTATTATTTTATACGTGACACGAATTAAATTATCTTTTGTAAGCTTGCATTTAAGTGATTTGAAAAAATTCGACCTAAAACTCATAATGTTCATCTGATCTAAGCAATTATGTAAATTTTTAATCCTATTATCCGTTTTTAGATTGGGTAAGAAAGAAATGATGATAAATTCAAGTAAAAATTTAAGAAAATTTTTTTTATTTTATTGTAACAAAATACATTAGTTAAAGTATGAGAGATCATTACAAAAATCAACCTCAAAATAAAAAATTTACAAAGTCAAAAATAAAAAATTACAAAATTCATTCATCAATAGCAGCAACAATAAGGGGGACATTTTCATTGGTAGGAGCAAAAGGGATGACCTCACATTCGACGATCTTTATATCTTTTTTTTTCTTATGATGTTCTCTAACTCGTCTTTCAAGCTTCTTCTTCATCTTTTTCTTTTTTTTTCTTATCTTTCTCAGGCTAATTTACGTAAAACCTCAATCTGATATTGTTGATGTCAATATCAGAGAGGTCAAGGTTAAGAAAGGATAATTTAAATTGTACCTCATCCTTAGCCAACTGAAAGCACCAAATATGTTCTTCTTTGAGAACTTTACCTTCACCTAGAGACAGTCATTGGAGACTTTGTATTCTTCCACAACCTTTACCTGTAACTCATCTTTCTTTTTGTCTTCATCCTTCAAATTGAACCTTAGCCTTGTGATTTTGACTTGAATATCATTAAGCTTCAACTCGACTTATTTTTTTATAGATTCAATTGAAGCCTTGATGACCTCTAACTTTGCTATCAGCTTGTCCATTTTTTTTAGCTTAGCCTCATTCTTATGAGATGCACTAAGGCTTGATCTAATGTTCTCTAATGCCTCTGAGCTCTTTTTATGCTTCTCGACAAGGGCAGTCGTATCTTTTTCAACCCTTAGCATATGTTCCATAGCAAGATAAGTATGATGGAGGGCTTGATTATTGTTCTTCATAAGCTGAGGTGGAAACTTCTTTTAGACTACACGAAAAGACCTTAGACTTAGAAAAATAAAAATAATAACAATAATAAAAAATTGAGCTAAGGTTAAAAGATACTCACTAAGAGAAAAAATTATGACTTTGTAAAATTTTTTAACTACTTCGAGGTTAGGGATAGGGTCATCTATTAGAGCATACTCTAACTTTACAGATATTATTTTCGAGCTAGGTCTTAGTACCCTTGCTTTGAGGTTCTCAAGAACAGAGAACAAGATCTCCACCTATAGTCTTTTGGCTAGAGAATGTGGTGTTGACGTCAATATGAAAGACAGGACCCAATTTGCCTTAGCTTTCAACTTTTGACCTGGGAGGTATGGGGTATAAAGATGCTAACCACTTTATCTATCTTATGAAATGGGGCCCCAAGTTAGATCTTTTTTTTTCTTTTTAAGCCTTGGGGCATGTTAGTATAATGAGATGTTGAAATCATTGTTATCGATCATCTCTGTAAACTCGAGTTATCAATTAGATAAAAAATTAACTTAAAACAAAATCCTATGAGGTTACCTTAAACCTATCCCAATACTTTATTCTGTTTATCACATCCTGAGAGGTCAACTTATGAACATCAATAACGAGCTCTCCCTTACATGTAGAATCTAAAAGTTTATCCCAATCTGATAGATTAAAGATATAAAAGGCCATAGGTACGTCCACAAAAGAGCCAAGTGTACTCTTTATTTCCCAGGCTTCAACCTCGAACTTACCATCTTTATTTACTTTTTGCTTCTTAAGGCATAGAAAGAGCAACTTTTAATTTTTTATTGAGTTTAGACAATCAGTGTAAAGGTTTTTATTTGGTTGAGCTGTGATATAAAACCATCTGTTGTCACTAAGATTTTTTTAAGAGAGAAAAACTTTCTAAATAAAAAGAGAAAGAAAGAAAAAATATTTAGTTGTTGATAGAGAATAAAAAAACAATTATGTACTGGATAAAATTTGAGGTGAGCTGAATGATGGTCAAATTGTAAGAATTAAAAACTAAAATCAATAAAAGATGAAGTGAAAATCTCAGACTGATCATGAATGAATCCCAATATACGTAGAGCCAATGTGACTCTAGTTTATCGATGATCTAGTTTGAGGAGCTCAATATTATTATACTCTACCCCTCTTTGAAAAAAAAAGTGGTACCCAAAGCTCGAATGTGATGAGCTAAGTACATGTTAGGATAACTCACCCATCACGTTCTCAAGGATCATGTTAAGATCACATGGAGTATATTCAGAGACCTTGATAAGTTCATCCTGCTTTATAAAACCTTTCCCTTATTGTCACTTTCTCTGGCTGAAGTGTTCTTTTCTTTTTGTTTTTTATCAGAACCTCTCTCATCAGAAGAATTTGACTATTAGATGGGAGATAGATCTTAAGAAAGAGGAGTGGATGAAAGCAACTTAATCATTAAGAAAAAAAGACGAGGTAAAAACCCTTCAGGAGAGGACAAGATGTCCAAAAAAATTGATTGAAGAAAAAGAGTTAACATGGCAAAACGTGGAAGAGATCAAACCCTAGAAGGGAGAATGACTGAAGAGGAAAAAAGGTTGGCCATAAAAGATAGACCAACATGAGAGACAAAAAAGCAAGTGGATTTTGAAGCTTAAAATTAATTTGAGCACACAGCTCTTTTATGCTCAAAACTTGCTCACCTCTTGTTCAAGCATTATTTTCATTGCGTCGTTACCTTTTTTCAAACATCGGGTTGAACCAATAAATTATCTTGGCATAGTTGCGGCCCCCAATAATAGGGAGATTAAGTCGTCATCTTGCTGGTTTACTGATCTTTTTTTAGCTTTACCATATAACTCTTAGCCTCTCCAAAACTCATACTAGAGGACATTGTTAGAAATATGTATCGAAGTGGATGTAGAAAAAACTTTAAAGGCTAGAAAGCTGTTGAGTTTAAAAATTTTAGGTTGAATTGAGACTAAAGAAAGCAAAAAGATGAAAAGCTAAAACCTTACAAGCCTTTTATATAGACACGTTGTAAACCAGATGGACAACACATTCTGCACCACGTGTCAGAGCATGGGTAAGTAGACTTTTTTTCATCTTTTTACTTTAAACTTTTCTGCTCAAACAATTTCTCTCTTCATTTAATACTGTCAGATCAAGCTGAAACCTTACAAGCCTTTTATATAGACACGTTGTAGACCAGATGGATGACACATTCTACACCACATGTCAGAGCATGGGTAAGTAGACTTCTTTTCATCTTTTTACTTTAAACTTTTCTGCTCAAACAATTTCTCTCTTCATTTAATACTGTCAGATCAACCTAACTGGATGCACTTCAGGTTAGACCATCCAAACCGAACAATCATTAGGGGTAAACTGAGAACTCAGTTCACCTCTAAAGTCTAAAATATAGGCTAAAATCCAAATTTTTGAAAAAAAATACAAATCTCACTACAGCCAAACAAACTCCAACACTAATATCGAATCATTCCAGATAATTATTATCTCAACAACCTATAAACTAATTATGCATTCAATCCAGAACACACACATAAGATCGAATAACCATTAGGTCAAACCATAGCTCAAAGCTAGTCATAGTAAAAAATCGACATCTCTTTGCAACATCGGCCTTCGACGAACCATGTAGTTAATCTGTCCTATACTAGAGACGTCGGTAATAAATTTGGCGATCTGATACTCAGATTGCCTGATGGGAGAATAGAATGTTAAAGAATATTTGATGATCAAAATGATGTAATAGTCTTTTCTCCTTTCAAAGCCTTAACAGACAATCAAAAATATTTTTATCATTTATACTGACCTACTGACCTAACATGACATAATCAATGCCACCTTAATTCAATCATATCCTAATTATCTCCTTATGATCCACATTAATTTACCTATAAATATAAAAACTCAAACATCATAAAACTAGGTTCATCCCACTTACTTTTCTCTCTTCTTTCTAATTTTTTTTTAACTTAATTTTTATTGACTTGCACGTCAAAATATAAATACAAAAAATACCGAATGTTTTTTCCTCTAATCATTTTTTTCTGCATTTATAAAAATACTTTTAGGCCGGAGTTCAACACCATCAGATATATTTCATTATGTCGAAGTTGAGCTTGAACCTCCTTCAGGTATATATCGCCGAAACTTCAACTACCGACTTTATATTTTCCTGTAATTTCATGACCAATTTATATACTATTTTATTATCTACAGTTCTATTTCTATTCCTTAAAAAAAAAAAAAAAAAAAAAAAAAAAAACTTAAAAGCTAAGCTCCCTAGATAAAAGCATCTAGCACAGGCACAGGGTCTTGTCAGTCAGAATCTTCCTGTTGGGGACACGGGACACCCTTTGTAGGAAGCGCCAATGCCTTCTCTTTTCCTTTTCCTTCTGGACTAAAAGGTTGCGTTGTTTGTAAATCACTCCTTACAGACTAAGTTAGTATTAGTATATTATTCCGGATCCTAAACCTGGAAAAGATATCTAGTAGTATATTCTTAAGTCAACCAGCTGAGATCAAGAAGATCGAAACAAGACTATAGTTCAATTCAAGGGCAAGGAAGAAAGCCCGCACAGGGCAGTCAAGAACAGAAGATGATGTCTACCAATGCCGAAATGGTCTCCTCCCGTATGCAGACAATGCATAAAATGTGTGGGTTGTTTGTGTGTGAAAAAGATGAGAGGGTGAAATATGGGCCGCCGCAACCAGAGGCGTGTCCCTACTGTGGAGGGATGGTGCAAGCTACAAACATAAAGACCCTATGGAAGTTCTCCTTTTTGCCTCTGTTTTTCTGGAAGAAGAGAAAGAACTATTGCAGCACATGTGGAAAATAGTTGATGATACTGTGATTAGATTTTGTGTGCTAGATGATGATATAGATATCCAGTTAGTAGTGACAGTCGTTCTGCTAGTTGTGGAGTGGTAAGTTGTGGCTGCCGGAAAGGCTTGTATGACTTTTTTCCTTGTAGTTGCCAGGTGTTTTACGCCTAAATCTTTGTCTTTGATAGGAGCATGTTGTACCCAGGTTGGAGTAATTATGTTATTGGCTTGATCTATAGAAATAGTAACTACTATGTACATGTAAAACTCCACTCTTCTATATTTATATGCTGTTATTTAGGGATCACCAAGCATGTTCTATCTGCAATTCGAACATATTTATCGCTCCTCCTGGCGCATCTGAGTTCTGAGAATATCAGTGCCATAAGTTAGTGCTACCGACTCGCTATGGCCAAAGTAGCAGATTGATTAGTTCAAATATTTAGTGAAACTTTGACCTTCGAAATTGTCAAATGCAAAAAGCATGATCTTCATTTACGTGAATATCTACCGTAATCACTGATGCGGCTTTAAAAGTACATAAGAACAGGGTTTTTTATATTTTGGTACAAAATCAGAAAAACCTTGCAGTTATATAATGTTAACAAGCCAGTTTGAGTTATGTGTGCGCATTAGCATTTGCTGCCATCGAAGCCAACCATATTAGCCAAGTACTTCTTTATGAACAGAACAACTTGGAGGAGTTACAGCATCTGCATTTTTAACAAATGAACAAAGAAAATTAGAATCCTCTCACAATATATATGTATATGTAGTATGTACCACTACCGCACTTCCATAAGTTTGTGGTCCCAATGGCAGTCCTGATCCTCAGGTTTCATCTATAATTCCAGGCTTGCTTCCAACTGGGCTCCTGATTCCAGCCAAATTCATTTCAATTCACAAAGGCTTCTCACCTATCACATTACCATGGGGATCATAGTTACAGTTGATTAATGTATCTCCGCTTCAGCGCACAAATTTCGCGCACCCAATTTTCAAGCTATTCCTCCAAATTATTTGTGTATAACGGGGGCAATCTTTTATTTTTTGTGCAAGTATTAGTATTGCAGTTGTAGTTACTTTTTCTCTGCTGCCCATGCCGCAACTGCATCGCCTAGTTTCCAATCCTTGCCGCTGCTCCAGAAGAGATTTTCCACATAATCGCTATTTGAATGAATCAAAGCACAATCTCGTTGCCTCTTATCTTATGTGCCCACCAGGAAGCAAAATTTGGAAGATTTTTGCTCCATTTGAGAGGAGGAAGCCCACGCTCGGCTCTTAAAATCTTGTGAGGTATTAGATATTGTTGAATTACTGCACTAGAAGTTTGTTTAAGTAGACGTCTGGAGAAAAGTTGGGAAGAAACTTCATTGCTTGAGTATGATAAAGATAATAAAACAAGAGAAGAAAGGAGGAGGAAGGTTCCTTGTAGACTACATGAAAACTTGGTTCTGTTCTGATCTCCATAGATTTGAGGCTTTTGATTGGAGATCACAGTTAGCTTTTGATGAGTAAGTTGATTGGAGATCACAAGTTAATTGAGCTATATATATAAGCTTGCATGGTAGATTTGTGCTGAAATTTTTGATAATAAGACAATGTGTTATTTTCATTCTGAGAAAGAATCATTTTACATGGTTGGAGACAAGTTGCGATAGAGTTTAGGAGTATAACATGCTTGGGAAAGTGGCATAGAGGATCGGTTTGACTTTCAACTAACATAATGGCTTCTAATCTTTGTAAGCTTAAGATTAACCAACATTTTCATGAGTTCATCACCATGCAAATGCTGGACAAAGTTTTGCGAACCAGACTTTGACGATGTAATTCTGCAGGAATCTGATGATTTGAGAATATAATTAATAAGGTGGCTTTGGCAGTAAACATCCTTTCTACATAATAATCAGACGAATCTAGTGAAAAGGAAATAAATATCATGCAAGTTGAACGTTCTAATGTAAATGTCACATACCAAAGCACATAGCAAATTGAAGAGAGTTGGTCGCTGAAATACTTCAACCAAAGGCCTACTGTGAACCAACTGTGAACGTGCAAACAGCAAATGCGTCGGTTAAGGCCGAAATGTGGAACTGGACTGTTTAAAACATTCCACGATCCGAAAGACTACCAATCAACCTTTGATCCATCCAAAAAAATGAAGAACTAACTAATTGTCAGCATCCAGAATTGTCTGGATAGTTAACACAAAATGGTGTCTTAACAGAGAAATCCAGATGACAAAGGAAGACGCCTGTTTGCCTTTCGGCGTTATGTATGAAACCTTAAGATACATTTAAATTGCCAAACACTGTATGAAACACTTCGTATTCGGTTCTACTGAAAGTACAAATTGAGCCAAAATCAACTAATAACTACCCGAGCAATCTGAAAAGCTATGATGACACTGTTATCCTACTTCTTGTTCCAAATACTATTTACATACAATAAAATCTTTCCTTTTATCATAACATTTCCACTTGTATTTTAGAAGATAACTTTTTCAATTATTATTCCTCCCACCACTGACTGTTTCACAAACTTCCTAAATACATCACCAGCAGATCAAATAAAACTGGAATGGCTATGGGGTTCAAAATGTTGGCAGGTCCATCGAATTGACTCAGGCTCCACAAAAAGACACCCACAGGCCACAGGTCGAGAAGATGATTGATCTTGGGCCCTCAGATTAATGTGATTTTTTTTTTCTTCAGGTTTTCCACGTTTGCCGAGTGCCCTAAGCCCATAATGACATCGGCTCATTCAAAAATAACCAAGAAAGGCCGCTTGCTTTCAACGCGTTTAGTTGATGTCATTGTAATGGACTAAAGCTGTTTATTTCTCATGCGTTAAAATTAAAACTCTTATTCGAACCTTCTAGTCTGACACGCTTTGAACAACAAGTATACCTCTGACATTTCTTCCGTTCCAGACTAACCGATACTTCTCTCGATCCTTTTATACCTATAAATAAATATCATAATAAACGCTCGAGCAACAATCGATTTGCCTGGATTTCCTTCCAAGTTTCAAACAAGAAATTCCAAAAAGCAATCAGAGCCCACCCCAACCGCAAGGTAATCAAATCAATCAAGAAAAGAAAGACAAAGATGTGTCTGGTGTTTGTGTGTGATGAGGATGAGAGGGTGATATCGAGACAGCCGGCACCAGGGGCTTGTCCCTACTGTGGAGGGATGGTGCAGGCCATGGATGTAGAGAGCCAGTGGAGGTTCTGCTTTTTGCCTCTCTATTTCAGGACCAAGAGGAGGTACTACTGCAGTTTATGTACTAGGCGCTTGGTCGTCCAATGATTCAAGTTTTCTTGGATTTGGGATCGATAGCTTGTTTAATCCTTTTCATGTTTTGCCGTGCGGATCATCCCTAATCTTCCTTTTCCCTCTTTCTTTGTCCTTGTCATTCCATCTATGTATACATAAAGTTTGACTTTTCATAAGCGAAAGAGTTTATTTATTTATTTATTTCCAATTTGCTATTTGATTGCATGAGAAGTTTTGTTTCAAAGCATACATAATATGATCAATACTGAAATCGGGCTCTTTTTTTATGGATTTTTTTGACGAGGATTTTGCCATACAGCAGTAAATAAGGGGAAATTTTTGAAAGCTCCTGAAACATAAATTTAGGGCGGAAAATAGACCGACGCAGTTTGGGATTCATTATTGCCCATTGCAAAGTTGATCAACAACACTTGGATAAGGTTGTAATTACATTATACATTATGTATTATTATATGGATCATATTCCCCTGGGCCCATTTGACCCAAAACAAAAGATTTTTATGGAGCTTGAACATTTTATTCTCGGCCCTTGCTTCGGGCCATGTAAATAAGCCTCTTCCTTATCCACAAGTTTTGCCTACATGATCGTTGATCCAAACCTTTTTTAAATATAAAAAAAAAAAAAGCCATATTTATTTTATTTTATATGTAAAAACCTTAACATGAGTTATCAATTGCAAGGTACGAAAAATTATAAATAAAAAAAATAAATTCGAAACAAGTTTCAATTGTACTTCTTAGTATATTAAGTGGCATTTCTTGTTTTTATTTAAATCGTAGAGTTGGTTGCAAGTAGTAAACACATTTTTGTAAAGGATTGATGCATGGGATGTGCTTCAATTATTCAATTTTCCATTTCCTTATATATTTTTACCATTCATTTTATTTTATTTAGAAAAGAAATATATAATTTGAATTATCTGAAAATGAAATAATGTATTTATTTATATTAAAATGGATATAACAAGGGATTGGAAATGAAATTAAATGAGAGAATGGACCTATGAAATAAGGGGAAAATATTGGATGTAACGAGGTTGGAGTACATACTAGCATTATTTTTCAATTTCACACGTGTAAAAATATTGGATAGATGATGTATTTATTTTTAATTATTATTAAATCAATAAAATGGTGAGAATTGAAATTAGACTGCCATAAAACGGTAAGGTTTCTTTCCCTTCCGCCTAGAAGCTCGCACCGGCCTCTCTTCTCGAAGGATTTGATCGTTCGAGGTTTCTTTCTCTCTCTCTTTCCAAATTTCCAGATCTAGATTTACTTTCTACTTGGTTTCGGGGCTTTCGTTTTACTTTAATTATATATATATATATTCATATTCATTTCTCTTATTGCCCTTTTATTGGGTAGCTGAACGGAGGCATTTTTTTTAATTTTTGTTTTTGAAGCTGGAATGGTTCGATTTACGTCATGGATTTCGTGTTCCTTGTTGATTTGATGAATTGGTTGAATCCTTAGAATTCTGCTCTGTGGATATGAATCTGATTTACCATTTACCGCTTTCTTTGTTTCGTTGCGCTTCCACAGTGATAGTGTGTTTGGTTTATTAATTCGTTATGTTTTGTCTTTAATTGGCTAATCTGCACTGATGTTGGAATTGAAAAGATGACAGCAAACATATCTTACCCGTTTCTTACTCCCATAGGCTGATCGACAATGATTTCCAATTATAACTAAGCTGAAATCACCAATATTCATTATTTCGATCTGCTTCATTTGTGGCATTAAGGCAGATTTGCCTGTAGTTGTAGATATAGTGACCTTTTCTATGAGTCAGAGATGGCCTAGTATGATAGCTCTTGCCGCTTAGTATAAGCAAGCAATCCAAAAATCTATTTGTGATAGAGCATTTATGTGAGATTAGTCAAGCGGAATTTTCTCGAAATTGTGCATTAATTAGTTTTTGTTATAGTTTAGAAGAGTTGAGGAGCAATGCTCTATGTAAGATCTGTCTGCAAAATTCTGTAGTAATGATATTTCATTATCCTAAAATATGCATGTGGGAGGTAATTGAGAGAGGGTATTGTTTAGGAACATGGTCATGTAGCTGATTTATCATTTCAATTTTCAACCAAGCTCATGACAAATTCATTGTTCTTCTTTGTTCAAAATGTTTCTCTCTTTCAAAGGTACCTATTTTAAGACTTCTGGATGATTTGTATAAGCTATGATAAAATTGTCATGTCATAGATGCATATTTTATGCTGAGATGGCTTTATTCCTTTATTCTAGTCCCAGCTTTGAGAATCATCATAAGCATTATACTTTATTTCTGGTTGATGATTTGAACTTTTCATGTACCTTTATATTGCCAGAAAACTAAAAAGAAATGGAGAAGTCCTGCAGTCTTCTTATTCACTTTGACAAAGGAACACCTGCAATTGCTAATGAGATTAAGGAAGCACTCGAAGGCAATGATGTTTCTGCAAAGATTGATGCCATGAAGAAAGCAATCATGCTTTTGTTGAATGGTGAAACCCTCCCCCAGCTTTTTATCACCATTGTCAGATATGTTTTGCCTTCGGAGGATCACACTGTCCAAAAACTTTTGCTTCTATACTTGGAGATAATCGAGAAGACTGATGCAAAGGGTAAGGTATTACCTGAAATGATCTTGATATGCCAAAATTTGAGGAACAATCTTCAACATCCAAATGAATATATTCGTGGTGTGACCTTGAGGTTTCTCTGCCGTTTGAATGAGATAGAGATTATTGAGCCACTAATCCCTTCAATTTTGCAAAATCTGGAACATCGGCATCCATTCATTCGGAGGAATGCTATATTAGCTGTCATGTCCATCTATAAGCTTCCACAAGGTGAGCAGCTCTTGGTTGATGCACCTGATATGATTGAGAAGGTCCTTTCAACAGAGCTGGATCCATCTGCCAAGAGAAATGCATTTCTTATGCTATTTACTTGTGCACAAGATCGAGCAGTTAATTACCTCTTGACCCATGTTGATAGGGTTTCTGAATGGGGTGAATTGCTTCAGATGGTTGTGTTGGAGCTGATTCGTAAGGTTTGCAGAACAAACCGTGGGGAGAAAGGGAAGTATATTAAGATTATTATATCTTTATTAAATGCCCCATCAACTGCAGTTATTTATGAGTGTGCTGGCACCCTTGTTTCTCTGTCATCTGCTCCCACTGCTATTAGGGCTGCTGCCAACACTTATTGTCAGCTTCTTCTTTCTCAAAGTGACAACAATGTGAAGCTTATTGTGCTGGATCGTCTGAATGAGCTCAAGTCTTCTCATAGAGATATTATGGTTGATTTGATCATGGATGTGCTTAGGGCACTTTCAAGTCCAAATCTTGACATCCAGAGGAAGACGCTTGATATTGTTCTTGAGTTAATAACTCCTCGAAATATCAATGAGGTTGTTCTTATGTTGAAGAAGGAAGTTGTGAAGACTCAAAGTGGAGAGCTTGAGAAGAACGGAGAATACAGACAAATGCTCATTCAAGCTATTCATTCCTGTGCAATCAAGTTCCCAGAAGTTGCAAGCACAGTTGTGCATCTGCTGATGGATTTCTTGGGAGACAGTAATGTTGCTTCAGCTATTGATGTTGTGGTTTTTGTTCGAGAAATAATTGAAACCAACCCTAAACTTAGGGTGTCCATTATAACAAGGCTGTTGGACACATTCTATCAGATCCGAGCTGCACGGGTTTGCTCCTGTGCCCTTTGGATCATTGGAGAGTATTGCCTATCTCGGTCTGAAGTTGAGAGTGGCATAGCAACAATCAAGCAGTGTCTTGGAGAGCTACCTTTCTACTCTGTTTCTGAGGAAGAGGAAGCTACTGATTCTTCAAAAAAAAATCTGCTAGCAAACTCCATTACTGTCTCCTCCAGGAGACCAGCTATTCTTGCTGATGGTACATATGCAACCCAGAGTGCTGCCTCTGAAACTGCTTTCTCCCCTCCTACCGTTGTTCAGGGCTCATTGGCTTCTGGGAATCTCAGATCTCTTCTACTCACCGGCGACTTTTTCCTTGGGGCAGTTGTTGCTTGCACACTAACTAAACTTGTTCTGAGATTGGAAGAAGTGCAGCCGTCCAAAGTTGAAGTTAACAAAGCAACCATGCAAGGATTGCTGATCATGGTCTCTATGCTGCAATTAGGACAGTCTTCTGTTCTTCCACACCCAATTGATAATGATTCTTATGAGAGGATTGTTTTGTGTATGAGATTATTGTGCAATACTGGTGATGAGATCAGGAAAATATGGTTGCAATCTTGCCGTCAAAGTTTTGTTCAAATGCTATCAGAGAAACAGTTGCTAGAAACTGAGGAATTAAAGGCAAAGGCTCAGGTTTCTCATGCACAACCAGATGACCTTATTGATTTCTACCATTTAAAGAGTTGGAAGGTGAGAAAACAATTTTATGGTCATTATTTTATGTGCATAAGTTAACATCTTTGGTTTTGTACCAAGTTTTTCATGCCCATATCTGGTCATCTATGCATTTTTGTATTCTGTTTAAGCATATGTATTTAGGTTTGTTTTGATAGAATTTTCTGCTCTATCTCCTTGGCTCACCTTCTGGCTTTTGCAGATCTTTTGGTTATTGACTCATAATTTGGATTCTTTCTTGGATTTTGTCATGAATTTATGTACTTGAATCTGAAATTTTATTTTGCTAACTTCCAGGGTATGAGTCGGCTGGAATTGGAGGATGAGGTTCAAGATGATTTAAAACGTGCAACTGGAGAGTTTGTCAAGGATGCAGATGATGCAAATAAGCTTAATCGCATTCTTCAACTGACTGGTTTTAGTGACCCAGTATATGCTGAAGCATATGTCACTGTCCATCACTATGATATTGTTCTTGATGTCACAGTTATCAATCGGACCAAGGAAACCCTTCAGAATTTGTGCGTGGAGTTGGCAACTATGGGTGATCTGAAACTTGTTGAGCGTCCACAAAACTATACCCTTGCTCCTGAATCTAGCAAGCAAATAAAGGCCAACATCAAGGTGTCTTCAACTGAGACTGGAGTGATATTTGGCAACATCGTTTATGAGACTTCAAATGTGCTTGAAAGAACTGTTGTTGTTCTTAATGACATTCATATTGATATCATGGACTATATTTCTCCTGCCGTTTGTACCGATGCTGCATTCAGAACTATGTGGGCAGAATTTGAGTGGGAAAACAAGGTATGTCTTGAACTATTTCGGTTATTATTATTACCAACTTGTATGTCAACCTACCTGTTTCCTTTAGACATTGATGATGCTTCAAATATAATGTGTTTAGTATGCCAATTCGAATGCAATTTTGTATTTTGCTCAAATTTATATGTTGCTCACATGCATTGGAAGAAGTTTTGATTACGGTTTAATTTTATGCCCTTCTTACTGCTTATAGAGTTCATTCTCCTGGGACAGAGCTAACAGTTCTTATCTCTATTGATGTTTCAATTTTAATTTTCATTATTATTATTATTATTATTATTATTTTTGTGATTCAGGTTGCCATTAACACTGTAATTCAAGATGAGAAGGAATTCCTTGACCATGTTATCAAATCAACCAACATGAAGTGTCTCACTGCACCGTAAGTTATTTAAAAATAAACTGATCAGTTTTTTGGTTTCTGCATTGCATGCTGTACGATTTATATGTCGCTTTATTGTTGTGAAACAACTTTATGAAACTATCAAGCTCAATATTTGGAATAACAACCTTGTGATATGTTGGTTTTCATAATATATCTGTTTATGGTTTGGTGACCGAAAATAACCATTCCTTAGAAGTTGCTGTTGAATACAGTAGTAAATCTTATATGCGAGCTGCTTGTAGATAATATGCATTTACAGTACTAAATCTCAATGTGAGCTCCTTGTAGATAATATGCTTTGTAATAAATCTATGCTTTCTGGTTCCTTTTTTTTTTTTTTTATGGCTGTTTTGTGTTTCAGATGCGCTCTAGATGGTGAGTGTGGATTTGTAGCAGCTAATCTGTATGCAAAGAGCGTGTTTGGGGAGGATGCCTTGGTAAATGTGAGTGTTGAGAAACAAGCAGATGGGAAGCTTAGTGGGTACATCAGGATAAGGAGCAAGACTCAGGGGATTGCTCTTAGTCTTGGGGATAAGATCACTTTAAAACAAAAGGGAGGAAGTTGAGTGACCAAGTATTTCAACATCATTTGTTTCACCAATACTGGTGGTTATTCTTGTTTTGGCTTCTCAGTTGCTACTTCAATCTCGCATTGTTACTGCAAAATTTAATAAGAATTTGAATATTCTGTTTAAAAATGCAGGGGATGGCAGCCTTCATTTTTGTTATCTTGTATCTAGGCCAGGGCTAGTAGTAGTGGTGTTATTTGGGATTACATCGTTCAACAAGGTCATTGAACATTGGTTAAAATACTGTTTTCTGGTGATGATAAATCAGCATTTTTGCGTATTGTTTCAGAGCTTTCTATATCTCATTGCTCCATAATAAATTTTGGTTCTCTTTGCTTGCTGCTTTTGCTTGTTTATCTCTGTTCTACCCCATGCTTGGCTTTAGAAAGGTAGATTAAATTTCATTTTTTCTTTCCTATTCCAGTGGCCATGGGTGCTTTTCGTAAAAAAAAAAAAAAAGAGAAATAATAATAATAATAATATTTTTTTACATCTGTTGTTTGCAGCCGATACAGCAAACACCATTTCGGTGCCTTTAGTATATAACCTGTAAAGAGATGCACCAAGTATATTTGTTTTGTTGAATCATATCATTTTTAAGTACCACTGTCTTGTGAACTTCTCTGCACCATAAAATTGGAAAATTATCTGTCAGTTACGTTCTCCTGTTTCTTATTTCGGAACAAGAAACTTGATAAAGCTCAAAACAACCCATGTTCAGTTTAGAGTTCTCAGCGAGTAGCTCTAGTGCCAGCTTATAAATGAGAAGAGCAAACCCTTGCTTCAATGCTGAATATACATACATACATACATACATATATATATATATATATATATATAAATTTAAGCTCATATAGGGAATATAGATCTCAAAAGAATTATAGTAAAAAACAAAAAAGGGCTTTAACAGAATCAAGAGACCCATATTGATGAGTATGACAATTATTATGAACTAGACTAATCACTTACAAAGTTTCAACTTTTTGAAGAACAAAGATACTATGGACTTGGGGTAGGGTTTTGTAGCCAGGCAAGTTGGAATGTTTTCAGGCTGTTCAATCCACAGTTTATGAGCAATACCACCAGTTGTCAGCTTTTCTGACAAGTTCAATATCTGGGTTTCTCCCTTCACCTCAAGGGTGACCTACATGTTCCGGAAAGAAAACTGAGGTCAGAAAGACCACTTGCAAGTGCCAAGCACTAACCAAAAGACTCGATGAAAAGACCAAATCAAGGAACAAATATAGGACCATGACACAACTTCAGACAAAGGCATAGGGGTAAAAAAAACTTGCAAGTAAAACCGAGTGACATTCGCTATGATTAGATGATGAGATATTGTCAAATATTTGATTATTACACCTGTAGTCAAATTAATTACCTCAAAAACATAATAGTGCTATTTTTTATTATTACCTCAAGAAAGAACTGTCTTACAGGCTGTTTTTTTCTAATGTAAAGATTAGATTGACTAATTTTTCTTCTCTTGATACACCTGCAAACAGGTTATTATGTAAAAATTGGGATTTTAAACTTGGAAGCAAGTATTAGCTTCCATTGGTTGTACAGGTGCCTTTAATAGCAGGGTTTTACTTGCTTTTTGGATAATGCAATACATTAAAAAAATTTATATAAAAAACATAATAATGCTTGCCTGCTTAGTGGATTTCAAGAGGCAAAGTTGAAGACTATAAGATGATGAGAAGGCATAAACATAAATTAGAAAAAGGTAAAATTGACAATAAAAATGCAAAGTTTACTGTCCTTCATTCCTTTAAATGCCAACCTGTGTGCAACGCTCATTTTAAGGTGATGGTAATCAACTAACTAAGAAGGAATTTTTCCTGGTAGAACAAAGTTTCACCTTTGTTTAATTACAAACCTAGTAAGATGGTTTGGTTACTACAACTTCAAAACAACTGTGTGAGAATAAGATGGGTAATCCTAAAAACATAACGTCCATTGTTGGATGGTTTTATGGGACAAATGGATCATGCTCTTTCATTTATTTCTCTCTTCTGCTATGAGATTATTATAACTTAAAAACGACTAAATTACTAATTTATTAGATAAAGTCGTCTACTTTAAACGATATCTCAATCTATTAATAAATCAAATTCATTCACGGGGAAAACACAAAACTTTGCTTACCTTGTGCATTGAGTCTATATTTTCAGGGCTGCAATACTGGAGTGTGTGAGGATCATTCTTGTGAGACCAAATGGCATTGACGGAGGCATGGCATCCCTGTGTTACCAAGCTCCCCAATGGCCACGTGTCTATTAGGTCCCTCCGAAGAACCACGTACTGCACCAGCACGTCGTCGTTGTTCCCTGCGGTCGGAGAGTCGGTTTTGGTGGCGGCGGGATCGGAGCTTGGTTGACTCATAGAGCTCGAAAGCTTGGGATTGGTGAGGCAGATTGGAAGAGAGGGATGAACCCTAATCTTATAACTTCTCGGGGAGCTGCCAGGGAACCTACAAAGACACAGTGAGGGAAGTGCGGCCATTGACATTTAAACGCTGCGTTGCTTTTTAACGGATTACCCTTTCCTCGCATCTTAACTGGCCTTGGGCCGATTCCAGGTTAGGATTTCATTTAAAATTTTTGTATTGGACCGACACTCCTCCTCAAAATGGTTTTCTTTATCTTTCATTTCGAGTGGGAACAAAATATATTGAAAAGAAATTACCATGGCCTACTAACCTGCCTGCCTGCCTGCCCGCCCCTTTCATAATTGAAAAGTTAAAATGAGGTAGGTCAGATATTTCATTCGAAATGAATGACGTTAGCTAACATCAATCAATCTGACATTTATGAATTTGAAACAAAGCTTAATGTTTATATGCATGCATGTTTTACAACTTTCTATCCCACAAAAATCTATTTTCTACATAATGCATTGACTCTCTCTCTCGTTCTCTCTCAGAAATGGCTACCACTTTCAGGATCTTCTTTTTTTTGCCTTCTTGTTATTAATACTATTTCTAAATAAAGCATTTTCACGCTAAAAGCACTAAAAGCAAAGTGTTGTCGATGTTCTACTTGCAGATGTGTTAAGAGAAAAACAACTCTGCGACTTAAGTGGCCTTTGGCTTTGCTTTGCCGCAATTTTGGTTTGGTTGCTGCTACTGATATTTTATCATGATGATGGCGTTTCTTTATGCTCTCTATCTTCATGGACTTCATTCAAAGCAAGATGGGGCATGGAGTTGGAGTTTTGCAGCCAGATTACTTCCTGGACCACTTGTCCGCGATTAATAACCTCCTCCTTTTGTTCAATGGGTTCTCTGCCTTCTGCAGATCTTTCACTGAGCTTATATCCGAGAGATTCGCAAATGACTTTGATTTTCCCTGCATAATGATTCGATGTGAATATTATTTGATATTTTCAAATGGACTAATTGAAGCCTCAAACATACAAATAGATAAAAGGATCCAAAAGAGAACACATCTTCTTTTGAATTAATTTCATACTGCAATGCACTGCAAAAGAATAAGGGAAGGGAAACATACCATCTGGGAAAGCTTTGGTGTTGATTTTGACTACAGGGTTCTGTAGCTCCTCCGGCATATACAATGATCATCCACCCTAAGGAATAAAAAGGACGTCCAGAGGATAAGATTTTCCCATAATTTCATATTTGCCACTAAAACAAGGCCCATCACAGCCGCCCAACGAAGATAAAAATCTACAACATTGATTAATTAGATCCTTGTTAATCGCCAAACTAGATACAACATATCTACCAAGGCCTCAAGAGATAAAACAGGCTGCTCTATACAATCTACATCAAGCTACGCTGAATTTAGTGCTAACGCCTAACGATGATTTTAAGGAAACAAATTTGAAGAATGAACAACTATATTAATATTGAAGAAATAACAATTACAGAATCAGCCAACACTTTATTCCCGATACTGTTTTAGCAGAGATTCTTGGCTATAATACACAGGTAAGTTCTCAAGAACAGATACAGCCATCCAACAACACATAATATCATCTTATCAAATCTTATTCTTTTGGGAAAATTGATGACTAAATAATTTAATCACAGCTAGACCTCTAGTTTCATTTTATGTCAAAAAATTGAACATGAAGTCTAGCAAATTACAAGCTTTAATGCCAACTAGCTAGTAACAGACTCAATGAGTGAATATGAAAGTAAAAGGGAACAACTATACCTTAAGTATTATTATCAACGAACCCAACATAATCCTTCATTTTCAAATCCGGGACCCAACATAATCCTTCATTTTCAAATCCGGGACCGTCCATTTGCTTTGCAGTTGACAGAGCAAAACTGTTTCTCATCAGATTCTGGCAACTCATAAAACTTGATCCTTGAGTAATGAAATGACAATGTCTAAAGGAACTGCTGTCCAAGGGCAAAGGATGAAATATGATATCGAACTGGATAGTTCCACGCCTTCAGAACATCAATGTGTACAAGATAAAAAGATTAACCCTCTAAAACATGGGGAAAATGCACAACATTTTCCTCCTAGGTTAACCACACCAAAAATAAAATAATTAGACAATCACACAACTGCAGATGCAGTACGTCGTAGATCTATCCCATTATCAAATTTGCCGCTGGTTGGCCTAGCTTTAAAACTGCCATACCTTTCCCGCCTTGGCAGAAAAAGAGAAAGGAGCATTTGCTCCAACCCCTGCACTGTGTACTTTGCATACTTACTGGAACTTGCATCTTGCTCTACCAATGGCCCATAATTCTGCATATAGCTTCGATAGACAGGCAACACTGTCTGCACTATCAGTTGGCACATCTTCTCCCTCAAATCTCTTTCTGAGATAACCCAACTAGACTGCTTCTTATACATATCAGCAAAAGCTTCATTAAAAGACTTCAGCCTTTTCTTTACAAGATCACGAGCAGTGGCACGGCCACCTGAGAACAGAACTAAACCTTCCCGGCTTAAATGACCAGGGAGTTTTCCCCAGCTCTCTCTTAAGAAGACAGTGGAATAATACTCCTTGTACTGTTCATGCTCCCTCAACCAAGAATCTCCCATGAGGTCTCCAAGTCTTGTCCCCTTTAAATGTTTGAACAGATGCCAGTGGTTGTTCATGGCAAAAAGACACGACAAGGTGGTATCGTTATATGCCTTCACCCATGTTTCCAAATTCAAATCAACGGCCTTAATTATTTTCAAAACCTCGTTAAGAAGAATCCTCTCTTGGAATTTTTCATGCTTCCAACTTCGGTGAATGACCAGAACTTGGGTCAGGATTGGCTTATAATCATCACCAAGAATTTTATTGCAGTAATCAGTTATAAAGCTCACCAATCTTGGAACACTCCCATCCTGAGGAGGGGGACTCTGCCTCTGTAATTCCACCTGAACAAAGAGTTCCCAGAAAATTTCAGCTGCACCCTCGATCACCCTTTTGATGAGATCTCTTGTCAGGTTTTGGATCTCAATACATGCTGCTCCGCCAAAGAGCCGGTTGAAATCCAATCTCAATTTGTTCAGAGATGCAAATATATCCAATAACTTCAGAAGCTTAATAGGATCTTTCTTACTCTCGGTAACAGTCTTCCCAAACTTAAGAAAAGCAAGAATACCAGCTTGTGCAGTAATTTTGCTGAAGCATCCCTTCCAAACATCCAGGCCAATCCTCTCAAAAATGTCATTGCAAAGTTTGAACTCTGCCTCAAACAAATGCTTCACTGCAAACTCCAAATGTTTTCCCCACTGTCCAATATACCCTTCTATGCTCTGCACATCATTAAATTCGGAGACTGAGATTTCAAGATAATCTAAATCAAGTGCCAGCAAACTAGCTCTGACATTTGAACTACGAACTTCAACATAGATCGTAATGCACTTCTCAAGTCTATTATTAGCAATCAACCTACAAAGAATTGCCTGCAACTTCTGAATAACAGTTACAGGTAAAGGGGACGGTGCAATGCATGCTTGTTCGCCCAGTGATGGAGATGACATTGGAAGTGGCACGCTGTGCTCCATCAATAGTCGTCTAAACTCATGTTCCAGTTTATCTAATGCAGCACGTGAAAGTCCACCATCAAGATGTATTCTTTCCCCATCATTTTTCAACTCCCTCAGACCCTTGAGTGATTTCTTCAGATTTGAAAGGTACCGTCCATTAGCAACTCTGTTATCCTCCAAATACTCAACTATGTCTTCCAACCATTGAATTGCCAAACCGCAATTATCACCCAGAAACCTTAATGCCTCCTCATGGCGTTTCAGCACCGATAAATACCCAGGAAGATCATTCCTAGGATCTGATAGTAGGGACCTTTCAAGTCCATGAACGGCATCAAAAACCTTAAGCACTGCTGCAGCAGGGCCCACGGCTCGGTTAATGTGGCCCCCAACAGCAACAAGAGCATCCTTGTCGGCACGAATTGGGCGGACAGCAGCTTCTAGGGAAGGCAATCTTTGGTTGATCTCCTCTAACCTTGGTCCAGCCTTTTCAAGAGCCAAACCTAGGGTTTTCGATTTCTCTAAGCTAAGCTTTAATGACCTTTTTACAGCTACCAAATTATCAATGCAATTATTGTTCTTGAAATCATTACCATTTACAGATGGGTCCATTTTATTCCCCGAGAAAAATCCTAATCAAAACTCTCACCCGTATCAATATGACTGAACTAGACTACAAATTTTAAAGATCTACAAGCAGAAACAAAATGGGTTTTCCTTGTTTACTTTTTTAGAGTGAGCGTATCAATTTCCCTATGGTTCATCCAAGAAATAATTGAAATGGAATTAATGTGGACTCATGCAAGAACAATACCTCATTTTTCTCTTTCATTCCTCACCAAAACAAACCAAATGATACACGGAATCCATAACTAACCAGATAGTCATCAGATAGAGAAAAAAACAAAACCAAAAAGGGGAGGAGAAAACGAGGAAAAAAAACTCACTCGGAAATGGAAAAGAATAGCAGTGGGAGGAGTAAGGATAGTTGAAACGGCGAGTAGAGCCGACAAGGAAGAGAGTTGGAGTGGAATCTGAATCAGCGAGTTTTATTTTACAACAGTGAAAGAGTGAGTCCTGCCAAGACAGAAGGCACCGGCTTCTCTCTCTTTCCCCAAATAATATTTCTGTCCCTATACTTTGTGAGTTTTGCTTACATTATTTCATCTATTTATAGAACATTCTTTTTTAATTGTATCCTTTATTCTTTTTGTTTTCCTAGGTTAACGTTTGATCTATTGACATTTTTTTTTTTGGTATTTCGATTGACATTTTCTTTTTTTTTTTTCATTTATTACTACTAAGCAACTATATTTTATTTATGAAAACAGGTGGCGTTGAATTGTCGCAAACATTAACGAAAAAAAAAAAACAATTGCCAACGTAAGATCGCTGTCTTTCAACAATTATAGGCAGTAATAAAAATAAGAAGTTATAGGTAAAGAGAGTTTTTCAGTATGTTAAAGAAATCTAATACTAACTTGTTGAAATTGGCCATTGACCAAATATAATTCATTCCAACAAGCTTTGCCAACTTTCTAACTTGATGGGCAAATGCAAAGACAAATTCTTAGAATCAGCCTGCGGCTACCTAATTTGAATTCATGCACATTTGAATACCAAAAAAAAAAAAGTACTTATTTTCTCTCCCAACAAAAAAAAAATGTTGTCATTTCTCTTTATTATTTGCATATTCATACGAGTAATTGTTAACCTTAACCATGTTTTAACTAAGATCCCATTTGTCACTAGTTTCAAGTTTGACTTGCTCTCGATAATTCCCATTGGCAAATTAAGAAGGGGGCCCGTTTGTTTGCCTGGTTACAATGGGTTCTCACTCTAACACAGTAGGAACCTCTTCTCACACGCAAACAAACAAACTGGCTCTGAGACCGGAGGGGTGAGTCCAAATTAGAGGTGGATAGAAGAGGGTAATAATAATAATAATAATAATTGGGTCAGTCCAAAGTAGAGGTGGATGGAAGAAGGTAATAATAATAATTATTGTTATTATTTTATGGAAAACTTTGACAACCAGCACTTCTAGCCGTGGCAGCCTTAATCCAACACAATAGTTGCCTTTCAACGACCGATTCAGGTTTTTCTAATGTTTATTTATATAATATATATAGAAATTTATGAATAGATTTAATTGTATTATCAATGAATTTATTAATTTTATGAATAAAAAATTTTTTATGAGGAAATTTTAGATGTTTAGTGAAATATGTAATTTTTGTTTAGTTTTTGAAAGTATTTATAAAATTTTTTTAAAGTATTCAGTAAAACAATTTATTTTTTAATTTTTAAGATATCTATAAATACTCTAATTTATAAGATGATCCACCTATAATTGCTCTGCTTAAAAGGTTAAAAAGCTCATCCATAATAAGTTCACATACAAGTCAAGCCGAATTTTCACTTGTTTAATTTTAACTCAGTTAAAAATGCATCAACTTATACATAAACAAGTCCTTAATGAGTTTCAAAACACGTGTTCAAACTCAGTTCAATTATTTTTATCGAATTTAGTCCAACACAAACAAACTCTTGATTTAAATCTCAATGAATGGATTTAATTTTTGTTATAGCCCACAATCAATTAGTAGATTGGCTTGTTGGTTTCTAAACTTTTACCATTGATTTATCCATAAATCAGTGGCAAAGGAAACTTATTTATAGAATTTACCATTTCTTGTCTTGACTGTTGTGCCGATTGTGAGATTGATTAAAAATAAATTTATATTCTTTTAAACTTCTACGTTCAAACTTTTTATCATCTTTTAAATATATAAAAAGAGTTTTTTTAATAATATTTTTCGAAAATTAAAGGGATTTTTAATCTATCTTATATATAATTTTTAATGATATAAATTTTATAGGATAATTTATAAATTAATAAAAATATTATATTTTAAAATAATAAACTTTTAATATTTTAAATAAATTATAATCAAATTTATTTATAAACATTAAATAAATTAAAACTAATGATGATGAGTACACATATTCTAATCATTTAATAAATAAATATATAATAATTTATATTAAAATTAATAAATAAATATAAACAAAAAAAATCAATCGTATTCATAAATATTTTATCAAAAAATCTATCCATTCACTTTTTTAATTTCATAATTCAAGGAACTGTAATCAATGTTTAAAAAAGATGTACTTCCGACGGATAACTCTCATTTTCACCCTTGACAAATATCCTACACCCCACGCCCACCCACCCACACAAACACTCACTCTAGATCAACCATCACCAAATTATTATTATTATTATTATTATTAAAAAATAATAATAAGCCCCACAATTAATCACTAACAGTAATAAATAAAAAAACAATTTAATTAAACTTTAATTTTAATACTTTTAAGCACCGATTGGCAAAATCTTAACTAGTCTATACTTTTTTTTTTCATTTCGAAAAATAAACAAATTTACATCCAGCCCCTCAACGAGTCCAAAATATATTACAAAAGTCTACGTCCTTTCTTTTGTTTTTCTTTTTTTTTTTTTTCTAATCTAGCGTTTGTTTATCATGTTGACTCGAAGACTAGTCCTAAGCCAGATGCCACGTTATCATGCATAGCGGGTTGAGAGTGGCGGTGCTCTCCTTCGTAAGTTACAATCAACATGGACGGTTCATCCAAGGCTCGCTCCACGTGTTTCCTTGCAGGACACCCTCTGATGGTACTGCACTTGTAATATCCACTGAAATATTCGAAACAAAAACTAGAATAAAAAACGAATCCTACTAGAAATATCGACGAGGTTGAAGATTCAATAGGAATTTAGTTGTTACCGTGGGTATGGTGAACCCTTTATGGGCTTTTGCCCGTACTTTCTCCAAGAATAGTCGTCTGGAGGAATATCGGCGATCTTCGAACTGATCGCTGGAACCCTGATTACTTTCTTCATACGATTTTTTCTGCAATATTAAGAACAAACAAAGGCCTTAAGCAAAATCGCTCCAATTTATACTTAAATGATTATTAATTAAAAATAAGTGGACTTCCATCAAAATAAATAATCAATAAAAAAATAAAGCGCATCGAAACCTATCATGCACCATAAGTGCTATCATGGGCAGTTTGCGTGTTTTGTCGTCTATCTTCATCCCAGAGGAAAAGCCTCGAAAGTACTTAAACGAAGACAAAACTCTTACAACACATCGTTCAAGAATTTGATGCCCCTCTCTGACTAAAACATAGCTTTTTGTTATAATCACGCCTGCCCTATCATTTAATACCTAAACTGTTCAACAGCCCCCAACAATGACCTAGAACTCGTCACAATCCAGACGAATCCAGCGAAACTCAGAAATTTTACTCCTGACTCAGCCGATTTTAATGAAACTCGACTAAAATTATTTTGATGACTCACAAAGCCAGCTCAATCATCAACTTTATACAACCTTAATCAAAAGCCAAAACTGACTGCCAAAATTCGCAATAGGTTAAGAAAACTAAAAAATAAGTAATATTACCTTCGCTTCGAGCAATGGCACTTGCCGATGCCGGAGCCGGAGACGTCTTCAGAGTGGTCATGTTCGTGGCACCTCTTCTTGTGTGGAGCCGATGAGAGCGGTGGTTTTCCAGCCGAAATGGCCGGTGCCGGCGTCAAGAATAGAGACGATCCTTGCTTTCCATTGGAAACACTCCCGTCTCCGGTGATGGCAGAAGACATAAACGAAGAGTTCGACGAAACGCTGAAGTTTTCTTTTGTAAACTCCAACTCAGTAATTTTAGCATTAGAGCTAAACAAATTAGGTTTTGAAAAGTCGAGCGTCAAACTCTGTGGTTGCGATTGAACGAAACTAGCAGGAGTGATAACCGGAGATGCGAGCCGCGCCGGACTTATGGTCGCTGGTGTTGTAATTGGAGCCGGAGTTAGACTTACAGTCTTCTGAGAATTAGGAACGGTTAGAGATGCGGAGGATGATGATGGGGAAGACGAGGAAGATGAGGACAGAATCGGCCCGCGTCTGAACCTTGCGTGACCAGTTCTGTTGAGTAGTGAAATGACTTTTTTGAACTTAGAGACGGTGTGATCGGCGAGGTCCGTGCAGTCGACGTGGTTTGACTGGGGAGAAAGGAGGCGGATCAGGTGCTCCATGCTCTTCAATCCCTGTGATGCAGCATTTTGTATGGCCATCTGATCATCCATCTTTGGAAAACTCATCAGCTTCGCCGCCATTTTCAGAAACCAACGACGAAAACACACGGAAACAAAGCGCGCAGGGGAGATGGCTTGAGAGCTCAACAAGACATTGAAGCCTGGTGCAAGAGAAGCGTTGAGGATGAAGAGGGAAGAGTAAGGGGAAGTGCGCGAGCAAGGGGGTGATATAAGGGTTAAATGGTGACCGGATGACCGGGTAAGAAATTGGGTGGGAGTCAAAGTGGAGTTTTGATCCAACGGCTACGTTTAGTTTGAAGATTTCTAATGGAAGATGGTTGAATAAACAAATGGACGCGGGGGATTTGTATTTTGAAGTTGTTGGTGGTGGGCCCCAACACAAGAGAATATGAGGTAAAATTTTGTTTTTGGTCCCAGGGAGTAATTGAGGGGTTTTGAAATTTCGTGGAAGGTTGCAGAAAAAGAATTAACTTATTAACAACGTTGACGAGACCAGAACAAACGACTCACACGCTTCCTCTCTCTCTCTCTCTCTCTCTCTCTCGGTTACAAATCACAAGTCAGAAACGACACAGTGATTAATGTTGCTTTAGTCTTTATTAGAGCTTTCCCATTTTTCTTTCTGTGAATGCTTATTTTTTAAGGCAAGTGGTTTTATTGAAAATAATTAAATTTGTGACTCTTTTATTGGGAAGTCAAATTTTCTTTTCAACTCAAATGGCTACTTTTTGAATTTTGACTTTAACGCTAATTATCTTCGGAACTAAAATGAATGACAAAAAGTAAATCATGTGAGGTGCATTACGATAAAATTGAATGAATTTTGCCAAATTTCATCAAATAAATACGTTTAAATTCTGTCCTCTTAAGATAGAAAGAAAGATGACTAAAGTGGGAATCACGTGGAGTCATTTTGCATTTTTTTTTTTTAATCTCAAACTGTTGACGAACTTTTCATTTTTTATGGTGCCGGGTGATGCCGGCATCTCTTTCCTGAACCGTTTGATTACCTTGCTAATCCAACGGTTGTTTAGCACATCAAAGAGTTGACTATGACATTATTAATTTTCAAACTCACGTGGTAATATGGGATATGTTTTAATGAGTCCTGAAAGTTAGCGGGTGCCAATTGAAGAAGTGGAAAGTGAAGAAAGTCTGTCACTGTTCTTTTGAAACTGTTTTTTCATTATTGCCTGTAGCTATTAAGTATAATAATATATATTTATTTTACAAATTTTCCTGCAAAATGCATCATAAAAATTTAAAATTTAATTTTAGTAAGGCTTTCTTTTCCAATAACAACTTCTTGTTGTTGAAATCAAATTGAAGATAAAGATTAACAGTATAAAATTATTTGGTCGAGTTGTTGGGGTTGGGCGATGCAAAAGGAAATCATCATACTTATCTTGCTTTTGATTAACAGTGCCAGCCAAATGACCAATAAATCAAACAGCTTTCCGGTCAACTTTTGACTTTTGTTTCATCGCTTTTTTCTCTCTCCCACTTTCCTTTGTCAATGTCCGCTATCGAAATCGTGGTGCTAGTAGTGTTGTTCTATAAGTCAATACTGTTATTTTAAAAAGGATTTCAAATTATGCAGGGTCCAATTCTCAAAAAAGAATGGGTTATTTGAATTTTTAAAATTTTTAATATAATATTTAAATTATAAATATATTAATTAATATAATAATATTAATTAATAAATTTATAATTTAAGTATTTAAATTTAATTTTTTAATTTATATATTATATTAAATATTTAATTATAATTTATAAATCATCTATGATATTAATTACATTATATGTTAACACGTAATACATTCTTATTATGTTAAAATTAAAATCTTTCATCTATTTTGAAATAAAAATAAATTTATTAATATATCATATATGATTTATTAATAAAAAATTTACATTTTTTATCAATAATTAAAATTCATATCTTATAATTTTATATACATAAAAAACTATATTATATATTTTTATGAATTATATGCAATGTCGACTCTAAAAAATCATAACTTAAAACTTAGTAGTACTAATATTTGACGTCTTCGTCTAGGAAACAAAAGGGCAAGAAGTTTTAAATGCTTGGCACGTACAACTTCGATTTAATTAAATTGATTCAAAAGTCATCACTATCTCTGATGATATATATATATATTAATTTTTAATTTAATTTAACGTATGATAATAAATACATAAAAAACAATAATTATATATTATAATATTTTTATAAGGCTTAAACTTTTGAAGTGATTCGTGCGAAGATTTTATTGTTCTAAACATGATATGGTCAACGAAAAATGCGATTCTCCAATACTTTGATTGCTTATATAATTGGGGAATGGTTGTTTTATACTTAGTGGGAATAAATTAATAGCATTCATTTGTCAACTTGTTCCATATTCATCTTAAGAAAACTTATGAGACAGATGCTTTTTTTTTTTTGGTTGTTTATAATAATATTAACACGTTTGAATTTAAAGGATAATAATTTTATAATAATACAAAGTTTAAACAACATTTTGGTTGACTCAATCTTGTGAACTTCAAAATAAGAAAAACATTATTAAAGAAAAATAAGAAATCCCTATTGGCTATCCGATTTCGACTAAAATTAAATATTTTCAGTCAAAAGTCTTTCATTCAAATATATAAAATATGCGAAACCCATGTGTTTTAGACTTTGAAATTTGTATGTATTGATGATTTCTATAAAACTTAATTAACATTATTATTTCCTATTTCCAAACCACAATTGAGGGATAGATTATTGTGCAAAATTTTTAATAACAAAGCCCCACGACTTTGCTTTAGATTATTATTAATATACCACCATTGTAAATTCTAATTACATGGGTCTACATATACTGGTGTTAACTAGCTTAATACGTGAACAAGATTGCTAAAATATTAAATAAGCCTCTTTACTTAAATTTATTATAAGAGTCCTTATTCTTTTGTTACTATCAATTAAATCTTAAATTAATTATTTACAATTAATTGAGTTTTTATTCTAGTTTGACTTTGATTAAATTAATATTGATACGATAAAAAATGAAATATAAAACATTTGTTGGTGTCACTAAGCAACATTGTAGAGGATTTGGTTGAAGATTTGATTCCTTGATGTGAATCCGAACAGATTTGCCAGTGAAACAATAACCGGAATCATGTTCCTTCCATTTTAAATATTAATCCATATGCTTTAATTTTTTATGGGCTACTAATTTTTGATATATTCTCTCACTTTTTTATTCTTTTCAAGTCATAATTAGATATCTTTTGTTCTATGAATTATAAAATTAACAAAATTTTCTTCTACATTTTTTTTTCATCGTTTCCATCAAAAATTGAAAGAGCCCAAAAAGCAGACTTAAGTTAGGTAGATCTTTATTGGCCACCATTAGCCCTGACAATTTCATTGATTATTGTACGGTGAACATACTTTTCCCCTTTTTTTTTTTCTCGTCATGTTTAACTCGTTTTTCAAAGAGTACTGAGTTGTGATTTCTGACTTTAACTTAAGGGAAAGCGATTGTTTTGTCTGATAAAATTAAGGGTGGTCGCTATTCACATGGCGTTCACCAGGGAAATATAAAACGATTTGGTTGGGGGGGCGGGAGTTTTGGTTGCTGGGAAATTTTAATCGCGGCTACTTTTTAGGTTGAATTGAACCGCTTTAAATAAATTTAATAAAAGAGTTAAAAGATGAAAGATGCTTTCACTTTTATAATAAAGAATAATTCGGAGACCATGTCTGACAGAATTTGATTCCTTTACGTATGTTCACGAAAGTTACTTGGGGTGGGCGTTTCGAGCACGTTCTCGAAGCAAATGGTCATTGCTTGATTCCAAAGGCTTAAATTTAAAGGAATGTTAGCAATTTGCGTATTATTCTCATATTGTTTCAACGAGGTGGGCATATTAGTCTACACATATTGCACGCGTGCTTTTTGGGATTTTGCCTTGACTATCACTTTCTTATTATATCTGTGACATTATTGTCAACTTACAAACAAGATGGGGCTTCCTATCTAATGCTTGATGGGCCCCGCCCAAAGTTGCACCGGCTTTTATGGGTATGGTGTTCACACTTCGGGATCAAAACCCTTTAAAAGACGAAAGTGGACTCCGTAAAAAATATGGATATTGACTCTCCTGGGCCACTGCCCATTGGCTATGGGCGCACGCGCATCTCCGGAATTACCATGTCGGCCTGGGTTTCTTTTCACGTAAAATAAAATCCAAACATAACCGTGGGGCGTTTTGGATTATAGAGCAAGCTAGCAGTGAAACCTGTCAACTACACAGGATTGTGAAGTATGCGTTAGACATAAGTGAAAAAAACATGCGCCAAACTTTCTTCAAAAAAAAAGCAAATTTTGGCACCAAACTCTGTCTTCAACCATGATTTTTCATTGAGGGCTGGAACTCTCTAGTGCATGCTTATTTATAGTTCACCAGCAGAGAAGAAACTCTCAAGAATACTTTGCATGAGATGGAAGCCCAATTAAATTTGCTTGAAGGTGAGGGAGATGTGGGTCAGGCCGCGAGCTTGAACTCTGAAATTGTGGAAGTTGAACCTGTGGTAAGTTATTTGATATGTTCGCAAGTTTCTTTAACTGCAGATGGGCAGTTAGGACCTCTTTCAAAGCCTGTGATAGGGAAAACTGTGATGTGAGCAAGGAAAACCTAAGTTTTATTTTGGAAATTTTCCGTTTCCTCATTTCTTTGTTTTCTGATCAAAGTTTCCTCATTTCATTCTAAAAGGTAGAAAGTCTTGGCTGGGTTTATCACGCACGCATAGATGCATGAATAGGGCTATAGAAGCAAAACCTATACAGCAAATATATCTGCATTTACATGTATAGTATCTTTTGCTTATAATTTGGATTGCTACTTAAACAAATGATGATGATTTTAAAGTTGATAGCTAGGTACTTTCATCCTATCTGTTCACAAGAATAAGTTATACCTTTTGCAGCATCAAAAGCAAAAATTTTTATTTAGTCTAGTTTGCTGAACGTTTGTGTAGATGAACAAGTGGGTAGTAGCAGGGATCTCCACGGCATCCCATCCCAAGTTCGTAGTTTGTGTAAAGTAAATAACGATCAAGTTGCTATTGCTATAGATGTGTATAATGGTAGTAATAGTAAATTAGAAGATGAAGATAAGGTTATTCTTTACTGATTTTTAAAAATTATTTGATCATTAATTACTTATTTCTGCTTTAATTGAAGATAACTTCTATCTAAAAGCGCACAAGTACTTACATTTTAATTCATTTATTTCCTCAGTTCGTGGTTTCGAATCACTTACCACATCAAGAATTGTTCCAAGGTTTACAAGACCTATAACATATATAATAGTAGATCACTTACGTTTGTGTTGATTTGAAGTACTGCAAATTTCGTTTGGGCTGAGATTTAATTAATTAATTAAGTTCTTTATTTATTTAAGCACCAAAAGTAGCCTTTTTATCTAAGTAACTATGTTACGTTTACATAATCAACCAGGGTGTCTTGTGATAGGGCAGTCATGCAACAAACTGCCTTACAGTTTGGCATCATAATCTATTGGGCTGTAGTACTGCATGCGCTGTTGACAGCTTTTGTATTATGACAAGCCAATCTGGTTAGCGGCCATTTTCTCAGATGTGGTTATTTCATACCGTTCCATATCATGCTTAGTGAACATGTTTATCTTTATCCTTGTTTTTTCACTCTGCTTTTTAGAGTTATGCATCTGCATTCTATTTGAAACTAGCATGATTCTAATTTTCCATGGATTGCATTTCATAGATTCTTTTGTCTTTTATACTAACTCCTTTCCTTTTTCCTCTTATCCTTGCTTCATTTCATAATCCAATTTCTGTCTTGTTTCTTACAAGCCATGCTTCTCGTACTTGAGTTTATGGTCTTGCAAGGAGTGCCAACCATGATTTTGCCTTCAAAATTCAAATGTATTCTAAGCTCCATAATCATTTTTTTCCTTTCTAAACATGGTCCATTTATTCATTATTTAGCTCAACCAGGCAACTTTAATTTGCCCTTTTTTTTTGTATGCATATCAGATTGCTTGGTTATGTCCAATAAGGAAAAATCTTTGTTACAATTATGCAGGACATAGATTGAGGATTGTTCACTTTGAACCAGCCAAAGGTTGTATGATGCTTACTGTAGTTAAAAGATGTCTACAAGCAAAAGTTTGTTAGTTATACACAAACAGGAATGCTGCATTTTGAATTGAATGGTGTTCTATATTGTACATTTGCAGCAGATTTGAGTTAAATTTTGTGCCTTTCTAACCTTATTTTCCACTCCTCTCTCTCTCTCTCTCTCTCCCCCCACCACTTTTTCTTCTCTTCTCTTTCTCTGTTTTGTTGGCTTAATCCTGAAGTTCTCCTTTGAATCTTTAGTGTTTTTGTGGTGTTCGTCAAATCGAAGATAGTCTAACTTGAACTTGTGTCGTACAACTTTTCAACATGCAAAAACTCCGCTATGCTACATATTCTGTATGTTTGCTGAAGATAAAAAGGGTGGAAAATGAAGCATTTGAGCGGGGACTAGGGAGTTGGTATTTGTGCTGAACTGATGAAAAGCTGATTCATAAATTAGACGAGGCTGAGACAGAGATATTACTAATGCTGCACGCAACATAGACCGGCTACAGATCAAAACGCAAAGTAAAAGTTTTTATTCATTTTTTTTATGGACTCTCACGCCAACCTCGCAAAGCGGAAAGCCTTGTGTAGGGTTTGTCCTTTTTATTCGAAAGAAGGAAGATTTGGAAAATGAACACACAATCAGTAGAAATTGGTTTTGGTTGTGTCAGAGTACACTTGTTGATGGCCCAACTTGATCTTCCGAGTCTTTAATGTTCCCTCTGGGATTCTCCTCAAATCTTGCTATCCTAAAGTGCTGTAGCTCAACTCCTTTTGCCTGTCCAGTAAGCACCAGATCAGCCAGTATCCTCCCAATCGCCGGAGACATCTTGAAGCCATGACCAGAAAACCCACCACCAATCACAACATCCTTCCCAAACTCCCCTCCCAGAAATCAATCACAAAATCTTCGTCCGGGGTCATCGAGTACACGCACAATTGAGTTGAAGCAGGTCCACTTGAATCAATCAACCCTCTAAATGTCTCCTCAATCCATTGGTTCAAGGAGCTCGGATTGACTCCAGGTCCCCATGGCCTTTTATCCGGGTCACACGGATAACCCTCATCCACTGCAATTTTAATCAGCCCCGGGAACTCCAACGATGGTGTGCCATATATATGTGGCTTCCCGTAGCTAGAGAATGTTGGAAAATCACTTCCAATTGCATACTTACCCTCATGACCATCCTTAATCCTCCAATAACACACACTGGTTTCCAAAGGTTGAATGGGCAGTTCAATCCCACTAACTGTTTTAACTAACTTTCTCATCCAAGGCCCTGCGGTCACCACACATTTTTTAGCCCAAAACTTTTCACCATTGCTTACACTCACTATTACCCCGCCTCTCACTCCATCTCTGATTATTTTATTCACTTCCACGTTGTCTCTGAGGACCGCACCATTCTTAAACGCTAGCATTTGGAACATTGACACTGCCTTGGTGGGCTTTATAACACCACCATGCTCGCAACACACTCCAATCCACTCCTCCGGTATGTCAATCCTCCCGGAAAATCTTTCCGTCACTTGCTGGCGGTTGAGGACCTGATGTGGCGTGGCATGCTTCTGACAATTGGCGATGACAGAGAGAAGGCTCTTGGCATTGGCTGGGCCCATGACGAACTGTTGGGCCTTGAAGTAGACCCTGAAGCCAATCTCGGACTGGGTCTGCTCCCACATCTGATAGGACTCACTGACCAAGCCATGGTAGTAGTCCTTGGTGTATGTTGCTCGTATGGTGCGGGACTCGCCATGAGAAGAACCCCGGTGATGCAGAAAATCGAACTGCTCTAGAAGCAAGGTTTTCTGCCCTCTTTTGGCTAGTTGGTACGCCGTTGAGCTCCCCATGACGCCCGCTCCAACTACAATTACATCAAATTCATCATCGGAATATCCCATTTCTGGCTCTCTGTTTCTTTAGCGATCGATAAAAGGGGCTTCAGCAGTTGCTTTCAGCTTGTTGGATATTACTAGTGGGTATTTAAGATGAGATTCTAATATAAAAAACCAGGCTTTGGCCGGAAATTTCATTATTGCCTTTGATGTTTGTTTCTTCCTGATATGGTTAAAATTGACGCAATGCATTTCGTAATGCACGGGGAAAGATACCTTCCCTCCACTATACAGCCGAGTAAAATAATCAAAATTAATATTTTGTTGATGATGACATTGTTGGTTCATGAATCAATGGTTTATATCCCAAAATGACCATATTCTTTGCCTATAAAGCAAATACTGTTTAAAAAGTGAGGATATTTTTGTCATGTAATTAAAGCCTTTTCTTTTTTAGCTCAAATGACAGCCGTCAGATTAGCAAATTAATTAAGATATATATATATATATATATATATATATAGAGGATGATAGGAACTAGGAAAGAGTGTGTGGTGTAATTAGTACTTTATATCAGCGTTGAAGCCAAATATTATTTTTCTGCTTAGTCTTTGCCAATCACCAAGATTACTGCATTATTACGCTATTTTTTTCAAATAAGTAAGATTGGTTTGAACAAGTTTTTTTTCCTCTCAAGTTTTAAATAAAAGTAAGATAGATTACATGTGTTGGATTATTGATTAGAAAATGCTTTCTTTTAGTTCACGACTAGGTATAACATCAGTAAATAATGGAAGGTGTTTTTTGAATTTCTGATCAACGTGTAAATCTAATCCTTTAGGCTTAGATATGCAATTCAGATAGGTTTTTATTCATTATAATAATAAAGTGTTAAGACTTTGCTTTTACCCAGACAATTGGCGATTTCCTTTTGCTTTTTGAAAGTGTGAGGTTGGTTTAGTTTTGGCGTATCAACTCTAACCATTGTTTGGCCAGCAGGAAATTTTGACTAGTCCCGTTAGTATTGGGATTTCTTTATATACTTGTAAATTAACAAGGTCTAATTTGGTGCCTAGTGCATCACAATTCACGTGTATATGTTTTAAGTTCTGCAACGTACTGACTGCTCATGTATCAATCATCATCCAGGACAAATGAATATCCCATCGCCGACTCATGACTGACAAAGAGATACCGACAAAAGATCGAGTCATCCTTCATTACTTATATTTGCAGCACCAGATCCTCCCGCTGGCAATGGAAACGTGTTGCAAGCTGGGATTGCCTTTTTCATTTTCCTTTTTTCCTTTTCCTTTAGGATATTCTATCAGCCTTTTTGGGTTTTCGATCGATTCATGTTGGGTCGAAGCTATGGCCGCATCATACAGAGAAGTGCCGTGGCGACTACAATAAGTGAACTGATTCATTATTTGTTTTGATGACGATGTTAAAATTGTCCGCTTGCATTTAGCTCAAACGAATATTAAAGGTGAAAAATCTCAACTTGCACAAACTATGTTTATATTTTTTTTTTGGAAAAGAAATTATATTATATTTAAGATAAAAAAATTATTTGGTTTATTGCACATTATAGGTTGTTCTTGAACACTTCAATTCGGCCTTTGTAACCAGCCCACTTTTGTTAAAAGAATATCGCATTTAATCCCTTTTTCTGCTTAATTACTGAAAGCATGAAAAAATGATTACTTAGAGATAAGTATTTTAGGATTAAGTTAATCTTATTTCATAGTTTAAGTGAAATATGTGAATTATTTTTTTGTAAAGAGAATTTGAAGCCATGAAGGGGAAAATGGCTACACGGTAAGGGGATTTAATCTGAAGCCAGCCACTCATTGCATATAAACTAACAAACACATCCCACGGTACCATTCGGTTCTCAATCTATTACAAAGACACACTATCAAAGTTAACGACCACGTACCATGGTATTGGAGGTTATAGAACAACATAAGCTTCTATTTCTTTCGTGGAACATTAATAAAATAAAAAACATAAAGCTTCATATACATTAACTGGATTAATATTCAAGGCATTTAAAACCAGTGGTATGTCACTGATCTGTCAGATCTTTTGTAAATGGATATACACACCATGTTCAGGTTCCACAAGCATCCTGAAAGAAGGAGAATGTCGATAACTTGGGGATAGAGAAAAAGTAAACCTGGAGACTATAAGGGATAGAAGCACCTTCAATTCAACCATTGCAAAGTTTTTACCCAAGCACAAGCGAGTGCCTAAACCAAATGGGATATAGCCTTGGGGGGATTTGCAAGCTTTGGAGACACCATTGATGAATCTCTCAGGTTTGAACTCGTTGGCATCTGGTCCCCATATATCAGGATCCCGGTGCAAAGTTGGAATTACAGTCCAAATGCATACCCCTTTCGGAACCATAATGTTTCCAATTCGAGTCTCTTGGAGTGCCTCCCTTGACACAAATGCTGCTGCTGGGTAAAGACGCATGGTTTCTTGAATCACCATAGTCACCTGGAAGGAATAAAATCACATTTTTACAACTTATGTGGTGATGAACTTGTAGGAAAACAATAGAATATTGTGGATCAGCATGTATACCGTTTTCAATCGAGAAATTGAGTCAGCATCGGGCAGGCCATTCTTGCAAACTTGAGCCACCTCCGCTTGAATACGAGCTTGCCACTCTGGATGCAGAGCGAGTAGCATCAAACACCAGGAGGCAGTGACGGCAGTTGTTTCATAACCAGCGAAGTATATGTTCTTGCAATTATCGACTATAAACTGCTGAGGCGAAGCCTCGCCTACGGTGGCTTCATTCACAGCACCCTCTAATATTAGCTGCATTAAATCTTTTCGACACGAAGATGTGTCTAAGCGTTCCTGTTGGCGTCCTTTGACTGTCTCCCAGATCAATAATTCTACCTCTCTTTCTAAGGTGCTGATCTTCTTCTTGTTAGGAAGAAATCTACCAATTCATTATATATTTTAGCTAGTATCGATATATAAATATGATGTAACTTTATCCAATATTCTTTAACAAAAAGAAAAAAGTCATGGTTGTGGAAGTATAGATTGAAATATGATACCTTGAATTATTGAGGCCAAAAAGAAAGCCTTGCTTTGTAATGGTGGTTTGAATAGTCCTAAGCTTGGAGAAAATCTCTTTGCCTTTATCATAAGAGCTCCCAAGACATGCCCTTGCAATAACATCCGCTGAAACGCTCCTCAAATCCCTATCCACATTAATTTCTGCTGGGAAACCGCCTTTTGCTTCAATCATTGCTTCCCATTTTTTTAGCAATGGCTCTGTTGATTCCACCATGAGTCCCACCATGCCCTGAGAGATTAATATATGAAATACTAGTTTGTATGCTTTGCCTTCTTGTAATATCTGTATTCAACTTTTGGACTATTGATTAATTAAAGCCATACATACATTAACAAAGTTGTAAACAATTACCTTAACCTTGTCCATGAAGAACTGTGGCGCAATGATATTCCTTTGATGGGCCCAAAAATGGCCGTTGGCTCTTATGATGCCATTGCCGAGCATGGATTTAAGTGCCTTGGTCATATAAGGAGCCTTGCCCAAATGCAAAGTGTTTAACTGGTTCATTTCCTTCACTACCTCAAGGTCGTTCACATACAGGTGTTGCCTAAGCCCCGTTGAATATGTGTATATCACACCTGCGTTATAATTTCAACTGTTCATTGAGAAGAGTAAGAACACCCTACGCATAAATTAAAGCTATAGAGCTTTTACCTTGCATTGCTCCATTTTCTTTTATACTATTTGGTAAATAAATATAATAACTTTGCAAAGATTCATTTGCTTAAATCAAATTGGGTTGGGTTTTCACTTTTTAGCGTTGTTTTTCCAAATCCAATTATCGAGAATCATCTTGATCTTAGGCTTTGGTAACCATGAAAATGGCTTTCCGAACCCAAACTATTTCTCCATAATCAGCAGCCATGAAACACAAAGGTCTGCCATGATTCTTCACCTTCCCTTTTCAAAAATGAAATGTTGTTATCATTAATTATATTCTACCAATCCCTAAAATAGTTCCATATATAAAAAACTTCACTTTTATAAAGTGCTACTCAGTAGTTATATTTCATTTCTTAATTTAATTACTAATAAAATGAGGTATCACGTTTAGATTTAGACGTTATTATCACTTCTATAGAAAGGTAGAGTTCATTACGCTAGCTAGCTACTTATATTCATGTATTGGAATCTTTCGATGTGAGATATGCTGCTATATGCCAAAAAATATAAAAGTTAACTAAATAATTGTAGTAATTAATTCATATATCATATATCTAGTGTATTTTAGCATACAATTATTATGTTTTTTCAGATTAAAAGTATTATTGTGAGTCATTTTCAAAAAAAAAAAAAAACAGTATTATTGTGTCATTGTCATCAGACTCACCACCACGTATATATTGTAGTACAAATATTCATTTTTAATAAAAAAGATATAGTTTATTTTAATGAACTCTATATAAATGTTATATATAAATAAAAAAAAAGGTTTAAATTATCTCATGAAAAGTCAAGAGCAAATTGCTGCTTTGAGTATAGTTTACGTCGTGGCCTCCTGGAAATGGGGCCATCATCTCCTTGCGCCTGTTGGTAGTCAAAATCAATAATTTGGCCCAAATTCTCATTTCTAAATGCCTTCACTGCCCCCACCACACCTCTATATTTTTCAATCTATGATTTTCATTAATTAGTTTATGTTTTGAGCTTTTTTTTTTTTTTTTAATTTGTTCATGTCAATAATTCACAATTTGGAAAAAAGAAAAAAGAAGATAGCTTTCAAAATGAAGAGACATAATCAGCTATCTCTGTATGCTATAAGATTGTTGCTTTCACTTCAGAGTCTCTTCTGAATATTACAAAAGGGAAAGAAGAAGAAAACAAAAGGAGATTACGGCTTGTTTTTTGTTTTGAGCCACAATGGTACGTTTGGCACCTAGTCATGGTGACTTTTCGTAAGAATGCAAAACTTTCAAACATTTGCCAAAATGCACCCTTTCGGTTGCAACAGAAAGGCTCTATCACGCTGGAAAAAAATGCATTTCCAATTTTTTCAAATCGTTTTCTCAATGAAAATGTAGTTTTTTCTTCCTTGACTGACAGTTGATCTTACTAGTAATTGTTGTACTGCATCAACACATATCCATATGCAAGACTGATAGTGTATATATTTACATGTACGTATATTTGTTGAAGATAGAAATGAAAGCTTAATGGCTCTTACCGTATTCTTTTCTCCAATGATCAAAAAATGGAAAGATGGTGGAAGTATAGTCATGGGCAACAATTTCAGTCTGACTCCGAGCCTTCCTTGCCTTTAATTGGATTTGCTGCATCTCGGGTACATTTCCATAGAGAAAGGAAGGAGGTGGTCCTTTGATGCCTTGCATACGGAGCTTCCTTCTAAGCCTTTGAGACTTGAGCCAGCTTGTGATGTAGGCGTGAAAGATGTAGAAAACCACTCCTGCAAGGGCTAGCGAAGAAATGGTTCTCAAGACGAGAAGAAGGAACTCCATTTCTTCCGACTCTCAAATTCTCTGTCTTTAAGTTTTTGAACCACACAACTTGTTTAATTTATTTATGTACTACATATTTATGATTCACTAGATTATTTTATAGGAAGGGGGAGATCCAGGTGTCATTAATGCGAAGAGATTGGCCTTAAGCAAGTAGATAATAACCTACAAACTGATAGGGACTGGTGGACCAGCATGATGTGAAGTGTGCGTGTACATGATGCTACTCAATTCTTCAAACATCCAATGAAAAATGATTGGAGGCTAAAATCTTAATCAGAAACTTAGAAGCTGTTATTGGATTTGGCAATATATATTAATTATATAAGAGATATATAAGCAATTAATTAAACCCAATTATAATAGAGTGATCAACTATATATGGTCTATATATATATATATATTGCTTCTATATGAAAAAAAAGGGAAGTATAAATTTATATACAGCAATCAAAGTTAATGAATTCATATCCCTTGTATTTAATTCACTATTAACTACTGATCTTTATGGTTGACTTGTACATTTCTTGAACAAGTTCACATGCATAGCTTTGAAAATAAAGATCACAAAAAATATGCAGGCTTCAATCTCTAAGCTCAGTTTAAGAAGAAGACCCTGAGAAGTACCGGTTATCAAAAGAAAATTAATAATATTATGTCGCGGTATTCCATGCTTGAAATTTGTATAAATAGTTGAAGTTGGGGGTATTGTAGAGGAGATTAAATTATTGGCAAGGACTGAGGAAATTATAGCAATATACTGTAATTTCCACCCTTTCTTTCGCTAATTTGCCTCGTTCGGTGAGCATTATTGTTCAGTCACGTGGCAAACCTGACTCAACATTTCTAGTTCCATTCGTTTGTAGTAGCCTACCATGCAACCAAATATCATGCCGCACAAACAGGCTTCGAGGGAGCTCCCCCACTTTCACTTTGTACGCTTCATAAACCTGCTTTAGCAGCTGATCATTCGGAAAAATGATTAAACATTGGAATATCAAGTGCGTTACATGAACATTTCATTGTCAAATGCTCAAGACGCTGGCACTGGAACCTTCTATATGTCTCCACTACACACGTAAACATGAATTAATAATTAATCTCATTTTTGTTTATTAGGTAATCATTTATTGGTCCTAGTTTTTTGCAGCTTCTGCTTGCTACGGTTATGAGGAGCAGGGAGCCATGATTGCTTGCAACAGCAAGTGATGGAATCTGGAATGACGGCGGGGCTTGTGGGCAAACTTACATACCAAGTCACTTGTATTAGCAAGGAAGGAACCCTATATCATTCCTGAGGAAGTGTAACAGTGTAGGTAATTAAATGTAGAGGAACCATGCATTGACTTGTCACAAGAGGCATTAGCCTCTATTGCAGATTCTGATTCTGGGGTTATAAATATCTCTTATCAACAGAACGTACCGCACATATATTCATTCTAATCATCATGTCTATAAATAAATTCCAAAATTCCTTTTGCTCTTTATTTTCCAACTATTTTTATTTACATATATATAGTATATATAGTTGTTTCCATATCTAATTTTCAGACTTTTTTTTTGACAGGATCTAAATAAAAGGTACACTAAACTTTCAACAGAGTTTACTGAAAGTAGACTTTGAGCGGTATGGTTCGAGTTATATAACAATTATAAATGCAACATTTGTGAATAAAATTAAAATACTAATTAATTAGTACCACATTTTTGTTCCCCATTTCAATTTTGGTATTGTATCCACCAATATTGCAAGTGGGCAAAGAAATTAGCACTCATTCCTCAACTTGTTGTGAAAGCGTAATTTTCATGGGAATTAATTATTTGAGAATGATGAATAAGATCCCGGTTCCAGAAACATCAAAGAAAACGCTAGCTGTTTACACGCAAATATCAAAGTGGTGGGCACCCATAGTTGAAGCTGACGGAGCCTTAATAATTACACTTGGAAAATGAAAACGTTATTCTGTTAGGGTAAAACCTAAGTAAAAAAAAATTACTCCACCTAATAATAATATCCAAAAAAAAAACACTTAACAATTGCTTTTAAAGTAACACAATTTTTTTAGTTAGTAGATACAGAATAGTGAAAATTGTCGAGTGAGTTAAATAAAGAAATAATGGGAGATGAAGAAGGGCCACGAGCCATGACCTAGATTAGGACCTTCCTTCCTTCCATTGCAGTAGTAATTAATAATATTAATGCTAGGTATTCATTAAGGATGGGCAATGGGGGTTGGGCCGTAGGAATAGTGCGATGGTTTCCTATCATATGGTTACACTTTGCTTTGCAAATGGTCCCTTCTTTTAAAATTGACAAAACTCGACTTGATAGCATTAGCAACTAACATCCGCTCAGGCTAAGAGGGAATACTTGACATTACAAACAGGCTGGATTAGAAAGAAGAGTAGGACTTAATTAAAGGAGGGGAAGGGTTTGTCTGAATAACAGAATAAGAGGCTGTAAATTTAACTGCCCCTTTTTTTCATCCAAGCAGCTAGTCGATGGAGCATTAGACGTTCCAATGTGGGTCAAGTCGTTGAGCATTTGGGCGTCAGGCCTGCTCTTTGATCAGCAACCCACCCACCCGCATAATCCAAAATGGACCCAATTGCTATTTCTATGGGCTTTACGGCTCAATACTATAAAACAGCTGAATTGGTTTTGTTTTTGGACAGAATTTGGAATAAAGACTGTTAAGCAAGGGCAATCTTGGAATACCGAAACTTCGTATGCCCTAGCTCTACCTCTAGCCAATGGGTGCTTCAATTTATTTTTTTTACTCTCCGCATTTTTTAAAAAAACTCTTTTTATATAAAATTACCGTAACCTTTTCCTAAACCAATTTTAAAAGTCTATGAATCCGTATATCCATAAAATTTATAATTTATTAAATATTTATATTTAGAAAATTTTAAAAAAATTATATTTAGAATTTAAGAAATAAAATTCAGTTGAAAAAAATAATCAGATAAATTTTAATAACATTACAAAAAAAATTTATTTCTAATAATTATAAGTTTGTTTACATATTAATGGATAAAAATTATGTATGTGAATTTTTTATTTTTTTATTTCAACGATATTGAAACAAAAATTTTAAAATATATTTATATACGCAAATTTAAAAAAACTTTTAAATGCTTCTGAAGTTATAAATTTAAAGGCTTTTACAAGCTTCTGAATTTATAAATCTAAAAATTTTAAAGTGAAAAAAATCTTTAAAAAATAATTAAGTAAATTTATTTAAATAAAAAATAAAAAAATGAGATGTAAATAAAAGCTTTAATTTTGGCGTTTATAAATATTTTTTTATCATCTATCTATATATAAACCAAAAGCCCTAACTCCCCCGAAAAACCAAAAGCGGAAGTCTTTACTCCTCTGCGTAACTCTTCATCAGGTTCAGATCTTTCTATCTCTCTCTTTTCACATTTCCTTTGTAAATTCGATTAGGTTCCAAATTGCTTTTACGTTCAATTTTGGTGGTCAATTTTTAATACAGATCTGCTTTCTTCTCTTTTCTATTTTATCAATTTTGATTTAATTTCTTTGTTTCTTTATTTTCTTACCACAACTTTTTTCCTTTTTTTTTTTTTTTTTTTAATTTTGAACTGAAACTTGAATAACGAAATACTTTTTTGATAGGTTTCTTTTGAAAACCCCTCCCTCCCCAAAAAAACATGTCTCGCGTATACGTTGGTAACCTTGGGCCACGAGTTTCGGAGCGGGATCTTGAAGACGAGTTTCGTGTCTTTGGAGTTATTCGAAGGTAGAATATTCTTATACCTTTTTTTTTATTCTTTTGAACTACTATATCATACACGATAATTGTCTGTAACTGTAACTGTAACGTGCACCTTTTGGGTATGATTTTGTTGTCATAATTCCTCCCAAACCCATTGTTGTCTTTTGATTTGCTAAATGTGCTCTTTTTTTTCTAGCGTATGGGTTGCACGAAGGCCACCGGGTTATGCTTTCATTGACTTTGATGATCACAGAGATGCTGAGGATGCAATTCGAGAATTAGATGGTATTCCAACCAGATCCCCTTATCTTTCGTAATGGCACTAGTTGAATCTTTAATATTATGTCTGGTTAGTTGTGTTTCCTTTCTCATTGGAAATGAAAGATGCCAAACTAACCTTTTTTGTTGAAAAAAAAAAAGGATAATGTCTTGTTTAGGCGCTTAGTTATCGGCTGTTTTTTGTTTGTTAATAGGAAAGATTTATGATGAGAATTGTTATTTTGGTATGCCTCTTGTAGTCTACTACTTCTGCCCATTGTTGCCATGTGTGCTAATACTATGGGCCATAGTTACATGGAACCCTCTATCTATTTTTAATTTACTCTCTAGTTGATTTTATTATCCTGTAAAGTCTGTTTTTGTGTTGTTTTTGACATTTTCCAGTTTAGTTTTATATATTAGTTCAAAGGTCTGTATAACTTGTTGGCAGGATCATAGTCTTTACCTCTTTCATCCATCTAACAGCAAGTTTCTGATTTCTTTTTCTTAATGGCATCTTTAGTGAACGTTAGTTTGTCATTTGAGATTCACATTCTACACCATGCTTTATAAATCATGTATTTGGATCAGGCAAGAATGGCTGGAGAGTTGAGCTTTCTCGTAATTCTAGAGGCAGAGGTGGACGCGGAGGCGGTAGTGGAGGTGGTCATGGGCGCTTTGGCGGTTCTGATTTGAAGTGCTATGAGTGTGGTGAGCCTGGTCATTTTGCTCGAGAATGCCGCATGCGTGGTGGTTCAGGAAGACGTCGCAGCCGCAGCCGCAGTCCTAGATATCGTAGAAGCCCAAGCTATGGGCACAGGTAATGTCCCCAAAGCAAACATTGTCTAATCATTTTGATGATTGAAGTCTTTATATGATTGAATGACACTTACCACTTACCGATTTGAAGTTACAGTCCTCGTGGACGATCCCCAAGACGTCGCAGTCTCTCTCCTCGTGGGCGTAGCTACAGCAGGTCTCCCCCGTACCGTGGTCGTGAGGAATTGCCATATGCTAACGGGTGAAGTTCCTTGAACTTTATAGTAGTAGTTGGAAAGGCTTTCTCGTAATCTTTTTCACCAATAAACAAGCAAGTTCATTGAACTGATTAGGATTTTGTCAACTTTCCTACTCATTTGATCATGTTCACTGCTATGTTTGTCATAATTTACTTTTGTTTTATGCGATTTTGCATTATGATACTGGTGTGAAGTATTGCTGCTAAATTTGGTGCAGAAATGGTGTAAGGGAAACCCGTCGGAGCAGGAGCTAAGTAACACAAGGATGTACCTTTTATGTGAGGAGACTGGGATTAAGTGTGTTTAGTTTGTTTGGACTTCAATGCTACTATTTTTAATTGGGCAACGCGTTCAGCCTCTTGGATTTGGATAAGTTCCTTTCTGATTTTCTTTATTCTATGGTGGTTTTCTTTGCTTTTATCTATGATAAATAGTTCTATTTTCTGCTTAGGATAAAAGAATCTTAAGATTACGTATATAAATTTATTGAGAAATCATTCCAGGGACTCTGCTAAAAATTCATGTTTTTCTTTTTTTGTTGAGGTGTCTTCTGCGTCTGCCTCATTGCTTTTCTGCTTCTACACTCCCCTGGGATTTACTTCTTTGCTGCCCGGCTATGGGATCTTCAATACTTGATGATTGTGGGTCCCATTTAGCATCATCTCTATTTGCTACGGCTTGAATGAATGTCGCCAGCTGTGATGCAGGTTCCTCAAACTCTAGTGGCATTTCATTATCTTAAAAGGATCTAGGAGATGCGTCAAATGCTTCTGGCAGGTACTTGTATCTGTTCTACAGAAGTTGATGTTTAAGGATCCTTGCAAGACTGGGATTGGTAATATAGAGATCTAATTTCATTTCAAACTTTTAGAAGTGACAACAAAATATTTAGAAGGATGCAAGGATACTTAATGTTTTTTCAACCCGTTTTTGGTCATTCAGCTGACAAGCAACAATAAATTTGGAGTCTTCCATTTCTATTGGGTTGGAAAGTTGGGATGCTGAACTCGCATTTCTTCCTTAGTATCTGCATCTAGATCCAGATGATTATACTGGTAAAATGAGTCAGTTTACTGATAAAAATGTCATGGCCAAAAACCCTCTGATTTTTTAAGTTTATAATATACAATTTATCGACCCCTTGCCGAATCAAACATTATTTTGATCGATTTAAAATAAGAACGAATAAAAAATGTCATTAGTGTGAGTAACAGCTATCACATGGCTGCCTGCCAAAGATGCATATTTATCATCTTACGATAAATATGCAATGCCTTTTCTGTCTCTCTCATGTGGAAACAATCAATCTTAATATTAGGTAGGATCATTGATATTCAATCAATTGGAATGCATAATAAAAGTTTTTAATAATAAAAATTGTATTTTGAATATCTAAGAGCCCTTAATTACAGAGTGTTGAATGACATTGCCAACAACTAATTAGCTGCTAATATTTTCCTTGATTTAAAAAAAAAAGGTTGAGAAGCTTTTAGTGGGGACAAGAAGGAAGAGGAAGATCTTAATCGGAATTATATAGGCCCTACACCAAATATTAGTCAAGTGCTCTTGTCCTCAAACCCAAATTCTTGAAGTGGCCTGCTGACCTTGTCCAAAAGTAAAATCAGAAGAAGGGTCCCGCTACAACGAAGTTGTTGCCTCTCTCTCGATGGGGCTTTTCATTCCAGAAAATCTTAGTGGAGTGGACCATGAAAGAAAGGTAAAGGAAAAGATCAAGTTTGTCTCAGCCTCCTGGGAGCACAACTCATTACCACAGCATATGCAAAGAACCAGAATCACTACATGCCCACCAAAGATCTCTTGGCGCCGGTCATGTCAACCTTTTAATGGGAATGTGATGTATACATGAACCAAAAACCGCAGCCACCCTACCAGGTCACCATCACGTTTTCTGTTCATCACCTTTGCTTGCCGACACTTAACATTATTGAATCACACTTGTGCATCGTGTGCACACGCCAAATATGAACAAATAGCAAGCTAAAGGCAACATAGATTTGAGAAAGAAGGAAATTATTTGTTATATTAGATAGAACATAATGTACAAGTTGCATGTTTTACATATCTCATCGTGAATTTGGAATCAGAGCCAGAAAGGCATCAAGCAAGCTCATTCTTATGCCTCACTCAAGCTTTCGAACTTTACAAATACAATATGGCTTGAATCTTTAGTGCCAAACCACACTCAAGCAAGAATCAGGTTGAAGTATGAAAAGTGAAATACAAATCCTACCTATAACGACAACAATGGTTCAACGCCAAGGAATAATATAATAACCACTATCTAATGTGGAAAAATAAAGATATAAGAAAAAAAAACCTACTGACTAGTGAAAGTAGAGTTATTGATGAATAAAAACCTTCTATTGGGCATCTCAAAGCTGATATAGAGAATGAAACTTTGGTTATTGAACCGGATGGTACCCTTAACCATTCGCCAAGGAATAAAGTTCATACTGCACAGCTAAAAGCCAGCTTTTGTCAGTGGATAGGAAGAATATTGGCTGAGTTTTAGCACCTAATGCTTTTCTCTAGCTTCCAGGCAGCATTAGCTCATCTGCTCTCCTATTAAATCCAGACCCACTAGGAGAAAAGCCACTCCTTGGAAGAGGAGGAAGTAGAAATGTACTCCTTGTGCCGATAACAAGCTCCTAACTGAAGCTGCGAGTAGGAGGAATGCCAGAGTGAGCTCTTTCCTGTATATCTTATTGACCCTCTTGACAGGTATTGGAGCCGCTTCTTTCTGTTCCTTTAATCGGTTTAATTCAGTGAGCTCACTTTCTGAAGCTCCTCTCTGGATTTGCAGAAGGTTTGTTGTCTTTGATTCCCTTTCAGCAGCAGCCAGTAAGTCAGATTCAGATGACCTGCCAGCCTTCTTGGTGACAACCCACTCATAGGAGCTACCCAATTGGAATAATCCAGATACCATTGCATTGAATTTGGTAACCGACATGGTGTTTTCAAATAGAAGGTAAGGAACAATGAAAGGGAATGATTTGGGAGCTGGAAGAATGTTGAGGAATGACATAAAAACAGGTACATAACAAATGACCCAAACAGGAAGCTCAGCCTCTGGCACAAACATGGTTAGAGGAAGAATTATGCAAAACAAAGTGAAGGAGTAGAAGGGAACGATGAGTTTCCTCAATAAAAAGAATAGCAGTATTAAGTTTGCTTTCTTCCATATTGCTATCTGCAGAATTACAACATTAATGGTACTTTAGTATACTGTAAATAAACCACTAACGCCAAAGATTGGAAGTTGTGAAACAATGTACCTTGGAAGTTATGATTGCTGGTAGGCATAAGCGGAAGAGATGCATAGGTCCTGAATGCCAGCGATGTTGCTGCTTCCTGTATGCTTCATAAGACTCTGGGACTTCACAAAGGACCTAAATGTTTTACACAGTAAGTGGCTGTTGTCAGGACATTCCCTGAATCTTCCATTACAAAAATCCTTGCTATGTACCTTCTTTTTCATTTCATTTTTCACCAAGGGGTTATGTGCTTAAATTTGATCATTTGTAGCTATGATTCTTAAACTGAAAAATTTTACTAAAAAACAGACTTATTCGTATGAACTAAATGCTATCTTACTCTTGATCTACATTAAATCAGTAATCAGTGTTACCAAATCAGTGAAAGTACGATATGCAATGATAAAAAATAGGAAAACATAAAATTAAATCAAGCAAAAAGAAACTAAAATAGCATAAAATGAGGTTACCTTTACATCATTAAGGAAGATGAATTTCCAACCATTGAGGTGTGCACGAATAGCTATATCCATATCCTCTACGGTTGTCCTTTCAAGCCAGCCTCCAGATTCCTCAAGAGCTTTAATTCTCCAAACACCAGCAGTTCCATTAAAACCAAAGAAATTTAGAAATACACCATTAACTTGCTGTTCAACTTCAAAGTGGAAACATAGATTAATGTTCTGAAGACGAGTCAACAAGTTCTCATCCTTGTTCACAAAAGTCCATCTAGCCTGAACTAATCCTAATTTAGGGTTGTCCTGCAAGACAAGGGAGGCATCCAAGGTAAAAGCCTGATAAGCTGATTGTAGGCAAGGAACTTAAACGAAAATGATTCTGGATTGTTTCTCTTCACCTCGAAATGTGGCACTGTTTGCTTTAGAAAATCTGGGTTAGGTTGGAAATCAGCATCAAATATTGCTACAAACTCATAGGCCTGCACATACTCACAGCTCATTGCGGACTTAAGATTCCCAGCCTTGTAACCGGTTCTTACCAAGCGGTGTCGATAAATTATGTTAATACCCCTTTGGTTCCATGTGGCAACCTCTTCTTTAATTAAACACTGGATGCTTTCATCATCAGAATCATCAAGAACCTGAATTAATAATCGATCCTTTGGCCAATCAAGTTGGCAGACAGCAGAAATAGACTGCTCATATACCTGTATGAGGTCAGTAAAGAAAGCTATCAACATCATGAAAAATCAAAACAATATGCCTAATAGTACTATATACTGCTCTTGGATGTCCTTGGCCGATAGCTAAGTGTTATCTATCACAGTCACAAAGACTTATTTAATATTCCATTAGTAAGCTAGCTGAAAATAATAGTTATGAGAACTGCAACATAATTTGTCAAAATTCTTTTTATAATAGCTGTTCAATTATTCTCATACCAACAACAAAAGTATTTACCTTACACTGAAATCATGTCCATTATTCTTAAGCACCTAACCAATTCATAATTATTTGTTCAGATCGAATATTAAAGATCAATTTCCTTAAGGAATCTTGTTTCTGTTTCCTTGCATGAATCCTATTACTTTCAAAACAACTCTGTGAATCTGTTAGATAATTCAGCAGAAAAAGAAACTGCCAGATTTTGAGCATCCAAATATTTCACAACATTTTTCATGTATATATCATTCAACAGTTGCTAACCCCCTAGGAGCCATATTTATCAATCTGAAGCAGACCCAAAAAAAAAAAAGTTATTAAAAATAAAAATCCGGATGAGGCATAGTCAGTTTATTACCTCCCTCTCGTTACACATTGGGATTTGAACAAGAACCAAGGGGTACTCATAACCTGATCGCTCGACATCATCTGACCTGAATGGATCCTCCCCAATTCTCGGCTTGATCTTCTTGTATTTAATCCAAAAGCAGCCTAAGCAAAGTATCATACGATCTGCAGATTGGATAAGGAATAGAGCTACACAAAATTTAGACAACGCTTGAATTGGTGGTGCAATGCAATCGGCCCGAAAAGACAACCAAGTGACATAAACCAAGTGGAGCAAGCCCTGGATATCACTATTCCTCGGAATGTGCAAACTGGGATTTTGAAAATAATGCCAACCCTTGAAGTAAGCAACAACCTCAAAAGTGAGAATTGCCAAGGAAGTCGCCAGGAGGACTTTAATGACTGTGAAGAGCAGTTTCCCTTTACCCAATTTTTCACTAGCCATAGTAACATCTTGCCTAAAGATCAACCTTCTCTTTATGGTTCCAAGCAATGCCCAGAAGAGTGTAGCAATCCAAGCAACACAACCGACAGCACGATGAGCCTTAAGAAGCAAAATCCAAGTAACTTGCTTGGCATTCTTCCCTCTGCTCTTTTCCACAGGCCTGAATGCAGCATCTGGGCCGTTAATTTCTACCACAGAGTAGTTTGGGTTCTCCATTTTCACTACCACTGGTGTTCCTTTCCGGGTATCCTTTGCCCACCAATTAGAGAAATCCAATCTTGGAGCCATTTTCTGTACGGTGGCTCTTACTCTTACTTAACAGACAAGAAGTAGCCAAAATGAAACCAGAAACAGAAACAAAATCCCGACAACAAAAGTTCAAAACTCAGATCTCAAAAATCTAGTAATGAACAAGACCAATTAGCAAAACAAAAGGACCCCAAATCAAAAGCGAAAAGAAGCCAGATTAAGGCTCTCCATTGTAGAGAAAATGTTGCAAAGGAGAAGAAGCGAAGAAAAAGGGTGTTTGTAGTTTATAGTAGCAAATGGCAGTTTAGAAGACAGACCCAACATGGGAAAACAACATTATGAAGAGAGGTATCTGCAGCTGTAAGACCCGTAACAGTAACATCAAGCAATGTGTGTGTGTTTTTTTTCTTTGGTCTCATTAATGATCCAAAAACAAGCTCAGCCCCTCCGTTTTTAACTTCCCACCCAGAATTTACTCTTTCCTTTGGTGCATACGTTTTTAGCTTATACAGTCGCAAAGAATCTGCTAAACCAGTTTATAAAAATTGAAAAAAGAAAGCATTAACTAAATACTTGCAAGAAGGCAGTAGCACATTCCCTAACTGAAAGTGGACTTCACTTCATCACCAAAACTACACTCCAGTTTGACTAATAAACTCCATTGTTTAGTTACCCCAAAAAAAAAAAAAAATCTAGAAACAGAAGGCCTCGGATGCTGACCAAGTGGCTTTAGTCTAATAAAAAAAATTAAAAGAGAAAGGAGGGACATAGAGAACATGGTCCATCAAAAATACTTAATCTTAATATTATTAAAGTATACTAAAATACACTACAATATGCCAAAAAACTGTTTTATATTGAATTAAAATATGTAAATTAAATTAAAATAGAGGTCATTCATTCAAAATTGATACAATTAGATAATAGAAAACCAAAAAAGAGCATACAAATACGCAATTGTTTGAAGGATTTTTATTGGTTGGTGTAATAATTTATGATTACAACTTCATATATACTTGAGCATGTAATTCTGCTCCATGTTTTAATGTCGGTTGTGTAAGATAAAAATATTCTTTTGTTCTTTTACGTTGTCTAGTTGTATTGTCATAATTTAATTTTTGTAAATGAAAAAATTAAAATAAGAAAAGAAAAACAGTGCTTTGGGCTCGAAATGTCAATAGTACCCTCTGTCGGAGTGTTCAAACTTCGGAATGAAACCCCGGAGAGGGAAGTGGATTGTATTTTCAACTTTACAAACAAATTTTCCTTTGTTATATAGCTTGATGGCATGACAAAATTAATAAATAATGAGATTTTATTTCTCTCTCTTTTTTTTTTTTTTGTTTGGTTGAAGGTAATTATTAGTATTATCATTTGCAGTTTGCAGGCAGGGGAAATCAGTATATGATATAATAATAGTTAATGTCATAATTTAGCTTTGATATTTGATTATTAAGAAAACAATTTTTTCAGAGATACTCTATTAAAAAAAGACAGAAATAAATTAAACGTGAGGCAGGCAAGGTATCTGGAAGATTAGTAAATAATACAATAAAATAATCGCAGAGAAATGCTTAGGTGCTGTGGCCAAATGTTCTAAATATTTTTATTCTAGTGTTGAAATGGACAGCTTTTTTTGCCCTTTTTTTTTTCATTTGCTTTTCGTTTCTCTTTTGATTTGGATAAACATTTAGAGCTTTGCTTTTTAGATTGGAGGCTTATTAAATGCTAGAGTGAATTGTGTAAAAGATGTTGATTTGGAGTTTAAACTTTAATCTTCCCTTTTTGGTTTTTTGTTGCTCCCCACTTCCACTTGTTCAGCCTCTTTACAACCAGCACTTACCCTTTGCCTTTTACTAAATTCATTAAGATGGGGCCTTCAAATTTAAGAAAATAAAAAGAGTATTATTAATTAAAACCAAGAGCTTGGTAGAAGGGAGGCTGGATAGCAGGAACGCCCTTTTTGAGCAGGTTAAGCCATTTAATTTTCGAAGTAAAGAATGATGCAGACAAAGAGAGAGAGAGAGAGAGGGAATAGGAATCAAAGAAGACGTACAGCCACACTCAAGCAATAGTGCAATACCCTACTTGCTTGCTATTAAAGCCACCTCATGTTTTTGTCGGCCGAAATTCATAAATCAGCAGGGTGGACTTGGGTTAAATAAATCACAACTAGATAGGTTGTGGTTTTGGACCTCTCTATAACTAGACCTTCAACTTCTTTTACATTCAGATTGTTTGTTGTTGTGGCAGTAGTTGATGATGCATCGATCACTATCTCCTTTACCTTATGAGATATTGATCAGTACTCTATTTCCTTAGATAATAAGCCTTAAATTTAATTGGTCCTATCTCCTTGCAGTTTCCTCAACCGACACGACAAGGTCCATAAGAATAAAATTCTCACTCAAATCCTCATTCATTTGTATATACAATACTTCTCTTGTTCACCGCTACTTACTAAGTAATTTAAGCCAAAAGTTCAAGTGAAAATACTACTGCTATATTATTTTTGCGGTAAACCAAAATGTTAGAAAGCAACACCATATATAAATTTGTGGATTGAGTTATTTGACACAACAAACTTGTGATCCATGCATGTTTGTACTTTGTAAGTGAAGCAGAGAAGTAAGCTAAGCTGGCCTGAAGGTGAAAAGGACAACAAATGCATGTGCCCTTGCAGCCTTTTTTTGAAATTTTTTCTTGTTATCTTGAAAAGTAGCCTTTTCAATTCCATTTTATAGTTTGATTATGCTGACAAAGTTAACAAGTGAAATGACAGACACAAGCTACCATCGCTCAAGCACGACACATCGAATTATAGCGCAAATATATTGCAACACATGTCAGGAGGAATGGCTCGAGAGACTAGCAAATACTAGTTCAAGGGATGAGCAGAATTAAATAGCAAAGGAAAGGAATTCCTGCTAATAATTATAACCATATCGTATTTTTCCATTATGTCAACCTAAAATGGTTATGGTCAATCTAAAATTCGGTACAATAGCATCTGAGATTTCTGTAAAGAATGAAAACCCAGATAAAGAACCCAACTTCATCCATTTCTTTTAATGATGGGATGATCAAAAAATATGACCAAAATACTTGGCGAGAAAAATGCAGCCAATTATGGCAAACTACCATTCGCTATTTCAGCTCTCTTGACCCCATTCCCTCCCTCAAGTTCTGAACCGTGTAAGGACAATTCACGTTTCAAACCAGGGGTTCTGGCTGCAGATGTCTCGTCTGAAAATGAAAAAATGCTGCTATCCCCTGCAATTGTTGGACTTGATTCGGAATTGGCCATATTGATTTCTTCTGAATGATTCATTATATAATCAATTGCTACTTGAGAATCTTGCTCACAGCTTTTTATTTCTTTTGAAACTGACATATATGGCTTCTCTTCAACCATCTTCATACTTTCAGGGTTTTCTATTACAGCTTCGGAACTGGCTGCAACAAACAGATCTTTATCTTCATCACAGCTGGGAACCTCCATATCAGTAGAACATGACTGAGTACTAATCCTGTCTGTATTCTTTGGATTTTCTCTCACTGCTGTAGAATGAATCCTATCTATATCTTCACCATTAATTCTAATAGCTTCTGAATCAATCTCGAAACATGAGTTGTTATCGTGGAAGGAAACCTCCTTAGAAACAGATGAATTTGGCTTGAACCTAACCATATCACCATCCTCATTTCCATGAACATCATCAGCATTCATTCCAGTAGATGACTCAACTTCATGTCCAGGAATTTCTAAATGCAACCTACCATTCAATGACAGGGAAGCAGAACGACTAGGATGACAAATAGATTCTTTTCCAGCTACACATTCAATTTGTTCTTTCGGACAATACTCTACTTCAGCTTTAATTGCTTTCTGTTCATCCTTCCCCTGAGTTCCAGAGGTTCTAAGACATGATGGACGTGCAGAAACCCTGCACAAAAGCAGGACAAAGAAATTCCCATAAGGTCACATATATAAAGCAATGAGCAAATATAATTAGGCATATAAGAAAGCAACAGGAATTCTTCTCAAAGTACTTTTTCATCTTTTGGCTGCGCCAAAGCATAAGACAACAATATTCATATGCCTATATTACTTGGTCCTGTAAATGCACACATATTGGATGCATGTTTTGACAACCAAAAGCTAGGGATCTGTGTAAAAACCAAAAACCATCTACGGCTCTCTTTTACAACAGATTTAGCATGCCATAATATATTCATAACAAAACAATGGGTCAGTCTCCATAAATCTTCAGTTACAGGTACCGGACAACAAAAAGGATCAACCAGATGTTCAAATCTCATAATAACTGCAATTTTATCTCAAAGGTTAATTCACATTAAACCTTTGAGATTTAAAGGGCAGAACCAATTTTATTTTTCTGATTAGTTAGTGACAAACTCTGGTTATTTTCGATAATTTGAATGGGCACTCTAGCTATCAAAATTTCAGGTTACAAGTCCTTTACAAAGTAATCACTAACCGCAAAGTAAATCAAAACTTTAAAACAAGAGAAAGGGAGAGATAGAACTGGCTTTAAGTGCCAGTACTTGTTGAGGGAAGGAAAAGGCACCTGCTATACAAAAGCATATATGCTCCCTGAGAAAGTACCTCTTCCAATTCAACCCTTGTAACCTGGAAAAAGATGCAGAACACGGTTAAGAAAAAAATTGACAATTCAAGTGCACTAGACATGACGTACAAAATTTTTTGTGTCTACCCCATCCTCTTCTTATGATCAACTGGGGATGACACAGAGGCCTTGGCATAAAGAAAAAGCAGCAGAGATATACTTTGAATATGCACAACACTCACAATCATAGAAGGGAAATGGATGGTAAATAAACATGAGAGAGAGAGAGAGAGAGTACCCTACAGTCATCAATTTTATACCAGTTTCCACAGAAATCTTTGGTGTAGCAGATGTAATGACCAAAAAAGGATGCATTCAGCATATCCACATGGACAACAACCGCATAAAGTTTGTATACATTGGTATCATCTCCAACGTCACTCATGTAAGGGGTAAGATCTAATGCCTCAGGAAAGCTAACTCTTTTGTTGAGTTTTCCAAAATGGCCACTCTGCAAAGATTTTCAACAGAAAGATATCATAAGATAAAGCTTCAATGATCTGATTTACCAGCAAAAGGAACAGACAACAAGCATCCTCTGCCATGTCAACAAATGCCAATAAATAGACATGCATTGTAGATATAGGTAAGACCTGAAATCTTTTTAAGGCAATGGTAAGAATGTTAGGGGCCCATCGTATAGTAAGGCGCTTCCATGCCTTGACATAGTCATTGCAGCTGAAAAGAGGAATAAAATACCATAATTAACACTATATCCAAAACAGGAATCGACCAAATAGTTACACATCAAACTACAATAAAAATATGGCTAAAACTCCTATCTGGATAATTTAAAACCATGCAAAACTAAATTCTAAATTATGTACTTCTTGAGACCAAGTGGAGGAGAAGCAATCATACCCATCACATTTGTACATGTTTTCTCCATGAAGCCACTCTTTAACAGTGAACTGATCAAGGCATTCCTCCAATGATGAAGCATCTCCATGAATTTCAACAGTTAAATCCATCATATTTTCATATTGGTTTGAAATCTTATTGCAATTGTTACAAATCACCTAAAAGGTTTTAAAATGATCATTAAGCATCAAAAAGCAATGTGACTTTTAAAAAAGAGTAAGACAAAATCAACTGATATCACCTTTAATTGATCAGCTGTTCAACTGCTGAACAAATGCTCACTTAGTTAAGGAGCAACACTCTTATTTACTAGAGTTTCTAACTCATATAGGTACTCTATTTTCGGAAACAGCTAAATTAAGAAAAAAATTGAAAAACACAGATGTTCCAGAACATTTTACTAACATAAGCTATAGATACTGTATCATTATCATGGTGAATATCCAAAGTTCAACAGAAAAAAAAAATTCAATTATTCTAAATCAACAGGATACATCACCTGAGACTGTAAATGACCACCGAATATATGCTGAATAAGGGTTGTCTCTTGAGAGCTACAATCAACAGCTTTTTCTCCACCAAATTCGTCAAGACAAACTAATTGCATTGTATCAATAGCAAACCTGCAAAAAAAGACAATGATAATAACAAATAAATCTAGAGGTCCACAATTTCCCCAGGTTAAATTCAAGAAAATGTCAAAAGAAGATGCAATCAAATACAAGTGATACTAGCCTCATGAATTCATGTGCATCCTCCTGTCTTCCGTAACCAAGACTACCTCCAATATTACGCAACTGTGAGAGAATGTTAATTGGTGAAAATGGATGCAAACTTTGGCTGGAACTTTCGACATGAGTTTGAAATTCGCACAGAAAGCACCAATCATTATGTCTACCTGGAAAATAGAAATGACAACCATAAAGTTCAGTTGTTGTTCAAGAACCTAGAGATGAAAACCCTTGCAGTTCTAGTGTCTTAATTTACATTCTTTCCGATGACCTTTCTCCAACAAGTAAGCAACAAGTGGCCGAGTGGATACAAGGCATTGCAGAACCACATTGGCAAAGCAACTGCAGTAATTGGAAAAACAGGAAAAAATAGACAAAAATTAGATGAAGGAACATAAGCTTATCTTGTCTAATCAGCAATTCCAACAAAAAAATAAGCTCAAACAAAAGGAAATATAAGCATGGTAAATATGAACCTGTTTCCAGAATTTAAGAGTCCACATGGAGGGAATCCTGCTTTCTCCCAGTTGAAAAGTTTTACAAACTCATCATATGGGAAAAGAACCTGAAAGGAATTACAATGAGTTTCAAATTTACTTCTTTTGCTTTAAGAAGGGTTAAAAGATTCACCTTTCTTGGCTTCTTGATAATCTTAGAGGTTCCACTGGCAGGAACCAGAGCAACTCCAGAAAACGGTTTTGTGCTTGCAGTCTGCACTGTATTGACTTTGCACTTTGTCTTATGCCCAGCATTCCAGTGCACCCGTTGGCAAGCCGAGGAACTAAAAAGAGAGCAATGGTAATAAGATTAAACCATCCAAACAATAGAAGTAGTTGTGTAACCAACAGTACATGAATTAAAAGGTTCATAAATCAACGTTTGCTAGCATGTTAATAGAAAATTCTTGTCAAGGAGCCATTGAAACTAAGAAGCTTTTTGCTAACTTATGCAAATATGACTACAAAACTCGCATCTTTCTGCTAATTGAGTAATGGAGTGATCAAAAGCTTGCAAGGCTTCTAATTTACTAGGACGATTAAACGAGTGATCAAAAGCAGTTAATCACTAGGACGATTAAACGAGTATTAATAACATTAAAAAAAACAAAATTTTTTTCCATTTTTACTTTAAGTAATCCCGCAAAGTAAAAGAAACAGCTTCATCAATCATGAAAAACAATAATAACCGCCGTAAGAACCAACCAAAGAAAAGAGTACGTACCAATAACGAACAGATTTGCAACGCGAGCACTTCTTGGAGGCGGGATTGGGACAAACGGCGCAAGGAGAGAGGTCGGTGTCGAGGGGCATGGAAGGCATTGGTTGGTCACGGTCGAAACTGGCGTCGACTTGGAAGTATTTGGATGCCGTATTCCTGAGCAAGTGAAGAGCCCCCAATGCGAATATAAAAAGCGTGAATATGAATTGCAGTAACCAATTTAGATCCAACGTTATTCCACGGGCATGCATCTACACAGCGTCCTCGATCCCGATCCTAGGGTTTTTCTTCATCGATTGTCCTTTTGGTCCCCTTTACCAATTTTACTAAATTTTTTTATTATTAATTTGAATTACTCTTACTCTTAAGCCCCCAAAATAAAAATTAGCAAAGCAAAATCCCTTTTTTTTTTTTTTTTTTAATTAACAAAAAAGAAGTCCCATTTCTTACTTGAAAAGAAAATAAAGTCGGCACTCATCTCATCCAATAGAACGAGCCAGCGATCAAAAGCATGACCCTTGCCCACTTATGCCAAGGTTCCACGCCGCTTTCGCTTCTTAAAAGGGGCATAGAGACTTGAGTGAATCTTTTCATGTCAAAATTGTTAAATTAAGCTGAAGATTTAAGAAGCATCCCATAAGTTTAGGATTCGGAGTTAGTGCCTGCCTAGTTGCTATCGTCACAATCGTATTCATTCCCATTTACTTTTACAACTCGTCCGTGTTTTCACCGAATAATGTACGCGTAAGTGTTACGAATTTAAAAAAGAATTCTAAATTTCACGTCACATATAATAATAAAAAAATCATTAGAGTATATAAAAATTTATATCATTTTTACTTTGTGAAATATTTTTTGTAAGATAAAATCATAAAGTTAGAGGGGTCAAGTGGATAATACTTCACAAGAGTGTGAACCGTGACAGATAGACTGATTTGGGACTCCGGATGAGTGGATGCTCAGGTCCCGAAACCATCCAGATTCAGAGCTTAAGTCTCGATCTGTGACAAGTAGTATCAGAGTCAATTTTAAATCGTTGGATCCACGCCAAGTGCTTCGAGGAAGGTAGGCAGGATGAGCTTTACGAAGTTGAATGGAAGAGAATGTCACAGATTTAAGGAGGACTCTTAAATCCTTCATCGAATATAATAAGAAGGTCACTCCACTAAAAAAAAATAATGAAACTAAAATAAAATACTTGCCTAAAATATATGATCCTTTCTTGCAAGGATCCTATCGCGAAAAAATAAAAAAATTATTTTCACCTTTAAGTATGTTTTCACCTTTAAGTAAAAACAAAAATACGGCTCAAAATAGGAAGGTCATTGAGATATATAAAGGTTCACACTACTTCTGTCTTGCGATGTATCTTTTATAGGATAAAATCGTGAGGTCAAGAGAGTTAGAGTGGATAATATCTCACAAGAATGTGAACCCTAACAAAAAAATATATCTGAAACATCGAATGAATAAATGTCTGAATTTCGAAATCACACGAATTCGAAGCTTAAGTCTCGACTTGTTACATAAGCGCTTGTCTTGTCCGTGGGATTGGGGAACAACAGCTGGAGCCTGGAAACCACAGCCCGCCCATCGGCCCTTTTATTAGGACTAGCCCTCGATGTTCTGTCCGTCTAATTGAGGCATTCCCGCCCAACTTTAGGTCCAAGATTCCAATCTTTCTTGTTGAACATATCCAAGGCTAGAAATAGCATCGAGCAGTCCAGAAATTGGTCCAGAGGAGAAAACACACGGGCTTTGGTTTTTCATAATGATCCCGAAGCTGAAAGAGTTTGGGTCTAACAACCATAATGACGCACATATTAACAAAGCCTCCGTCCTTCCTCCATTCACTAAGCCCAAAAAGAAAACGTTTTGAGCTTGCTTGAGGAGGACATAGGGACTTGGAAGTGGTGGGTTGGCTACAAGTTAAATGCATTTGCGAGAAAATCTTTTCTTTTGGTCTTCAGTTTTGTCTAATAAATGATCTTTTGGCAGAGGCGTTGACCAAAATATTGTTACCAGTATCAAATTAGGTTCACTTTATTAGGTAGGACAATTTAAACCAGTATCAAATGTAACCGACCCACTGTCATGTGTCAAGTGCTCACAAGTCTAATACTAATATCCTTCTTGGGGACCAGCTAAATTTGATCTCAGACACCTGGCTACGCTTTTTTTTTCGGCCTGTTTCTGTCACAGATTCAATGGAAGCACTGAAAGGAGACATGAATTGAACCCAACCAATATCTTCCAAGAAGAATTACCAAACTTCGTAGTTTGCAAGAAACTGTAATGGAAAGTTGGACCGAAAGGCTGAAAATAAAAAAACGAAGTAAATAGGCCACTTAACCTTTATTGTCTAATCATTGTAGGATATAATTAACGTATTTGGAAAATTAATCTAGTTTATGGACATTAAAGTTGTTAAAGGTTGCCAATTAGGATTGAAGAAACAACGGACTTTGTTATTTCTCCTCATGTCGCGTTTGATCACAAAACTTTGTATTTAGTTAAAGCAGCCCACTTCATTGCCTTCTAAGCATCCACCCAAGTTAAAATATTAATTAAAGTGTTAAAGCCAGATAAAAAGATATAATAGTTTTTAGTGACTCATCATCAATTTAAGATATTTTGATCATTATAATTAAATTAACGTATCAAATCAATTTTATTTTTTAAAGTCTACGTCAATTTTACTAGATTTAAACTCTATCTAACAATATATGAATATACTAACTTATCATTCTTTTGTTGAACGTTTTATTGTCATGTCAAATTAGGTCAACTTCATTAATCTTAAATCAAATTTCAAAAATTTTGATAATCAAAATTTAAACACCTCATATTTAGATATAAATATTAGTTTTTTTTTTAAATATGGGTAATCAATTCTCAACTTTTTTTTTTGGATTTTCTCCTTTCTCTCTCTTTCAAATAATGATTTAAACATCAAAATACAGATATAAAAAATATTTTCAACCTTTGTTCTTAATCAATCTCTTATGATTTCATATTTTTACCATCTATGATAGAAGTCGACACTAATACACTAATATTAAGGTTGCTATCGTTTGGAGACATTTGCTTAAGTGTTTCGGGAAGTTTGAAAGCCAAAATATTAATTATCAATCTCTATCATATTCAATTCTTAAAAAAAAAAAAAAAAAAACAAAATCACATGTGGAAGACACTAGTATTGTTCTTGGTGTAATAATTGTGAACACCCAAACCTAATTAATTTGGTTCACATGAGCCTGCTTAATTGCGTTTTATTTTTAAGAAATAATGTTTTGTTTTTCAATTCATAGAATTGTTTTCATATGAAAGGGGAAGGTACCAAGTAATGGAAAAGATGAGAAGAAGAAAACAAAGTCACAATAGTTCAGTTCTCTATTTTCCATTGTCGTTTCCTTCCATATTGCTCCATTACATGTTATATTTAAATTGATTTTCAATGATATTTATAGTATTATTACAACTACTATTTTTTTTCCTCGCATTATAGTGGGGACATCCTCCTTTGTGTCTGTTATTATTCAGCAGTAGAACCGAATCCAATGCAAGCGCGTTTCCTTGAAAGCAAGACAAGGTTTTATTTAGGCCTAATTCTTTAATTCCCCTCATATAAAGACGGGCATGATGGAAAAGCCTATTGCTCCACGAATACTTTTGACAAGGAATGGGATGTTTATGTTGTGCTCGCAGTCATCAAAGCAATCCTTAATCAGATCTTCTGCAAAAGCTTTGTATTTTGTTTGCTACATTGGAAAAGGAAAAATTAGTTGGAATGAATATGATAATGACAGGCAACTTACTGTCTCGTCAAAACCAATCATCCCATGGAGAGGCGTTAGGATTAGGGCCGCGGCCAAGAAAACCCGGAGTGGTGTTGCCCACCATAAATCCATTTTCTGCGCTTACCAAAGGCCCAAAGCAGAGGATTAGGATGTATATCTATGATTTCACATGGATGCCAATTCCTGACAAGTGAAGAGGTTTGTTAGTGACAGTAGCAAACAAAATGTAACTGTTGAGATATGAGAAAGTGATCAATTTTTGTAAAAAGCAGAAGATGCCAAGTGTAAGCCATGGGCAAAATAAAAGTTTTGTCCGGGAGTTGTCCGGTGGCAAATGAAATCTAACGTCAATATGTGTAACCTCCGGGGTTTGTGGGTTGGGTGTTTGGTTTTTTCTGGTTCACTTTGCACCAAGGTCCCATATTTGCACTCTTTTAAATTTGTGCTTGTACGGATTTATAATTACTAGCATCTCTTTTTGTCCTTAGCATAAATAAGATCACCTGCTTCAAGGCTTTCAACTGTAGATGGAATATATATATGTGTATATATATATATATATATACAGGAAAAGAAGCATTTGGTTGCTTGTGCTGCCTAAAATTTTATGGCCTGCTGTTTCAACTTTCAAAAGCTTCAACTCACGAGGCTTCAATTCCCACAAGTTGCTGTCTACACACAAGCTTGAAGTCCCTGAATTACTCATTTTGAAATACATATTTTCTTTTTTTCTAAGGAACCCATTTTTGGGGTTCGTCAGCATAGAAAATGATTTGTTTTAGTCGATTTTGTATATCAGTGAAACGAGTCTCTTGAATTCGGTAGTGGTTGACCTCTAATATTGAATCAGGGGCCCGGTTTCTACGATCATTTTTGTACCCCAAATCAAAATCAATTATGTGAAACAAAACCCAAAAGACAAAAGTTAAATGAAACGTAAAATTGAAAAAAGAAAAAAAAAAAAAGAAGAATAACTGCATCAGCGGTCAGCAGTCAGCGACTGGTTTGTACGATTGGAAAATAATTTGATAAATTTTATATGGTTGTCAAAGAGAAAGTACAGACTACCAGAGAAGCATGTGGGCTCCACACTCCACCTAGGCCCACCTGATTGGGCCGTCCTGTCCAGGAGTTTGAGCTAGATTAATTAATAGGGCTCCAATCCCAAGTGAATTTTTTTAACTTTTTGAACTTCGGGAAATGGACAAGGTCCAATTAAAGACGTCCATCTGTTTTTTATTACTGCCTACTTAAAAAAAAAAAAATTGCCCCATTATTTAATATGCTATTAGTAAAGTATTTTATTGATAAAAAGTAAATTACAGTTTTTTTCCACTTCAAATTGCAGATCAGTAGTATGCAAAAGATGCGAAAGAAATTAATTACGCTTTGCTCAATTAGTTATTTATATAGCAATGAAAATTTTCTCAAAGTTAAAGAGAAGAATTAATCCCATCTCACAGGAATTTTCTATGCGTATCAATAATATAGCTTTTGTATCTGTTGAGTACATATGAGCATGTTGAAAACTTAGAAATTTGTAGTGACGATTTTCAAACCGATGCTTTAAAGAACATGTGGCAACAAATCATTAGTTATATGGCACATGATGAGCTTAAGTTCATGTACAATATATGGCCAATGCAATAATATATAATATAGTTTTCAATTAGGTTATTATTATTATTATATTTAATAATTTATGTAATCGATATCAATTATAAAGCTAGTGAAAGAAAGTGTATCACGTTAATCAAAATTTGTTTATGATTAAATTAATCCGTGTATTAAGGATGCTGTCTCAACCAATCACTCCTTAATTAATATTCACATTATTTCGTTTCTTGTGTAGTTTTTAGTCGGATGGTAAGCCCACCTTGCTTTCTTTTTGTTTTTGTTAGGATGACTGACCTACCTTCCCTTTGGAGACGTAATTAAAGGAGGGTCGTATAAGGTACAGTCGTTTAATTAAAACATTTCTTTGAATATTATTAATTATAAAAATTATGTGGCAGTGCTTCTGCAATTGTAAATCTCATAAATCATAATTAGTATTTACAAGTACGTTATTCATACATAAAAGTTGTAAAATTACAACATTCATAATTAATCAAATATTTCTAAATTTTCTTGTTTATTTAGGGAAAATACAACAATATTTTTCCTGTTCGTTTATTATAAACATAGGTTTATTAGTTATAATTTTTTTAATGCTAAAAAAAGGGGAAAAGTGTTAGAATTTACCTTTGCTCTCATAATTTCACATCGAAAGTTAGTGAGTTTTAAATTTATCAAGTATCTTACATTGAGAGTTTAATAAAAATATAAAAAATTTTACCCTTATAAATAAAGTATTTTATTTTTAGTTTGTGAATTTTCAGAAAGTTAGATACTAAGAGAATAACTAAATGAGTAGGTTATTAAATAGTGTAATTAGATTTTAGGTTAAATTTTGAGTAAGGAATTTTATGAGATTTTTTTTATTTTAAAAGTCTCACAGTTATAAAAATTTATTTATTAGTGGATTGAGTTTGGAGTATGTGATTTTGAATTTGAATTTGATCGAACAAAATATATTTGTGTTCTTATTATTAATTTGAGCTTGTTATTTTGTGTGTGAATTTTGCATGTGAGTGTTATTTTTTCAACAAAAAGAACATAAAATTATAGCAATCTTTTTCAATGATAGGCTTAAAATAATATCAATGCAGATGTTTCATTCACACTCCTTTTATTATTGATATCAAATTTTTATAATGTTAAATGTAATCCGATCTCCAAGGGATGAAAATTGTGTCGTTAAGTATGCTATCGTGACCTTTCACTTAATGGAACAATCTTCACCCTTGTGATTGGATTACATTTAATAATTCATACGAATTCAAAGACTTAATTTTAACAAATTGACGTATAAAGATTAAATTTCTCATTTTAAGTAAGTATAGGGATTAATTGTATAATTTGACTTATTTATTTTGATGTGCATAGCTAATCATTAATTCATTACAAGTTTGAATTATTAGTTTGCAATTTACAAAGGAATATACAGACAATGATGGCTACATAGAAACTGCATTAAGATTCTTTTTTTTTTTTTTTTTGTTTCTCTTTAATTTATAAGATATCCATATATCATCTTGCGATCTAATGGCATCACCTTGAATGAAATTTTTAGTCAAGTTAGATGGCGTTACATGTAAAAGTTAAAGCAATGGTCTAATTATATATAGTTGACCCTGATATTTACTTACAAACATCCTTGATCAATGAATACATACATATATGGTATTATTTGTCTAAATGGTACATTTTTCCGGCCGGGCATAGCTATTATAATATTGATTTTATAATGGCTCCTTCCTTGTAGTTGAGGGAGCATATATGGTAACCTGAACCAATCAAATAAATCACTGTCGAAAATGTGCTGGCAAACAGCCCTCCTCCATTCTTCCTCCTCCACCCACCAAACAGGCAGCTTTCTCATATTTACAATTTAAATGATTTATTTTTCCTGGTGATATATATACTTATTGCAAATATTTATTTGAAGGCCAAAGCCAAAGAAATGGTGAACTTGAACCAATTCACGGAACCTTTCCCTTTGTTGGTTGCACCTACATTAACTATTTGTTTATTTTTGGTATTTAATTAAGTTGGCTTTATGGTTCACTTTTCATCATATTTCTCCAACTGGAACCTGCGACGAGCAAAATTTACCTGACGGATCAGGTTTGGGGTTTGGCAGTACCTTTAGAGACGGAGAGACACCTGCCATTTATCTCGTTGTATACACACCACTTGGCATTTTGTGGATGATGTGGCATTATGGGTGGATCAGCAGGCTGTCACATGGGGAACTGCTGCTGCATGCTATAAACAATGTCTTCAAAGAGTGAAAAAGTTTCCACAGGCCATACAGTGAAGTGAAAAGGAGAATGTGGATTAGTTGTTTTTTCTTTTAAAATTCTTAATTTATCCTTAATTTCATACTAAAATTAATATTCTAGGATTACTTTACTTAATTATAGTCACATAACCACACATCAAGGAATCTTAAACATGGTTCGGCAAGCGCTTGAATGCTGCAAACTGCTTGACTTAGTTCTAGAAGATTCTTTTCTTTTCCTTTTTTTTTTTTTTTTCATTTTTTCACCAATGAAAGTTGGAACTTAGCCTTGAATATCAATGTAATTGTGTCCAACACCCAAAATCATGTAGTAAAGTTTACTGAATTTAGCCCCTCCTTTTTTGTTGTTTTTCCTGCATAAATGGTCTTAACCGATCAAATTATTCATGAATTTTATGAGTAATAGCTTCATCTCCGCGCATGTATTATATGCATCAAATAGATAAAAGAAATGATGAGAATGATCTCCAGCCGACTAGATGTTAGGGCGGTGATATACATTATAGTTAATCCAATAATTAATTAACCCATAAAGAGGAAAGAACACATTTATTTAACCATATAATTTTTCTTTATGAGAAAGCCAACCATAAAGGTGATCTAACCCAACCTAATTAAGCTAATCTAGGTTTAAATCTACCCCTTTCTTTCCATTTGCTTTCCTCCAGTAGCAGACTTTCCAGCAAGCAATAAATCAGCACCTTTGCGCGTCATACCCACACGCCGTCCCAGCACGTGACCTAGGAATTGTAAAGGGCGGGCGGGAGGGGAAAGTGGGAACAGCCAAAAAAACTCTCCTTCTTTCCCTCTCACTCCGTCTCTCAAAGTTACTTATTTTCTGATTTTGTCTCGAATTTTGTTCCACGTATTTTTTTTCCCTACCCCATGGGGAGAAGAAGACAAGGCCAAAAAAGACGCTCAATCGACGATAAATCCATTATAAAAATTACTATATAATTAGCTCAATGTTGCCGCTGATCTTTTTTGCATAAGAAACTTTGGAGATAACCTCAAAAACAATGGCAACCCAAGTAAGAAGAAAAAAAAGGCCAACAATGAGAGAATTGTCTAATATTTTTGACCTCCCAGTCGCACATGGCTTCTTGGGCTTTCCCTTATCTCCACATTTTTGTTTTTCTTTTCAATCACATGTTCTCCTCCCTGTGTCTTAAAATAACTCTCCAAGTTTTTCTCTCTCATCTCAGCGTTTAGCTGCTTCAGCCTTTCGTCTACTTCTTTTTTTTTTCCTCGTTAAAAAAGATTTTCTCATTAGCATTTGAAGGTTATTGACTCAATCTAAGTTGAAGAGAAAAATATTCCTCAGATCTAAAGTGAAAAGGCTTTTGCGTTTTGGCTGTAGTTGTCTTTCGTTTGCCCCTTCTTGTTCTTCTGAAGACTGTGTTCTTTGCAGGATTAGCTGTGATTCGATCTCAAAGGTCAGCGAAATAATGTGCTATTGCGTTTGCTTAATCTTAATTGATTGACTGATTTGATTTCATACAAAAATAATGCGCCTTCAATCGTTTCTATTGGTTACTTTCACCGTTTTATTGTTAGTCCTGTTTTTCGCTTGTTCTGTTTAATGCATCTTATTTCTATCCCGGCTTCATTCCTTTGAATTCAGATTCAAATTTGAATATCCTTTTACTTCTTGCTTAGCATGTGATACAATTCAGTTGTCGCTAGCGTCAATAAAGTTCTTAGTTTTTAGCCTACTTTAGCTTCTGCTCAAATGAATTTGATTTCTGTTTCCTGAAATTTGAAGAACAATTCCTTTCATCTTTTGACATATACTAAAATTCTAAACTTTTGGAATTTAATTGACTTTTCTACAGTTTATTTCGTTTTTAATTTATTTTTTCTCCATTAGTCAACATTTCTATCTTCTTTTTCTGATATACCAGTTAACATGTTCTCTCTGTTTCACTTGATGTTTGCTACTATTAACAACTTTCTCTGTTCCAAGAACTGCACATATTTGTCGTACAATTCGCCTTCAAATTAAGGCAGGATAAATCTAAGAATCAATTGGTTTACTTTCAAGGCCAAAGCTCCGATAGCATTCTTAAATTAGTATTCTCCTGCAGCAGCAGGTTCTGTTCTGGCTAAAACATGCTTTATAGAGAGAACTGGACATACCAGAAGTATATACGGAAGTGGTGAAGGGCAGTTTGGTGATCTTTTGATGTTCACTTGTGTTCTTGAACATTTCTATCAGGTAGTAATCAAGTAATTTCCATGGTTTGTGAGATGGAGGCTGATCAAATTGAAGACATGGACATCGAAGTCCTTTCTTCAATGTGGCCTGAAGATATCGGAAACGAAGCTGGAAAGCAGTTTAATGTAGAAAAGCCAAGAGGTGACCAAGATATGTTGAAGGAGGTTACAATTGTAGAGGAGCCAACTATAGTTGATTTCAAGCGTCTTTTAGAGCTAACTAATTTTACTGACAAGGGCTCATCTCAGTTAGCATACCTTGTAAAACACTGGGAATATAAGCAAGCAAATGCTGTTCGTCTTCTTAGAGAAGAACTTGACAATCTAAGCAGGCAAAGGAAGGAATCTGAGCTTAAAAAATTGGAGATATTGGAGGAGCATCGCTTCGAGGAGGAAAGATATGGAGGAGATAAACGGCCGATTTCCATACTGGATGAAGTTTATGATATATGGCAAGAAGTTCCTCGGAGGAAAAATGATGTTGTGGTTCCAAGTAAAAGAGTTGAAATTGATGCTGAGTATGACACTGTCATCTACTGGAAACAACGAGCCACGAATTTGGAGAAAATGTTAGAAGCAAGCATGGAAAGAGAGCAGCTACTGAAGGAAAAGTTGCAGGAAAGCATAAAAAATCTGGAAAAACAGTCCTCACCAGTAGAAGAGTTGTCCCAGATTCTTAAAAGAGCAGATAATTTCTTACATTTTGTACTTCAAAATGCACCCGTTGTTTTTGGACATCAGGTAATCATGAAAGATTTACTGACTTGAATTACTTATACAGAGTAGTTACAAATATATATATATATATATATACACACACACACACACACACACACACTAGTCTGACTGAAATAAAATTGATAATTACAGAATTGATGCCTAAACTGTAGCCTAAGTTTATTTCTAGTCAACAGCTCATCTAAATGTGATTGAGAACAATCAGCCGAGATTCAATCTTAATATGCTGCCTCACATAAACTTTTAGTGACGTAAGCCTATTCTTTTAAGATTGTTCCACGCACATTCTTAACTCATTTCATAAGTTTTTGAGTGATGTCAATTTAAAAGTTGTTAACTGTGTGATGTTGTAAGCAGAACGATAAATAAATTGTTTAAGCTAAGAATCACATCTGCTGATTTGAGCTAATGATCGATAGAGTTCTTTCCAAAAAAAAAAAAAGTAGATATCAATGGAGCAAAAATACCGAAATTAGCTGAAGTATAATTGATGTGTATTTTCTTTTTTTTTTTTTCATTTTTAACCAGAACTATATATGTTGATTTTATCTTTATTTATTATGTTATCCTTTTCAATTATCGATTGTAGTATAATCTTTCAACTAATGAAACTACTTCTTTGATCAACTTTCAGGATAAAGAGCTGCGTTATCGCTTTATTTATAACCATTTTCCAAGTTTACAAGAGGAGGTAATTTATTGCCCCAGAAGTTCTTATTCAAGGTTTGGTCATCTTTTGTTAAGGTGTTGGTTGTGAGCAGATATTTGGTCATCACATTAAAATTTTGTTTCCTTTGTAACTTCCCCCTTACCTTCTGCGGTCCTCTAATTATAATAAGTAGCACAAGAATTGCCTTGAAGTTAATGGGTTCTTATTTCAGGACATTCTAGGAAAAACAGATGTCGAAATTTTTACTGGGTCTGGTGTTAAGGAGTCTCAGGATTTTAAAAGAGAAGTGATGGAAAAAGGATTACCTGCGAAGAGGGAAATCACATTTGAGACAGAACTATTTGGGTCAAAGACATTTTTGATATATGTGGAACCTGTTTTCAGCAAGGCAGGGGAGACTATTGGTATAAATTATATGGGCATGGATGTAACAGATCAGGTACATTCTTTTTGTTTAAACTGGTTGTCTCAGCTATTAATTTAGAAGGAGAAAAATGGGTATTTATGTTTCTGATTGCACAATAGGTAAGGAAACGAGAAAAGATGGCAAAGCTTCGAGAGGAGATTGCAGTACAAAAGGCAAAGGAAACAGAACTCAATAAAACGATACATATAACAGGTTCATTTACTCGGTGACAACTGAATATTTGTGAAATTCTCGTTAGCTACCTTCTAAAGCACTGAACTAACTCTGCCTTGCCCTTTTACACTTCTCTAGAGGAGACAATGCGCGCAAAACAAATGCTGGCAACCATGTCTCATGAGATAAGATCTCCTCTATCTGGGGTTGTTAGCATGGCTGAGATCCTGGCAACCACAAAACTTGATCGAGAGCAAAGACAATTGTTAGATGTCATGCTATCTTCAGGAGATTTGGTCCTTCAACTTATAAATGACATCCTCGATCTTTCCAAGGTTGAATCAGGTTTGGATTTTTCTCCCAAATTGCATGAAAAGCTTATCCACATGTTATTTTTCAATTTGCAACTGTTAATATTATTCCTCAGCTGATTCTTTTCGTTATCACAACTCTTGAGAATGATAATAATGCTATTGCATAAGAATCGGAAGTTGAACTTACTGTAATATATATAGCAACAACAAGTGTGAAAGATCCAGTTTCAGAATGATCTTGTAATGCATGTTTTGAAAGTTCTGTTTCTTATTCACAAGCACATCATACTTTTTTGTCTCAGATTTTGATGCTATCTGCCTATTCATATTCTGCTCAATCACAGACAGGCTATCATTCTCATATCTTGGAATTTCTACTTGTGTCTTCTTTTATGTGTTTGTTTAGGTGTTATGAAGTTGGAAGCTACAAAATTCCGACCAAGAGAGGTGGTAAAGCACGTTCTCCAGACAGCTGCAGCTTCATTGCAAAAGATTCTTACCTTGGAAGGACATGTGGCAGATGATGTTCCTATTGAGGTGAGAGTTTTATGGACGCATTTCCATCCAGTACAATATTTAGACATTAAAGTTCCTTTCTTCATCCTCTTCTATTTTTTTCTTTTGGAACTTTATTCATTGTTGTCAGGTCATAGGAGATGTGCTAAGGATTCGGCAAATCCTCACCAACTTGATCAGGTAGTAAATTATGGGAAGTCATGATTTCTATTTCGTTTTTTGTATAGAATATCATCAAAATATTGTTTGAAATAGACAGGTTGAACTGGTAGCATATGATCTAGACCGACTAACTGATCATTCAAAGAATTAAATAAGACATGTTAGTGTAAGTGTGAAAGTAGTTTTAATCTTTTGGAAATTAATGGACCTAACAATTATGCTGATTAGAGCTTTTTGAATTATTAAGCGTTTATCTCTTTCATTTCTAAGATGTTGAATAATACCTTTTTCTTTCTTCAGCAATGCGATCAAGTTTACCCATGAAGGGAAGGTAGGAGTAAAACTTTATGTAGTACCAGAGCCACCTTTTGCAGAAGAAGGATCTCGGTGCAGATCTAATGGATCAAATGCTAATCAATCGACTACTAACGTAGCTAAAGAAGGGACATGTACATCAGCGTCACAAACAAGCAGAGATCAGAAAAGTTTTCATGGTACGAAACGTGAAGGTTCTTGTCAATATCATTCACGTAGTGATGAACCTGGTACACCAGTTATGCATGGAACAATAGATGGAGATGAGGAGCAAGCTGAGCTACCTGAAACAACAGTGTGGATACGTTGTGATGTACATGACACTGGAATTGGAATACCAGGTACATTTATATGCTTGCCTTTTATCATTACATTGTCACAAGAAATTTCAGATTTTGTTGGATATATCAGTTGGCTCAATATGGAGAGCACTTGATACATTTTCCTGTCTTTCTTTGATAGAAAATGCTCTACCCACCCTGTTTAAAAAGTACATGCAAGTCGGTGCAGATCATGCCCGAAAGTATGGTGGGACAGGACTGGGCCTGGCAATATGTAAACAGCTGGTAAAGTCTTCCTTCCATCAACAATTATGTTTTATTTCATTTGAAATTTTCTTTTTACTATTGGTACTGCAAAAGAAGGATTCATCTACAGTGTATGCTTGTAGCTTAATTGCCTTTCCTTTTCTGACTTCTGCTTAAAGAACAAATCTGGCAGATCAGATAATTGTGATATAGTTCTCGATAAGTCTACTTTTACTATCTATTCTAGTTCTGCTCTAAATGGCAGAAAAGCATATAATTTCATTTAGAATATAAATAGTTTGTTTCAGTGCTTTCAAGATCTTGTAGTTCATTTTTACTGCATTGTTGCTTCGTACATGCCAAAAATATCTGAAGTATTTATAAACTTGGAGCTTGTATGCATAGGAGAAATTTACAGCACATTAATCTCGACAATGGTAAATTACAGGTTATCAAGAATTAGGGAAATTTGTGGTTCCATAGATTTTATGTATCTTTTCCTATTACCAGAGAAAGTTAAGTTGTTAATATTTGCAGAGATTTAGATCTGATACTCTTACTGGTACCAAACTTTCAGACACTTCATCCTAACATTTCATGCATTTGCTATAGGTTGAGCTAATGGGTGGCCGTCTTACTGTGTCTAGCCGAGTGCATTGTGGTTCTACATTTACGTTTATCCTACCTTACAAGGTTTCTCTAGCATGTGATCATTCTGATGATCCGGATGACCTCTCAGACATGGCTGATCATGATGCTACAAATGACGATGCATCTGCTGGCTTTTTCCAATTCGAACCATGCACTTTGGGTTCTCTATTTTCTTCTAATGGATCTAGCAGAACCCAAAAACTAATACCACATAATATTGGTTATGCAAATTCACATAAACTTAATGGGTTCTCAGAAAATTCTTATTCATTTCCCATGTATAATGGTCGAACAAAGGAGATGGCTTCAGTTGATGATGCTTGTTCTGTGGCTGAAGCTTTAGAGACATCATCTGAGCCTGAAAGTTCATTTAGTCACGGCCCAGACCCTGATAAGGAAAGTGCAATTTGCAGAGATAAGCATCATCAAAATGATGCAAATACTCAGAACAAAGTTTCAACCACAGATGTGTCAAGTCACTCAGACACAAGCGTAGAGGTCAATGCAAAAATTAAGATAAGTGAGTCCCAGCTCTCACCTGAGAGGCAGGGGAAATCTGACACTGGTTCCCAGTCCACATTAAACAGCAGTCGAGAAGAATTAAATACTACCTCAAAGCCTAAGATCCTACTCGTGGAAGATAATAAGATTAATATAATGGTGACACAGTCAATGATGAAGCAGTTAGGGCACACGATAGATGTTGTGAACAATGGTGTTGAAGCTGTCCGTGCAGTTCAGTGCCGTAGTTATGATCTAGTCCTAATGGTAATTCTTTCAGGAATTTTCAATTCCTTCCTCTCTTTCCTTCCCTCCCCCATATATGAGCATCTTACTGGGTTGCAATCTGCTCGAATTTTAGTGTCTTCAAATAAACATTACCACTTGCTAGCCCAACTCCTCTGCGATGATGAAATATAAAGAAAAGCTGGCTCAGTATTTAGAGAAGAGAAATATCTTGCACGTATTTGAATCCTAAAAGCTGCTTTATTGACTTGAGTTTATTATTAACCATTTACTACATTTTTTTGCAGGATGTCTGCATGCCAGTCATGGATGGCCTTCAAGCAACAAGATTGATTCGTTCCTTCGAAGAAACTGGTAATTGGGATGCAGCAAAAAAGGCTGGGATTGAGCAACCTTTGCCTTCTTCAGATTCATTGCAACCAGGTTGTAAGCCTCCAACAATGAGGATTCCCATAATTGCGGTGAGCTTATCATCTTTACCGCCCTCAAATTGAACTTACGAAATATTCTCTCTTCTTAGCTATTTCAGTTTGCTTACATATGCTGCATATTTTATCACAAAAATTTCTGCACATTGGGCTGGTCCGTTCACTTTTTGTGTCAATGATAAACATTGATATGTTACTGCATTCTCTTTGCATCTTTCTTTAAAATGGCAGACCAGATTCACCGAATCAATTGTAGGGTGTTATTGTGCTGATTCTATGCAATTAAAGCTATATATTCTGATTAGCCGAATTATTACTGCTTATGATGGGGTGAAGATTGTCTGACTAAGCTGGTTTCTGCTGAGAATTAAAGCTATTATGATTTTCTTCTGAAATTGGGTTTTCCCCCTTTGCTCTTATTGTCCTTAGAATGTAGTCATAATTGTACTTCAGTACATGAGTCTTTCTCGCTATATAAATTCACAATAGTCTTCATAATCTGCAATAATAACATTAAGTTCATTCTAATAATGGCTGTATTGTTACTCTGTATGTATACACTAACATATTTTGCTTGTGCAAATGCAGATGACTGCAAATGCATTGTCAGAGAGTGCTGATGAGTGTTTTGCAAATGGTATGGATTCATTTGTTTCAAAGCCCGTAACTTTCCAAAAACTGAAAGAGTGTCTTGAACAATATTTGCCATGATACCTCTTGTAAATTAATCCATGTGTATAGATAAATGGAAGCATGTTAGGGAAGTTTTGTCAATGTATCTTCTTCTCAGCCATTAGCATCTCATTATAGATTGTACAGTTATATGTTATTTGTGTTTTTGTCTGTCTCCGATAACATTTTCTTCGAGTTGAGATTAAATTTCTGGAATGAGTTATCAGTTAGGACATTAAGGCAAGTGAATGATATATCAGCATGATAATGAAAATATAAAATTTCTGGCAATTGGGTATCAATGACATAATGAAGTATGCTTATTTTGATCGTTTGGAAGATGCATAATTATTATTAAATGAAGCTAATGGGATGTTCTGATGTAATGACCTGTTTTCCCCTTCCATCGGGGAAAGAACTTTGAATAATCGCAGAAAACAAGCCAAAATTAATAATGAGAAGCCAGGCTATGTCATGCATTTCCCCGATAACATTTAAATGATCCCCAAGATTTGAAGTTTTAATCCCCTTTTTTATTATTATTATATGCCCCTATTTAACTCATCCACCATGGATGTAAATGCTGTATACCTATGAAAATTAACAATCTATCCTTGTTATCTGCTTCTGTTTTTGGCTTCCATTCAAACTGGTTGTTGGAAACGAGAATTTTTAAGTTATAAGCCCTTCATCCATGGTAACTGTATGGTAATCTGAACAATAATCCCAAACAAAACCTGATCATTAGCTGACTTGGAGCGCAAACCTCGAACATTGTTGAATCAAATTTTCAACTATCAACTGGAAAGTTGCTAAGCCTTATCTTCTTTATATGCCAACTAATATTGCAATAAATTAAGACGTATAGATAGGCAATCTTTTCCAGTTTGCTTTTCAGTCAGTTTATGGTGTAACTGTAATGTTGAGTTTTTAAGAGCACGAAAGGAAAATCTTTTGCTCATATAGTGATTATAAGTAGTAGATTTCAAGTAGACTAGGAAATCCAGTTAAACAGTGCAGTTCATATTGTTTAAAAAAAGTACCTTCATCCATATCCCACTATAGAAGTTCAATATTTTTTCCCATTACAAATCATAGACTTTGAATTTCAAGCTGGAAAGTAGATATTCCCAGAACAAAGCTATGTTAACACCAAAAAAGATAGGAGCTCAACCAAGATGAGCCCCATTTCAATTTGGCTTATAATACTATATCTACCGATCGATGTACATCGATTTACAATCTACACCTATTGTTCTCTTCGTTAGTTTGTGTTAGTAAGCTCAATAGAACGTCTCCCGGGAGAAGGGAATATCTCAGGAGATACTACACCACATGGAGACAGATCACCATTTTCAGCTGCTCTTCCTTGATCTACCAAGAACACAGAGTCTGGCTCTGTCTGGTTTGAGTAGCTTGATGGACTTGGCGGACAGTTAGTGTTTGGCGAGTCTTCTGCAATTCCTATACTCTGAACACTATCATTTCCACTTTTGTCTCCGACTTCACTTTTTCTAAAAGTATGGGAGCTAAGGTCTCTCTGATCGAAGATTCTTGACATAATTTGAATTCTTCTGCATATAGGAGTTGCAGAATTGAAGCGCAACAAGACATGCCTTTGCTCATACAAGAACATTGCTGCAAATATGATTAAAGCTGATATTGAAGCCACCCCAGCAATAAGGAACAGGCCCCAAAAACTCTCAACACCAAGATTGTTGGAAGGAATCAAATTGTTGGGATCCGGACAGCTTTCCTTGGTGAACCATGCATCTTCAATTTGCTTCATTTTTTCACCCTGAGTAACATTCAGGATAGCCCTCGAAACATCTGCTACAAGACGGGAACCTCTAGGGAAGACCTGTAAATTGTGAACAATATGATCAGCATAAAAAAAAACATTGCATAGGTTAGAGAGAAGAATAGAGATTGAGAGAGAACTCACAAAACCGAAGCCATGAGTTTTAAATGTTGGGTCGACTGTGGTATATTTGCCGCAATATTTCGCAAGAACGAGCTTCACATAAGGAATTTCGTCGAAAGCAGCAGCAATACCACCATTGGCACTTCCCTTGACAAAAGATCATAAAGTTCTTCCAGAGACTGATATTTGATAAGCTGGGATTCAGCAAATTTTAACCCCTTCAAGATTCCCTCAACGAAAGAGCCTTGCGGGAAACCAACCTTCTCCACTTTCTTTAAGAGCTCATTGATGTCAATTACGGTAGGCTGGAGCCGTTCAAAGGTTAAAAGTGACCCCAAACTAACCGTGTAGCTTTGTGTGAGAATGAGGACGACGAAACACCATATGATTACCACGAACTGACCACTCTCTCCCCTGCAAGTACAATTCAAGAAGCAGAGAAAGTAAACAATCTTGAACTAAACATATGTGAAAGTCAATAGTAGTTAGTGCAACTTTGTAAATCGAGTGAAAGAATTATTACGATGCGCATACACCATGGTAGAGAAGGAGAACCAGAAGCTGGTGCCAGCTTGATACAAAGGAGGCCCTCGGAAATCTTCATTTATCCTGTGTTCTAGAACCCAGACAACAAATCCTATAAAAACAAAGAAGCAAGCGCTTGTCACCCAGAGGTCCAATGTCAAAGGTTTTAAGAAAACCCATGCATTCTTCCTCTTGCTATCTCTGATTGGTACAATCATTGATAATCCCGATTCAGTGTATTGCAATGTGAAGTCCACGTACCGTGACCTATTTGCGACAATCGTCGTATCTCCTACCACAGCATCGTATGTCTGTTTATGGTGGTCAACGAAAATTATAAGAAAAAAAAGCATTCAAACAAAATCAAGGTATAAAAAGATAAGGAGATGTTATACCCCGTTGTACACTTGAAAGATTAAGTCGTTGTAAGTCCCAGCGCTCTTGCCATCAAGCGTTGCAAAGGGAATGAACTCGTAGGTAACAGCATACGCCATTGCAGCCATTACAGCATTGAAAACATCTACACAGTATCCGGTGACTGAAGTAGCTGTATGGGAATTAGGATCCCATATTACGTTAACAAATTGACTGAACCTATCCTTCACTGGAACCCCAATCCTCAACTTCTTCCCATTTGTTGGGATCTCCCAGCCGCGGGGAGGAGAGGTGGTATCCCCTGGCCATATAATGGGACCAAGATTTGGCTTATAAGTAGAATTAGTGCTTCTGTTTACCAAATTCAATTTTCTTACAAGTCCAATTTCTGGTGTCCAGAACCCGATCCTTCTTTCCCTTTATCCATTAACGTTGACTATCTGAAATACTGATGATTGTAGCTGTCCACTAACAAAATGAATGTCTCCACTAAGACCCATGAATTTAATGCTCGACAACGCTCGGATAAGTTGTGTACCAATTTGTGAAGCCCCAAAAGTTTCCAGGTCTGTTCCAGTACTGCTGGAAACATTAGCTCTCTTGAAGCTGAAGTGTCCCATGCTAACATTCTTAATTGCCATGGTCAGTGCAAAAGTGGCGTCATAAGCCCACAGTCCAAAAATGTTCAATTCAGCATTAATAATGGTGGGATTGTCTAGCTGGAATTTCCTTTTCCATCGAACAGTGAAATTTTCTAGCTCATTTGTTCTGGGAACGTAAGTCCTTACACCTAGAACCCCTTCCATGGAATCGATGGTTGAGGGATCTGTTAAACTCCAAAGATTAGTCATTCCATCAGTCACGACCCAAGCATAGCCCACTCTCATCATTCCAATCCGTTTCGCCATGGAAAAAAGCCTAGTGCCCAGAGATGGTGGCATGTGCACAATAAACACTCTTGTTGACATTGTCATTAGCTTGTAAAGCTCTTCGCTAATTTGGTCATCACTGGCTGATGAAGGGATGACAAGGGACACGAACATTTATCTCTTCTAAGGCGTCTGTCAAGTAAGGAATAATACCCTCCCAGAATTCATTGTCAACGTAGATTGGCAAAGCTTCTCTCCATCTGAAGGCTTGAACAATGGCACAAATGGCTTTCACTTGAGATGAGTCATTTTGTGTAGCTCGGAAAAAGTGGGCTCCAAAGGGAGGTAAGAGAAGGGCTTGTTGCCGAAAATGATATGACTTGAGATTTGTTTCCGAGATTGATAACAAAATTGGCCTCCATAGAAGTCTGTGGCCCATTGATTGCTTGCACTTGTACATTTTTTATCAAGTCTAGCGCTGTTTGTCAAGCAAACAAATGAAGTCTCACTTCAATATTCAATCTTGATAGTCATCTACACTAATATGATTAGCAAAAATCTCAATTACATATTTTACTGTTTGGTAACTATAATATATATGATCATAAATATTAATTGTATTACCTCCCTTTTCTTATTTTTCTCTTTTTCAAAAAATATATATAAATAAAACTTTAACAGTTAATTTCCAATAGGTTTAATTAACTAAATGAAACAGACCATTTGCAATTTTCATCCAACTTTCTTAATTACGTACTAGTATTTTTTTTTCACTAAAATTGTACCAAAAGATAGGAAAGATTAACATGCAATTGGAAAGAAATACATATTTATATATATATATATATTTATATAGATGATACTAATATTAAATATATACATCTCTCCATTGATAACGATGCCTTTCACTGGCTTTCTTTTAGTCATTTTCAAGATAAACTAGTCGTATAAATATTTTAGTGGGTTTCAAGTTAAATATTCTCAACGCCGCTGTGAGTTGAACTTCAGAAAGGAAGAGCAACTAAAGAAAAGAGCAGCTAAAAAGAACGATATGAAAGGAAAGGAAGGAACAGCTCAAAAGAAAGCAAGGAACTAAACTTAAAGGGTCAAGTCCCTACTCTATTCCAGCCCTCGAATGTAGGCCGGTGGACTTGTTTCCGCTACTAAAAAGGACCGTTTCCTTGTTAACTATTATATTTAATAATAATATTGTAATTAGTAATATTGCAATTAGTATGAAGTGATTATTTCAAAAGCATTGTGTGCAGTGTATTGATTTGTTATTTAATTAAGTTATAATTTATTAATTGATTATAATATAATAATTGATTATTTAATTTATTTTTATGGATGTAATACTTAATTATCAGTATAATTTAAAAAATTATTTCAAAAGCGTTGTTTTTGTTTTATGATTTGTGAAAATTAGGAGGACGAGTCAATGGAAATAGAGTAAGTGATCTGAGCAACTGAAAATCTAGACAACTTGGATTTTTTTTTTCTTTTCATTTCCATCCTCTTCACCAAATCATACGCAAAATGTCATCCCTTTCTTTTTTATCTTTCTTAATTTCCCCAGCCCAACTGATTCTTAAACACTGCTTGAGTGCCAATCTTAGGCTGTCACCTTGACTTCTTAAATTGAGCAAGGAATTGAATTCAATCTCTGAGGAACTCAATTTGAATTCAAATATTTGGATGGCTACTCAGTCGTTTTTCTGAATTTCCTAATTGCTTATCTAGTCGAATGTACTAATCAGCCAACGCATTAAACTCTTACAAACTGGGGCAAACGTTAGCATGTTTAGAAACAACCATGCAATATATATTTATGGGATGCGTTATTCCAAGGCTGACATTTGGTTTATTAAGTTATATATTATGTTGGTTCTTCCCACCCCTACAGGATATGTTTTATAATGTTATAAATACTATATAATACACAGTATTTTTCAGAAGTTGTCTCCAATACAAAGCTCGGCAGGGGCAGGTTCTCCGATCAGAGTTGAGCAAAGAAGTCAACCTGTTTCTTTTTTCCTCGTATACCTTGTCAAATTTCTAGTAAGATTTGAGTCTACTGGGAAAAGTAATTGCTTGATAGTGATATCCCTGACGTTATAATGAAAGATACATTGCAGTTTCTTTTTGAATATGTTGTTTCTGCTCCACTTACCAAAAATGTTATAAAATAGTTTCCTTTTCAATTCTGAAAATTTTAAAGTTATTACTTTATAAGAGTAACACACATGATCTGATAAACTAAGAACTAATTAAGTTCATTAGAAAGAACAGAGTATGTGCTTCTGTTTGCCAAATCCAATTTTCTTACAATTCCATTTTGGGTGTCCAAAACTAACTATCTGAAATACAGATGATTGTAACTGCCCATTAACAAAATGAAAGTCTCCTCAAAGGCCTCTGAAGTTAATGCTTGATAATTCTTGGATAAGTCGTGGACCATTTTGTGATACTCCCAAGATTTTAAGCTCTGTCGCACCATGCTGGCAATATTTGTTTTGCTGAAGCGGAGGTTAGCAGTGCCAGTTTTCTCAATTGCCATGGCCAGTACAAACGTTGCATCATAAGCCCATTTATGCCTTTATATCTAGTACGATATTATAATACTATTATTTTAATTATTGTACTTAATAAAAATTGGGTTGAATTGAAAACTTGAAGAAAATGCTTGAAGCGTAGACTTCATTTTTAATTGAGTCTAGTAAGCTTATCTATCAGTAGTCAACCCAAGGACAAGAGTGAGCTTGCCGCCTGTTTGCTTGTTAATCCAATCCTCTCAATATAATAATCACCTTCAAAATTCAACAGTGAACGGACATTCTGGGGAGACAAAGCGAGCAGCAGCATGCTATAATAGCACTAGCAGTAACATCACAAAGATTCAAAGACGGAAGTAAGCTCAATACAAACAAGTAATCGACATGGTTCGATTCCAACTATTCATCTCTAGAAGCAGGATCGATCCCTGTTGATGGGCTATCAGCAAGATACTCGTGTTGCTTCACATTCACTCCGTACTGCTTATTCAAAGAACAAAAACCAATTACTTCTAGATACAAATGAAATATTATAAGAAAAATTGATCCTCTTAGTCACTGAAGACAAAAGAAAGGTATCAGCATTATTTAAACATATGAACAATTCACCAGAAGGCTTCTCAAGCAAATAAAGATTGACTGGACATACTCTTGTATTTCTCAAGGAAATTAACCTATTTAGTTTAGATATTAGAATATTCTGCATTTGCCTAAGCAGCAACAATATGCATTTCCCATCATAATTTTGACAATGTCATGTTGTGAAACAAATATATGCCTTGCTTCTGCTTTCTCTTCATGATAACTAAAAACAATCAGCTCTTATAATTGCTAAACATGGATCAAATTTGTACAGTCTATGACAGTGTGTCAACAAATTTGACTAAAAATGTAATTCCCTTTCTAGATAAATAAGTGGATTAACTCAACTAGGATTAAATTAATAAAAAACCATTCATGTGACACAAAAGCCAGAAGTTACTTCTGGCTTACTGAGAAGGGCCATCTTATACACATTGTCTACGTAACCTGAGTTACACATCCTAACCTTTGTCCACAGTCACTAGAGCCTGAGTGCTGAATAGAGTGGTTAATAAAAAATATTTCAAATCTTGACCACTCATTCAAACAAGCTTCAATGCGAAAAAAAAAAAAAAAAGAAGAAGGATCAATTGTTCGTCATGGCATTCTTTCTCAGCATGTTGATTTCTCATAAGAAGCAGATAATACATTAGCAACCCGAATTTTAACCTAAAGAGAAATTGAATTTCCCTTCAGTGAGCTATTTAGTGATAAATGCTAAAACAAAATGCTGTAACATAAACTAGAATTTTCTGCACTTGGATTTCAGAAAGAGGACCAATATAGAAATTTAATGCCTACCTCATGCAATGACTTTGAGAGATCGTCCATTGTCAAGATTAGGCGCTTGTCCTGTTCCAACAAGAGAGTCAGACAAACCAAAGAGGATCAGCAAGCTTTAAAAACAAACATAAATAGATCACCTTTTGCTGCTTCTCCCTTTTGTCCTTGACAACTGCAGCCTGCCTTGCGTTGCAATGCCTACAGTAGGTGTAAAATGTCATAAGCAAACATACAAACTTAAACATGAGCAAATCCAAACTGAAACTACTTAAAAAGTTTGCTTATTTCTTTAAAATTTATCCCAAAGAAATAACTGATAAAAGCACAGAAATTGAGAACATTAAAACTTTTTCCTTCTCCTCAAAGTCTTAGGCATTTCACAACTTCCATGCAAATACTTACATAACAGTCTTGAAATTTCTGCAAAGTAATTTCATTTGTTCTTAAAAAAGAAAAAAAGTTAAAAGTTTTGGTGTCGCACTGTAGTGCATCACTAGCAACCTCGGCAACAAACTTCAGAGTAGCAACAGCTACAAGCCTTATTCTGCAATAGCACAATAAATGTCAAACGCGATCAAACGTAGATGAAAAAAACATTAACAATGTGAAGTTCATGCCATCTCGTGAAATCGGAAAGTATTCAAAATAATGCTCGAATTAAAGGAACCCAACTCTCCATCCCTCTTTTTCGAGATAAAAAGAAAGCCAAATAATTCAGAAATAAGCAGGCTACCAGGTAAAAGACAAAGCTTTTGTTTATTTTTTTCCCCAGTTTGTTGAATATAGGAAATTAATGGTATGTATCTGTCTCATTCTCGTCACAAAGCAGTGAATATTAAAAAAAAAAAAAAAAAAGAGTTTCGAAAAAAAGTGTCAAACCTTCGCCATTTGCGTCTTGGCATCTTAATGAGCAACTTATATAGCTCATGTCACCTGGCACGCGCTTTTTAATTGATTTTGGGCCGTCGTTCGGAGTTGACACTCGACAGCCAGGGGCCCAAGGCCACCAATTTACCGGTTATTATTACTTATTACTTTTATTATTTTCTCTTTCTTGTTTTTTATTTTTTATTTTTGTAATTTTGTAGTACCCTTCAACTCAACTGGTTTTAATCTTAAACAATTGAGGAAACCTTCATAAGATAAGCCACTCAAACCAGTTAGTAATAACTTCTTATTAGAAATAGTAATAACGTTAATTGTCTTAAATGGATAAAAAAAGGGGGGGGGGGATTTCATCAAATTACTACACCTTTTCTAAAATCTTGAGAAATGCTTAATTCTTGACATAAATAAAAGAAACATATGATAGCCTCCCTTTTTTAGGATTGAGCGAAAAGTTCACCAAATCATGCCTGTACCAGTCACTTATGTTCCAATGTCAACTTATTTGACTATAACAGAAGCTAATGCCTGACAATTGTCAAAGGTAACTACACGCCATGTTTTCAGTAGGCCAGAACAAAATATCCCAGGCATTCCTGGAGAATTTTATTGCATCTGAGTGAACCAATGACCTTGTTTAGTTCACTGCCTAATCACAACTCCATCAGCAACCATTATAAGAATCTACAATCAGGCAGATACACCTTAAACCGCTTGATATTGACAGCTCCATATTTTTGAACAATGGGAAACGATGCAAAATTATTCTAGTTCAAGTTATCTATCTTGACATTTGCTGGCTAAATCGTTGTATTCCATAGACATCTACAATGCCTGGGGGGAACACAGGATCAGTTGCCGCCCTTACTGCAACCTTGGCTACCGAACTAACACTAACAGGAGGAGTAAGCAGGGGGCCAACAAGTGGCAGCCGGTTCAATGGTTTTGCATGTTGGAGAACCTGCACAGAGTGAAGAAGCTTGGTCAATGACTAATGGAACATCTCTGCTTCTGCACAATAAGCATCATTAGAGTTAAGCTAGGCACAGAATCATCCATGGCAAAATTTCTTCTCATTTAAGTTGTGCTTTTATAATCTTTTGTTCTTCAAATATTGAATGCTGTCAAGCAAATCAAATGCCGACTACTCTCACCAACTCCCGTACAAACTGGGATGGATCATTGGACCCATGCATTTTCCCATAGAAACAAATTAATTGAAGACGATATACACAAGAAAAAAAAAAAGAAAAAGTAAAAGCATAGGCATTTACCAATTCCAGTGGCGAACCAACAATACCTAGAGGTATCTTCGCACTTCCAACCCTCCGAGTCCCATAAATGAAGCCAGGCCTCAAAATCACACCTGAAATAGAAAACACAAAATCTTTTGTGATGTAAAGAACCATAACTATTTTTTTAGCATCCGTGGGTCCTATTAAGTAGTGAGAATTTCATGTTATTAGCAAGACTACCATCCAAACTAACACTACTAGAGCTAACCATTAGCAATAAGCAAGTGAATAAGAAGCAATGTAAATACTAGCTGCAGAATATTGAACAAATTACAGCAAGTGAATAAGAAAACCTACCACCATAAGGAAACTTGGTCAGCAACTCTGTCTCAGCAGCTCTCTGTGCCAACAAGAAAAGAAAAAGAGAATTTTCCATCAGAGAGAAGATAATCAGCAGAAAACTTCCAGAATGATTATTCCATTTGCACATCAAAATCATATTTTTATCTATATGCTGACCTACCACATCTTGTGTAGAATGGTAAGCATAAACACAGGCAATAATAACTTATCCATGGCAGACACCAGAACAGATGGCAATCAGGAACCAACAGCAAAGAGAAAAGTACCTTCCCCTCATAATATCCTTTCAGTAAATAGTTTGCCAAGCCAAAATCAGCAGCAGAGATATAAACAAATCTTTTCACACCTACAAGCAAATTTAAAGGGCCAATCAGAAGAAGAAACTAGGTAACAGACCATAGCTAATGATACTAGTACCAAAGGCCAAGAAGAAAATAAAAATGCAAGAACACAGAATAAAAACATTGACATACAAAGAAGTTTTTGGTATTTCTTCTCCCTTTTCTTTTCCTTTCTTTTTTTTTTTTTTTTTTTTTTCAGAAAGGGGTGGAGCTACTTGCAAAAGGAGTAATTCCAATAGAAAATTAAGATTATTTTCCATTGAAACACCAGATTTCCTAAATAGACACATCAATTATCTATACCTTTCTCTGAGGCAGCTCTGATTGCATTGATGTTTGCAGTACCATTAATCTTATACATATACGAATTGGATCCAAAACCACCAACGCAAGAGATCTAAAAAATTAAACTTAATTAGACAAATTGGGTCCAAAACCACCACTGCAAGAGATCTAAAAAATTAAACTTAATTAGCAAGAAAAAACATAAAATCAAAGAAGAGAGTAAGATTCAAATTGAATCCTAAGTAAGCTGGGAAATTTGAAAATGAATGCTGCATGTAAATTATGGAACCATCATGCATGGATGAGCCCGTAAATTTAGTTCAGATTTGATATTTCATTGTTAAGACATCTGCAAAGTTAAAGGACTACATACAACAGATGTCACTCCATTCAGAGCTTCCTTCCATGAATCAGATGAAAGAAGGTTTCCTGGAAGGCAAAAACATGTTAGACGCTTTACAACATGCCACCAACAAAATCATGACACGTAACTAAACAAAAGAAACCTTGATGCCATGTCACATTTTCAGCCCAAGAGTCACTTAAAGATGACCTGCCAGACCTAATAAAAAGAAGCAAAAAAATTATGGAATTGGAGCAATACAAGTAATTGGTGAAAAGGGAAAGGAGAAGAGAGCAGAGCATAAATAATATCAGGCATTAGTTTCAAATAAAATTTAATCTTCTATGAAGATATTCTGTAAAACAATCATTTGTAGCAAGAATTTTACGAAAATTGGAATACCTGCTGAGGCTGGCAACAGCCAAACCACGATTCAAAGCTTCCCTGCAGATATGGGAGCCAACAAATCCATTCCCACCCAACACAAGCAGCTGAAACAAACAATACATAAGTCGAAATAAAGGCATATATTAAAAAAAAAAAAAAACCCAACATTACTAAATTGACAATACTCTAAAAAACACCTTTTCAGAAGGAGGAGGAGGTACTTCGACGGTCTCTGCTTCTTCAACTTTAAGAGGCTCATCAACCTTGTTAGACTCTGTTGACAGAAATCTTCCATTCTTGGACCCAGCCATTGCACTGTTTTATTACAAAGGAGAAGGTCCAAGCCCAACAATAAAATTATTGCTCCAAATATAGCAATAATAAAGAATAAAACTGAACCTTCATTTCCATAGAACACAATCTTTACCAACACTTTATCCCCATTAGAGGAATTCGGATTTCAATTGATCGCAAAACCTAGAGAAGATTATACTAACATAATAATTGATATAAAAAATTAACTATAGTTTCTGAAATTTCATGCATGATCGAATTCGAAAACCTAGTTGAATAAACTAATCGTAGCAAAAGACGAAGCAGAAGAAAAGAATATAAGCTTACTAGAGTCTGGAGAGTGAGAGTCTGGACCGGATCATCCGTGAAGCCATGGCGCTTATTTCAAATTCCTTTATTCGATTACACTCCTTTGTCAAATTGGAATTTTCTAAAACAAACGCTTCGGGAAGAAAGACGCTCGGGGAGGCGAGCCCACTGTCTTATGAAGGGAAAGGAAAAGTGTTGTGTTAGTGACGCGGGAGAACGGCGGGACAACACGTGGCCGGTAATGGTAACGCCTGGTAGGGAACCACATGTGGCTTATTTTTAGCCTACAGAAATATTTTAAAAAGCTAAAGGGTTAGGTTTGGGGTTTTATGTTCACCGGACCGATGGTACATTTATTTGTAGTGCTAATCTATTAGGGCTAGCATTTTGGGCTGAGTCTGGGCCCCAAAGTGCCACGAGTCAGACAGTATGTCTTGACTTATCACCAGGCTTCAAAGGTCGACCCATATATCTCATTGGAGCAATGGGCATCAAGGCCCAATATTTTTGGTGCAGTTAAGCCACAGAAGTTCTAGCCTTTATTTTTTGTTGATGACTCAAACTAGCCCAATTGAGAGCATTTCAATTTGGGCTTTACTTTTAGTTACTCCATAATAATTTAGTAACTGCCATTCTTTCTTTTCAGGACCCCAATTATACAAAAGAATTACTAAAGCATTTACTAGTAATTAACAATCCCGTTTTCTCCCGGAATGATGGGAATTACTAGAGAGTTTGAGGAATAATTGAAATAAAGGACAGGACCTAGCTCTTAAATAAGATGTAGAAACTAACTGATTTAGCATCAACCTATCTAATACATAAAACCATTTATGCAGTGGCGAGAAAAAGCATTAAAATTAGAATAAAGGATAGGGTTTTATTATATACAAATATACAGCTCAAGATTTTATCTAAAAATTATGTATATAGTTAAATTGTGCTTGGAAGTGTATGTGGGTGCTTTAATTTGTGGCTTTAATTGGTGCAGCCTTATCAAGCGGGGAAGCTACGCCATAGATCCCATTCCAGTGGGTTGGCAGGCAACCCGTATTCGATCTTTCCAAGCTTTCTTTTTTTTTTTTTTTTTCTCCGCTTTGTGTTGTGACAAGAGATTCCAACACCGAATCCTTTGAGAAGTCCAAATTTAATAGTGGATTAGTTTGGACGCTAATAGCTAACCTTTGATTAAAAGAGGAATGAAATATGGCCCCTATTAACCACTTTGGGCTGTGTCTAATTTAATAATATCCTTATTATATTGTTATATTCAACGTCATGCCAACAAATTTCCAACCTTTTTACGTAAGTTTCAACGAGTTCTTCATTTTAGTACTGCCACTTCCTTATCATGCAGTTTAATTAAAAGACACCAAAACTGGATGTGCCTGAAATGAGATTAATTTAAGCATCTAGCTAGAACGACAGAAATTAATTAAGCAGCTGATGAATCTAAATTTGGAACTGGTTTGTCAGCTCATCACCCGTCCAGCACTATATATATTTTGTGGTAAAGGACGAAAAGAACTTGAATCAGTAACCAAGATGCTTTGCACATGAAAAAACCGGTAACATAATTAACATTATAAAGGAAAAATGTTCTAGCTGAATTCAACAACTCTATAATCAGCTCCAATTTGATTATCTAAATGGGATGTTAACCGTCGAAAACACGGAAAATATACAGTATAATAGCCATGCATCTTTTTACACCAAAATCTACAGATATTGCGTGCATCAATGGTAGCACATATATCACCGGTAAAATAATGATGTTGATAGAGTATGTGTAGTACTAGTAGAATATATTTTCTTGTACTTTCGCATTGATCTTTAAAAATGATGGAACAGCCTCTAGTTATGATTGGGAATATATGTCATTTATATCTAACAAAGATTATGGTTGATTAAAAAATGAAGGTTAAAGTAGAAAACAAACGTGGAGTCTGATTATATCACAAAGTTGTCAATAAAGAAAGGTGACACTGTCAAATTTAATCAAGAATAAGAAAAAGTTAGGAGCACATTTTTCAGGTCTAAGTGGCTTAGTGTGAAAAGAAACGAATAACAACTGATCTATAAATGCTCAAAATGCAAAATTTGAAAGCATCGAAATAGATACAGGCAAGTGCAGATAGGGACCGAGCATTATTTATGTAAAGATATTATAAATCTTTTGTTTGGGAACAATGGATTTGTCCCATAAACAAGATTAAAATTAAGGTGAGATCGAACTCGAGTATCAAATTGAAAACGCTAAAAAAGAGACATGATTAGGGTCAGAAAGCCCATGCTTCACTAGCAAAATCCACATAAAATTAACTAGAAAAGAGACACGAAGGAATTCCACCATATAGGCTGGACATTCATAAACTTTAGGGTGAAAGAAATTAAGTACATTTTGATTTGAGAGTAAAGAATGAATTAATGGGAAGTTGTAAAGTAATTGACAAAGAAAAGTTAATATGAAACACGTTGGATCCCATTGCCAAAGGAAAATTCAGACAAAGTGAGAGATGGTTGTGTTCCTGCCTGCTTGATTGATGAATTTCTTCTTCTATTCGCTGACATATGGCAGAGAACTCTTACGAGTAATATATAAGTTACAGTTAATCGCCCTGCATGTTTCATGGTTTCTGAAATTAATTTATTATACTTAATATAACCTTGAAGAAGAAATTTAAAAGAAACGTAGACAAACAACGCAAAATTTGGGTAAGACTTAAGAGGGGGTTTAGAAAAATATTTTCTACAAAAAAGATAAGAAAAACCCAGGGGACAAAAGCTGCATTATTGTTCCATTCAAAGATCAAGAGGACAAAAGCAAAGCTAAAGCAAAAGGAGATCCAGGATATCAAATTTATCAATCTGCATGCAAACAAGTTATACTTTGCCGCTGATGCGACTCCAAAGTAAAGAAGGCTGCTTGTGATAACATAAGTGATAGTCTGAGTTCTAGCTATTGGTTGATATACAAAATCTTTACTTGCCTCGTGAATAATCTATAATCACCATTCACTATGCTGATCAATATTTTACTTGGACTTAATCAAGACGCTTCCATTAAGAGTAACGCAAGATAAGCTGGATACATATATAATAGCTAGATAGAGCCAAAAGTTCTTGCAATTGTACCTTTGGGTGAAGGGCGAGGGAAATAAAGTTTGTCGATGATTAAGGGACCCAGATGCTAAGTGCGGTGACCCCTCGCTCACAGTACGGACTTGGATGACTAGCTATAAATTCACCGTCCAACAATCTGAGAGGGTCAGGCAAACTGCAAATAAAAGCATAAAGTGCTAGGTGGTGCTGGCTGAATGGAAGTTGAGCTTCGTGGTCTTTGCTAGTGCGCCAAAGCCCTTTTTGTCCTCAACTATTTTCCAAAGTTCTTGGGTCCCATCCGACTCATTTTCCACCTGATCACCCTTCTTTCCTACTGTTATTCCTATTATAATAATAATAATAATCAAACATGTTAGTACAACTGATCTCTTCTTGTGTTACTCGACCAACTGATCCGAACCAGTTGTATACTCGACCGACTCCAAGACATATATGAATATATATATCAAAGTGGTTATGAACATATATTCATATGTTCTCCTTTAATATATACTTTATTTAGAAAAGAATATACAAATATACATCCCGTCGATCAAATAATAAAATTGGATGATACACAAATAATTAAGAAATTTTGATAGTTTCAAGTTTAATTAAATAGAGTAGTTTTCCAAAAAGAAAATTTTGAGTAAAATTAATAAATTTCTCAATTAGATGATAAGATTAATTGTTGCTTTGTTGTCTGAAATGTTTGAGTTGAGACAAATATTTGATGCTCCTATTCTAAAATATCTTACCCATTAAAATTACTGCCAGGGATTTGAAGGAATCCATCTTTAAACAATGAATCATTAACCTATTAAAACTTGCTATAGTACTGAAGCTCACTCCATCAAAATTAATAGGTTTGAAGTGTGCGCTTTCACGTACTGCAGCCAGATAATTGCCAATGCTTCACGTATTTGAGTTATTCTTTTATTATTGTGTTGATGAATAGTTTCCGGAAGTTTGAACTTTGGACTTTGGACGGTAATAAACATTGCCTTGCTAACTTAAGGAAAAGTTGGACTCCATTTGAAAATTTGAGCCAATGTTCGGAAAACAGATACAGGAATGGGACGCCATTGCCAAATTTTACTATATCAGGAGTCAGGAGGACAACGACCCCAGCTCCCCGCGCACCCTTAATTATTGCCACTAATGCCATGGTTGAAGATGAAGCCCAATGGAAGAAATTATGCTAAAAGATTAATTTAAAAAAAAAATACTAGTATATTGTAGGCCAATACTGCAAGGTTAATATCTTCCCTGTGAAAATTAGAGGGGGTAATCTGACGCCTAATGCAAAATCATTGCCCGAATGATTACTTCACCGTAGACGTATAGAAAGGGAAGTGCAAAAGCAAGTTAAGGGGCCTCGTGCAACCGTTTTCCAACTAGATTTCACGGGTTAATCTGTGTGATCCTGTGACTTAACTAACTTGATTCATTTAATGTCCAAACAGACTGAGCGTTTCCTGGCGGTGGTCATGCGCTTGTTAGACTCAAATTACTCAGGTCAAACCGTCAAAACCCGACCCCATTTATCATCTGACTCAACTTACCGTCGCCTAACAGATGTTTGACTTTTGAAGAGGAATGGTGTTTTGCACTCCAACAGTCTCACGCTAGAGTTCACATGTCATTGACTCATTTTTAACCACGCAAACAAATACTTGTGGAATTGACGTATTGTGTGGTGAAAAATCATCATTCGGGTTTTAGGGCTGAAAAAAAAAAAAAAAAAAAAAAACCTAATCATAATGCTCAACTCGAAAAATCTGATTATATTAAAGTGCCAATTTTGCATCCGATTTTCTATATATATATATCCCGTAAAACATTGCAGCTTTCGCCTTTCCGGCTGTACACAAATACACAATCCGTATCATACGTAGTTTCCAAAAGGCCAGAACTTCCTCTAGATATACGGTATTAATTGGGATTCCTATGATTAATTTATATATATGCCAATCATCACCATTTATTTATGGACCTATTCCCGTTGAGCCCTCCTAAGATGATAAAAAGGCACCTCATCCATAATATACAGGCTGCATCTAGTGTAGCAGCAGCATGATGTTAAGGACTCTTTGCTACTTGCCCTAGGTTTTATATCATGCTGATTAATTTTGCTCAGTTTGTTTTTTTCTCCATGAGAAAATATCTTTTGCGTGGTTATAGAATTAGCTTATAATGAAAAAGTACTCATACTTGAATTATATCATCATCAATATGAATTTTTTGTACATTTATAGTATATATTTTAGCAAAGTCAAATTAATTATTTTAAATCAAATATTTAAATATTTAACTCAGTAATTAATGTATGAATTTTTTATTCAATGTGTAAAATTTAAATCTCGCCTTCTCAAATAAAAAAAAAATCTGAAACCTATACATAGTTTTCTAATTAAGAGGACACTTTTGGAAGAGTGAATTTTTAAGCGAGACAGCATGAGATCAAATCACAAAGCAATTGACGGACGAAACGAATGGAAAACCACAATAGGTTGTTGCCACTTTACCCACAAAACTTATGCTTTATTATCTTTTATTAAATGATTGTGGTGGAGCTCTCCATCAGCAATTTGAACTCAGTGCGTTTTTAACTGTACCCCAAGATATATATGGACCCCAAACAAACAACCAAGTGGCTCCCTTCTTGCATATACAATGGGTTAATTCAATCGTTTCAAGGGCAAGCAAGATCTTACACCACAACCCACAACGTACATTCTTTTCCAGGCACCTTAGTGGAGGCTTCGAATGACAACTCCTTTTGCGTTTCTATTTCTCATAAAGCAAAATTCATATATTCTATTTGATGTTACCCATCGTTCTTCTAAGCACCACTCTCACTAAAACCAACATTATGTCTTCAAAATGTCGCCATCCTCTCGCAATTTCCGATAATGGCTACTTTTATTTTTTTTATTAAAACTTTTTCGTTGTTAATTAAATTAAGATTTTGTATTATTTTTCTAGAAGCATTAATTCCCCCAATAACTACCTTCGAAATGACATTGGAAGATCTTTCTCTAAATTTTTTCTTTTCTTTTCTTCTTTTTTTTTGGGGGGGGGGGGGATTATTAGACATATTGGCATGATTAAGGAAGTATCCACTACAAATCACAATCTCCTGAATATAATTAGTGTCATCAGCATTTAAGTCAAGATCTGGGATTGATACTATAATTTGAGGCAAATAGAATATTGTTTCACTATCGAGTAAAATCAAATTTTCATTTTGTTTCCGCAAATAGCACAAACATCGGATTAGATACAAATCGGCTCTTGATTATGCCAACTTAAAACCAGCATGGAATTTGTCACTTTACGTCTATTCATGTGTTGGCACGAGAAGCATCAATGCCTTAGGATTAACATGAGTCCGATTAGGTCCATTGCCGATTTATGCAAATCAATTCTACATATCCCGCCTTGAAGGGGAAGTATTTCATGTGTAAATAATAAAAAGCCTATAAGCAAAATGATTATAAACCTAGAATTCCTAATTTTCGAAGAGGTACAGTGCAAATTTGGGCACTAAACAAAAATGTTTATAGTTGAGACTTGAGAGAATTGAGATTTGTATTTTAAAAGGGAATGTATATAGTCACAATTCACAACATTAGTGCCTTTATTGATTGTAAAAGACGAAAATAGGCACTCTTTAAAGATTTGCAATAAAATAATAGAATCGGAATCCACAGGCTTTAGCATCAGGTTAGATAGAACACATACTTTTTAAGCTTGGTGTACTATATTAAATATTATATTGGCAAGAACCAACACAATTTTAGCGAAGGAAAATGCTAATACCTAATATGCTATAGTACTCCCATAACACAGGGCTACAATTGGTGTGGTTCTTGCGGACCCACACGAACAATGGGTAGTTCAGGGCTCGACCAGAAGGCACCGTGGTCTATTGTGGTCACTACCCGGAAGCTGAGGATCTGAGCCAACAGCCAAGTGCACCCGGCCATCGTGTAAAGAGTAAACAACAACGTAAACAGGGCCAAGTCCGTGACCTAATCAAAAGACGGAAATTTCCCTCACTCTCTCCTGCTTATAAATAATAGTCCTCACCGCCTATGTTTCTCAGGTTCACACTTTTCAACTTCTTTTCCTTTCTATCCAAACCAACCCACCACCTTCTCTCTTAACAAGAAAAGTCTATACTCTATAAAGAAACACAAAATATGAGACCTATTAGCAGCTTTAACGCAATAAAAACAGCGAGCAAAGCCTCATTGTCACCATCGGCAATGGTGCAACTACGCTCTCCATGGCACTCTCCTGTGCCCTACCTCTTTGGAGGGCTAGCTGCGATGCTGGGTCTCATTGCTTTTGCTCTCTTGATTTTAGCTTGCTCCTACTGGCGGCTTTCTGGTCGTTTGGACAACAACAGTGAAGGAGCTGATGCCGAAAGAGATATTGAAAGTGGTGAAAAAGAGGGTGATTCAAACAAGCAGGTGATGGTTTATGAGGAGAAGATTTTGGTGATAATGGCTGGTGAGGAGAAACCTACGTTCTTGGCTACCCCTGTATTTACTAAAGCTTCCTCTTTTGGTGATAAAAATGGTAAGTTTGAGGACAAGGAAGGATCGGCGAAAGCTGAAAGTGGTGAGAAAGTGAAAGAAGAGATGGGTGATGATCAATGCCAACAATAACAGAAAGCTCAGAGAACCATCATGGTAGCCAACAACCCAAGACCAAAATTTAACCAGTGAGCTTAGCTCTTAGCTTCTTTCCTTCTTCTTTTTTTTTTTTTTTTTCATTTTGGCCTCTCTTTGCAGAGAGTGAGGATTTTCCCTGTTTCGATTTTCCTTTCTTCTTCTCTTCTTCCTCTTTTTCGTTTGATGTTTTTTGGGTTTTGCCGTCTCTGTCCTGAGAACTTGTTGCTGCTTTTGACAGTCGGGACACGTAAATTTTGCTGAGAAGATAAATTAGACGTGAAAGAGTTTTCTTCCCAAATCCCAGCTGATTCCATAAACGAAGCAGGTTACAATTTCTTGTGTCATCAAATTTTCAAAGCATTTACCAGTTGGCCTAACCAGCACATTTTGCCTTTGACATCAACAAAGGTAAACTAATAAAAACTAATAACCCATTATTGAACAATCTGGATGCGCTTGCTTGCCTACCTGCTGCCTAAAACTACTAAATTTCAGAAAGCAAACTCAAGTCCCAAGTGGAGTGGAGTATTTTACAGGAACAACGAAATGGATCTTAATAATTAAACTCTAATTATTGGCCATGACAAAATTCAACCTTTTTGAGCCGTTTGCTATTAGAAGATATGATATAAAATTTGATGGAATAACCTTTTGTTTGTGAATTATTAATCTAAATTTTAAAGTAGTAATGGAGGAATAAAGGAAAGAAAATGACTCAAATGACATATTCCTGAAAGAGTTGTTTATTTCTAGCTGGTTTCTCCGCTGCCAAGAATCTGTCATCCGATGACTTGTAGGTTTTGAAACCCCGGAAGGGAAGGGACACATGCCGACTTTTAATTGTTTCCGTTAAGAAGTTAATGAGAAGCAACCCTTTAGCAGCTGGGTTGCCGAACTGCGCGGCGCCGCGACGCCATCATTTGTTCTTAAATTAATTCGTTCCACCTTTTTGTCTTTTTCTTTATTACTAGTGCTTAATTACTATTGAGTATTTCCAAAATTTGAAAGATGGAAGCATGATAAAAAATCACTGATGATTTTTTTGGTACTAAAACGCAACTGATTTTGAATAGGTTGTTCTGTGATAGTGATTTTTTTTTAAAAAAAAAAAAAGCAATAGTGATTTTAATTTGCTACTACATTGTTTTTTAATAGAAGATGATTTTTTTTTTCTCAAATGCAACTTTCCTTTTTATTAGTGGGGTTTTTTAATTTTATAAGTGAAATTAAATTAACACATATTCAGTTTTTTTTAATTAATTATTTTTTAAATATATTTTATATTGTCAATTTTGTTTAAATCAATTTGAAATTGTTTGAATCGACTTAAATGAATTTTTTTCTTTTCGAGCTCAATTTGCATTTTTTTAGTTGATTTAAGTGTTAAATCAAATTTATTCGAACTTATTTCAAATTAGTTGTTTTTAATTTTATTTTATTATTATCATTTAGAATTATTTAATTAATTGAAAAATTACAAAAAAATATGATTATAAATAATTAATTAATTAATCAAATTATAAATAAATAAAAATAAAAATTAATTACAAAATAAAAGAATAAATTACAAAATAAAAAAGGAACTAGAAAAACAGAATTAAACAAAAGGTTGTGGTCGGCAATGTTAAGGGCTTCTTCTGCTCCACTCAGACTTGCATACCAGACCAATGCCACACAGTCCCTAGTCCCTGCCCATTCCACACTACAAAGGGCCAAGTCCCCAGCTGGTTCTTCCTATAAGGCAACAAAAACTTTTCAGATATAAAAAACCAATGATAATAAAAGAGGGGGCACCATCATAAAAAATACCTAGGCATTTAGCCCCATTCAACACCTTCATCGCTACAACCTTAGAAGGCTCCTAAAGCTCCAAACACTCACATTACCAACCATACCATAAAAGCCTCAACCTTCACAGATCAACCCAGCCCTAATTGCACTAGAGGCCTTGACACAACTAGTATTGTGTCTACAAGCATCCCTACTAGACCCCTATACCCAGCTCTTTAGAAGCCTCATCAATGCACCCAGACACCTCTCAACCAGCCACTTCCAAACCCTTACGTGCACGTATTCAGCCAAACCCGCATCCTAGAAACACCTAGCGCAAGTGTCACGGTCTTGGAGTGAAGTCAAAAATCTCACATCGATTGAGTACTAAAATTGATATTAGAATATAGAGTTTACACATTCTTCTTCTTGTGAGGTACTTTTTGTGGGATAAAATCGTGAGACCAGCGAAGTTAGAGCGGACAATACCTCACAAAAGTGTAAATTATGGTGGGTAGATTGATTTGAAACGTAGGATGAATGCATGTCAGAGTCTTAGAGCCATACGAGTCTAGAGGTTAAGTCCCGACTCATGACAAGTGGTATTAGAGTTAACTCTGAAGGTACTAGCGATGTGCCACCAAAAACGATGGGCCCTCATTGGAGTAAAGGAAAATGTCACAATCCTGGAGTGAAGTTAGGAATCTCACATCGGTTGAGTACTAGAGTTGATCTTGGGATATAAGGGTTCACGTATTTTTTTTTCTTGTGACGCACCTTTTGTGAAATAAAACCATGTGGTCAAAGAGGTCAGAGCGGATAACACCTTACAATGGTATGAATTATGGCAGGTAGGTTGATCTGAGATGTTGGATGAGTGCATGCCCGGGTTCTGAAGCTACATGAGCCTGAAGGTTAAGTCACAGTCAATGACACAAACCCTAGGTCCAGGTGCCTATACCCTTGACCCACCAGCGATTGCTCCAGCCTCTCCTATAGACCAGCCTATGCACTTTTTACCCAGCATTACACCCTTGCCACCATGCAGCAAACCTCACCATCCCCAAGCTACAATTCCAACCAAATCAAAACCTTTAACAGCAACCCATAGCCATAAACCAAAAACAAAAAAAAAAAAAGAGAAAGAAACTAAAGGCTTACTTAAGCTATTAAAAAACCCTTCAGCCTTTGAAAAACTAATCATAAAAAAAAAAAGTAACAAATTCAAAAAAAAATCATAGTCTTCACTATTGTGAAGAACCCAGCATCGCGTAACACCCTGAAAAAGAAAGAGGGTTAGATTCAGTGGTACCAAAAAAAAGAAGCAAAAAAGAGAAAAAATGTAAAAAAAAAAAAAAGATGACGGCGTATAAGGCGACTCTTGACTACTTGAGACATCTTAGGATGATCTAAATTATTGAAGATAGAGATCAAAAATGAAGGAGAAACATACTAAAAAATAAAAAAGATCAGATGGTGGACGGAGGCTAAAAGGCGATTCGAAGCTTTGGATTTCAAGTATAGATCTAGAAACATAAAGGTAGATTTGTGGAAAAAGATCATTGAATCCATGATGAGGAATAAAAAAGGAGCTTGGGACCAAAATTTATAAGTTGAAGGAGTTTGGTTTACGGTGGCCGTCGTCGACTCATTTGCCATTAGTGGGAATTTGTAAGGGGCTATAGTTTTTGAAGAAGAAGGGGATGGTTTTTTCAGGAAAAAAAAAAGAAAAAAATAAAGTTTTTTTAAAAAATTGATATCTATAGCACCAAAAAAAAGAGAAGTCAAATAGGTTAAGTTGACTAGACTCTTTTGTGAAGAGCCGCCTGTCCAACCCAACCTGTGACTAGCTCTTCCAAACCTAGCCTGTTAGCTCCATTGGGCTCAGTCCATGACCCAACTGTAGTAAAGTTCAATAACTTTTCTTGGGCCATTGAATTATTTTGTTTGGATTTTATTTCAAAATCAAGTCTAGTATGAATTCTTCACTTAATTTTATTTACATTTGTTACATTTATTTAAATATTTGTTTTCTTTTAATTTAAGTCAATAATAATAATAATAATAATAATAATAATAATAATAATTTTAAAGAAGGTAAAACATAAATATATAATATATAAGCATATAAAAAAATTCATTTTAAAAGAATTATAAAAATAAGCTTGCCTAAAAAGTTTACCTAGATGTTGAAGACTTTTAGAGAGGTTTGTAAATTCTTAAAATTGAAACCCAAACTTACCTAAAACCCTAAACTAGTTTTAATTTTATAAACATTTGCATGAAAACTTTTTATGAAATAATATATTCCCAAATACCACTCAGATGTTGAGATATTTAAAAAATTTTATTTCATTAAAAATTTTTATACATTTTCACAGCTAAAAAAAAATTGTTTTGTTAAAACCATGATTATAACAATACAATAATAATAAAATAATAAGACAAGATTTTAAAAAGTTGCATCCAAATTTTGCTTAGATGTTGAAAAGTCCATATGGTCTCTTTATGTTTGAAAACTCAATTCTTAAATTTGCATTTGATCATCATTTATATATGTTTCATTTTTTAAATTAATATATTCATTTATAATGCATATATATATGTTTGCTCTAGTTTTGAATATTTAATATTAATTATATTTCATTTTTACTATATAAAAGTTTTTTTCTCAGAATTTTTAGTTTTGAATAAATAAAATTAAAATAACATTTTGTGAAATATAATTGTTGGTAATCTACCTAGATGTTGAAGAGTCATCAATGATAATCATTCACAAAGAGTGTTATTTTATTATTTTAGATAGAATGTTGTGATAAATATTAAGCGAAAAGAGTTATTTCAAATTCTGCCTAGATGTTTGAGAATTTAGAAGTAATTCTTTAATTTAAAGATTTCTTTGATATTCTTAAATAAAGAAGTTTACTAAAATTGCTTTTTTTTCAAAAAAAATAATAAAAGAAATTATTATTAAATTTCAAATCAAAACCATTTTATCCAACGTAAAAAATAATGCATGATTAATTGGTATTAATTTATAAATATTGTAAGGGTACTAATCCCTTCCCACACGTAACCTACTTTCGAACTCGATCTTATTTTCGCAAACCAAAATCATTTTTATAATAAAGCTTTAAACCTATTTTATTATTTTATTAAAAAGATAAAATTTTTGAGTGATTAATCACACCTTAAAAAAGATTGATGGTTACTCTTCATATTTTTTTATTTTTAAATATTTTATATCTAGTAATCGAGTCTTCGGACCGACACATTATGCAGTTTAGCAATTCCATTGGGGTTTTTTTAGAATCAGGCCAAAATTTTTAATTATATGCTATTAATAATTATTCGATTTAATTGATTTTATTTGATATTTAATTTAATTCTCTTTATTTTAATTTTTCAAAAAATATATATATATATATACAAGTTAATAAATAAAATAAATTATATGTTAGTTATTATTTTATTTTGATTTTGTGCTTATGATTTATTTATGATATTTTGATTAATATGTCACTTTGTACACTTTTCATATTCACTCACATGCATAAGCTTTAGATACGGGCTCTATTCCTTTTAGAAGGTAGTAAAGTAATTACGCTCTCATGAGGTGATAATCTTCGTACTTGTTAGTAAAATACTTTCACTCATATTGAACCTTTTCTGTTCTTATAATGGGTGAGAATTAGGGGCTTTTACTAGTCTATAATAGACGATGATATAAGGAATAGTCTAAGAATCTTTAGACATATAAATCCTAACTCAGTATATCGTAAGCGATAGAAAGCTTGCCTAGGATAAAGCCCTGCCAACCTTTTTATAGAAATGACCTAAATATGTATTAAAATTTGAAAAAAAAAATAATAAAAGAAAAACATTGTCTTGAAAAAAGTAAATTTTCTCTTAACATGTAGTTCATTCATTTTCTAGTTATCCAAAATTTGCATTTTCAAAAATATTTTAAAATAACATGAAGAAATTTTTTAGCATTTTCCAAAACAAAAAATAATACAACAAACAAATTTTTAAAATTTTTTTTTTAAATTCTTCGTTTATTGGCCAAATAAAAATGAATGAAAAAGAGAAAAATCTTTAAATCCAATTATTTTGTGCGATAAAAAATGTGTTCTTAAACTTTTCTTTTTCTTAAAGAAAAAAATTTAAATTTAAATCTTTCACATTTTCATTTGATCTTTTACATATATTTTTATCATGTTTGAAAGAAAAAAGAAAAAAAATAAGATAGTTTATACGCCCCATCCTTTGCATCTTAATAGATACGACATGCATTACATTTCAGGCATAATAATAAAATGATACATGCATTCCATGCACATTGTAATAGGTAGTGTGCACACTCCATTTTATTGCATATTTTAAAATAGTATCAGTTTCATTAGGATAACATAACACAAGCATCGCATTTCATTAGGTCATATTAGTTTCATTAGGTCGACATAACACAAGCATTGCATTCCATGTAGATTGTAACATAATACATGCATTACATTCCATGTAGACATATCTCATGCACTTGATAGGTTCATGCATTCCATACAAGTATATTACATTAGTTGTAAGAATATATCTAATCACTCATGTAAGTATGTCATTGCATTTCATATACAAAAATTCATGAATGGTAGGGTTTTATTATTCCACCACCCTTGCAATATAATATTATATTCCTTGCATACACATTCATTGATGATAAAATTTTTGTCATTTGGGACATGTACATATGAAAATCCATTTGCCTTAAGCCTATTTGCATTTCATGACATTTTTTTTACATCCTCATCATATTCATATATTCATAAACATGATTTTGTGTATCATATAAGTTAAAAACTATTTTTGTGGCATTTATTCAATAAGGGTAATAATATAAAATTTTTTGTTTAAATTTCAGAATAAAATGTCTGTCTTGGCAAAATTTAGAATGGCAAAAATAGGAGAACAACCTTCAAAGCAAAAAAATATTTTTAAAAGTTTTACTAATAGAATCCATGTCATGCATTTTTTACTTTTAGTAATTAATTAAAGGTTCAAGAATAATGCATCCTAGGAAACAAGAGCGGTTAAATCTGTGCACTAATAACACTTGAGCTTTTGTCAGAATCATGAAAAATGAAAATGCAACTCAGATAGATAGAGTGGAAAAGGCCCAAGAAGAGACCAGAGAAATAGTTACGAAAATGTTATAGAATATAGATAGACAGTTGCCAGAATTAAGGCAGATCTTAGTAGGTTGGATAAAAAGAAAAAAAATCATTGAAATACACGGGGCAAGAAATAAAATAGTAATTGAAGTATTGTGTCCCATTGGGTTCACACATTCATATGTTCGAGACCTTTATATGTCACAAGCAACTTCAGTAACTCATCAACCTTATTTGGATACTTCTACCAAGTTATCTCCAGTTTAGACAAATGTCAACCCCAAGCCTACTCATTATAACTCAATTGATGTACCTAATTTGGATGATACAAAAGAATGAGAGCAATTAAAAAAAATGTTGAATCCATCACGAGATATGGTGATGAAAGATAAATATGATCTATTGGAAGAAAGATTGAAGGCAATTAAAAGCTATGATATATATGAGAGTGTTAATGCCAACGAACATAGTCTAATGCCTGATCTTGTCATTCCGTCAAAGTTTAAAGCTTCAAATCTTAAGAAGTATGATAAAATAAAATGTCCTTTAACACACATCACCAAGTACTACCGAAAGAGGTTAGGCCACACTCATAATGATAAATTATTGATTTATTACTTTTAAGATAGTCTCACCAGGTCTACAACAAGGTGATATACCCAACTAGATAGAAGTAAAATTTACTCTTAGAATAATTTGGCTAGGGCTTTTCTAGCATAATACAAGTATGTTAAAAATATGACACCAATAGGTTGTCCCTATAGAATATGAAAAAATAGGTAACATAAACTTTTAAGAAATATGCATATAGATGGAAAGACATGATAACCTAAGTACAACCACCTCTATTAGAGAAAAAAATTTCTATTATATTTGTCAATTCCCTTAATACTTCTTATTATGAAAGAATGATTGAAAATATCTTTAAAGACTTTGTTGACATGGTGATTGTCGGAGAAATGATAAAAAATATAGTAAAAAATGGCAAGATTAAGTTGAATGATGCAATTGATGTTGAAAAGAGAAATACAGTGGAAAAGAATGAAGAAGAGGTGTAACCAATCACACCTGAGGTGTATCTACCCAAGAACTTTATCCCATGTAATTTTTATCTTTTCATTAACCCTACTTTTCAGTCATAAGTAGTATCTCCCAAAGCCCATATTTTTACCAACCAAGCCAATACCTAAGTTTTTTAGTAAATCCCCATCCCCAAATGACCATTTACAATCTTGTCCCTACATTTAAGCCTACCATTCGATCAACAAAAAGTTGAAAAAAAATGACCAAGAAAAACTTCTAATCCCTATTTCCTACTTTTTGCCTTTGCTAATAAAAAATCGATACCTTACTTTTGTGCCTCAAAATGACACCTAATTCATCGACAATGAGTGATGACCCTAATGGCAAGTTTGATTATTATATAGGCGCAATTGGCCATTTAACTAAAAATGCAAACAACTAAAAAAATATATTAAGTATTTTATCAATGTGGTATTCTAACCTCATAACTGACGGAATAATAGAAGTTGATTCTATCCAATTGCAAAATGTGAAGAGTTAAAATGTGGAAGAAGGTTTTGAGTGTTGAAAAATTAAGATATGATGGTTTTTTTTAACATTTAACCTTTTGTGTATGATATATGCATAGTGTCATGAGGAGTTATTTAAATTAATCTTGTTGAACTTTATTTTGAAAGAAGTGAATGCTTTTTTTATTTTTTTATGAAATTTTATCTTTATGCATTTGTTTGAATAAACGTCTCATATAATTAATTTTTAAAATCATAAAATGGAAAGCACTTTGTTAAAAAATGAGAGAAAAGCAATAAAATAATTCACAATAAAGTCTCACATTAATAGTTTTCAATATAAAAAAAATGGCCTTTTCAAAAGGAAATATGCGATTTTTTTTATAACAAGAATCTTGAAGTAATTGGTGATTACTATAAAAAAAAAATCATATTCAATGCCTCTACACTTTTCCTTAATTACTCCTCTATTTTAATCTGTTTAAATAATTTTACTCACCAGTTATAACTCTTTAAAGAATATAAATTTTCACTGGTGAACCTTGTCATCTTTTGATATATTGAAACCATGATCATTTCTTGGGCAATGAACAAAAGAGACCATTTTTGAAAATTTATTTTTAATTTAAAAAATCGAGCAAAATACTCTTTCAAATTTTAATTAGTAATTCAATGTGTATCAAATCTTACCAATATAATTAAACAATCCAAATTCTTTTATAACATAGACGCGAAAAATACCTGAACATTTTCTCAAGTAACCATTGTTTTATGTCTTAAGACATATTTACCAAAAGAAGCAAAATTTCTTCTCACCTAAGATATTTTGTTTCATGAATTAATACTTTTTCCCTTCATTTTACCAAAATGCTAGACAATCTAAAACCAAAATGAGCATTTTTGTGAACTGTGTGATCAGATTTGAGATATCTTATACAATCTAATTTTCACCATCATAAGAACCTGGAGTAAAAAAAAGATAATGCATCAGTCATGCAAAAAAAAAAAAAACCAATTAATGGCTATAACACAAACATAAAGATTAAAAAAAATAACAAAAAAAGCTTTTTATCTATTTTTTCAAATAATTTGCTTTTCTAACTAAGTGATCGTGTTTGAAATAATAAATGGCCATTTTTTTCTTTCCTTTATATATAAAAAAATTATCTGCTTATTACCCATTTGAGCTTATTAAATTTTTTGTTTCAAAGTAAACCCTGACCAAGGATTGTCTTTTACACTATGGGGTAAAATAAGGATACCTTCAAAAGATCAACTTTAAGAAAAGTATTTATATTGATAACATCTAATATACACCTTGAAGATTAGAGGCCAAGGCAAAAAATGAATGAGATTTCAATTAGAATCTTAAGAATTCAACAAAGAAGAATGCTAAAGTTAAAATTAGAGGTTTTCATAAAAACAAAACAAAAAGATAAAAAGATAAAAAAAAACAAAAAGAAAAAAAAGAGCAAAAAAAATAAAGACATGTACTTCAAATATGAGAATTTGAGGTAAAAAAAAAGAGAAGGTGAATGAAGTTTCAGTTAGAATCTTTAAAAAAATGGAGCAAAGAGAAAAAAACATGTATCTTAGAGATAAGAATTTTGGAGCAAAAAGTGAATAAAATTTCAATCAAAATTCTAAGTAAAACTTCAAAAAAATGAAAAATAAAGTTAATTCAGATGTTTAAAAAAAATAAAACAAAACAAAAAGACTAAAGAAAGAAAGATATACTCATTAGAGATAAGAGCTTGGATAAAAAATGAATGAGGTAATAGTTAGAATCTAAAAAAAAAAGAGACAAAATTCGATAAAGGAGAATGCTAAAGTTAAAATCAAATTTTTTTAAAAAAAAAAAAAAAGAAAAAGAAGTAAAGAAATAAAGACACATAGCTTTTCGTTCAAAAAATGCTCTGTAAGATCCTCTGCCTAATTACCCTAAATAATATATTTTTTGAGCCTATTTATCCATTCTTTCATAACCCTAAATCTTGACCTACATTACGTACCTTGAATAGTCCATTTGATCAAATATAGACACTTGAGTTAAAGAGTTATGTTCTTGAAAATTTGTATATACCTATTATTTTGATAAGATTTTGCCAAGTTTTTTAGTGTTAGAAAATATAGCTTTAAGGTAAGAATTTGAAAAGGGTAGCTTAGAGCTAGAGCCACTCTTAAGACCCCAAAAAAATTTTAGAGTTTCAATATTCTATCTAGAATAGAAAGTCACTATGCAAAAACCTTTTAAAAACTTTACATTTCACCAAAGAGAGAAAATAAAAAACTAGCCTTTTTCCCTTTCTAGATCTTTTTTGAAAAATATTGATTAGTTTTGATGCACATTAAAGTATCATATTTTTAATAAAAAAAGGTGTTTTAGAAAAATTATCTCTTTTGTAAGCCCAAAAGAAATCTTTATAACCCTCGTTGAGCCTTTCTTGAAATATACCCATAAGTGAAAATTTTGAATTATCAATCACCCCATCCACAAATATTTCAAATAATGATCATTAAGCTTTCTTTGAAATATGCCTACCAATGAAAATTTGAATTGCCAATCATGTTATTTATAAGCATTCCAAATAGTAATCATCAATTTACAAGAGATTTGAAAGTTGTGCGGTTTTAGTTTTTTTCATTGGTTATGAAAATATTTTATGTGAGATAATTTTGTAATTACCTTTAAAAAGTTCAAAGATTAGTTAAGCATTTTTGTACAAGATATTGAGATCATTTTTAGTTAAGAGTAAACCTTGAAATTTTGAACATAAATTTTTTTAAAAAAATGAAACAAAAAATGAAATAAAAAAATCTTTAAATTCGCATCAACTACAAAAGACATTTAATCTGCATGTTGCAAAAATAAAAAAATATTTGTATTTGCATCATTTACATTCGTACTTACATATGCATCATAAGAAAGACATTAGCATTCACATCTGCATCACAAAATAAGGACATTTGCATTTGCACCATAAGAAAGAAGTTTGCATTTTGAAAAAGAAATTTGCATTTTGCATCGCTTGCATCTGCATCACAAGAAAAAAATATTTGCATTTGCATCACTTGCATCTGCATCACAAGAAAAAAGACATTTACATTTGTATATCTTGCATTTGCATCATAAAAAAGATATTTACATTTACATAACTTGCATTTGCATCACAAGAAAAAGACATTCATATTTGTATCATTCGCATTCGTACTTACATATGCATTATGAAAAAGACATTTGTATTTGCGTTGCTTGCATCTGTATCACAAAAAAATATATATTTGTATTTGCATCACTTGCATTTGTATCATGAAAAAGATATTCGTATTTGCATCACTAGCACCTGCATCACAAGAAAAAAAAACATTTACATTTACATAACTTGCATTTGCATCAAGAAAAAAATTTTGCATTTGCATCTCTTGCATCTGCATCATAAGAAAAACATTTGCATTTGTATCACTTGCATTTGCACTGGTATTTGCATCTTAACCATGGCATTTTCATTTACACCATAAAAAAGAAGTTTGCATTTGCATCATGACATTTATATCCTAAAAAAAATATTTGTAGAGGCATTTACATGAAAGGAACATTGCCATGCACATTGTGAAAAAGTCAAATGTAGCATCTGCATTCTTATATTTACATTGACATTTGCATTCACATTGACATTTTCATTAGCATCATTTAACAAGAATAGATATTTGTATCATGATTGCATTTATCAACTTTGTAAATATTAGAAAAAAAAGAAAAAAAATCTATCATGAAAAGATGAGAAAAAGAAAAATAGTTTAATAAGAGACCAAAATATCAAAAAAAAATTTTAAATATTGAAATAAAAATTTTTTTTAGCAAAAAACGAAGGTATTGTTGAAAAAATGAGAAGAAGAGATTTAATATAAGATAAGACTTAAGTCCAATCAAGCTTGTCGTAACAGTTTTGGAGCTGTCCGACAAATTTGAAAAATAAAAGAACGAAAAATAGAGTTGCCACTAATCTTTTTTGACTAGGTGCGATTAGTCACATATTAAAACTTATCATTTTAATAAGATTTTAAAATTAATTAAAATTTATTAAAAATATAATTTTATGGTCTACGAAATAGTCTAGGTTCAGGAGTCAGTTATGTGTGAAGAAGGATTAATACTCTCACAGCGCCCATTTAAAAATGGTACCACTTAATTACATGTTATCATATAATTTTAATAAAAATAGTCTTATTTTCGATGTTTAAAAAAATAATTTTCTTGTTTTTTTTATTTATTGAAAATTAGTTTATTTTATTTATAAAAAAAAGGTCTATTATTTGAATTTTATTCGAGAAAAATAAATTAAAACTTTTTTATTGAAATAATTCTTAAAATGTTTCAATTCATTAGTAATATTGAAAGAACTCTTTCTCACCTAAAGATTTTTTAGGCATCATTTCTCGAAATTCCTTAAAATCTCATCTTTGGAGGTTTAAATTTATTTTTCGTAAAAAATTTTATGACGTGCATGCAATGCAAATGATAATACGTTAATGCACACATTTTATTTTTTATTTAAAAATTTTATTAATTTTTATTATTATTAATTTTTATTTTTATTTAAAAAATAAAAAAGAAAAATTTTTATTTTATTGAAGATTTTCTATAAATATTCCAATACACTGATAATATTTTTAAAAAAAATCTTTTCACCTAGAGATCTTTTAAAGCATCTTTACTTGGAATACTTTTAAAATCTCATCATCGGATAAAATTTTTTTTTCTTATTTTTTATTACCTATTCTTAACTTATTAATTAATTTTTTATTTTTTTAATTTTTAACAAGAAAAAAAAAATTTTATTGTATTGAAAACTTTTTTATAAATACTCCAATACACTGTAGTATTTAAAAAAAAATTTTCACATAGAGATTTTATAGGTATTACTACTCGGAGTACCTACGAATCCCATCGTCAGATAAAAATTTTCTTTTCTTATACTTTTTATTAATTTCTATTATTATTATATAAGGTCAATTTTAAAATTAACGAAATTATAAAAATTTAACAATATATTTCATTATTTATTTTTATTAATTATTATTATAAAACTACACAAATTTAGTCTAGCAAATTTAAACATTTTAGCATGCATAAGTATTAATAATAAAATTTAAAATAACAAAATAATATTTTTAAAAAATTTTAAAAAAAATTCACCTGAACCGGACCGATCAACATCGGTTCGGTCTAGTCTAGCAATTCTGGGCAGAAGTGATTTAAGCCGATTCGATTAAACTGGTCAAGCCTAGGGCTAAGGGGCATCAGGTTGACAGGTCAATTTGCACGGGTCTCAGGTCGGATCTAGGTCCACGCGTGGATTCTTTCATTCAACAAAACGACGTCGTTTCAGCCATTTCTTTAAACGACGTCGTTTTGAATCTCAGCCTTCTATAAAGCTAAAAAAAAAAAAAAATCTCTTATTTTTCCTTTTCTACCTCTTCTCTAACTCCTCCCTCTCTCAGACCCTTTTCTCTAAACACAATCGATCGGTCGTCGTGTCGGCAGCTTTCGTTGATCATCGATCGATCATCGAAAAATCTCAAATTCTCCCAAAACGTTTCCTTCAACTCCCTCTCACCGGATCTGACCTTTTTTTCATGGAAAACAGCCCCGATCTACGTAGATTAGGGTTTAAAGTTTCGATCTCCCTTTTTTTTTAACTAAAACTAACTATATTTTTTTTTTGTAGGTTTTGCTTGGCGTTGGGTTCCTCGTCTACGACGAAGACTATGTTTTTCTTGTTTTTTTTTTTTTTGTTTTTCTGGTTTGTTTTAGTTTCTTGGTGGATGAAAAATTCAGTGGGTGGTCTCTGGCTTTCAGGTAGGTAGGGAGAAAGATGTTTGAGCTTGGGGCTTTCTAGTAAAGGTGGAATGAATAGGTTCATAGGTGTTTGAAAGCAGGGTGTTTGGTGGGAGAATCTCCTTGGGTGTGTCTGAGTTTAGCATTTAAAGGGACTAGGTGTTTAGGAAACAGAGAGTGATGATGGAGCTACAGTGCTCTAGTGAGGGGACTAGATAATAAGTGGCATGATGGCTAGGACAAAGGACGTGGGTGGCAGTGGTGCCGTGCACAACACCCATTGGCACCAGCCCCTACCTCTTTGTTTCTTTTTCCGTTTAGATTTTGTTGTTTGTCTCTTTTTTTTTTGTTTTCAAAATTTTCATTTTTTTGTATTTGTTTAATTTTTATTATTATATTTAATAATAGTATTATTATCTTGTTAATATATATTATTTAATAAAAATAGCAAATTTGATCAAGGCCGAACAAATTTGATGTTTACAAAGCTGGCACCCAAACATATTTCTAAGATCTCTAGATGTAATCTTTAAGACCTTCGAGCAAAATAATTTTAAATTTTCAAAGTTTTAACGCCTCTATTGTACGAAGAGCATTCAAAGATTTTAAAATCTTTAAGACTTTCGGACAAAAACTCTAAGACCTTCGAGCACAATTTTTAAGATTTTCGGGTAAAATATTTTAAATTTTTAAAGTTTTCATGCATCTAATGTATAAGAAGCATTCAAATATTTTGAAATCTTTAAAACCTTCAAGCACAATTTTTAAGACTTTCAGGTAAAAGATTTTAAATTTTTAAAGTTTTAACGTCTCTAATGTATGAAAAGCATTCACAGATTTTAAAATTCTTAAAACCTTCAAGCACAATCTTTAAGACTTTAGAGTAAAACATTTTAAAGTTTCAATGTTTCAAAGCCTCAAAACCTCTAATGTATGAAGAACATTCAAAAATTTTAAAATCTTTAAGATTTTCGAACATAATCTTTAAAACCTCTGAACAAAATATTTTAAATTTTTAAAATTTCAATGCCTCTAATGTACGAGGAACATTCAAAAATTTTAAAATCTTTAAAACTCTGGGCACAATCCTTAAGACCTTCGAAAAAAGTATTTTAAATTTTTAAAATTTTAACGACTCTAATATATAAGGAGCATGCAAAAATTTTAAGACTTGTAAGATATCTAAACATAATCTTTTATTTTATTTTCAAAAATCATTGAGTTTTTAAAGTTGTTTTCAGATTGTTTAAGTTTATTAGTTTAAAAAAAACACAAAAAAAAGGAAAATACAAAACCAAAAATTAAAAAAAAAAAAACCAAAAACAAAAACAAAAATTCAAGGAAAAAAAAAAAAAAATTGAAAAATTTTAAATCGTTATTCGAAACAAAATTGTTATCTATAACTTTACCGTATTTTTTATTTTTAATAATATACAAAAAAAAAATAATTATAGACGCTTAATTTTGTTCAAGTTAATTTAAATTTATTTAAACCAATTTAAACGAATTTTTTCTTTTCGAGCTAAATTTGTATTTTTTAACTAATTTAAACATTAAATCAAATTTATTCGAACTTATTTCAAATTAGTTGTTTTTAATTTTATTTTATTATTATTATTTATAATTAATTTAATCAACTAGAAAATTGTAAAAAAAATATGATTATAAATAATTAACTAATTAATCAAATTACAAATAAATATAAATAAAAATTAATTACAAAATTAAAAAGGAAGCAGAAAAATAGAATTAAACAAAGGGTTGTGGCCGGCAATGTCAGAGACCTCTTCTGCTCCATTCAGACCTGCGCGCCAAGCCAATGCCATACACTCCCCATTCTCTGCCCACTCCACGCCACAAGGGGCTAAGTCCCCAGCTAGTTTTTCCTGCAAGGCAACAAAAATTTTCAAAGATAAAAAAACCAAGAATAGTAAGAGAGGGGGGGCACCATCATAAAAAACATCCAGGCACCGAGCCCCATTCAGCACCCTCATTGTTATAGCCTTGGAAAGCTCCTAAAGCTCTAAACACTCGCATTACCAACCTTTCCCAAAAAGCTTTAGCCTTCACAAACTAGCCCAGCCTCAGCTGCACCAAAGGCCTTGACACAACCAGTACCGTGCCTACAAGCATTCCTGCTAGACCCTTACACCCAGCTCCCTAGAGGCCCCATCAATACACCCAGACACCCCTCGGCCCGCCACCTCCAAACCCCCATGTGCACGTACCCAGCCAAACCTGCATCCTAGAACCACCTAGCGTAAGCCCCACGTCTTGGCGCCCGCACCCTTCACCCACAAGCGATCGCTCCAGCCTCTCTCATAGACCAGCCTCTGCACTCCTTACCCAGACGTTACACCCTCGCCACCACGCACCAAACCTCACCATCCCCAAACCACCATTTCAACCAAATCGAAACCTTCAACAGCACTCCACAGCCATAGACAAAAAAAAAAAAAAAGAAAGAGAGAAAGAAACTAAAGGCCTAAGCTACTAAAAGACCCTTCAGCCCCTGAAAGGCCAAAATCGCGAAAAAACAAAAAGCAACAGATCCAAAAAAAAAAAAAAATCACAGTCCTCGACCTAGTGCTGTGCAACTCCCTGAAAAAGAAAAAAGGTTAGATTCGGTGGTACCAAAAAAAAGGAAAAAGAAAAAATGTAAAAAGAAAGAGAAAAGGATGGCAGCGTATAAGGCAGCTCTCGACTACCTGGGACACCATGGGATGATCTGAATCGTTGAAGATGGAGATCGAAGACGGAGTAGAAACATACTAAAAAATCAGAAAGATCAAACAGTGGTGGAGGCTAAAAGGCAATTCGAAGCTTTGGATTTCAAGTTCAGATCTAAAAATATAGAGGTAGATTTGTGAAAAACGAGCGTTGGATCCGTGATGAGGAATCAAAAAGGAGTTTGGAACCGAAATTTTGAAGTCGAAAGAGTTTGTTTGGTAATGGCCACTGCTGACTCCTTCGTCAGGAATTGGAATTTGTAAGGGGCTCTGGCTTTTTAAGAAGATGGGGATGGTTATTTTTAAGAAAGGAAGAAAAAAAGAAGGCTGTTAAAAAACTTGACATTTATAGTACCCCCCCCCCCCCAAAAAAAAAAGAGAAGTCAAACAGGTCAAGTTGACCCCATTTTTTGTTACCAACCACCTGTCTGACTCGACCCGTGACTGGCTCCTCCAGACCCGAACAGTTAGCTCCATTAGGCCCGGTCTATGGCCTAATTGTGATAGAGTCCAATAGCTTTTCTTGGGCCATTGAATTGCTTTGTTTGGATTTTAGTCCAAAATCAAGTCTAGTACGATTTCTTCACTTAGTTTTATTTACATTTGTTACATTTATTTAATATTTGTTTTCTTTTAATTTAAGTCAAAAATAAAATAATAATAATAATAATAATTTTAAAGAAAGCAAGAAATATATATGAAATATATAAGCATATAAAAAATTTTATTTTAAAAGAATTATAAAAATTAGCTTACCTAAAAAGTCCACCTATGATACTTTTAAAAAAATTCATAAATTCTTAAAATTGAAACCTAAATCTATCTAAAACCCTAAACTAGTTTTAATTTTATAAACATTTGCATAAAAACCTTTTATCAAGTAATCTATTTTCGAATATTACCTAGATGTTGTGATGTTTACAAAATTTTATTTTTTTTTAAATTTTCATATATTTTCACGATTCAAAAAAAAAATAAATTTGTTTTGTTAAAACCATGATTACAATAATATAATAATAAAAATAATAATATGAGATTTTAAAAAATCGTACCTAAATATTAGAGAGTTCAGATAATCTCTTTATGTTTAAAAACTCGATTATTAAATTCATATTTGATCATCATTTATATATGTTTCATTTTTTAAAATTAATATCTTCTTTTATAATATATATATATATATGTTTACTTTAGTTATGGATATTTAATATTAATTATATTCGATTTTTGCTACATAAAAGTTTTTTCTCATAATTTTTAGTTTTGAATAAATAAAATTAAAATAATATTTTATAAAATATAATTGTTGGTACTCTATCTAGATGTTTGAGAGTTATCAATGATTATCATTTACAAAGAGTGTTATTTTATTATTTTAAAAAGAATATTGTGATAAATCTTAAATGAAAAGAGTTATTTCAAATTATACCTAAATATTGAAGAATTTGTAAGTAATTCTTTAATTTAAAGATTTCTTTGATATTCTTAAATAAAAAACTTTATTAAAATTACTTTTTTTAAAAAAAAAGGAAAATTATTATTAAATTTTAAATCGAAATCATTTTATCTAACACAAAAAATAATACATGATTAATTGATATCAATTTATGAGCATTATAAAAGTACTAATCTTTCATTACAGGTAATCGACTCGAATTTGATCATATTTTATCAAATTAAAATTATTTTTTAATAAAATTTTAAATTTGTTTTATTATTTTATCAAAAAAATAAAATTTTTGAATGATTAATCATAATTTAAAATAATTGATAGCAATTTTTTATTTTAATATAATTTTTAAATATTTTACATTTAACCATTGAATTTTTAGATCGATACGTTACACGTGCTTTTATTGAAAAATTTAAAAACTTTTTTATCATTTGATAAATTTTCAATAAAAGACCTAAAAGGTAAAATATATATATATATATATATATATATATTTAACCGCCAGTAGTCTAATCAGCATTTATCTGTCTACTGCCAAATTGAATGTTAGGAGTAAATGTGATGAGCTTTCTTTCATTGTATTTAGGGTGATTACAAATGTTGATGATTCATACAAAGTTGGACATCACATAAACCTGCAAAAATGACAGCTTGCATTACTATTATTATTAATTTTATACAGGACAACATTAATCTGTCTTTGCTATAAATGCAGGAGGTGCTGAACCAGACAGTGAAGGTGGCAGATACCAACGTTTGGCAACATGAAGGGTTCATATCTCCCTCTCCTACTAGTGTTTTTCCTCATCCTATCACCTGTTAATGGTAATGGTAATGATTAATGAATATTCTTTAATTTCCCTTTCATTTACTCTTTTCCTGAGCTCATTGTTGTGTATTATTTTTTTTCTTGGATTGGAAATTAAAACAGGTGAATCGGCTGAACCATGCAAGAACTCTCCAATCCATCTTACCAATTGCTCGCATGAAGCATGCGTGCAAAGCTGCGTTGAGAAGTACGGTGAAAGTATCAATGGGGGATGCATCGATGACGATACTTGCTGTTGCAATATGGGATAGAAGATGGAAACGAAATACTTAATTTAAGGCAGTTTTTTTTTTTTTTTACCCTAAATATGTCCATCGGCTCCGATAAAAAAATGTCCAAAAAATAATTATGGAAAGCTGGAATCAGCTATTTTTCATCAATTAACTTTCGAGTTATTATATGTTTATTTTCCAATCCTTGATAGCTTCTGCCTTACCTCTATTTTCCTTTTGCAATATATTAATGTTTATTGCTTTTGAACAGTAGATTAAATAGCTTGCACATTTTTTTTCCTTGGTGAAATTTGCAACTTCAACTTATCATTTTATTAGGTATTGTTATTTGTTTTAGTTGAAAGAGACAGTATTAAATCCTAATGATACACTTTAGCAAAAGCTTCTCATTGGTATCAAAATTACTATTTTGCTATGTTAATTTTTTTAAGTTGGTTTTTGATGTAATGACACTGATTTTTTTTTTTTAATTTCACAGGTGAATTTAAAAATTGATATATATTATTTTTAATTATTTTAAAAAATATATGTTATTTTTTTAATCTCCTGCCAAAGTCTACAAATTTTATTTAATGTAAAAGAGATAATTTATGTTTAAATCCTAAACCAAATTAAGATAAATAAATTTATTAATAATAAAAGAAAACTATAGAATGATTTTGGAGGATAATAAATATTAAAAGTATAATCAATCGAGTTTAAGTTTATATAATATTAAATTTGAGTTTGAACTCGATTTAAAATTTAAAGCTCAAAACTATTTGATCGAGTTTTATTTTTTTAGTTCGAATTTGATTTAAAATAAAAATTAAGTTATTTGAGCTTACTCAATTGAGCTTGATTAACATATAAAAATAAAATTCAATTTTTATATTCGATAAAAATTTAATTATTTATGCTCGAATTCAAATTTAAAATATTTTATTAATTAAAATATTTTTAAATATAAAAACTTAATTATACTCACTAACTAATTGAATTAAATATAAAACTATTTAAATTCGATTCAATTTATAAATTAAATTATTTAAATTCAAATTTAAATCGATTATTTAAATCGAATTTAAATAGCTCGTGATTATTTATACCCTCTGTAAATACCACTACACTAAAATACTCTTTATTGGGTCTTTTTTTTATTTATTTCCCACAATGAAGCATCCAGTCGCTGACTGTAACAATAGTGAGAGGCTGAGCTAATTGATAGGACTAGCGATTTTTTTTGGATGATTTTGCTGCTACTGAAGGCTAATTAGTTTAGTAATTACTAGTAATTGCTAAAGGAATCAACAGCAACAAAAAATGGGCATTCTTTTTACTCGGATGTTCTCCTCTCTGTTTGGTAACACAGAAGCTCGAATTCTCGTCCTTGGCCTCGACAATGCTGGCAAAACTACTATTCTCTGTAACCACATGCACATCGTTTATCTTTCTATTTTTATTTTTATTTGTGGGTGTTATTTATTGGGTAATTTATTTATTATTTTGGTTGTCTTCCATCAGATCGGCTTCAGATGGGTGAGGTAGTCTCTACAATTCCAAGTGCGTCAGCTACTCCTTCAATTCTTCTTGTTTTGGGTTTTCAGAATTGTTTTTTTTTTTTTTAATTATTAAATAAAAGAACTGATGGCTTCTATGCAAATTCTTTCTTTTGCATGTTTGCAGCGATTGGGTTTAATGTAGAAACTGTAGAATACAACAACATCAAGTTCCAAGTATGGGATTTGGGTAAGTTAATCAGCTGATGTGCGAACTAATAAATTGTTCTCCTTTTTAGCAGTTATAGGAATCAGCACACAAGCTTGAGCAAAGCTGCCTTTAAGTACTTACAATTGAACCGTGAACATTCAGTTTGATCCTATAGTTATCTAGTTGGCCTACTCAGCCTATCTTGCATTGGCACAAAGCATTTGGGAATTGGAAACTGTTGTTGACCTGTTGCAGTTCAAATAATATAGATTATATCAGCTGAAATTTTTCACTCTTCATGTTTGTAACTTGATGAATTTACCAAGAAAGTGTCTCTAGTGTTGAGTTTACACATGTAGCTCTGTTTTGCTTATCAGGATGAGCTTCTTATAACCATTTATTTATCACCTTTCATATGTGCCAGTAATTTAGGTAGTTTGCTCTAGTTCTTTGCTTATTTTTCCTGTTCAGTAAAACCAATTTGTTGATTTAATTAAATGTACTCTTCTTTTTTAACAGGCGGCCAGACAAGCATCAGGTAACTATCTTTTAGCTTCATTTTCTGTAGGAAACATCCAAATGCATTTGATATAGATAAGATTTTCAATTGCTGTGTAAAAGTAGCTTTAACTGTCTATGTCCTGTAATTGATGGAGATGTAACCTCCAAGCCACTTTGCTCCCTGTCTATACTTCTTTCTTATATGCTGGTATATTGTGGTTTCTTCTTTCCTGTGCTTTCCTTTAACTGAAACAATGAGGTTAAATGAAAGAAGATTCATCATGTTATGTTCCGTTTCCTCAGGAAGGAGCTGCTGTTTTGGTCAATGGAATCTTTTATTTCCATTTTGCATTCTTTGTGGATCATTTTAGTGTTGTAATGGTGCAATTTGCTGTTTGTGATGCGACTAGCATGCTAATTAACTTCTCCCCCTTTCAATGCTCCTTTTCCACTTATCTTTTGGGGCATCTGCATTTTTTACAGGCCATACTGGAGATGCTATTTCCCAAATACACAAGCAATAATTTATGTTGTTGATTCAAGTGACACTGATAGAATTGGAATAGCCAAAGAAGAATTTCATGCCATTTTGGAGGTATTCTTACAGCTAGACTGGCTAGTCATGTTTCCCTCCAAATCTTAATTAATTCCTTTTAATGCGTAATTTAGAATGCTGATTATACCATTAAACTCTTGGGCAGGAGGATGAACTGAAAGGTGCAATAGCCTTAATTTTTGCAAACAAGCAGGTGAACACTATATCTCCTCTATAGTTCACTATCCAAATCTGGAAATTTTGGCTTTTTGTAAAGTATTACTCTGTGAACAGTACAAGATTCCCAAAACCTTGATTTTTCAAATTTACAATTTTAAACTCATTGTTCTAAATGAATAGGATCTGCCTGGTGCACTTGATGCTGCTGCTGTGACTGAGGCTTTGGAATTGCACAAAATAAAAAATCGTCAATGGGCAATTTTTAAAACTTGTGCAATAAAGGGTGAAGGTCTCTTTGAGGGCTTGGACTGGTAAGAATAGTTTGTTATTAACATACTTGACATTTGGCATGTAACTATATCAATATTTTGGTTTTAACAGGTTGTGTTGCCTTGTACGAGGTTTATCTCCAGTCTTGTCTCTAGTCACAGGAGTTGTTTTGTATCAGACATAGTTTATGTTGGGATGTAGGCTTTCATAGGAACTATTGTAGAGTAGAAGCATTGACTTTAATATAGTTTCATGCTTTTCTTTCCCCTTGTTATGATAGTGTTGTGGGCATTGCTGATTTAGAGTTCTGTAAGCCTTGCCTGAACTTCCTAGAAATAATTGCAAGAACTAGGAAAACTTGCAGGAATTAAAAAACGACATGAACAATAATCTAGATCAAAGATTTCAGAGATGGTCCATCAAATTAGATGTTAAAATGGATGTGTATCATTTCATTTAAAACTAAAAACTTCTCTTTTGATAAGAAATAGCAGTATAATTTTCCTCTGGGCGACATGCACGGCAGCCCTTTTATGTTACTGGTAGTATTAGCTTATTGCTAAAGTCTTATAGAGACAATAGAGGCTCCATTTAAAATCGTAAATTGTTTTGCAGGTTATGTAATGCTCTCAAGTCAGGAGGTGGCTAATTTTTTCAGAGAAAATTTCAGATCAAGGTTTACTAAATGTACCTGATCCTGAGCTAATCAGTGTTACCACCATTGACTGACTAGTAATAGTTGGCATGGGATTTAGCTTCATTTCCTCATGGTATTTTATTACAGGTCGAGGTGTACAATTTGAATTTAATAGAATTTTGATTGATAGATGGTTCTAAATTTGGTTTGGAAAAAAGACTTGTTTACTTGATCAGAACTAGGCCTCTCCTCTGGTCGTGGAAAGCTTGATTACTACACTGATGGGCTATGCTCTGTATCTTAATTGCAGTTGATCAGATTTAAAGTTAATGCACAGGAGGTTGAGTCTTGCCTCTTGTGCATTCATCATCTGCGGCAGAAGCGAGAATAATCACTGAAAAGTGAAAAGAGAAGGTGAGGATTGTAGTAGAGTTAGCCAACGTGAGGGAAGGATTGCCTTTTGAACTAACAAAATATAAAAGTCAAACTCACAAAAAGTTGGAATAGGAAAAAAAAAAAAAATTACGTTTCATGACCTCTGCATGATATGACACCTCTACGGTAAGGTGTAGGTTAGAAAGATGACAAAAACTGCGTTTCATGACATCTGCATGATATAACACCTCTACAATAGGGTGTATAACTCCTCTACAGTAAGTTGTAGGTTAGAAAGATGACTCCCTCTTTCTTTTTCTTCTTTTTTATTATTTTTCTGTATTATAATTTACTTTATGACCAGTTGCTCCATGCTAGAGGGAATTTTTCTCTTCAGTTTTATTAGCAAACCATCATTGTTTATTTATTTATTTATTTATTTTGCTTATGTAAATAATAATGATTAATCAATTGAATTTGATTGGGACAATTAAGGATGGTTGCTGGGCGGTGCTTTTGTTTTTCTCTTTTCTTCTTGGTGATTTTAAACGTGGCTTTTTTCATTTTATTTATTCTAATAATTGTAATCCAAAATTTATTTGGTTAGGAGCGCCGACCGCGTAAGAAACACAAATTCTAGCTCGATAAAATGAAATTAAAAGTGTAAAAGAAGTTGAAAATTTGATGAGCGGCCATTTTAATAAGACAGTGCATATGGGATTATAGATAACGGTTGATGTAGGCTCACTCAGGGCAGTCATTAATGAACACACACAAGCAATAAAATTCCCCAAGAATTGGTGCGTGGGGAGTTGTTTTACAAGTAACTAGAGCTGTCTGTTTATGCAAGTTGGTCGCACAATCAATAGACATTTTTATCATATAGTAGCACATATTTCCTATTATTCATACTTTTTTCTTTCTTATTTATGACTCATAAGCCCCATTTGTTTAAATTTTTTAATAAATTAAGGATGGATTTGGATTGAAACGCGCATCTGATAGAAATTTAATTGTTGTGAAAAGTTATGCTAACCACAGTTTTAAAATCCAAACCAAGTAATAGTGGAGGGTGATTTATGCCTATCTGAGTTGTCGCTTTTGCAAAGAAAAAAGACATTTTGTTATAAATCTTCTTCTTACAGTCACATTTGCAAATTGCCGTAGGCCAACGCCCCATATCCAATCCAAAAGGCTAAGGCCGAGAGTCACAGCTCACAGGCAGATCCCTCCCACAACTTGAATGTCAAGCGGGCCCCCACTCCCACTACTGTTCTTTTCATGCACTCTCTCCCTTATTGTTTACGGCCAAATAAGATCCATTCTCGAGTGGGCTCCACTTCGCTTCAATTGAAATGGACAACTCTCTCCCTTCGGCCCTCCAATTTGAAACCCGTAATAAAATCCCTTAATTTCGGCTAAGCCTCTTCCACGTGTTTCCCTTCCATTGGCCATGTCCTAGATCTTCACTGGCCCACTAGATAGACACGCGTTGTCATCGCCAACTTAGCTAATAAACCCAACTCCCTTCTCTCTTCTTCGCTTGGCTTCTTCACGCACCAAAAATATACAACCAAGGGGAACCCAACTCAACTTACTGACACGGAGAGAGAAAGAAAGAGAAAATACATTTTTCCAAACTGAGTTGTGGAAATGGCGTCCAAGTTGTGTGACTCCTGCAAATCAGCGACGGCCACTCTCTTCTGCCGGGCAGACTCAGCCTTTCTCTGCTCCAACTGTGACTCCAAAATCCATGCGGCCAACAAGCTTGCGTCGCGTCACGCTCGGGTTTGTGTGTGTGAAGTCTGCGAGCAAGCGCCGGCTCACGTCACCTGCAAGGCCGATGCGGCGGCTCTCTGCGTCACCTGCGACCGAGACATCCACTCCGCGAACCCTCTCGCTCGCCGACACGAGCGCGTCCCCGTGACCCCCTTCTACGAATCCGTTAACTCAGTCCCAGCCGTCAAGCCCAATGGAGCCGTCAACTTTCTGGACGAGCGTTACTTCTCCGACTTGGATGGAGACGCTGACGTCAGCAGGGAGGAAGCGGAGGCGGCCTCGTGGCTGCTTCCCAACCCTAACCATAAGGCTGTGGAGAGCCCGGACGTGAACACGGGCCATTACGTGTTCTCGGGCATGGATCCGTATCTGGATCTGGATTATGGGCCTGTGGATCCGAAAATGGAAGCGCAGGAGCAGAACAGTTCTGGAACTGACGGTGTGGTCCCTGTCCAAAGCAAGAGCGCCCAAGCTCCGCTGGTTAACGATCACTGCTTCGACTTGGACTTCACCGTATCCAAACCCTTCGCTTATGCCTACAACCCTCGCTGTTATAGCCACAGTGTAAGAAAAGCACCTTGAAAATATAACTATTACCAAGTATTAAAATTGTTATTTATTTAATTAAAGTTCGAACTTTTGCTTTTGATTTGCAGGTTTCATCGTCATCGTTGGATGTTGGGGTGGTGCCAGATGGTAGTGCGATGACGGACATATCAAACCCGTGCGGTAGAGGGGCGGAGCCAACGCAGCAGACGGTGCAGCTTTCAGCAGCTGACAGAGAAGCGAGGGTGCTGAGGTACAGAGAGAAGAGAAAGAACAGAAAATTCCAGAAGACGATCCGCTACGCCTCCAGAAAAGCTTACGCAGAGATGCGGCCTAGGATTAAAGGCAGGTTCGCGAAGCGCACTGACATCCAAGTTGAAGCCGATCATAGTAACATGTACGGATTCGGAGTCGTCCCTTCGTTTTAGAGTTAACCTCTCCATTCCCCACCTCATCATCCCTTGTGGTGTAGTTATATTTTTATGTTAAATTTTGGGGTTTTAATTCTCAAATGCTTTTGCTTTTGTCCTGAGGTTTTTTGGGGGGAAGGATTTGCGTTTTTAATTACTGTGTTTTTATCGCAGCTTTTGAAATTGCTTTTGCTGTATATAAGTAGGTGATGAAGAAGAAGGTGTTGTAATCCAACTAACAATGGAATCTGGACCATTGATTTTGTACAAGTTTTTATGTAGTAGTAGTCGTAGTAATCAGTGTTTCTCTTTCTTTTCCTCTTGCCTTCTATTGGTTTAAACAAAAATTACTCTAACATAGACTGTATGGTAATGATGATTATCTGGTGTTTAAAAGTGTAGGGTCTTTTCTTTATTTGGTCCCGGGGGTATCAAAATCTGACATTCTATTGGGCATTGGATTTGAATTGAGTAATTAACTTAAAACTAGGAGAGTTTAGTCAAAGGAACTGCTGCTTCATCTGTCTCTAATTTTTTTTTTTTTTTTAAATCTGAAATTCTTCAGTTGGTTAGGTAAGGCTTAGAAAATATCATAAATATGGGAACTGCTGACTTGTTTTACTCATGCATGTCTTTTTTCTTTTTCCTGATAAAATTAACGGGTACTTTTAGTTTCAGAGGTTTAATTATCTACCTAGTTTAAGTTCAGCAGAGCCCATTTATTTGTTTGCCTGCTGCCACACCTTCGCCTTTATTTTTGGGAACGAGGGGAGGGTGTTTCATTTGTCTTAAAACTGTATTTTGGGAAGAGGAGAAGAGAAATGTAGGTTGTTTTGCACTTCCCATTATTGTTCTCTTAAAAACAATCAATTTATCATATTATGTGGGAAATGAAAGAAAAACTCTCTTCCTTTGCCTTGAGTGTTAATGAAGTTTTGGGTGAGGACGATGTAATTGGGATAAATAATGCATTAGGTAAAATTGGTTTTGATTGTTTTGAAGATTATATTAAGATGTATGAAATGTTTTATGCATAAGAAGATACAAAGAGTAGAGGTTGGGGGAAGGGGAGGGGTGAAGACTGAAGAGATGAGGTGGTGGAGATGATGTATGTGACTTCCACCAACCTAAATGACATTCATCATGGTTGGTTTGATGTTGTTTTCGTAGTAATGGTCAATACGAGGGGAGCATATCAGTTTAATTGGACTTTTATTTGTGATTGGTTGGCTTTGGCTTGGCTGTTTTTTATCGACAAAAGCATTTAATTTCTTTCTTTTAAACTATTCAAGCCTTGGGGAGCAAGGCAGAGATTCCTTGAATAACATTTTTAATACTATTCTTTATTTCCAACTAGTTGTAATAATTAATAATATCCTTTCATTATTAAAACAAAGGCACCCCTTCTCAGATCTCATTGCCTAGAACTAGAAGCGCTATCACTTTTCTTATTCTCTTTTTTGATGAATGAGATGAAATTAATTCTTCTCTCTGCTAGTTGGTTTTTGGTTTCCGTTGAAAAACGGTGCTGTTAAAAAGAGCGCGATGAAGAAGCTATCAAGGTTCGCTTGTCGTACGTAATGGCAAAAAAATTGCCTTATCGACCTTTCTTGATGCTCTGAGCCGTCATCTTTGCTTGTTGTGTCTTTCTGTTTATGATGCAGTTTTTCTTGCTTCTTTTTTTATTTCACTTTGATTTTGAAAAGACGGATGATGATGATGAAAACATCAAGGTTCGCTCGTCGTACAAAATGGCTTATTTGCCTTGTTGACACTTCTTAATGATCTGAGTCCTCTTTTATTTCTCTGCATGCTTGTGAAATGTGCAAGTGGTTGGTTTTTTTCTGTGAATTAAACAAAACTTCTCAATTTTCTGTTTGTGGTTTAGTGACTTGGGTTCATGATTCAGATCCATTTGCTTCGATGATCAAGGAAAGCAAAGTTGTCAGTCAGATCTTTTTTGCTGAAGCATGATCATCAATCAAGTCATGCAATTACCATGCCCATTCTAACGCAAAACATTGAATTCTTTGGTACATCATTCAAGTTGTTCATTTGCAATCATTTTTGGGTGAAACAGAGTTCAAACTGATATGTTTGAACCGTTTGGTTGAGGTTGTCTTTTCATCTGTATCAGGTTAATTAGCTGACACTGTTTTGTTTCCGACAGGGCTTAAAAGAAATCAGGAAATCAATGATCAAGCGAGACATCTTTGTGTGTTGCTTCCCAACAGTAATTTACATTGGCTGGTTCCTACAAAATATGGTTTCAATAGTGACTTACATGTTTTAACTTGATCCCATGCTCGGTTTTACACCATAATTATAGCCGGTTAAGGACAATGAATTCTGTTAAAAAATGTGTATGATGTTGAATTCTATGTAATGATCTCCGGTTGCCAGGGCTAACCTGAGTCAATTGTTCTGCCTCCCGCTTTACTCTATAAATTCAAAACCAAATCGTAGCTACTTCAGGACAGTAGAGTTTGAAACCCAGCAAATCCTATACTAGCATTGATTGCACGTATGAAACAGCAATACAAACACATTAGGGCCATACATATTATACCCTCCATGCACAAGGGAATTAGCGTATTAAACTTTCACTAGATATTTCTGCTGCCCATGAATGATGCTGTCTGGCTCGTACCGAAGGAGTATTCAAGACTAAACTAGTCAATATGAAGGAAAAATCATTCCATCTACCACAGCCACCCTGGGCAGCATGTGGCCAACCAAACTTCATACATACACCAACAATATTAAATGGATAGATGAGAGAACCTATGGAACAAGCAAATCTTTGAAGGAACATCACAAACAAAAGAACGTGAACTAACTACATTTACAACGTACACAACTGGACTTGGTCTTGAGACTCTTTACAAATTCACACGTGCACATCAGTTCTGACTATATGCAAGACCGGATGTAGAGAAGCTAAACTCAGATACAGTTATATTCTAGAGGCTGAAAAGATGTAGTACACATCAGCAGCCTGACACATTTGTTCATATTTCTATCATTACAAATTACTGTGCTGTTATACTTTTCTATGACTAGCTATTACTCTTGACGTTTATTTCACCTCACTTTTCCGGTAGCTAGAGAACCAAAACCTAAAACCATGCTGGGAAAGGATGCTTAAGCAGAAACACTACGAGAGGAACCGCCTTGATTGGCCAAGAATCGGACGACAACGCAAGTGATATTGTCTGCACTACCTCTCTGGTATGCCTCTTTCATCAACCGCTTTGCTGCCTGCTCAGGATCCTGTATTGGCTTTATCATTGAAACAGCCTCCTAAGGAAGGTAAAGCAGCAGTTAGGAAGGTTGCTAACCATGCTCATTCCTTCAATTAAATAGGTTAGGAGAATACTACACTGCCATCCATGATCAATGCAAAAAGCTGGCAATTTTCCTCAAAATACTACGAAGCTTGACAGACACACTGTTATGTTCTGGGGTGCCAGTAAGATAGAGGCATTAAGTAAAACAATTGTTCCATACCTCATTTGAAACAACATCCCACAGTCCATCACTTGCAAGAATAAGGAACTCAAGAGAGCTGTCAATCTTTTCCTCCTGCAAGCTCCAAAGAGATATCAAAGTTACAAAATGCTTAAAAACCAATAAAAATACTAGTAGTAATGAAAATGTAGTACTCGTATAATCATCTCTCAAGTAGGGTTCCTATTGAGTTTTCAAGACATCAGGCAAAACTCTAACAAGCAAGGCTACTTGCAAAATTTTCATGCTGCGTTTGTGAATTACAGGGTTCTATCTAAATTATGGTGTATAATGACATCTCAGGAACTCAGCATCTTTCAACAAAGTCTTCAACCAGACCTGAATTTCTGGATCAGCAACAACAAACTGCTTCAAGAGCCTGTCACCAAATGCACGAGAAACAGCAAGAACGCCTCCCACTCTCCAAGTTCCTACAGAGACAATTTCACTCATAATAAAAGGAAGAGATTTAACACATCATAGCAAAACTTAAAAGAAAAAAGCGAGGACGGTACAAAGGGGAAAGAGAAATGATTAGATGTAAACACGCACCAGCCCACATGACAAATCCTCCTGCATCCTCAATCCGTTGTCGCTCATCAGTTTGATCTGGCTTATGATCGCGAGACACAGCAATAGCTGTTAAGAGGAGATATCATACATAAGTCATGTATAAATAATCATTTTAGCAATAAAATAATCCTTTAACAAGATTTTCAAAAAGCCTGACAAATTTAAACCTACACCAAAATTGGTGGAGCAGTTACATAGAAATGCATAATGTTAATATGTTCGAAGCCATACAGAAACATATAGAGGCCTCGATGAGCTTTCATTTTACAGGTCAAGCTAATGGCAACTTCATATGTGGTGTCATGAAAGAGATGAATATGAAGGAAAGGAAACAAAAATAAAAACAATCAATCTTACCATTGCCTCCTCTGCAGATAACAGCTCGGGAATCCCCAACATTTGCAACTAGCAATCGGCCACCAACGAGTATAGCCGTAGAAGCGGTTGATCCAGCATCCTTATTCTGATTATTTTCTGATTTTAAAAATTCGGAGTCTGTCTGGTAGAATGCATCAGCTGGGGAGATTGGAAACATTTAAAAGACAAGTTAGGCTGACGAATGAACAACCCACCATAAAAGAACACAACTATATGATACAGTTATAAGTGAATAACCTATAGCAGATTTCGTGTCAGAAATGAACTTTGGATGCCTGATCAAATTACTGAAAAGGTTTTGCTTCACATATTCAGCTGCCCGTGCACCTCCATGACCTGATAGAACCATGCTTGTAAAGATCAGGTTAAACAATTTATAACTAAGCATAACTAGCCAGCAATGAGTTGTTTTTATGTTCCTCACAAAAGAAATGATTTTTAATGATGCATGGTAAAAGAAAATCTACTATGGCAGAATATAATGGCATAAACCGTGTTAGAAGATGTGTTTAGGACTGCTAATGTGTATTCATTGAATGTTTCATGTTGTTCCTGTTTTTCTGGTGTTGGTTATTTTTTTTGTTATTCATGCTGGTGGTCATGGCTTAATCTTAGGATTATGATTTTAGTGGGTAGTTATTAATTAGGCTTTAAATTGTAATGTTTCTGATGTTAAGAAATGCAACAGTGAGTAAAGTTTTCTTTGCTTCAAAAATAACAACATTTGGTATCAGAGCTATCTTCTTAAGGTATCTGTGTGTGAAATTGACGCGTCATGGAAGCTGAAGCCAGTTTCTCCGCAATTGCTCCGGCGGTGTTCGACGAAGACAACTACCAGATTTGGGCAGTACGTATGGAGACATACTTGGAAGCTTTAGATCTTTGAGAAGCAATGGAAGAAGACTATGAAATTCCTGCACTTCCAAACAATCCCACCATGGCACAGATCAAAGCACATAAAGAAAAGAAGACAAAGAAATCAAAGGCAAAGGCTTGCTTGTTTGCTGCAGTCTCATCCATCATCTTCACTCGTATCATGTCTCTGAAGTCAGCAAAAGAGATATGGGATTATCTCAAGAATGAATATGAAGGAGATGAAAGAATTAAAGGGATGCAAGTCCTTAACTTGATTAGGGAATTTGAACTTCAAAGAATGAAGGACTCCGAGATGATTAAAGATTACTCCGATAGGCTTCTGAATATCGCAAACAAAGTAAGGCTTCTTGGATCTGAATTTACTGACTCAAGAATTGTAGAAAAAATTCTTGTTACAGTACCTGAAAGATATGAAGCAACCATCACTGCCTTGGAGAATACAAAGGATCTATCAAAAATTTCCTTAACAGAATTGCTTAACGCTTTGCAAGCACAAGAACAAAGAAGACTAAGATACAACAATTGAAGGAGCTTTGGCAGTCAAGCATCAAAATGTGGCCAAAAGCAAAAGAAAGAAGAAAAAAGATTTTGAAGGAAATGGGGCAAGTACTGCATCAGCCAATGCAAAAGAAAAGAATGAAAATTAGAAGAAATCCTATTCACCTTGCCCACATTGTGGAAAGAAGGGTCATCCTCCATTTAGATGCTGGAGAAGACCTGATGCTAAATGCACTAAATGTAATCAGATGGGGCATGAAGCTGTTATCTGCAAAAACAAAATTCTGCAACATGGTGAAAATGCAAAGATTGCTGATCAAGAGGAGGAAGATCACCTGTTTGTAGCTACATGTTTCTCCGGCATCGAATCAAGTGAGAGTTGGCTTATAGAGAGTGGTTGTACTAACCACATGACACATGACAAGGATCTATTCAGGGAACTAAGCAACGCAAACTCATCGAAAGTTCGAGTTGGTAATGGCAAGTACATAACTGTGAAGGGAAAAGGAACAGTTGCAATTTCAACTTGTTCGGGTACAAAGTTCATTTCTGATGTATTATATGTCCCTGAAATTGATCAAAACTTGTTAAGTGTTGACAACTAATTGAAAAGGGTTATAAAGTTGTGTTCGAAGATAAAAGTTGCTTGATTAAAGATGCAGTTGGCCAAGATATTTTCAAAGTAAAAATGAAAGGGAAAAGCTTTGCTCTAAATCTATTGGAGGAGGAGCAAACTGCTTTCCCAATCAAAGAAAATATCACTGAAGTATGGCACAAGAGGCTCGGGCACTATCATCATCAGGGGCTGCTGCAGATGAAATCCAAGAATATGGTAAATGATTTTCCAAAACTTGATGATCATATTCCAAACTGCAAAGCATGTCAGTTTGGAAAGCAAAGTAGGAAACCATTTCCCAAGGCAACATGGAGAGCATCAAAGAAGTTACAATTAATTCATACTGACATTGCAGGCCCACAAAGAACGCCTTCTCTGAAAGGTAGTCTTTATTATATTGCATTCATTGATGATTTCACCCGTATGTGTTGGATCTTCTTTTTAAAGTACAAGTCAGAGGTGGCTCAAGTCTTCTGGAACTTCAAAGCCAGAGTTGAGAACGAGAGTGGCTGTAGAATTCAAACTCTCAGATCAGACAATGGCAAAGAGTACACCTCTGAAGCATTCACTCATTTTTGTGAAGAGGCAGGCATCCAACATCAATTATCCGCTCCATACACTCCACAACAAAATGGAGTAAGTGAGAGACGGAATAGATTCATATTGGAGATGACACGATGTATGCTACATGAGAAGAACCTGCCAAAGCAATTTTGGGCTGAAGCAGCAAATACTGTTTTTTTGCAAAACAGGCTTCCCACAAGAGCAGTGAAGGATCAAACAACCTTAGAGGCATGGTATGGTTATAAACCATCTTTGAATTTCCTTAAAATATTTGGATGTTTGTGCTTCACTTATGTTCCATAGACCAAGAAAGATAAATTAGATAAAATAGCACTTCCAAGCATCTTTATTGGCTACAGCTCAGTTGCGAAAGCTTATAAAGTTTTCCAGCCACAAACTGAAAAAATTATTATAAGCAGGGATGTGCACTTTATGGAAGATGAAGAGTGGAATTGGGATGATGCAAAAAAGATGGATCCAACCTTAAAAGAGCACAAGTTCAAGTTTCCTAGCATTGGAGACTGGGAGAATGAAATGGTGGATGACAGTCCTATCAGAGGTACAAGACTACTTTCTGATGTTTATCAAAGATGCAATATTGCTGTGTGTGAACCTACAAATTATGAAGAGGCCAAGACGGATCAAAATTGGATTGCTGCAATGAAGGAGGAGCTATTCATGATTGAAAGGAATGAAACATGGGAGTTGGTTGATCGACCCTAAAACAGAAAAGTAATTGGAGTCAAATGGGTGTACAGAACCAAGCTTAATGCTGATGGCTCAATCAACAAGCATAAAGCTAGACTCGTGGTCAAAGGATATGCTTAAATACTCGGTGTGGACTACTCAGATACCTTCGCACCAGTCGCTAGACTCGACACCATCAGGCTCTTACTCGCCGTTGCAGCACAAAAGAATTGGAAAGTGCACCAATTAGATGTCAAGTCAGCATTCTTGAATGGTTTTCTGCAGGAGGAGATTTATGTAGAACAACCAGAAGGCTATGTCAAGGAAGGAGAAGAAGACAAGGTTTAACTTCTTAAAAAGGCACTTTACGGATTGAAGCAAGCTCCAAGAGCTTGGTACAGCAGGATTGATGAACATTTACAGAACTTGGGATTTGTCAAAAGCTTATCTGAATCAACATTATATGTCAAGCACAATGGAGCTGACATTCTTATCATCTCACTATATGTGGATGACTTACTTGTGACAGGAAACAACACAAGTATTGTGGAGAAGTTTAAGCAAGAGATGATGGAGTTTTTTGAAATGACAGATCTTGGATTGATGACCTTTTTTCTTGGAATGGAAATCAAACAGAATGAACATGAAGTCTTCATCTGTCAGAAGAAATATGCCAAGGAGATTCTGAAGAAGTTTAAACTCGAAGAATGTAAAGAAATGAGGACACCAATGAACTCAAAGGAAAAGCTCTGTAAAGAAGATGGAACAGAGAAGATTGATCAGGCATATTTCAGAAGCCTGATTGGTTGCTTAATGTTTCTCACAGCAACTCAGCCTGACATTTTGAATGCTGTAAGCATTTTGTCTCGGTTTATGCATTGTGCAAGTGAATGGCATCTCAAGGCTGCAAAGAGGGTGCTTAGATATGTGAAAGGCACAAGTGATTTTGGCATTAAATACACAAAGAGCAAAGAGTTCAAGCTGGTTGGTTTCTCAGACAGTGATTGGGGAGGTTCCATTGATGATATGAAGAGCACTTCAGGCTATTGTTTCACACTTGGTTCTGGTGTTTTCTCATGGAGCTCGAAAAAACAAGAAATTGTAGCTCAATCCACAGCTGAAGCAGAGTTTATTGCTGCAACAGCTGCTGTTAATCAAGCTTTGTGGCTAAGGAAGATTTTAATCGATCTTAACTTAGAGCAGGAGGAAAGCACGAAGATTCTTGTTGACAATCAAGCTGCCATTGCTATCTCTCAAAATCCTGTGTTTCACAGGAAAACTAAACATTTTAATATTAAATTATTCTTCTTAAGGGAAGTACAGAAAGATGGAGCTGTTGTTCTTGTTTACCGCAAAACAGAAGATCAGGTTGCAGATGTTTTCACCAAGCCACTGCCAGTTAGCAAGTTTGAATTTCTGAGGACAAAACTTGGTGTTTGCAGCTCCTAAAGCAAGGAGGAGTGTTAGAAGATGTGTTTAGGACTGCTAATGTATATTCATTGAATGTTTCATGTTGTTCCTGTTTTTTTGGTGTTGGTTATTTTTTTTGTTATTCATGCTGGTGGTCATGGCTTAATCTTAGGATTATGATTTTAGTGGGTAGTTATTAATTAGGCTTTAAATTTTAATGTTTCTGATGTTAAGAAATGCAACAGTGAGTAAAGTTTTCTTTGCTTCAAAAATAACAACAAACCGCCTAAGCAAAACAGTACTTGAGAAATGGCTTCGGATACTGCTACCACATTGGAGCAGATAACAAATACCATAATCTGCATGAAACCCTTTCAGAGACATTCTCGAAGTTGAGACTACAGTGTATCATTATATAACCTGGTATATGTTCTACTCATATTGTCTGGAAACCTTATCTACATAAGCGGAGGGATTAGAGATATATTAAGGAATAAAATGCTTAATTTTAAATAGAAAAGAGATTATGAAATGAAGAAAGGCTAAAGCAGAGGGAAACATAGATGAATCATAGACACTCTTTAACACACAATTAATAACCACCACAGATGTTACAAAAACTATTTACCGGAATGTGGTTTATATGAAGTACACATAAAACATTAGTTAGTAAGTTTTTTGCATGTTCACGCATGTGTGCAAGAGAGAGACAGAGACTAAGAGAGAAATATACCATCAAAGACTCCAAAAAGACCAACTATCTCTCCATCAACACCATAAATCCTTGTTTCATAAAAATCTTCCATTGAAGACCTTTTCCCTGGAGAGCTTGCATAGCCATAGCTGAACTTTCCATTCTGACTGTTGCAAGGAAACAGGGGACACTTGGATTTTAGACATCCTCCAAATCATTCCATCATTTAAGAAAAGATGTAAACTTAATAACTATAGACTCCTCATTATCATCAACTTTAAGCAAAACATATTTAAGTGACTTTTAATCTAATAGTTTCTGTGCTTGATCATCTCTTCAAAAGATATTTCTTCATGCATTTCTATTACTTCATTCATTTCCAAACAAAGATTTAACAAAATGTAAATTTCCTATCTTTATAACTTGCATGAGTTAAATCATGACAAAACCATGTAGTTTACTTTCAATGCACGAGATGCAACTACTTTATTATAAAGCCAGAAAGGTCCAAAAACTGCCTTTAGGGATTAAGAAAGTCAGATCCTAAGCAAAACAGAAAACAAAATAATAATTCGTTCTAGCCAGAGTAATACCATAACACGACAAAATGTCATTACTCCTTACTCATAAAGAATGGTTTATTCCCCATGATGACAATTGAGTAATCATCACAATCCATGCATCGACATATTAAAGATTGCATTGCAGGTTTATCCCACATTATGCAGTGACAAATCATTAAAAGGTGAAATCGAAAAGAATTTAACACATCAAGCCGCTCCAAATTCGAGAATATGAGTAGTAAACTTTCCAAATTTATGGAAAGTAAGCATGCATTAATTGCATAATTCATTTGTCCGCTTTCCCTCTATTTTCTTTTTGTTTACTTTTGCTCAAACATAATGATCGCCAGCCACACGCCCTATCTAATAGAGATATATGCCAAGGTTTAACTTAATGCGGAGTATTCAAATAAGCCAGGATCTTTGTCTAAAAGGCAATCAAACAACAGAGGTATCACGAATTTCAAATCTCAAAGGAGATATTTCAATTTTCAACGAAAAGCTACAATTATTAACAGATATTTTCAAAATTCATAGAAAATAAATAACAAAAAAATCAGAATAAATGTACAAAAATTGGACAAAACATGCAAACCAAAAGATATGATGTTGAAACATATGGAATTTGAAAAAAGAGTAACTTGCAACAGCAAAAAAAAAAGAAGTATCAAAAAAGAAATTCTAGATCTAAGCAAAGAACGATGAAAAGAGAAGAAAAGGAAGCAACCTAAGGCCTCCGCCGCTGACCGGTCCATCTTGACTTGAAGATTGCAAAACGGAATTCAGATAGCCCATACTATTGCTTAAGCTTTCAAATTCTCCACCTCTTATCCCTTGTATCCAAATCAGGAAACAACAAAAAATAACCGTGTTTGATAACTGATATTTTAGCCGATGATAGTCAGAAAACAAGAAAAGCCTAATTTTGCATGGTGATGAAACCAAACAGTTTTCACGTTTCCGGGACCATCTCGACATTCAGGTAACTATCAATCTTAACCTACAAAGAAATAAAAAATTTCTGCATAGATCTTAGGATCCCAATCTCATGCATACCATGTTAATTAGAGCCTAAATAAACATAATTAAATCATAAAAAAAATTGAGAGCGATCATATCCAATGCAATAAATTAATTGAGAAGTAGTTGGTTAAAGTGAGATCATTGATAAGAATAAGAATTATTAAATGAAAAAGAAGTGAATAAAAATGAAGGTGACGGAGGAGGGGGAGAAGAAGGTTACCTCAATGAAGGAGAAGGGAAGGAAAGGGAAGAGAATGGAAAGGAAATGCCACAATAAGATTGAGGAAGAGAGAAAAAGAAAAGCGAAGTGCTTAAAAGGCGTTTGAAAAGGGGAGAAAAAGACGAGGCTTCATATAGAGAAGAAAAGAGCAGAGAAGAGAAAAGATGGTTTCAGAGAGAGAAAACCATTAGACTGAAAACAGAGGCTGCTGATTCTCTCTGTTTCATGCTTAGCTTCAGTTCGGTTTTGGTTTGTTGAAAGTAGATGAAATTTAAAAATATGAAGCGATAAAAAAATAATATAGGAGTGATACAGTTTAATAATTTAATAAAATATTTTTAAAAAAAATATTTTGTTATAAATTACAAAATGTAATTTTCAGTATAAATATAATCTAAATATATAAATTATTAAGATTTTATATAACACAAATGGATTATTTGCCAAGTTGAAAACAACTCCATATATTAAAGCAAAATAAAATTGGGTTTTGCTATGAGTGTTATTATGGTATTCTTAAAAGATTATTATATTAAGCAATATTTTTAATAATTAAAATTTATACATTATTATATTTTATCAATTAATTTTAACGAAAACACTCTTCAATAAAATTCAATAAAAATTATTAATTCGAGAGAGGCAAGAGGGAAGCTTATAAGAAAATGATCATTAAGTCGTCGAGAAAATGATTACGTGAGAAAATAATAATATTTTATTATTAAATCGTCCCTGGTCTTTATGTTAGGGTCTCTGGTAATTTCGCTCTTAGCAGTTTAGGTTCTTCCATTTTTCATATATTATTTTTTGGTCTTAAAGGTTGAGAAAATGATTTCTTTTGAATTTAAGTAGATATAATAGTTAACTAAGAAAAAGTTGTTATTAATGGTTAACATGAATGATTAATTGGTTGACTTATAGTTGGAGAAGTAGGTTTTTGTTTAGTGTTTGTTGGGATTAAAGAATGAAAGAATTAGTCAATAAAATTATTTATGTTTGATAAAGATAAAAGAAATTTCTGTGGCCCTGCTTCCATGGCACACAGCAAACATTCAACGCAGACATTTCATTTTTTCTTCTAGGAAAATGAAACATGCTACTTGAATGAAAGAATGAAAGAAAGAAAATTAAACACGTAAACATATAGCATTTGTGTTTCATGATTGATTGAGTTGTTGTCCCCGTACAACTACGTAGAAAATATTTTTCTTAGAAAATGTTTGACATGTTCAACGCTTCTGACAGGGTCAGGTGTTCATATATATATATATATATATATATATGAGAGGTAATTTTCAGAGTATGATTGTTAATTTGTTCTTAAAATTTAGAGTCCGGTTAACGGGCTGTATTGAGGGAAAAAAAGAATTATCATTTAATATGATCGTTAGGTTCATTGTTTTTTTGCCTACTTGTGAATTAGTCTAGACATACCAACCCAAAGAGTCTCTGGAAATTTGTTACGCATGAACACGGCCGATGGGACCTCTAGGTAAAAGCAATGGGTTTCTGGCTTCAATGCAATGTGGATGAACATTGCTGTCCACACCACTGGCGCCAACTTTACTGCTTGATGGAGAGAGCGAAACCCATCAACAACTCTCTTTATAATTGCGTGATTCTGCAAAACTAAAACACAGCCATAAGAAATCAAGATTATTTGCCTCCTTCCTATCCCCCTGCTGCTCCTATCGATGATTAAGAACTATTACCTCCAAAAGTCTATAACCAGCATGGATATTTTTTAACAAGAAAAGCTAATTTAAAATTAATAAACAATTCAGCAATTTGCATATTCGAGATGTGTGCTATACAACCAATAGGTGATAATCACCATAACTACAAATGATTGGACACGGGCAAATACCTGCTTACTTGAGCAGGTTTATGATAAATTAGATTGTTTCAATTGATTGAGCTACTTTCAGGGTGTGGGATTAAGCATGAAGACATCACGAACCTCAGATTCTGAAGTTTTCCTTGCTTTAGTTTTCACATCTAGCCTACAATCCAAAATTCCATCCTGTAGAAAAATATCCCCTGCTCTAAGTATATCCTGCAACAGGAAAACCTGCACCGTTAGACCCTTTTCAGATAGAATGAAAAACAGAAGATCTTCTGCGGCAGCAACAACAGCACGCATATCAAACGACTTCCATTCCAAGGGATGTGAACCGGATGCTTCAGAAGCCTGTTCTGACATTGCTGCTACCTGATACAAGATGAACAGCATTCATGGAAGCAAAGAAGCAAAAAAGTGAACAAGAAACAACAATGGTCTCTATATATTACAGGCAGATACAATTTCATTTGTAAATATGGACTAGTCTGGTTATGTAATAACAAAGAGAGACAGCCTACCAAGCGCTCTAGGTGGTTCCACCTAATGGGTCCATTATTACAGATGAGAAGTTCCCTTAAAGTTTTTCTCATATCAGGGTTTGGATCAGCCAAAAGCCTCCCGATCACAAAAGGGTATGCACTCCCAACAACTTTGAAATCAGGATCGAGAGCTTTTGCTGTTCCTTCTAGTGAACCACGAGCTCTCACCACCAGAGCATAGTTCGGGGGAAGAGAGAAGTTAAAATCATACATGACATCATATAACTGGTTCATTATACTCTGAAATCTATAGCAATAGAAAGAAATTAAGGTTGTCATGCTTTTACATTTGAAAATACTAATGACAGAATTTCCAATATGAAGACAAGTGACCATCAAAAACAAAGAGTCCCGAAGGAGATATCATGTCGACTTTTCAGATATAAACAGAGGCTAACACATGTGGATTTTAAAGAGACTGACAACTCAAATAAATCTTATGCTGCAAACCAATTTTTGGAACCTAGAAACATTTATGTTTCATCATAGGATGGTACAAATCGAAACTTGCTTTAGTTCTGCAACACAACAAGGTAATTATGTTTAAGAAGCAGCATACAATCTTTGATACGAATCTCTCTCCATAACTGCCAATTTCCCTCATTAAAATATACAAATAACACAAACCATTTACAGAAAAACTTGTAGAACTACTCTATCTAACATTAGAGATAGCATTTAGAAGTGCTTATTATGCTTATGTTGTACTCGAACAAATTAAAGAGAGGAATAGATGAACTTAAATTAAGTTGCCTCCATAGATATCTGAAAATAAGGTAAAGAAACTACAGGCAAAAACCTGGAAGTCTTGAGACTATCTGAGTCCCATCCCCAAAAGATGACTGCAATGCATCTGCCATGGATTGTATATCAACTCCTTCAGGAATAAATCCCAAAGAAAGATAGTCATTTGCCAATCCCAGAGAGTCACGATTAACAAAGTGCACAAGCTGAAAGAAGCAAAAACTTATTAACACAAACACAACATCAGAGAAATAACCATTAAAGATCAGCACCATTTACAAAAGACAAGATGAAGATGCATACAATAACAAACATGCTAAAAGTGTCATAGATGCAAAAGGAGGATTATGACAAGCACATGGAAGAGTAACCAGGCAAAGACTATTTAGAGCTTAGGTTAATAGTTAACTGTAATCTTTCCAAGAATAACTATTACTTTACACATTCCATTATTCTTTTCCTCTCCTACATAAATTAAATACCCTTGTATGCATGCACATGCAACTAGTGAGCCATCTTCAATTAAAAAAAAAAAAAAGGTTTTCTGCCCAAGACTAGGAGGAAAAAGATGAAATTCCAGTTTTGAAATATTATTAGCTCCATGCAAGCGTATGCACTAATTGCTATTCAATGGTGCATGTAATCTTTATGTATCCAGAACAACCATATTTTGAATACCAACAGAAGCATAGAAGACCTGTCATGACTACACATGACAATATTTAAAGCACTGGCCTGGTATAATTATCAAGAGAACAGCTCTTACCACTTGAATAAGTCCTACGCGGTAATGAAAAGGGATATCCCCCATCATCCCAAAGTCAAAATATGCAAGGGAACCACTGCTAGTGGCAACAAGGTTTCCTGGATGTGCGTCAGCATGGAAAAATCCCACCTCAAGCAACTGTCTCAAAGAGCAGTATACTCCCTAACAACCCATCAAAGGAAGATAAAGTCAGATTATATAAATACAGTTAGACAATAAATCAGGTTCAAAAGTAATGGACAGCGTAAGGTCAAAAGCTAAAGTAAACACTGGAATTACATTACCTGGTCAATCAGTTCCCTTCGGTTTAGACATGCCTTCTTCAGGGCAGTTTTGTGTGTAAGCATAATTCCATCTATCCATTCCATAGTAAGCACAGCTTTCCGTATTAGGTTCCAATATATTTTTGGCACTTTTATCCCCTTTGCAGTTTTGTTTTTGATGGTATTCTCATCTTTAGCATTTTGATTACAAGTTTGGTCAGTACCTGTACTCATAAGGATTTGTATGAATATAGATAACCATTCTTATGGACCAAGTGCACCAAAAAATTAAACTACCAGCATCAAATACAAAAACATGTATGAGGATATCATATAACATTATTTTTTTCCACTATAAGTATAAACTACACTCCCAAGCACAACATTTACCCTTAAAAATTTTCTTTCTGTTAATGTGAAGCTGTCCAGTATCTATGTTAATTCCCCAGTATATTATACTAGGTAAGAAAATTAGAACAATCCTACAAGCAAATGACACATCAAAGAAGATGCCAGTTAATGTACTGCTCTCAAGTTAAACCCTTCAATGTTTGTAATTTTGAAGAAGCCTAACCAATTGAATAAATCCCTTATCAATTGGAAACCTTTAAATTACTTAATATATAGACCTTAAGGTCCATAAGCAATTATAAATACTCACAAGGATAGCCACCATATTGAGAGGGAAAGCATTCAGCATTTCTTGCCTTCAAGATGTAATTGATTTCATCAAACATGTGCCGTACCTGTTCATTTAAGAGAGATCTGAAGATGTGCAGAAGCATGTACAATCTCATCCATGAAAGGATCATGGGTACAAATGCAGGTACTGTACAAGAACAATATGACAATGAATAATATAAGCTGCACTATACGCAAAATAGCAAGAATCACAGAATCCAATATTAAAAAGAATCACATTCATTGGCAAAGATCAAAATCTGTGCATATAATTTACAAATGCATATATCATAACTGATGATAGAAATGTATATAAAGTGAGTGGCATATTTACACACTTGAAGCATGGAAGACTCACCATTCATTCACAGCTACTAACAAATCTTTGCAGGCTTTTGCAAATCGCTTTAATTGGCCCCCAATCATATGGAATAACAAGGCATCAAGGGTCAACAAGAGTGACATACCAGGCCTCTGTACTTTAACAGCTACAACTTCTCCAGAATGAAGGTGAGCTGCAAGACTTAAAGCAATGAAGCAAACATCCAACTGAAGTATTCTCCAAAATATAGACCTTTAACAGATGCTATATTGAAAGTTGGAATGTTTTTGACAAGAGAGCATGATACAAGGGAAAAGAAAAGAACAGATATATTGTTTTCCCTTCCGCAGAAATGATTGTCTGACCTTTATACACCTGCCCTAAAGATGCTGCTGCAATAGGCTCCAGGCTTATATCGGAAAAAATTTCAGAAACTGGGATACCCAGTTCAGTTTCAATAGATTTCATTGCGATACGAGTAGGAAATGGGGGAATTTGATCCTAACATTAACAGAAAACTTCAAATCAGAAAGAAAACTAAAGAGCAAATATCAATGTTAATTAGTCACAAGTCTCAACAATATGACCCATAATTGTATGCCTATGGGTGAAGGAATGTTAGTGTACCTGTAACTTAGCAATACACAGGTGGCAATATATCTGATCTAGTGCTCAGAGCCTGCCCAAGCTGTATGCCCAAACAATAGCAGGCCAAACTTATAAGTTTTACTCAGGAGGATTATGAGAAATAAAATGAAAAAATTTTGTTTGGATACAAAAGCAAACAAGAGAACAAATATAAGCATGCATGTCTATACATATTGTCTATGAGCAACCACTGAATCTTCAAACTCCCAATCAAAAGTTGACATCAACTTTCAGAGTTGAGACCCATAATAGAAATTTTCATGCATTTGGTTCCAACAAAACAAAAGGCAGAACTGAACAGTATAGTTTGCTTAAATTTGTAAAACTCTGGTAAAAAGACACTAGATAAACAAAGCACAATAAGTAACTTAACAAAACAGTTATAAAGAAATAAAGAAAAGATAGAGTCACTTGCCTTAACATAGAAAGGACCCAAGTGAATTAGCGTCAAATTTGAAATAGTGTGCAAATTCTAATGAGCTTGATGTGACCCAAAAACAAAGAAAGCTTAGTCATAAGAAAGATATGATAAAAAACATGAGCCAAATAACATGAAATTGCAACATTTTTTTTGGCCAATAGAAATTGCAACATTTAAAACGTGTAAACTTCTGGTATACCGTTAGCCAGATTGTGCCAAGGGTCCAACATTTTAATATGCTCTCATTTGGGGTGCATATGGACGCTTCTGAGAATGATAGAACCAATTCAAGTTATTCTACAGAACAAGTTTAAGAATAAAATTCTTATAATACCTTGGAAGCACGCTGTTTTATGTCTTGAAAATAGAATTGCCAAATCGTCAACTTCAATAAATGAAATGAAATGAAATGAAATGATTGCTGCTCTATACAAAGCAAAAAATGGGCCAAGACCATAGACAACCGAAACACTTTCTGAGATGTGCATTCCTATAATATGCCCAAGTTCACTTTCCAATGATTCTTTCCTCAACTTTGCATACACTGCAGAAGGCCTCTCCCCGTGCACACTGACGAAACCAGTAGAAAATCTGCACAAACAATGTTTCAGGGTAACTGCAATAAACACAAATATTAGAGAAGCTCCATATTCAACATACCAATTTATTCATTAGAACTTATTTAACCAAATTCCAAGAATAAAAAAAAAGTGGTAAATCTCTATCCGCTTACCCATACCGATGCAACAAGTATGGTGGATGCCAAGTATCCTGTGTTCTCGCAATTCCAATATCCATCTGAGCTTTCACAGAAATAGACTGATGCAGGACTATTCCAACAGGTTTATCATGGTGTACTGCCGCACGAAGTATCAGAAATCAAATGACATAAACAGAAACATTCACATCACACTCAAGGTCGCAAAAACAAATTGCAAGACATTTACCAAATAAAAAAAATGATCCAACCAAATAGTAGGCTAGAGGTAAGTTCCAGAAATGCCCAACTCGGTGCTATAAAAAGAGCTTCACAATCCTAAACTTGATAGATTTTTCCCAGAAACAAAAAATACCATAATAATACTAATATCAAAGGAAATTAAGCCCAATGCAGCACTTGCAAAGAGGAAGAATGGTACCAGGGGAGAGCAAAGTGAGACGGCGATGACGGTTGAGAGCGGCGAAGGCATTCCTCATTGGGCGAATCATACAAACCAGTGCGGAAGATGTCACGCATCCATACGAGCTTAAGTTATGAAGTAACCACTGATCAGGCCTGGCTAGCGACAAAGTTTTTCTTCCGACTGCAGAAATTTTGCCACGTTACGTGTCTACGTGGCGCATTAACCTCCGTACACCAACCGCCTCTCTCAAGTCTAGTAATGCACACTCTGCGCCGTTCTTTTTTACTTCTCTTTTTAAGCGTCAGGTCAGAGATGTAAAGCTTGGGCTCCGACAGTTGACCCAACTCCTATGTATTGGATTTTGATTTCGCTGGATTTGGTTCTGAGCCGATGTAGGAGGCCCACTGACGACACAAAATTACGGGTGTATTTATCCTTTCAGATCAGGAAAAGAAAAAAAAAAAAACTCCATGTTATTAGTTAATAATAAAAAATAATAAAAAAATATTTGTACGATAAATCTGTTGTAGGGCAAATTCCAAAAGCGGTAACCGGGCCCGATGAGTCTTTTATCCACCCGATAGCTGGCCAGCCAGCTAGCTTGTTCTTAATTTTCGGCCAAGTAATTCAGATTTAAAGGGGCGATAAGTGCTAGTTTTATTGCCATTAATCACGCTGCTGCTGCTACATACCATACAGCTGTTTGTTCTTGTTAATTGGAATGTTATAATTCCTACTTCTTCATTCTGACCTCAAATCCCTTTTGACATATAATTACATAAAAGGCTTTCCACTTTTATATTGGTAACTCGGAATCACGGTGTGTCCAAAGTTTAAACCGACAACTAGATGTGAAACACTGAATCCAGACAATTGCATGGAATGGGAATATTTGAGATGGCAGCATATATGAAGCTCTTTTTTGAACTGTTGGTGAAATGTTTTCTTTTGATTTTGGTAAGTAGTGACCCAGAAAGAAAGGTTGTCGAAACAAGTAATGATGGTGAGCTAATTAGTACAGTGCGAAAGCAACTTTTTAACCAAAATGAGAGTCACTGATGTGCAACAGTTCATGTTAACCTGAGTCCCTGACCTTTTCCTTGTTCTGTCATTAATTTATTCTCGAAAACAGATTTTTTTTTTTTTCATTAGGTAGGGATCCAATATATGGAAATGTCCATATTGAAGGCAGCTTATAGTCATGGACCCTGCAAGTGTAATGGGGGCATGCAATATTCCATGCTCATAAAAACACACGAGTCATGACTACCGTGAAAAGGAGCCATTGGCACTAGCATTGATTCTCCATTCCTGGAATTTAATACCAAAGCAACCTCACAGTCCAGAAAGGCATGCAAATTTTTTTCTTCCTCACTTTCACAGATATATAGGACAAGAAGCATCCATCGCCATGTGCCTCCGCACGATCGGTAAGCTCTAAAGCTATAGAGTCAGAATTCCTTCAGTAGGGACCCATCAGTAGTACTCAGATTTGCTAAAAGTTTCCCACGATGCTCCGCACCAGATGTAGAACTGCCCCGATTGTAACGGAACAAAGACGAAAAGCAAATGCTTCATCATTTGGAGCCATAATGGACACAGGCCAGGGTACATAAAACTCTAAAGTTACATATATTCATCCCAATACTATTTCCTTTTTGTTCTTTAATTAATTTCCCTATAACAAATCGAAAAGAAAAATGAAATCAACTGGAAATAATAGGCACTTGATTTTCTTGGCACACATGAAGCGAAAATGGGGTAGATACAAATGCATGACCTTTCTTGAGTGGCTAAACATCGGTTAGGTCTTCCCAATGTTGTTACTTCAGAAAGCAAAACGATAAGACTAGTTCTTGGAGTCCAGATTACTCAAGTTTAATTACATTATTTGACTTCAAGTTCTTAAGAAAAATATATAGATAGAAGAGATATATAATACAATGACAGCTTCAATTAAAAGTTTAGATTCATTGCTTTATAAAGCCTAAATCCTTTTTTTGGACCAAAATATCTTGTAACTCCTCAAACTATGAGGAACAGAGTGTAAATTTCCCTTGTGTTCTTTCCTATTCAGCTCCCTCGCCATTGATCAAGTTAGGAAGATTAATCATTAAAATTTCTTTAGCCAATACTCAACAGTACCCAGAACTTGATAATGGACGTTTATTATACTCCATGCTCAAACGAGTCAACTGATCGACTGACGTGATTCAAGGGGCAAATAAATGACAATGAGTCAACGATTCCAGGATATAATTACCTGAGTATTATAACTCCAAATGGTTTCCAAATAGCATAAAAGTGGCTGAAATTAACATGGAAAAAGATTTAAAAGTGATTAAGTTCATATTCTGCCCGTAATTGTTACGGAACAAAGACGTGAACTATTCTTTACGTAAGAGGAGACTGGTAAAGGGAGTGCTTGCTATTGCACGAAAGACTGGGGTTCTTTGACATCCAAGTCTTCGGCGTGTTCCATGACCGGAAAGCAAGAAAACAAAGAAAAATTTTCAATTTGCATTGCAAAGATTTCATATTGATAACGTCCTGTAAATTATTTGATATCTCATCCTATAAATACTTGCTCAAATTAGAATAATGTTGTACACACAAGTGGAACTGTAATCGTAAGTAATATGACCGGTTCCTCAGCGTTTATGGCCATTGGCCAATTTTTTTTCTGCCAAATCCTTTTTTTCTCTTTTCATGCGAATAAGCCATTTGTTTATGGTGCTACTCTGATGGAGACAACCAAGTCACATGCCCCTCCATCCACCTGCTCAGGTTGCTCTCGCAATTATTAAATTATCGAATTTCTACCTTCTTTGCTCTTTATTTCCTTTTCCATCCTGACAAAATATCTGTGCAAAGAAAAACCCTCTTAATATATAATCCTTTTGCGTTCATTTAGGATTAAGATTTTATTAACATAATAACATTCCATTTTTCAGGTCCTGAACGTGGTTTGCGGATAGCCCATCAATATGGACCCTGCTCACCATTTAGCCAAACGAAATCATCCCCTACTTCCAGCCAGATGCTTCTCCAAGACGAACTCAGGGTTCAGGGTTTCCGTTCCACTATGTACGATAGGCGTACAAGTGTTGGGAGAAGAGCGAGACAACACTTTTGGGGCCACTCCGTAGGTGCTGGCAATTATATTGTCACAGTTGGTTTTGGCACGCCTACAAAAAATTTTAATTTGATTTTAGACACGGGCAGTTACATAACGTGGGTGAAAAACTCGCTGTATGATCCTTCTGCTTCCTCAACTTCCTTGAATGCCCCGTGTTGGCCATCGTGTCATTATAACCAGTCATACGTTGACGAATCCTTCTCCTTTGGACTTTTTGTGGTTGATAAGATTATCATACAGCCCTCTGATGTGATTCCTAACTTTGTTTTTCTTCGTGCCAGTAAAGATAGTGAGGGCTTTGGTGAAGCAGCTGGAATACTAGGCTTAGGACAGGGCAGCAACAGCATCGATGACCGATATGGTAATTATTCTCTTATATCCCAAACTGCAACTACTTTTGAGAAGGTTTTTTGTCATTGTCTTCCCACGAAAGAAAACTCAACAGGATATCTGTATTTTGGTAAGGAAGCTCTTGAAAAGTGCCAGAATTCTGGTAGTTACACACCGCTTCTAAGTAACCCAAGTGACCCGAGCCCTTATTATGTAAATCTTATTGGCATAACAATAGGCCAAAAAAGATTGAAAATTTCTTCTGCTGTATCATCAACATCATCATCATCATCTCCAAGCACCATAATAGATACAGGAACTGTCATTACTCGTCTACCTCGTTCAGTCTATTCAGCGCTGCGCTCGGAATTCGAAAAATGGATGTCGGATTACCCTCGTGCTCGTCGTGATAAAATACTGGATACGTGCTATGACCTGCGGCATTACGATAATGTCGCAATGCCGAACATGGTGCTACATTTTGAAAATTTAGATGTAAATTTGGACCAAACAGCAGTTACTTGGAAAGGAAAAGACAGGTCTCAAGTTTGCTTGGCGTTCGCTGGAAACCGTAATGAGAATGACCTCACAATCATCGGTAATCATCAACAGCAGAAGCTGAACATATTCTACAACGTCCAAGATCGGAGGATAAAAATTGGGCCTGGTAATTGCTAATGATACTCAACATTTCATACAGGAATCTGAGCTTATGAGATGACAATAGGAGCCAACTGCGTGCTCCTTCATTTCTTTTGATGTTGTTGTGTTTGGTAAATGTATAAATGTAGTTCTATCATGTCATGTACTTTTAATGCCACTTAGGATGCAATTGCTTAGTTGGAATCAATCTTTATAAATCTTGAATCAATAAGATTTCAATCTTTGTCCTTTTAATAAATCTTGAATCAAAAAAAATTTCATAGTCTAGGAGACGTGCTCTTTGTTGAGTCAATCTTTGGCTTTTTTTTTGGAGCCAGAATAAGTCTATAGCATTTACACTAGAAACTATCTTTTACTCTGAATCACTCTAACCCGGGCAACAAAAGTGGAAAAAAAGTTGACTTTTACGCAGCATGAACTGGTATTATGAATATATGAATATGATTAAGAATTATGAACTCTAAATGTACTCCATGACCAACAAGAAGATTGCTAGGAGATGGCCGCTTGAGCTGGAGGATGATGGCAAGCAATAAGAGAAAAAATTGTTGTATTTCCTGGCAGTTTGTGAAGGCAAAGATCATTTATCTAGGCCAAGTCCCAGCAAACCGACAACGCCAACAAAAAGACCTTGGTTATTTTGACCACAACCGAAAAGAAAGTTGTTGAACTCATATATTAACATTAAGGTTAGCCTTTCTTCGGCAAAGAATCCAATCGAGAAAGAAGAGTCTCTGTATTGCCATAGAAACATGTCGATGATGCGCAACGTGGTGAGTTACCTGCAGCTAACATTTGCGTAGGTGATAATCTATTTATAACAAGAGTAAACCTTGAAATGTGAAGTAATATATATCTAATTGTCCTTAATAAGAACACCAGGTAAATTTGGAAATTAAACTTATTCACCAATTTGGCTAATTCTGCGAGGGCAATTGCCAAGTTTTGCAAGATTCGTATCTCAAAAAATTTTCATCCAACTTGTAATTTTTTTCTTAATTTGGTCTTACTAATTCTCAGATTTGGAGGCCTAACGTTGCCTTACAAAACCATACTGTATTGCTTACGGTAGATAAGTGGCAGCAAACATTTGGGTTTTTTTTCCTCCTGAATTATGGTACAAGTAGCAGATACTTGAACTAATATGCACTCCACTTATGGAGTACTGATAAGTTTCATGCTATATTTCGATTATTTCAATCTTAAAACATTCTTGCTATGATATGAATTATTATTTGACAGCTAACTCGACGATTTTCTTCTCAATTAATTAGCTTAAAAACTTACAGAGTACTGATATTGGTTCATGCGTTGTCGAAATGCAGACCTCAATGCCGCATAGGCAGTTGGTGGCATCCGCGTGATGACAGTTCCAGAGTCAATGATCGCGCCAGCAGTAGTGACAATAGATGCTGAGATTGGTAGTTTTTTGCCATTAACGCTTATTCCAGTAATGTCAATCCCGTAAAAGGATGATCCTTGTGAGATTGTTCGACAATGTTGTAAATTTTTCGAAGTTTGAGAGGCCGCCGTAGCCAAAACTGAGGAAACCAGTTGAGCAGGCGGATGAGGCCAAGCAGTAGGAGAAGAATTTCTTGTATTTTAAGGCAGTTTGCGTAGGCAAAGATAAGTTATCTAGGCCAAGTCCTAGCAAATCGGCTACGCCCCCAAAAAGACCTTGATTGTTTTGTCCGCAACCAAATAGAAAGTTGTCGAACACAACTGTTGATGTCAAGGTGAGCTTTTCTTTAGCAAAAACTCCAACGTAGAAAGACGAGTCCCCATATTGGATGTCATAGACACAAGCTGATGATGGGCAGCCAGGTGAATTGCCTGAAAGCATATAATAAGAGAGAGTTTGATCTATATTTCATGAATTACTCATAAATTTTAAGTAAAAGGCGGTCGAAGTGGCCAAAGGTTGCCATGCGCCATGAATTTCCTCTATGTGAAGCTGCATTTATGGGCTTGAGCTCTGTCGGAGGGGTAGATAACTAGATATGCATTTATTTCATTCGGCCAAGCTTCTTCACAGGAAAATGGGGGTCATATGGAAGTGAAACATTAAAGAACTGAAACTTCAAAATGCCAAAAGCATGCACTTAAGCAGAGCATTGCCACTTCTAATATAATCACTTTATAGGAATACATGCTTTTGTTTTCTTGTCTTTGTGAAATAAAGATGCCAAATTTGATCAAAATTATAGATACCTAGAGAACAAAAGATCATAATAAGAAGACCTTAACCAGGGAAAATCACTGGCGTAAAAGGTCTTAAGTCCCACTACCAAAATGAATTTCTTCATTGATTTATGCACTTCTTTAACTTCAGCACAGTCACAACCCTGCTAACTCAACATCCTTACAGCACCCAAAACAGGAAAATAACAAACTGCCCTACAAAAACCTCAACTTTAAGGCCAATGAAAGAAATTTATAGTTGATATTCACTAACCAAAAATAATGCAATGATCACCATTAACGACTAAGAAGCAAACTTAGAAGCATTGAGAAACACAAATCATAGATATCTCCAAATCAAACAGCTTTTGACATTTATTAATTCCACCCATTCATTTATTTAACCTTTAAACATTTTGATTAGTCAAACACCACAGACAAGTTGAAAGTAGCAGATAGATTACCCTAATCTCTGAAACTGACAGAAACAAATTACACACAGAAATTAGCAGATAGATTCCCATAAACTAAGACACCAACGTATGAGCTAAAGTGATTTGAAAGAGAGGATGCAAACTCAAGAGACAACGCGGCCAACAACCGGATACTTGGCCTCGAATTTCTTGATCCAATCGTTAAGGACACCCATCTCCTTATCGGAGAGACCATCGAGATTGGGGCAGACATCTTCTTCGTTCTTGCTCATCTTCGCAAGAGCTCTGCTGGCGTCTTTGCCAGCGAACAAGGCGTAGGCCCCACCAGGACCATAGAAGGATTTGCCGGCGGTGACATCGTAGATGCGGCCATTGATTGCAATGTATATCGGCTTTGATGGGTCGTTGCCGTTGAATTGGCTAAGTTGTTGGGGCGTCAAATCCATTGAAGGCTCGGTAGGTGTGGCAAGCCAAAAAACTAAAAACAGAGTTAGGAGAACAACTACTAGTTTTGTCTTGCTTTGATCTTACAAATATACTCGAGCAAGATGTGGAACGTGTCTCGTTTTTGCTCTCTTGGTATTTGACCTCAAAAACTGTTTTGCCAATAGCCATTTTATTATTATCCCCCCTAGAAAACATAATGAAAAGGGGAAAATTATCATCTTAGAGATTTTCTTTTTTTGGTACGATCATTTTAGGGAAATTACTCAATGCCCATCAAGGACCTCATCAAGTCCTAGCTGAATAAATAAAGTGCTGGATTTGCAGAGACTTCAATCCCCGCATCCGTGAAAATCAAAAGTTGCCCAAACGTTATCCCAATAATAAGAAAAACTGTTACCCTGAAAACAATTTTTTTATTTTGGACGATAATACACTAGTAAGTCATATGAAAAACAACAAGCCTATGTCTCTTAATCATGCCATGCCACGCTACAGCTACAAGGTCCATAAAATTTAACATAAAATCTATGGTGGGGTTCTTCTTCGTCTCGAGAAGACATCAGGAAAGACTTCCGAGTTCCACCAGCCCTCATAAGTTACTTCCACTCAGCACCTCCGGAAAGTGGTCAGAGAATCAATGATGAACGAGCACATTATTGCAGAGGAATACCCCCGCCCGAATACTCAACCTCCTGAAAATTTGATCCATTTAAAGCTAGAGTTACTAAAAGGCTCTCCATATAACACCATCGATAAAAGTAGCATTAGGTACTCTCACCATTTGATGACAATGGATGTTAAAACAGTATGAACAGTTTTGTAAAGTCAATTCACATGGACTTAAATAGCCATTAGTGGACGTCTTCTCTCCTCACTAAACTGAAATTCATAAAGAACTAATCCCAGGAAATATCAAATGATAATTGCTTAAGACGGCTAGAACTGTTTGTTTTCATAAATCCACAGGCACTAGCACCTAGCATAGTCTTTATCTTCTAAATCCAACATTAACACATGCTACTTTTTGATGTGATGTAATATTTCATTAATCTTTCCCTTCCCCTCCCCCTTCTTTTTCACTTAATATCTTATTGTTGGGTTATGCTGAATTCCTTAGGAACAAGAACTGAACATAAACTTTGCAAGAAGGAGAAGGAAGAACTGATCCACCTGAGCTGGGGGTAAGGATGATACCCAGTCTGATGCATGTGTTGGAAGAAGCCCCAATGTGTTAAGCTGCCAAAACCAAAGAAATTAAATAGGAAAATGCAACATATTAGATAACTCAGGTTTTGTCCTATTTCTTTCTGTCTAACAATCTTGAAAGGGGAATATCCATAAGGAAGTGAAAAAGGAAACTGCATCTCACCTTCCAAACACCAAGTGCTAAACCACCCAAATTAAGGGCAATGAAAAGCAACTTAGGCCCAAGAAGATCTACTTTATTATCTTTAAAAGGCTCAAAAACTGCAAAATCAAAGTGAAATTAGGATGAATGAATTTAGAAATGGAAATTGCACAACCATAACATCTAAAGAAAAGAAAATCTAGCCTTTGGTGGCATTTAGTTGGCTGCAGAGGGAAATCAGCTATTGGTCCTAGACAGAAAGGGCGAGAAATGCCAAGTGTATACAGAGACAAAAACATCGAAGCTTCTATAGAAGTAAATTTGATAGGTTTCTTCCGAATACTAAAGTGGTATTCATTAGTATCTTATGGTTATAAGGGCTAAGTGTTTCATTCTTGGTTAGGGTATCTTACCCACGCTAATCTTTCCTCTTTTGACTGTTTAACCACTAAGTACAAAGTAAATAGAACAATTCATGGAGAATAAAGAACACAAAGGCCAGCTTACCTTTCCCAACCCCTTGAAGAGCACTAATAGGCTGCCAGAGTGCTGAAAAAGTGATACCAATGCTGAAGAGATGCACTGTACTTCCAGCCATCCACATCATGAAGCCCATCATTAGCAAATTCTTGAAAGGCGCTTGTGCCACTTCCCAAGCTTTCTGTTCAAAAGGAAAAGAACTATCATCTTAAATAACATATGTGATCAGTTAGATATTTTAGTAACTACATATGTTTTAACCTTATGAACCTAACCACCTAAAACTGAACTCTTACATAAAGGAACACCTAAACGGGCTAAAAAGTTTATGGATTAGTCACTCTTGACAACAAATACTATGTCAATATGATGCATCAATCAATCACTAGCCCTAAACCAAATGCCAACACTCAACCATGCACCAAGAGAAGACATCTTTGCTTTCCTCTTTACCCTTTCCATAAATATCAACTCAATGTACTCTAAAGCACTTACTGAACTCAAATGTAAGTTAGGGTCACACTTATAGTAAATAAACAACATCAATGATTCATGCATCACAAAATAGATTGTGGCTTGCAGCTTTGCCACGGACCTTAGTAAGTTCTTTTCCGAATAAAATTTGCCATCGGTTATAAATGATGTAAACAGTAATAAACAAACAATTCGTATATATGCTTTTCAGTAAATGTCAGGCAATCCTAAGTCCTTACAAAGCCTCCATGTATAGCTAGAGAAACCTCAGATACTGAAACTCAATTCTGAATGTTCTTTGTTGCAAATGGTTTGAAGAATCAATACGCCCATACGTCCAGAACACTTATTCATGATTAGCAATGGTATTTTCTCTGTTAAATCCATTAGAAAGTAGTCCAAAATTTTCATCACAAACACTTCTATCATTACAAAGTAGAAAACTTCAAGTCTTTAAGATCCAAAAGGAAATCAATTTAAATCGTTAATTAAGAATCTCCTGAGGTACCTGCGCTTTCCAATTGGATTCGGCATCCTTCTTTTGGCGACTCACAGCCGACTCGTCCTGCCAAATTACAAACGTGAAGCCCCCAAAGTTAAACCCAAAAAAAACTGAAAGTTAACGCATTTATTTAAGAAGATTAAAAAAAAAAAGAAAATAAAAGAAAAACAGGGAACCTGATCCACCGAAGCACGAGTGAAGCCGGGAGGATCGGGGATGTCACGAGAGGAAGGAGCGGTGGAATTATCGGAGAAATCGACGGCCCATCTTCGGCCGTACCCCATCACTCCTTTACCCTTCTCCATTTATTTTTTCTATAGGACTGCTTCTTCTGGTTTCGGCTTAGGCTACAATAAGGCTTTGGTACTTGGCTTAGGCTGCCTTCTCGTTGGATTTGACTTTAGATTGTTACTTCTTTTTCACCACATTTTTAAATTAATTTTTTACTAAATTACTACCATTTTTTTTTTGGATAAAATGATAAATTACTTTTATTAATTGTACAAAACTATATAAATTAATTACTGACAATAATTAAATATATTGTATCCTAAATTTTTCTATACTGTTATATATGAAGATATTACTAACATAGTGCATTTTAGAAATTGTTTAAACTAAAAGATAAATGAAATTATTTTATGGTTAATTTACATGTAATAATATTAATAATAATTTCAACTCATGTAATTGGTGTATGAATGTGCAAGTGAGATTGAACTCAAATATTATACTACGGTACATACAAGTAGAAGTAATGAAAATTTGAACTTATCCAATCAAACTGTTAAACTTTGTCCATTCTTCCTCCGAGATTAACACATCTCTAATTTAAAACGGCAAAGTATTGATTATGTTTAGTTAAAATCTTATTGTTCATGTTTTTCCTGTAATTGTCAAATAACAACAGGAGGCATTCAAGCTCCTACACTCCCTATTTTCATGGTTTGTTACATACATAAAACGTTTATGTTCTTCTCTCTCAAACTCACGAATGACTGCTACAGCTCCGATTTAGCCGAAAACTTGTCTAACATGTTAGCTATAACAGAACCTGCAAACACCTGTGGAAAAACAAGTTAAAAGAACAGCTTCACCACTGAATTCCTTTTTAAGCTTGCAAGTGTTTTAATTCCATGTTTTCAACAGGTCGGAACAAACATGAAATTTAAGTAAGTTACCTGAATGCACCCAATGATGTAGACTGCAGAAAAGTGTCGGCCATGTATAACCATGTCAGCTATCATTGTAAGGGGTATTGTCAATGACATTCCAAATGTTGCAACTAATGGAGTTGTCCAAACCACACAAAGGGCCCTGCATCATTTTTTCTTTTGAATAACTAAAAGTTCAAATCACCATGTATATATTGGGATTGATTTCTTTTAGAGTTATTACATTTCAATAACTATCCAAGCAATAAGCCCGCCTAGCCCAGAATATTGTAATTGTTCTTGGCCATGGATTAAGGCGATGAAAAAGGTTTGATGGTTTCAAGACCTAGCTAGTGGAAGCCATGATTCAACAACTAGTTTAAAAGTGAAAGGAGGCTGCTCTACATACCAGAAGTAGTCTGACAGAACGCTACCCACAAAGCCATTAAACAGCACTACTTCCCCAACAGATGCTGAATGTGGAAAGCTAAATGGAGGTTCTATCCCCACAGCATTAAGTGGCCACACTGCAAATAGATCAAAACACTGTGTAAGTTCAAAGGAAAAAAGATATATAGGCAGGAACACTGAAGATGGGCATTTGACAGAAATAAGATTCCAGCCGCGCAATCAAACACAAACCCTCACATCTTGAGAGAAAAGAGAGAACAAAAATGCACTAAGTTACTTGAAATATAAGGAGATTGATAAATTATTTACCAAGCCACCAAAGGCCAAGAAGAGTGAAGAGACCAATGTATCCCAAGAACTTTTGCACATCAACCTTCTCTCCTTCTGATCCAGCAGATTTCTTGAGCAGAACTGTATAAATTGACCAGTAGGTGGAAATAAAGCAGATGAGCACAGAAACAATCTCACCAAATTAAGTTGATTATAGCCACTGTTCAATTTAGATAAATAAAGAGATCCTACCCTTAAATAAGCCATATGAAATTGCTGAGAGAAGACTAAACATATCCCCGGTGATGGAGTGCCTTCTAGTTCTAGGAAACATGAACAGCACATGGTTCCATAAAAAAGATAATTGTTAAACAAAAATGCAAAAACCAGATCACAGAATTAGTATTTATTGCAGGAATTATATCCCATAACTATAAGTAACTCTCAAAAAAGTAGCATGAAAGAATTATGTGAAGAGTTTGACGTATTGTAAAGGAATAAGGAAATATTAATAAATTCTTTAAATAACTTGCTAAGAAAGACCCAACATACTCAGAGACGCTAAGCATTTCATCTGATGCCCATGTCGTTCCAACTGTGGTCATAGCAACACCAGCCATGCTATTAAATACAGCGACCACTTTTGCAACATTTACAGTGTCCTGGCCCAGGAGAGCTCCAAAGAAGAGTGTAAAGAGACCTGAAGTACAGGTTAGGAAAGTTGTACTTGCAACACTAGTATTTGCCAGAGCAGGGTTTGATAAATACTGCAAGAAATCAAAGTAACTTTATTAGTCATGCATCATGATGAGAAATGCATCGATGCTTGCAATCTCGTGGAAATTGAATAATGGAGAGTTTCCTATTCATCAATTCAACTAAACTAATTATAGAAATTTAATTGAATTTGACTGAACTTTCCAAAATTTTTCCTAAAGCAATTACGATGGAAATTCATTTCATATTTATTTCCTCTAACTTGAACAAAACAACAAATATCCAAAAAGATATCACACGATCATATGTTTGGTATCACTTATATTCGTTAGAGATTATAACAGCTTTGATATCACTTATCAGATAAAAAATTTTAAATTAATCAAATTAATAAAAATATAATTAAATAATCAATTAAACACATAAAAGATAATAATTTAACATGATTCGATCTAATGAACCTATATATAAATTGAAAAAAAGATTTACTAATTATTATAAAAAATTATAAACATACATTTAACTCAATCACTCACAAATAATACTTATAAATCATCTTAATCTTTTTAATTTTACAAAATAATCTCAATCTAAATAAATACATATTCTTATAAATTTATGCATTATAATTATATAAATTCTCTTAATTTTTTAATCTATTCATAAATATATAAACATACACATTTATAATCTACTTATAAATATATATACTCATAAAATGTAACTTTTTAATAATTTTACGGGTGTCTATAAACACAATTGTGCCAATGAACCCTAACCCAGCATTATACTTCCAACCCATCACCTCAAAATACGCCAACCAAAACGCTAGACACTGAGAATTGGCCCTGAATTTGCTCTAGAACTTTCTGTTCGATAATTAAAAACTGTGTGGGGACCTTCCCTGATCTTTCATTCCGTATCTTGCAATCATATTTAGCTGAATCAGGGGATAATTTTCAAGCTGATGAATCAACAAACGGTGCAACGAACATATGCGTGAATGACAAGGTAACGAGCCTTGATGTCAGATTATCCTCTTTCTTTCTTTCTTTGATGGGTTTTATTTTTTGTTTTTGCCGTGAGAGTCAGCAGGACAAGACTGTGAGATTGACAAGTTGTTAAATGTCAAAGAAGGATCGTAAAAATCTGGGAGAAACCCGATGAAGTGGCGTTTTAACTCGGTTCGGAAGCTTTAACAATGGGGATGGATTAGGTCGCAAGATTTGTGGCCCCATTCATCTCGAGCCATGTCGCTTGTCAACGCATCCGCACGTGACGCCTTGACGTGTCAACACATCAATTAATTGCCAAAAAACGGGTTTTTTTTTTCAAAACATACTTAACTGGATTTTAATTCGATTGAACCCCAAAATCGCAGAACTTTGATTTGTTTTTTGTTTTATAAACTTTGATTTGACAATGTTTTCTTTGGTAACCCAGAAAAAAAATAGTAAAACTCCAAAAAAATTATCTATTGTAATTGTAGTGATAAGAAACAACTGAAAATTTTCAGCATACTATAGCAAGGTAATGGAACGGGAAAGCAGAAAAAAAATGGAGTAATCGATTATGCTTAATCATATAATCCAAATGGGAAAGCTTGTGAAAAAAAAAATGATTTCTCTTTTCTACTGGAATTAGGTTGTACATGAAAATTGGGGTACAAAATTTCTCTGTCTAACCAGCTGATGGAGATCATGGACAATCTTGAATACGGCCTCAGGCCTTGCCAACTTTAAAGCATTTTGTGACATAGCCTCGAGTTCATCTGCCTTTGGACCAAACCACTGGGCAACAACATTGGCTATCTCTTTTGGTGACTTCGAAAATTTCCCACATCCATTTTCCACCACGTAGGGAACATTGCCAGCTTCCTGTAAAGCCAAAACAAGAATTTATGTTCTTTAGCTACAGCCTATAGTTAAAACTCCATCACAAGATTCTTTTGGAACATTCACATTGACCTTGTAATTATGAGGAAGAGAGTACAGACGGGAATGAAGCAGAAGTTAATATATGGATGAGTGTAAAGACTGCGGATCATTTTACCATATGGATGGCTAAAGCAAACTCCTCACAAAGTTAACGAAAGTCAAACTACATAGTTTTCCTACAAGATCTGGGAAGCTATAAAGAAAACAACCGGGCAAGTTGTATCAGTGAACCATAGTTTCATCTTTCAATAGAGTGAGATACAGAATTTGTTGGCAAATGTTAATGTGCTAATCTCCATAGGATAGATTTCTAGGAGGAAGCAAAGTTGCATCTATGCTATGATGATAGAAAACATATAAATAAGGCATGGCATAAAATTAGAGGTCCTTTCCTTTTCTAAAAGAAAACTTACCTGCCCAGCAATGTAATCATTCAAAATTATTGGAAGACCTCGTATCATTGCCTCAGCAATAGTCCCTGGACCCGCCTATTGAAGTAAAAGTCGTTCAAAATTAAGAAAATGTATTACATCTTTAGACGCATCCATATATTATGACTGCCATTAGAAAATTACCTTTGTAATAATGCAGTCGCAAGCACCCATGCATTCCTCCATTTTGGTGACAAATCCCTTAACCTATAAGATTGTGCAATTTGAGAAAATTTCATATGGCCTACGTTTCTTTATTACAAAAATTGGAATATGGTTTGGCATGCTTAATACAAATAGACATATGCTAAAGAAATTTGACAAATTTTAGAATAAGCTTATCACATATTTAAATTAGTTGAAGGAGAATATTAAAAAAGTCTTCTTATGGTTCTTGAAAAAGTCATCTGGATAGGAATTATAAGTAGAAGACTTAGCAGAGTACACGTACAAATTAAAACGTCAAAAAGAAGTTGATACCTGGACAGGAACTTTCCAATCAATTGAAAGCAATTTGCTAGCAAGCTTTTTGTTGCGGCCACAAATCACAAGGATTTGACCCATTGACTCCCCAAGGTTCTCATCATATAATGAATTTCCGAGTGCACGAGCAGTAGCCTCAATGGGCCCCATTCCTTCCCCTCCTCCCATCAGCAAAACAGCAGGAAGATCCTCATCCATTCCTAATTCTCTCCTCAGCTCAATCTACAATTATAAAACATTAAACTGTTAGTACCATTTGATCCAATGAGATGACGAAAGATGAATAGACATAGAGATCTCAATGGAGATAATAAAATCAAACATATTCGCAGTAGCAAAGAAACAAAAAAGTGGTCTAAGGAAACCAGCAAAGAGAAAATGAAAAATTGCAGAAACTGAATACAATAAACTTGTCGCATCAAGACATCTGATCATGTGTGCAAAATTTTGGGACAATATTAAGGTTCATAGAAGAATAAAATTGGTATAGGGAATATTAAGGTTCATTAGTTTGAAAGGTAACCAACCTTAGGCCGAACAGGCTTCACAAAAGAAGGTCGCACTGGAAGACCATAAACCTTAATTTGGGATTGTTGAAGTCCAGCTTTCAATGCCCTTTTTGCTACCTCTGCTGTTGGGCAATAGCATCTTGTTACAAGCTTATGAAACCTAAAAAGAATATACATGACCGAAATTACACCAAGAATAAGTGAATTTCAAAGTATGAAACTAAGATGTAGAACTAACCACGTAGGATGGCAAGTGCTTAAGTCTGTGACCACTGTTGTAAAGACTATCTTCTTCAGTAGACCCTTTGCCCTCAGAATACGAAGTGGAACATGTTGCATCAGTGGATGGACACTGATAATGATGTCTGGCTGGTATTTCATCAACCCTTTGGCAACTTCTCTATAATAAGAATACAAAATAACAGAATCAGATAAGTATATGCCATAAAACAAATACGTGTTACAGAAATGGCAAAACAAATCATGTAATAATAATTTGTTGTGAGGCTGATATATTTTGTTCTGTTTCATTCACATATCTTCTCACGTTAGTTCAACAGGGTTGAGACAGTCTTCAACAGAAACTCGATGAACGGTGATTAGTTACAAAGCAAAGCATAATAATATAGGAAAACAATCTAAAAGCATCTGTACCAAGAAGACCACAAATTCTCACCTAGCTATAAACGTTGAAGTAGCAGCAAAATTAGATTGATGAACCACCCGAGGAGCAGACATATAATAAGTCATTTTCCACAAGGATCCATGTTTGACCAAGAAGTTATAGCTCTTGGGTAATTGATTAAATGGCCAGGGCGTATGATCCGACCACAAATCCGTAACAAAAACCTGAAATAAGCCACTCTTAACATACAGAAGAAAGGTAAACCAAAAACATAAAGAAAAATAATACTGAAATACGACTTATTGAATTTAGTGCCATTTAATCATAACAAATCTAACACTGCAAAGTACTGATAAAAGAGTTAAACTTTCTTAATTTCCACCTTTGCCCAATACACACATTTTCTTTGCCACCAAACAAAAGGAACCTGACCTGATAATCGTCCCCAAATTCGTCATTAAAAGCAGCCTTAATAGCTTCAGCCGAGGCTCTATGACCCCCACCAGTATCACTCATCAAAATCAGAACTTTTTTGGGGGACTCAGTTTCGATTCCATTCAAAGGCAAACCTTCAACGTCCAATACACTACCACCATCTTCTCTCACTCCATTGCTATCCTCAGAACCAACCCGAACCGAACCAAACCCAATTGGGATTCTATCACAGTGAAATTTAATCGCTCTATTGAACTCATTGACGATTCTCCTAACACTCGAAGAAACGCTGTTTCGAGCACCCAAACTGAGTGAAGCAGCAGCAATAACTCTACGCCTTTTCTGAGAAACTGAGCCTCTGAACTCCGAAAAATACATGTGATTTGGCTTAAATGAATAAAACCCATCCGATTTTGAGCAGTAAAAACTCTTGGTGAATGCTAAGTGACCCAAATGAGTCCCGAGATCGAAGGCAGGGCCCAATTCTTGGGTAGCCGCAGAAGGGTTTTGCATTTTGGAAAGTTTTTTCTAGCTGCAGAGTCGATGAGAACGAAGTTAAACAATTTCATACAAGGTAGTCTTCATCACAAATAAGAACCAAATTTCATTTATTTATATGAAAAAAAAAATTATATATATATATATATGAAGCGAAGAGGAAAAAAAAAAACGAAGGGTGAAAAGCGATGAAATCTAACGGTGCTTTTGCAACCACAAGGATAGGATTAGTCAGCAGATTCCAAAGAGATGCTATGTTTCGTGCTCTCTGCTTTGAAAATAACCAGACCCAAGTTTCTTGGTTTTTTGGTTTACAGGGTTAGCTCCGGTTCGGTTTGTCCACAAGCTTCGTGTTTGGTCCTTGCCACAGTCTGCCAGCCACATCAGAGAACAAGTCCACGTCAGAACCGACGATTTAATTTATGCAAAAAAAAAAAAAAAAAGGGAAAAGAAAAGAAATCTGGCTTTTGCATATTTGAGTCTTTGACCCATTTACGCGTCTTTCGGGGTCAGATGGGCTGACCACTTTTTTTGCCAAACATGGCCAAGCCGACTCGTCGTCATTCACGTGCTTTGATTTGGGTTATCCTATATGGACTTATCATTTATGTGGGTGTTACTGTTGGTTCATTGTTCACGTCATTGCCAATATTCAATGAGTTTACCACAGATTTGCTCCTAAAAATGTAAGCTAAGATCATTAGTTCATAAATTTTACGACAGGACTCAATGGATTAATTGAGTTGATGAAGATCAAATATTTTATTTGTAAAGTTCAGATTCGGTTTTCGATGATTTGTAAATTTAAATTTTTATACATAAAAAAAATTTTACTAAAAAAAATATGCGGAAAGAATATCACTAATGCTTTATGTTTAGCCTTTTTTTTTTTTTAAGAAACAAAAAAAAAGTGATTTATTGATCCAATAATAAGATGATAAGTTGATAGTTTAAGATTTGTCATGTCGGTATCTCCTCCCCACTTTATTTTCAAAAATGGAATTTTATAAGAAAATTGCTAGTAATTCACAATTTACACACGTTAAATAGATGCAACCAAAAAAAAAAAAAATCAACTCTCAGTCCTCACTTTAATAAGAGTCAAGTTTACCGAGTTGACCAATAAACCCAGTTTGTGCCAAACTCCGTCCACTAGGCGTTCATGTCACCATAGTCATACATCAAAAAAAGAATGATAATATATAAACAATAAGAAACAGTAATTGAGCATGTGAATTTCATGGGAGCTTTAGTCTTTAGTTTTTAGAAATATTTTCTAGAATCCCACCTCCCGCACCGTCCATGATATCGATCCCTAGTGGAGCCCCCATAAAATGTTTCAGATATTTCATATCTCGTCTTCATCATGTTCAGTTCATCAGAAAATTCACTGGAAATTAATAAGATACAGTTAAATTGAGTTATGAGTTGACCAAAGTTCGAGTTTAGAAAAATGGTACGGGCTTTTGATAGCCCATGAATGTGAAAAATGCTTATGGGCTTCGATAGAAGTATTGAAAGTAACAGATGGATTCGTGGCGAGCCTTTTTTTTGTTCTGCTTGGGCTTGGACACTGAAAGTTTTGATTATTGGAGATGATACTATGCCACTGAAGCAGTTATTGGATCATGCTATTGACCCAAAAATGGATTATTCCATTAACTGCAAGGTTTAAGATCGTTTTAGAAATCAATTACAACATGAATCAAGAATGGTAGCTTCCATTTTTCTTTTTGATGTTTTGGCGGTTTTATAATTCTTTCTCAATGATGGATGATTAACTTGTTATAAGTCAAACTTTTATCATTATGATTCCCATCAGAAAGTCAATAGAAAGAAAAAGGAAGCAACTAGCAAGTATAATTTTTTCTGGACACACGTGCAAAAGAGTGTTAGGTTGAGTTTCCCATCTTTGTTTTTGTTCATCAGCAGTATGATTTCGTACAGTACTCATAATATATATTAAGTATGCTAAAGTGAAGTGACCAATATATTTCATAAAATCTTTTCTTCATCCTCGTTGGTAGTCACTAGCTATTTCTTTTGGCTTACTACTCGGACAGGATGAATTTGTTTGAGCTTTGTTTATTATTTGGTTAGAAGAAGCGCTGATGACTGATGAGTGGTGACAGTGTAGAAATGAAAAAAGAAAAGCAAAGAGGAAGGATGTAAGCCAATCCCAAAGCCAATTGTGGCAAGAATCCATACTTGAATCATTGAGCTTCAACCAATAATAAAGGAATGGATTTAGGCTTTAGACATATAACATGTCTAATGGAAAGACGACAGCCATATCGCACGAGTAGGGGGAAATGGGTAGAAATTGATATGGGTAATATAATCTCTGAGTCATATTGGAAACGATTTATAGGGGCATACATAACTTTTTTCAGGCATTTAGAATTTCTTCTTTGACGAAAAGCAAAGTGCAGAAGTGCTTCTAGCTTTTGAGGAAATGCTCTCATCACTTCCCCATACGCTCAAATATTCCACTATCTTTGATAAATTTCAAAGGCTTATCATAACAAGAGGAATTGAGAAATGTCTTGTCCAAGCGACAATTTCAAAGAATATTTGCATAACCCCAACCCCTATGATGCCGAGTTAATATTCACGAATGTTTCTTGCAATTTGGAATATTTTGATAACTGCTCGACTTTTCTGTGTGCCTCAATCGCAAAAAACGCCTTTACCTAGAAGTTCTTGTCTAGGGAAATTTCGGAGCAGTTTTCTGATGGACCGTAGGCTGCTATATATCCTAAATTATAACTACAACTAGAGGACTCGTCAAAAGAGGATTGGCTAAACTAAGTGATGATGAAAATCTTGCTGTGGACTCAGTCAACAAGTTCCTTCCTCTTAAATATATATATATATATATATATGAATATTTTTGTGAGGATCGAGTAATCAATTAATCACTTTTATGCTAAGAGTCAATGCACTACTATTGGTAGACATGATGTTTACTTGAAAACTTGGATCCATAAAGGGTTTGATGTACTATATGTTTCACCCTATACTCTCTTGCATGTTACTGGCAAAAATTAGATAAAAGTAAAAGCATGTAAGGCAAGAGCTGAGGATAAATTTAATTAATTCCTTTTTATATGTATAAGAAACTCTCAACATTTTTGCAAGTATATATAGTTCCAACTGCCAATATATGCTTTATTACTTGACAAAAATGAAGTTAATATTAGTACAGTGCATTACGATTATTCCTTCTCCAATTCTATTATGAAAAAAAAAAAAAAGCATATCCTCACGGCCACTTGCAACATTATTTCTAGCTATATGATTATTTTGGGAGGCGTCAACTATATAATTAATTCCTGCGTATTTGATCATTGATTTAAGTCAAAGAACTATGATAATTGACGAAGATCCAGCTAGCTTGCTCTATTTTTTCTACATTTAGATAGATAGAAGGAAATAAAAAGTCCTGGGCTGAAAGCAACAATTAAATGATTAATCCTCGTTGCTCAAGTCCCCATACGGCACGCACAGTTGCATATAACTTTCTCGTCAACGCGGTTTTGTCCTGGTCCTGGGGGCCTACGTTCATATTGCAGCAGTTCTGGTCATAAAGTTAAGGGGATGACTTGACCTAATTATGGAATAAATAAGCGTATTCATTTCTAAATTATATCTGGAGACGCGAGGCATGTCTGGTGGCTCTATAATGCGAGTCTCCATGCATCAAGATTGCCCGTAATTCAGTTTCAATGTGAAATATATGTATACGAGACCCGCTTGCAGTTGTAGACAGGTTTTTCAGTGATTTAATTTATTGACAACTGAAGCAGCACAACAAACAGGATGTATCTAATAATTTGTTTTCATTACGTGAATTTAGGAGAATATGAAGCATATATGTATAATAAGCAAAAGCAATAATCTGAACAAGCCAAAGTCTACAAAGACCCACACGTTTCAATTTTCTTGTCGTAGCACATCTGCTAGCTAGGATAGTGTAACTAACCTCGTCAAAGCGTGTTTTCACTTTGGAAAAATATTGCTGTTTCGAAACAATCAAAAACTATTGAATAATTGAAAATTAAATTATGAAGAGAAATTAAAAGCAATTATTATATTTAATTTTATCTGTATTAATGTATATGTATTTCTCCTAATTGCGCATATATTGTGTTTTTTTTTTTTTCCTATTCAGTATTCTTTACTTTTTACCATCTTATGATATATATACTAACTATACTACGCCCATATGTACCGTATTACCTGCTGCAAATATATTCTATTGATGGTAGTTCAAGTTTCAGCTCCAGGGACTCGGAGCAACTCCTAGATTTTGGAACATATTGTGATGCAAATTTGTGATGGAAGTTTCCTCCGCTAGGGCAAAACACCAGAAACTAAAGCATGAATAACGAAAGAGCTGGCCATCAGCATCAAACATCCGAGTTTCACAGGTGCATGGCAGTCAAAGCTGAGAAATTCTTAGCAAGGAATAATAATATTCATGATTCTTAGGTTAATCAAAGCGTTATACAGTTATATTTCATCTTTCTCAAAGTTCAACTCAATATAAAATTTTGAGAGTTTTAATTAATTACAAGTCGTCTGTATATACATTTGTTTGGTCTAAAATGTTAGAGTCAATGATTTTTTTATAATGAATATGGTATAGCTTATATGTATTTGATAAATCTTAAGTTAAAATTTTTTTTTCAAGATTAACATGTACGAAAGTTTGGTTATAAATTTTTTTTTTCATAAAAATTTATCTATTTTAATGGTTTATGGTCTTTGGATACGCAATGCCTTTTCCAATTCAAGTCAAACTAAAAGTTGAAAGTGGAAACAGGGGATCCAATCCAATCCAATCATTCCAAGTCTCAGACGAAGAAATGGAAAATACGAAACCAAACAAATTTGCTTTAGACCATAACTTCGTTTTGGTGCTATGAAGATCAACGCCAACAACGCAAAGCAATTGGAAACCGCGTGAACAAGTTCTAAAACTTTCGATCGACAAGATACTAAATAGAAGAGTACGCAAGCTGGCCAAAAGACTTATTAGCTTTAAAAAAGAGAGACAGTTGATACTTGCAATACTCAATATGAACCACTTAAATTTACAATCAGAATTTTTCTTCACCCGATCGTGAATAAGTCAAAAACAGTTGCAAGAAAATATTAAACAAAGTTATTAAAGTAATAAATGCCAATCATTATCAGGTTGGCAAAGGATGCCATTACCGTCGGTTTCGTTTTAATCTCCACTGATAATCTCAGGGAAAGAGAAAAACAAACTAAAATAAGAAAAAGGAAGATAAGTATGCAAATTTAATTTTGTAATATGTAATTAACGAAACTAGCCATCCTGATAAATTTCAAGAAACCATGAACGCCCAAACCTCCATGAACAAGGATACTTATAAAACAAACGATAACACCTTTTAACCCATTAATGATCTAAAACCGAAAAAAAAAAAAAAAGTCGTAAGGTTTTTACCATTTTTTTGAACAATAACACAACCCTAATCTCGTTTCTCCTGACTAGGTGAAGTAAGTGGAAAAAGTGTCAGGAGCTCCGGTGGTTGGCTTCCTCTTGGCGTATTTAATGGTGATGGATGCAAGTAAAAGCCCCTCTCTGCAATCGCCTTTTCCTCCTCCGAAACCACTGGAGATGATGGTGATACGGTACCAGAACTGGAGTAAAAGAGTGATTCAGACCCCAGTGGAGTCACCGGACTGGGAAACGGCGACTCAAGGGGGCGAGCTTGACAGGGAGAGCAGTGACTAGGTGAGTGTCGTAGAGTGGTGAGGCCAAGCTTGATCTCGAGCTTTCTCATGGTATGTTGCCTACGTTCTTGGAGCTTGAAGGGTGGACGGCGTGGGCCTGTTGGGTCACCAGGAAGGGAAGTTCTTGAGGAAAGCCTTCCAGGGAGGGTAACAGGGAGTTTCTCTGTGTCGCTGGCGAATCCTGTAAGCTTCTGGACCAGGTCTCTGAAGGTGTTTGCATCAGCCTGAACGAAAGTTGTTGGCGTTGGCGTTGCAGGTGATGATGAAGCTATGGTGTTTAGGTGTTTTTCCATTTCAAAGAAGGGAGATCTGTTTAATTTAGAAAATTAGCTTTCGAGAAGACAAAACTGAACTAAGATAGAACAAAGTAATTTTTGTTGATGGTTTTATACCGAAGAGAAAGAGAATATTTGATGGGATGTTTGTGTGCGTGAGTGTATTTTCGTTGTGTTGCCAGTGACAGGGATGTATTTTCACTACGGGATACTTTGAAGACTATCAGTATTGTATGGGCTTTCCCTTTCCTTCCCACGCAATCTGAAAAATGTATGCCAAATCTGAAAGTTTAACTTCTTCAATTTAATAAAGCATCTTGACGGGTATACATTTCAGATCATCGTCAATAAATACATCTGATATAAATCTTAATTATGGTTATATATTTATAGAATAATAATAAGGTCTTTATTGCACATCTCTTTCAGTAAAATACCATAAAATAAAATTATATACTATTAATTACTAGAATAACATAAAAGGAATCTACACCTTTGAGATGGCCAAAGTCGACACATAAATCATAATCCAAATGTGAAAAGTATTTAATCTTTAGACTTGGAGACTTTAATCGTCATAATTATCATTTTTTTTTTCTTTTTTGGGATGGTGTTGGCGGTGGTAGTACCTTGTTTAAGATCTTTAACCAAAAGAAGGCATTAAAATAAAGTAGGCTTTCATTATCAAGCTAACTCGAAAGAGGTCAATTACTTCAATTTTGATTGCAAAGAAAACACTATTTAATTTCCATTCACCATCCAGCTGATAACCACAAGGAGATTAAACGAATACTGAATGATTTAAATAGTTGAAAAAGTTGGTTTCGAAGGGTAAGTGGTTTCTATCTCTTGTACCATCGACGTGCACCAACCATTAATCCTCCTTCCCCATTGTACTATCACGCACTAAAACCTGTAATCTATGTTAAGGGCAGGGAGAATCCTGGAATTAGAGCAGTGAAATATATCCATATCTGCTATATATCTTATCAGGATCAGGCTTTGAAAATGTTGATCTTAACAAATAAAACGAGAGCATGCTTTGCTTGCCATTTAAAGAATTGTGAAAAGGATTAATTAGACCACATAAAAATTGCGTCTTACCTAATTATGAGGTAGAGTGTGGTGTAGAGGACAATGATTAATTTTGATTTGGTTGGATTTGAATATGATTGACAAGAGTTATGCATGGTAAGTAACATTTTTATTTTTGATTCAAAGAAAGTTATAGTTTGAGATAGGAGAAGCAACTATAGGTATTAAAATTTAAATTCTAAATTTGTTTGATGTCAACTATAAATGATAAGTACCCTTTGATCTAATACAGCTAATTTGATTAACACATCAAATTTTTTTCTGTCCTATTGTAGAATCATCTAGGCATTGTTAATTAAGTGAAGTTGCCTTGTAGATTGCATAGTTAATCAAGTGAAGTTGCCTTGTACATTGATTGAAAGCGAGAGCTTAATTATATTAGGCAACAGGCATGATGGGAAAACATTTTCTAATTGACTCTCATTTGGAAATTTGATACTACTCTTTTTCAACGAATCATCCCCTGATTTGTTGGTAAAGGAACTTTCATAGAAGCAAACATGGAAACCCAATTTAGTTAATTCATACATGCAGCCTAGGCAAGATGGGCCACTTGACTGGGTTTGTTTGGGCCAAACATATTAGTTAAGAATTTAGGTTACTTTGAGGTTCTCAATAAGGGCCAATTAGCATTGATTCCTACTTCTTAAAAAAAAAATGTTTATAGTATTATTTTCTTCATCTTTAAATATTTTCAACAATGAGGAAACGTTAATCTCTTAAACTTTCAACTTTGTTTTAGCATTTCAAGTACATAAAACGAATTGAGTTTAAAGTTGCACAACCTTTTACGACCCAAGAAGAAAACATGTCCTATTTGAATCATGATTTATCATATAATTAATCCTGAAATTATTGTTCTTTCATTAAAAAAAAAAATCTTAAGTGTGGCGCTTGGGCTTATTTATTATTTTTTATATAGAAAAATCATAATTTAAAAATATATGAATTAAAAAAATTTTAAATTTAAATTTATTAAATAACATATCATAAAAATAATTATACTAATAAATTAAATTAAATCAAAAAAATTTATTTATATACTTTGGACCCTAATGTAAATGTATCCGGCTACCAAAGTTACCCCAACCTGACATATTTGCACTTGTTGCCGCTTTGAGCAGGCAAAGCCCGGAAGCCTGACCAATCCAACAAGGGCAAATCGAGTGTTCGATTTTTTTTCTTATTACTTCTCCATCCAAAGCAAGACATGGGTCGTGGGGCCCTTCCCTCGTCCATCGTTATAGTTTAGACAACAGCTCGCAATTTATTTCCCCTTTTTCTTTCTGAAAACGAGGGACTTTTGTTCGGTTAGCCAAATTCCCTATCTTTGAATTTTCTTATATAAAAAAAGGCCAATATCTTTGCTGGTAATACGGGAAATGAAGAGTTGTGCGAGTTGTTACCGGCCAGTGATCGTGGGCAAGTCAATTGAGAAGAAAGACATCAGCTTTGTTTCGATAAATAGAATAGCGTTCGGTGCTGGGATTGTACCCCAAAGTAAAACTACAACTGCAAGGTCCAAGGGTTCAAGGGTTTTGGATGTCAGAGTTTCTGTTGTTGATTCCTATGAGAGCTCTTCCGATTTTGTTAAGCGTATGGAAAAAGCTTGGGCCATCTCTCAGGTACAAATTTTCTTTCTTTAATGTTATTATTTATGGCCTATAATTCAAATCTTTTAGTTTGAGTGAGGTTTTCGAATTGATACGCCCCCAATTTCATCATATCAATAATTTAGCTTATGATAGAATTTCAAATTTGTTGCAAATTTGTGCATTAAAACGCATTTCTATAACTTAAAAAGGAATAAATTTGATTGGATTTATACAGAGTGATTTTATTTTCTTAAATTTTGTGACAAGTGATGTTGGGTTGTTAACATGGGATGTATCTTAGATATTTAAGATGTGTTTGGTACACAATATTATGATATAGGATAAGATTAGATTAAATGATGTGCCTAAAGTTTAGAATAAAATCATTTATTTAAATTATTGAATAATTTTTAAGGATATAATAAGATATATAAATTTAATCTCATAAATTCAAAATAATCCTCTCTATTTTGGGAGGATTGAATCATCTTATACCAATATGATGATTAATTTTTCTTGTAATCCTATCTCTTTTTTTAGATACAAATCAAATATAATATATGATGACTATCATCTTATCTTATTCTATCTATCATCCTATCCACTAAATATGATATTAAATTCTGGAGAATTTCAGTATGGATGGCTTTATCTTATTGAAATCTCTGGTCGAGTAGATTGGGAAATTGGGATGCGGAGTGATCCATCTGTCTTCATTAATTGTGTACAGATTTAATTAACTGGTTTTATCAATTCTATGGTAGTTTCCAAAGTTTCATTAATTCCAGGTTTGTTTCTCCGAGATATTTCCTTCGTTCTTAAAACTTACACTGAGGAGGTGTTGATGTAAAAAATTCTATGAACTTAGCAAATACATGTGCTATAACATGACAAAAATGTTCAATATCCTATTAGTCCATTATGTTTCTGCTGTTTTTAGTTCCATGCCATAGAAAGTACTCTAGGAAAGAGGTCCTAAGATAATGTTGATTCTATTGAAATGCATGGGATTTTGAGAATACATCCTGTTTTTGCAGTAAAATAAAGGATTGTTGTTTATGCTCAACAAAAGGGACTGCATCCCTTTCATGTAGGACGCTTTTGGAAACTTGTCAACTCTTTGAACCTATTAAAGGCTAAACAAATATCCTCTTTTTTGGGTCCTAATATTTTCTTTCTTCATGGTTTTTACAGCAACCAAAGCCAATTGCTTGTTCTTCATGCAACTCCAAGGGGCACGTTGAATGCAAGTGGTGTGGGGGCACAGGCTTCTTTATACTTGGGGATAATATGCTCTGCCAAGTTCCTTCCAGAAATACTAGTTGTGTAATTTGTGCTGGGAAGGTAAGTATATATAAACTTTAGGCATATCTATACAACATTATGCATATCCTTGTTAATCTTTAGCATGCAATAGCACATGCTATGCTCTCAACTGCCCTACTAACTGAAACATTGTTTTCGTTCATGGTTATTTTAGGGATCCAAGTGCTGCTTTGACTGCAAAGGAACTGGATTTCGTGCCAAGTGGTTGGGTGAACCTCCTATTTCCAAGTAGTGGGTAGCTTCTCCATTTTTGCATGTTACCAAGTTAAAATGTTGTTGCCTGTAGGCTGCAAACCACCATAAAATTTGTTTACTATGTCCAGTTGGAATGGCATACCTTCTTTGACTCCAAGTGCAAATCACCCCATGTATTTTTTGTTCATGTTTTTGTACGATCTTGCCTCCATATGAAAAAGAAAAGAAACAATAGTTGTTAATTATTGTTTGAAATTTTCATAATGTTGAATAATTCATTGTTTATCGAGGCAAAATTTATTCTAAAGTCTTATTTTTTATGCATAGCAAGATGATATCACTTGTCAAATTGTAGAACAGTGAAGTGTACAAGAGCACCAAAATACATTCTTTCTAAAGAAGACTGATTAATGCTTGAAATGATTATGCTAAGTGCCGTTTCGAATTGCTATTTCCCTAAAATGCATCATGCCCTTCCTGGAAAAACAAATGCAAAGTACTGGAAGAATAGGACACATACGCATTACAAAAAAGCTAACTATACAAGATTTTATGTTTATTAGTTAATATGTCAATCAACACAGTGAACAGTAATCAATACAACACCTAAAAGCACAAAGTTCTGGGTAACACTAGAATATGTCAACTCATTGTGGATATCTCAACTCATCATCCTTGGGATCACAAGTGAGTGAAAGTTATTCAGTTGCTTTGAACAATAGCTGAGAACAGTAATTTATTAATATCCTCAGACTCTGATTCCTGCGTCTCATCTCCTGCATCAATATTACAAAAATGTTAAAATAAAGACATTGATGCAAATGCATTGATTGCGAAGAAAGCAACTTGCTCTCGCGCAAAACCAATACCTTTAAGGCATGCAAGAGTGTATCTCAAAATTATTCACACATTGGGTTAGGTTTAGGAACCTTAACCAACTCCTATTAGCATGTATAAATTTAACCTCCATGAATAAGAGGGAACAAAACTTTAGCCTGAAATCTTAATCTGAAAGTACTACAATAACTCAATAAGCAATCAAACAAGCTCATGGAACTCCATACATACTCTCCCCCTTAAAAACTCAAAATTTTATGAAGTTCAATGGTGGATTAGCTCCCCAAAAAATGTTTAAATCAAGTATTGAGACTACAGAATACACTATAACAAGCAACAAAAAGCCACTACTTCTGAATCTTTTAGATCCAAAAGTCAACATGTACCATCTAATGCCAAATTTTATAGGGGACAAAACTTAAGTCCTAATTGCCAATGCCTTCTTTTGGGTGTTTGTTTAGAGCAATTTCAGACCACCAACAGTTAAGCCAATCATATATTCATATATTCATATATGCCAACCTTTCCAATCCCAATGTTATATCGCCACCATAATCTCTTTTTCACTATTGAAATAAAATGAAGAATGGTATCTGCCATTATTGAGCAAAGAACCAAACATACCTATTCTTGATCTGACTTGAACTGTCCATTCATCAATGACCTGCATGAGGCAAAACATGAAAGTGGTGAAAACCTTTCTTCTAAACCATATCAGTTTTAAGTGTGTGAAATGTCAGAGTAGAAGTGCCTAACTTTATGACAAGATTTAACTAATGTAGGCTTTATCAAGAAAACCTAAACTACCGATGAAACGTCTAAGCATGGGTGTTTAATCTTAAGCAGAGCCCACCAATACTTTGATCTTGGTTGCTTGCTGGCAAGTGGTGCAACCACTTTGGAGACCACTTGGAAAATAGGCAACCTTAACGACTGCTGCATTGAACATTTGCAGTGGAATTGATCAACATCTTCATCATTCATCAGCATAACCATTAATTATCATGCTTTCCACTATTATAAATACATGCTTCTACTGCTTACAACTAGCATAATGTCCAAACAAACACAGCTTTGAATTGACAAAGAAAGAAGGAAACCTGGTTGAAGTTGGTGAATGCTGAATCATCAGAATGACTGGTAACAGGAATGGCCATTGATGTTTGCATACGATGGAGCAAATTTCTGTTCCCAACAAGAGTTGTCCTAGCCTTATCAATCAAATCCTGAAAAATGAAATTAATGAATAAACAAAGGTCAACTCCAAATATCACCATGTATCTCAACTTCAAAATACTTAAACTTTTAAAAGAAACCCCCTCTGAAATTCCTAGATTAAAAAAACAAAACCTGTTTGGCTGATAAAAGCTCACGGCATTGCTCAGTCAAGCTCGATAATTCTTCCTGTATCTTCTTTATTCGAGACACCAACTTCATAGGATTCGCCTGCAATCAACGCTCAAAAAAACCCTAATTGAGTTAAAATTTCTTTCCTTTTATTTTCATTTTCCCCATAGAAAGTAAAAATAAGATAAATGAAAATGAAAATTTAGGAATCTAAAATGGAATTTGTAGAATTTTGACTTACACTATCAGGATAAATTTGTTGAAACTCCTTCTCGAGCCTATACTGAATCACGAGGAGATCATGGTTTGCTTTGGTGAACAAATTCACCAAATAATCTGCTGCTTGATGATGGTTTTGTTCCTGATGATTCCGATCACCCATCCTTCCTCTCTCTTTCACCCCAATTAGGGTTTTCTTCTTTTGAATTATGATATTTGCCGCCGCATGCTAATAAAGCTTGCGACTTTTTTCTTTTTACTTTAAAACCACGCGCCAGTTAAGAGCGTGTAGTTAAAAGGTTCTCCCTTTCCCCTTAATTTCACATCACCGCCTGTCTTTAAATATAATTGCGCAATTACCCTCAAAGACTCGGCTTCTCTTCTGATTGATTGAACTCAACTCCAATGCTGGAGTTAAATCAGTGTCGCATTGCTACTTGTTAGTGCTCGCAGAGTGATTTTATCAAGGAACAGTATTTCTCCCTTTTTTTTTTCTCTTTCCCTCTCCTTAATTCACTAAGTATCAAGATAGAAGCAGTTTGTTAATCATCATGATTTGTGAATTCATGTTATTCCGTATCATATTTTATTTAAAAATTATATATTATAATTTATTTTGATATAAAAATATAAAAAATATATATTTTTATTAAACATATATACAATTATTATTAAAATTTTAAATTATATTACATTCTTATTATTTTTTATATAGTGTTCATGTTTTATAATAGTATCATGTTTTAGATTATCAAATATAAATTTATTGAGTTGTTGAATATAATAACGAACCACCTTGAAGCTTTCTAATAAAAGCTGATATGGAAATGAAAAATCAATGAGCTGCTTCGGAGGGGCTGTACGGAGGCTGGCGTTAGTGAAATGTAATTGAGTTAAACAATTAGCCAAAGATTACACCCGCTGAAGAGGCTAAATATGCTTTTCTGTTGTTTGGAAAGAAAAAAAAAGAGAGAGAAGGGAAGCAATCAAGAATTAGCATGGACTGGCATGGAAGAATCTGCATTGAAGAACGAAAGGTATTCTCAAGAAACCAACATCTACATCTTATAAATATATGACGTATGCAACTGTCTCTGAAAATAAGAGGATATGTGTCATATGAGTTACTCTTCGCTAGTTCTGGTCAATCACAATCTCCTGTGTACTCTAATGAAGTTTCTTGTGTTCATTGCAATGGCAGTGGAGCATGCATAGACTCCACCCAAGCACAAGGCTGCAGATACTAGGAGGAAGGTCTTCCACTGTCTACTGGATGCTAGAATTGCCAAAGCGGTGAACACTAGGGCCGCTGCAGTAAGGCCATTTTTCCAAGCCGTAAAAGCTTTGACCACGCTACTGCAGCCTTTGCAATGGATTACATGTCGAAAATATCGATTAGCCAAATTTGGAGCATGCATTGTTGCAATCCCACCTTTAGCTGGTGAAGATGCTGAAACTCCAGCAATGAGTCCAGCTGGTGCATGTTCTACCACAGCAGGCACTTTAGGTAGAGAAATGGTGCTGTGACCAAAATGGTAAGGCATTCCGTGTCCAACTTTATCCATCCACTTCCTGTATTCAGCAACCCATGTATCTGAGGACCTTAAATTAAGGTACAACTCTTTTGTAGGAACCTTTTCTTTTATCAATACCTCATTCTGGGATGAAAGGAATCCCATATCTTGCTCAAAAACCTTGCTTGCATTCTGATGGAAATACCATTTGGGGAAAATCTTTGCCAATGGAGAACTTTTTGTTCCTCCAAACCTAACAATAAGCATAGACTTCCCTTGTCCAGTTGGCCTACAAAGGAAGAGACCCGTGAAATAGTGTTTTTCTCCATCTTTATCAACAATTTCTCTGTTATTCTGAAGCACACATGGTGCATCAAAGCGCAAGAAGTTGGGCATGGATCCATCTTTTTCTCTACCCCATCTGCCAGCAAATCCCCTATCTGTGCGTTCTGTTACCTCAAAAAGCAGGGGCTGAGCATCTTCCCTTTTTGCAGTCCAATCAGTCCTATCATGAGAGATTGGTATATGTGCAGGATCCATAAGGTTCTCGAGGAGAATGGAGTGATCATATGGAAGTTCATGGACAGTTGAAGTATCTCGAAACCCTGGCCGGGCGAAATTCTCAAACCATGGTAATTTTTCAGGGTTTGGTGGTGTCTTCTGTGACATCCATACCCATACAACTCCTTGGGAATCTCTCACCTCATATGTTTTAAGGCACGCCGACCGAGGAATTTTGGCATCAGCTGGAAGCTGTTGTGAATAAAGTTTATCAATGTGACTGAATCAGAGATTAATGCATCCTAAAAAGTTAAGCTAGGCTAAAGTTAAATAGATGCAGACCTGAGGTATATTTACACATTTTCCATTGCCTTCAAATTGCCAACCATGGTACAGGCATTCAAGTCTACCATCCACCAATTGACCTTCAGATAGCTTGGCTAACCTTAAAATCAATAAGATCTAAGGTCAACATCTTCTTAATATGGAGTTGAAGTTTTCAACTAAACAATTCTAATGCCAAAGTGCATGCATACACACAGAAGGTAAGAGTAATGGGGTTTCACATAGCAGCATGAAAATAAATTAAATTAAAGGAAACTCTTACAGGTGTTCGGAATTAGTAGGTTCATGCATCCTGAAAGTGGAAGTCTTTAATGAAGACTGAAAAATCTATAGTATATTAGGTTCATGAAATTGAACAAATAGATCCATTACAAATACTGTGAAAATCATCATCACAAACTAATTCCAAGTGTCATGCAAAAACAACCCAATTTCATGGAGATGTGGTTTAAATATGTAATAGGATAGAAAAATCCTTCTAACTGAAAGAATATTAAATGCAGAATACAAGCTCAGTTACATTTCCTGAAGATTCCTTAATGCAACAAAGAAATTTAGTGTAGAACCAATAATCTTAAAGACTTAATGTAGGAGGATTTCCTAGCTAGTTTCGCCTTCTATAGAGATCAGCTCATTCCACAATTAAGGCAGCCAAAAACTGAATCAACTTTAGAGATCAAGAAGCAAGATTACCTGTGGGGACATCGATCTTGATAACAGTGAAGCACTCCATTTCCATCTTTATACAAGACGAGCTGCTGATCAAAGACAGTGAGACCAAGAGGAGCATCATCAGGTAAATCCTTGGTGAGGTAAAGTGGGTACCACTCCTCTGTCCAATTATAGTCTGCCATGATCCTATCCCCTTTGCTTTCCTCCTCACTCAATGGATCTACAAGAACCTTATGATCATCACCTTTTCCTTTGCTCTGATCAAGAGAAGCTGCACTCCTCAAATCAGACACTGCATGGCGTCTTGTGTGGTTGTTTCTCAAGTTTACTTGTTTAAAACTAACTAATGGGTAGTTCAAGATTATGTTTGCTGTTGTTAGTTTTGAGGTGAAAAAGGGCTTAGAGAGATAAGTGGTCTGAGGGAGACATGGAATCAAAGATAGATACATGTTAGAATAATTCTGGTTTGGAGAAGGAAGAAGGAAAAGGAAGAAGGAAGAAGGAAGGAAAGTTAAGAGAGGAAAAATGTTTAGAAAACTAAGAAAACAGTATTATGAACATGAAGGTTGGCTGTTGCTTGGGGAAAGGTGCTCTACTGCTAGCCACACGTTCTTTCAGAAAAGAAAAAGCGCAGCCTTGGGCCCTTGGCCCCAATGATCCACACCTTTAGTATTACTAGAACACTTGTTTCATCTAATTTTTTTGTCTTTTAGCTGTACCATTGTTTAACCTTCGCCCAGTCGACCATTCTTCTATGAATTGGCCTTGAACAATAGCTCTTGAAAGTTGAAACGTTGTTATTTGAGCTATTAAATTCTATTGAGTGCTAGCGTACATAATATGAAAGACGAAATCTTTTCCCGTTAAATTCTGCTTTACTCAATTTTAGTATACTAAAATAGAAAAGAATTTACCAAAACTACTTTATTTTTTTTACAGTGGCACTTTCTTTAAAAGTGAAAAGGGCCAAAAACAAGAAACTGATTCACAACATGCCACGCGTCTATCATAGAAGTAGGGAGAAACCAGACCATCCCGTTCGTTAAAAAAAAAAAAAAAGAAACGGGAAAGTGGTTCGGTTTGCTTAAACCCTAGTGTTCTACTTTACAGTTTCCTTGTCCAATCTACAACCTAAAGCATGAAGCTAGCAGTGGAAGGGGTGCATGCATGGAGACCTTGACAAGGTCTATGAAACCATTGAATACATCGAAAACACTCGCAACATCAAATTTGACCTCTTGCTCTGCTGTGGTGACTTCCAGGTTCTTTCACTTTTAATATTTTCAGTTTCCCCTTCAATTCTGACGAAAATTTCTTGTTTTCAACATAAATGTCACTACTTTGAAATAACCAATTGAGATTTTAACTTAATTTTTTTATAAATTTTCCTTTTGGGACTTAGGCAGTCAGGAATGAAAAAGATATGGAGAGCCTTAGTGTGCCCCCAAAATATAGGGAGATGAAGTCATTCTGGAAATACTATTCGGTCAGGAGGTTGCCCCGGTTCCCACCATATTTGTTGGTGGAAATCATGAAGCTTCCAATTATTTATGGGAATTGTAAGTTACCTCTTTCAAGTTGGTTCAAAGTTCTTTCCTTTGTTTTTCTTGGGATTTTAGTCTGATAAATGTTCTAGCTTGGGATTTTGCTACTTTTGTAAAAGTCCTTGAAATGTTACTTTGTGCAATTAAAATGTGTGGGCTTTTTCTTTGTTTTTCAATAGGTACTATGGGGGATGGGCAGCATCTAATATATACTTCTTGGGATTTGCTGGGATTGTCAAGTTTGGCAAAATCCGAATCGGTGGACTTTCTGGAATTTACAATGCACGCCATTATCATTTAGGTTGGTTGATGTTGTTTACTTGTTGTCTGTGTTTATTTTAGAGTTCTTCTAAAGGTGATTATGTATTCAATGCAACTGAGCATCCTATCAACATATTATATTGCATGTTTGTTTAAAGCTGAGTCTCGGTTATTACAGAATTTTGAAAGATATTCTCATATTAACTGATAATACTGCTACTATTATGTGGTGACTGACCTTTGAAACTAAAAAAAAAAAATAGCTTTCCCTTGAGCAGGACATTATGAAACGCCACCTTATAATGACAGTACTATCAGTTCTGTATATCAGGTTCGTGAGTATGATGTTCACAAACTCATGCAAGTTGAGGAACCAATCCATATTTTTCTTTCACATGATTGGCCTCTTGGCATCACTGATTATGGGAACTGGAAAGAACTTGTTTGCCACAAAAAACATTTCAAAGAATGACAATTTTCATATTACCTACCTTTGTTGCATTGACTCATATCAAGCTTATTCAGATTTCTCGTTGACTAATCATGGAAGCTTGTCGGTTGAAAATTATTTCTTAGATTCAGCAAGGAACTCTTGGAAGCAAAGCTGCTACTCGGTTGCTTGAAAAACTGAAATCGTCTTATTGGTTTTCAGCTCACTTGCACTGCAAATTCACTGCTCTTGTCCAACATGAAGAGGGTGGCTCAGTGAAAAAATTTCTTGCACTTGATAAGTGCCTTCCAGGGCGCAAGTTCTTACAGGTGTCTATCATAAGTTTGACTGTTTCCTCTAGGTTCTTTGTTTTGGTCTTTGCTGGAAGCTGATATATGAATCCTGGCTTCCTCTGATAATTTAGATTGTTGATATTGAATCTGATCCTGGGCCTTATGAGGTTCAATATGATGAAGAATGGCTAGCAATAACATGGAAATTCAACCGTGTTTTCCCTTTGACCATCAGACATGGAAACTTTGAGTGTGTATGTATTACATTTTTGTTTAGACCGTGGGCTTTCTCTCTCTGTGTATGTGTGTGTGTGTGTGTTGGGTGGGGTGGACTGGTGGATTATTTAAAAATGTGCAACTTTACATTGAACTCTTTGCTAGTCCTATTACTCCACAAGAACTAGTGGCTGACAACTGCTGTTCTGATATGTAGGAGTAAACAGCTTGACTTGCAAGATTGTCGTCAATGGGTTAGAAGCAGGCTGGAAGACAGAGGAGCCAAACCTTGTGAATTTTTACGAACTGTTCCACTTTACAATCCCTCCTATCCAGTTTCAAACAATACTTTTTCTGGTAAAACTTTTGCGTATCAGTCTGATAAATGTTATGTTGATATTTTTATACTTTCCTTTATGAGGTGCTAAAAGTACCTCCGCTAATTACATAGCAAAGTCTCTCATCCATGTCAAGAAATTTAAGAAATTTTCTATATACCAGTTCCAAGATTTCAGAAATAAAGAATTCGGTTAGTAAATACTTTTGCATACTTATGTCACTTGTTACTATAATGGATAGGACATCTTGATATTACTATTACTATTGTTCATAATCACTGTTCTTCATTTTTCTTCTCTTTTCAGCTAAATTAATTGTTGGTTAGCGAGCATTCCCTTTATTTTGGATTTGCAACTAGCATGGTTGTGACTTTGAAATTCATTTGTGCTTATTTCTTTTAATGTTTTTCTTTCTTTCTTTTGGTAGGCTTTCCCCGCAATTCTTGGACTTTATCTTTCTTGGAATTGCTAGAGCTTCCATATGTTCTTGATAATGCATCAGAATCCAGGGTAGTGCTGCTTCATTGACTCATAGGGGTAAGAATTTTCTCTTATTTATCCTAGTTGGTTTCAGTGCAATGACCCTTTATATGGTATCTTATTGTGATGCAAATTTAATCTAGAATCCTCATGATTCTAGGAATACCTTTTGCTTCTCATGTTTAATATGGAGCTGGTGCTCTCTCATGTAGCTAATGCAAGTCCACAGCTTAATGCTGTAATGGAATAAAGTAAAATAACTGATCATTTACGAACTGATGGTAGACTTTAGGATTTTTTTAGCATCTGCGTGGATCCCATGTGGACTGTAGGCATAATGCTATAACTTTGTCTCATATAGTTTGATTGAACTATCTATTAGATTTTCTTACGGTGATTGATGAATTCAGCATTCTTCCTGTTGGTTCGTTAGATAATTACAGTGATGCCATTCCCATTGAAGATGAGGATGAACTAGAAGATGCAGAAGTTGATAATACAGAAACTGACAATGAAAACCAGTAAGCATGAATGTGCATAATGTTTTTCTCCAACAGCACTGGTTTCTCCAATGAAGAGGTTTGCTAGCGCTGGAAAGGTTGATTGAAATCTACTTATTGGTGGCAGAGCGTTGGGCAGTTATTATGTTGGTATTCCATGAGGCTTTAGTGATTTTTGAAGTTGGCAACTCAGTCTAATGCCCCTTATTATCTCAAATTTCATCAGTATAAAAGCACTTATTCTCTTTCCTGTTTCTAGTGCAACTGTCTTTCAGTTTTTTGTTATTTTCATTAGTTATTTATAGTTTTGGCACCCAAACTTTAAGTAAATGTACAAATTGGTACACGACATTGGATATAGTCCACCACCCAACTGCAAATCACATTGAATCAGGTATGAAGCATGCAAGTATTGTGCTAAATGTAAGTCTTAATGATAGGAATGGAGCCATAAAACCCCAGTTTTAGCTTTAACATGGGCATGATGATTAGTGTTGATTATAGTTTAATTACTTGAAACTTGAATTGTTAACATTGGCTCCTTTTTTCTTTCCTAATTTTTTTTTGTCCAATTAAAAAAGAAAATAAACACGTGCATTGAGCACCAAAACTATTAGGGTAGCCGGGAGTCATGGGTGTACTTCGCTTGGCCAAGCTCGTTTTGCCATTAATCCCTCCGCCCATCATTCCAAAGTCAATAATTCGGACACTCAGGTCAACTTTGAAACATCCATAACAGCCATGCACAATTACTTAAAAATCCCGTACCAAAGATGAATAAATTAATCGATAAAATGCAAAATAATAATAATAATAATAATAATAACAATAATTCATCTGAGACACGTAGTATATTTAGCGGGACATGTCTATCAGCAGAGTAACGGAAATACACTGCTGGATCATTCCTTCCATGTGTTTTATTGTGACAGATGGAGCTTCCTCTGCAGTTTCCTTGGTCTTAATTTCCCCTACACGCTTGGCCAAACCGAGCTATTCCAATCAGGTTGTTTTTGCTAAAGTTATCTGCAAAAGCTCTCAAGTCCCCAACAAAATCTTCACAACTCCAAATTATTTGATTGGCCAGCTCCAGTCTTCTTCCCTACAACTACCAACAAATAAACGACGGAATTTAAGATTGCCAAATATTAATAAATAAAATAAACACCAAAAATGAGGAATTAACTGCAGTAGTGTCGGTTTTAGCACGCTTGGCTGATGGCGAGTCTATGTCATCTACCTGAACACAAGAGAACTAATCACTTACGAGGCCAGTTTCTGGTGTGTTTAATTCCTCCAAAGAAAAAAAGTATTCAAGATAAATAACAAGCAATATTCGAAGACATTGTAATTTCACAAAAATTACGATAGTTATTGGCTTTCAAATGATAAATTGAACAAATCATGTAGCAGCATGTGAGGTCATTTCTTGCTTTTTTGTAGACTGCAGTTCAAGTATTTTGTCGGATTCCGACATCCAGACCTGTGGTAACCGGATGTATGGTACATGCTAACCGCCAGGAGCCAATTGGGTTCTGCCACGTCTGAATATAAACCTTTGATCGAGGTGGTAAGGAAAATGTTCATGTGGCTAATAAATCAACCATGCGACAGCAGAACAGCATTTTTTTTATTTTTTTAAATTAACAATACCAACCATGTCCAACTACTAATTTCTTTCTTTTGTAGAGCATGTTTTTTTTCAAAGAAAATTAAAAACCTTAGTTTTAAAAAAAAAAAATAGAAGAGATCTGATCGCTTGCGAGGGTTTTCTTGTCTGGTTGGTCAAATCATATCTGCTACCAAGACTAAAAGAGCCTTCTGCTACCTTAAAACTACTGTCTCTCCGATCTAGCTTACACATTTAGATCATAGATATTGGTCTTACACTCCTTAAAGATTACTTTGTTAAAAGGGTGTAAGAAAGTTCAATGGAAAAAACTATAACCCCCATTTGGAAATTTTGAAGTTTTTATATTGTCTGTTTCAGAAAACTTTAAGAAACCCACTTTAGGAAACTCTGATTTGTTAAATGGGTTCCCATTGTTTTCAACGCATCAAAATTTTAGAAGATTCATCGTTGTTCTTGGAATCTCAATCAATTCCCTGGTGTTCTGTTGATGGAATGTTCATGTCCTAAAAACTGCGTTGACCGGGATCATTGTTGATTTTAGGTAGAGCTATGGTGGAGGAAGGGAATGTTGAAGCCTGTAAGGAGGCTGTGGAGGAGGATAGTGAGCCCAAAGGATTGTGTTACTGTTTCTGGGGTCCAATTTATTGGTTTAGGATGCTTGCAATGGAAACGCATTGGAGTTTTGTATTTGCAGTTGTATCCGTTTATGGGATAAGCCAGGGTTTGGGTGGAGCTCTTGCCCGCGTTGGCACCGAGTATTACATGAAGGATGTACAAAAGGTACAGCCTTCTGAGTCTCAGGTTTACTCCGGGATTACTTCCATTCCTTGGCTTGTCAAGCCTATTTGGGGGCTTCTCACAGATGTTGTCCCAATTTTGGGTTACAGAAGACGGCCCTATTTCATTCTATCTGGTAAATTATCCGTTCAACCTTTTTCTTTACCTATTTATATGTATTGCCATCAATGAAATCTCATTCATATTGTTCCCTTTCTGTCTTTCCAGCGGAATTAGAAGCTTGTCAGGTAAATTTTAGGTAATCTAGATCTTTGCTTTGTAAAATTGGAGCTTGTGTGATTATCAACTTGCTTCATCTGTGTTACAAAGGTTAATATAGCCATATCATAGTCTTTGCCACAATGATAGTAGATATTCTTTCATTTTTTTTAGTGGATATCTACAATCTCTGTGCATAATGATGATCCAATCTCCTCTTTAGTTACTTCTCACATTTCAGAAGTAAAAAGTTTAAACTTCACTGCATTTTTCTAGTTTGTCATTTTTACTAAAATATTATTCTCTCTGTGTCTTTTTATGCTTTCTGCTTATCTCTAAGTGGTCATTCTGTATTGAGAAATAGTGAACGTTTATAAAGCGTGAAAGATGGCATGTATACTACTGTTTGTGTTAATGCGGCAAGACTTCATTTTTGTTCTGAGTGATATAAATGCTTTCTACTTCGGGAATTAGGGAAAATAATGAAACAAAAATCGAATGTTATATGATTACATTATGAATAGTCTTCTCCTTCTGTTAAACCTTTTAAGTTAATTTCAGGTTTGCTTGGTTTGGTCTCCATGCTTTTAATATCATTGCACAGCAAGCTGCATCTGGTTTTTGCCCTGTTGGCATTGACAGCAGGAAGTGCTGGGGTAGCTATTGCAGATGTGACTGTTGATGCATGCGTAGCACAGAACAGCATTAGTCATCCTTCCCTTGCGGCTGATATGCAAAGCTTGTGTACTTTGATGTCTGCTATTGGAGCTCTAGTGGGATTCTCTATCAGTGGTGTTTTTGTTCACCTAATTGGCCCTAAGGTTGGCTCCAATTTAACTCTATTGTCAGTTTCGGCAATTATACTTTATTTTTCCATTCTTTCATTCAATAAGTTAACAGCTTCTTCGCTCTTCCTTGGCAGGGGGTCTTTGGATTGCTGACCATCCCGGCTGCCCTTGTTTTTTCAGTTGGGATTGTTCTTGCTGAGCCCCATGTGCCCAACTTTGCCTACAAAGAGGTATTCTTTGGCTCTTTTTGTTGAATCTTGGTTGATCTTACATTCATATTGTAAATTCTCCCCTTGCTCAGGTAAGCCAGAAGTTCCTTGATGCTGGCAAGGCTATGTGGACAACGTTGAAATACCCAGAGGTTTGGAGGCCTTGTTTATATATGTACTTATCCTTCGCAGTGAGCTTGAATATAAATGAGGGATTGTTCTATTGGTACACAGACTCGAAGGAGGGGCCCTCTTTCTCTCAGGTATGTGATTCTGCAGTCATGTCCTTCAATTCTTAAGACAACCAGCTGTTTATATTAATTCTTTTGGACTTTGCATTTGAGGAATAAATCATGACAAGTCCTTAAAAGAATACAAAGTTATCACACAAGAAATAAATCATGACTGTAGATTTTAAGTTGGAAGAGCGTTACATGCACTTTCTAATGTTTGATTTAAAGAAATGGGTTACACTGTAGTAAAACCTGTTTTTCCTCTTTCTTATGCAGGAGACTATTGGTTACATTTTCTCAATTGGTGCAGTGGGTGCCGTCTTGGGGGCAATACTCTACCAAAACATGCTGAAGGATCACCCTTTCCGGGACTTGCTTTTCTGGATTCAGTTATTTTTTGGTTTGGCAGGAATGCTAGATCTGATGTTGGTGCTGCGAATAAACTTGAAATTTGGGATACCAGATTATCTCTTTGTTGTGATTGGTGAAGCGGTAACTCAAATGATTGGACGACTCAAATGGATGCCCCTTCTTGTACTGAGTGCCAAGCTTTGTCCTTCAGGTATTGAAGGCACCTTCTTCGCCTTGCTCATGTCAATTGATAATGTTGGGCTTCTCTCATCTTCGTGGGGAGGAGGCTTGTTACTTCACTTGTTGAATGTTACTCGGACAAAGTTTCAAAATCTCTGGCTGGCGATATTGATCCGAAACATATTGAGGCTGTCTCCGCTCTGTATCCTGTTCCTGGTACCCAGAGGTGATCCCAATTCTTCCATTCTTCCAACTGAAATGTTGGGTACCAAAGATGAGACTGAAGCTGAAGAAGACAAGAACATTGAATTGGTCTCACTTGTCAACAGCGTTGATGGTAGATAACTTATACAAGAATCAAAGGTGCTAATTTCTCCTACTACTGTAACTACACATACATCTGGAAGGGAAAATCAACTCAGTTAAAATCAATGGATGTCGATAAGAATTTCTACGAGAAAGGCTTGTATCATCAATTCTTACACGTCATTTGTTTCCTATACGAATTTTCTTGCCGAATCAAGTTAGATACTACGCTTTAATGAAGGAAATTATTTCATTGTTGCACTTGTTTAACTCTTAAAACTAGCCATGTACGTCAAAGGTGGGTGGATTTTGCTGTGATCTTTTGACTCTGTTGAAATTTGATGATTTCATGTATCTACAAGTAGATCTAATTATTTATATAATATGTAAAATATTAAAATTTATATATTTTTATTGTGTTTTATATGAAAATTACGTATTATAATTCGTGTAGATATGATAATATAAAAATATATTTTTGATTTTATTAAATTTATATATAATTATTATTAAAATTTTAAATTGTATCATTATTATAGTTTATTTTTTTATTGTATCATATCACTCTATCATATTTTAAATTATCAGGAGTAACTACGAGCATTAAACTTTTTTTTTTCTTTAATAAAAAGTGGAAACTAAAGGTAATCTGAAAAAAAAAAAAAAACCGAAATTCTTGGGCTATATCGCATTACGATGTCCTTCTTGATTGAGTATCGGGCTTTGGGTTTGCCTGGATTATCCTGCTCCTTTAATAATTGGGCTTTATTTGGGCTAAATGGCCTTTTAGTTGATTGGGTGCAGATAATTCACGGGCCAACCAGCGTTCTTTGTTATAAATAAACGGATCTGGCTAACGAGCCCATCATTCAATAAACAAACTCAAGAACTATGGGCCAACGGGTTTTTTGAGTACCCAAGGGGGTCCAATTGCAGTCAGTAGAAATAAGATAACGGATGGGATTTACGTTTATCATCTTCCTTTATTAATTGGGCTTAATTTGGGCCCTTATGGGCTTATGGCTGATTAGGCCCATAGAATTTCTTCTGCCAGGCGAGCATTCTCTGTTATAAAATAAACGGATCCGGCTAACGGGAACTGGCATTTATCAACAAACGCAAGAACTATGGGCCAACGGGTCTCTTAGTGGACCAAAGGGGGCCAATTGCAGCCATTAGAAATAAGAAAACGACAAAAAAAAAGAAAAAGGAAAAAGTGAACGACGGGTATTGGTTGGTCATGGTTGGGTGTGTAACCAAACAAGAACAGAACGGGAGAAAGATTAGAGCTTATTCCGGATTTAGGTTAACTCTTCACCGTCTCACTATCACCATCTCTGGTTTTCTTACGCGCCAAACTCTGCAATTCTCCATCCCTCTCTCTCTACTTTTCAGGGTAGATAAAACTTCTTTGACCTTCTTAACCTTTCTATATATATATATTTGTTATATTTTCCTGGGTTTCATTTTTTTTTAATTAAAGGGGTTTCTTTTTGAATATTTGGGATTATATGTTCTGTTATGTGTTTCAAAGGATTGAACTTTTAAAACCCATTTTGAATTTTTTGATTCTGAAACTAAATTCCCAGTCTTTTCTATGGTTGGGGATGTTGATTCATAGAAACTGAATGCTTGTCCACTTCTGTTTCAAAGTGCAATAGTAGTGTATAAGTTTTCCTTTTTGTTGCTTGAAAATACAGAGAGATGGGTAGCCAAATCCCTGCAAGTAATGATCGTACGAGGACATATTGGACACCTATAATGGAGCGCTATTTTATTGATCTTATGCTGGAGCAGATGCATAGAGGGAATAGGATTGGGCATACATTCAGCAAACAGGCCTGGACAGACATGCTTACCGTGTTCAATGCAAAGTTTGGATCTCAGTATGACAAAGATGTCTTAAAAAGTCGTTACACAAACTTATGGAAGCAATTCAACGATGTGAAGAATCTTCTTGGTCAGAGTGGGTTTTCTTGGGATGAATCTCGACAAATGGTGGTAGCTGATGATTATGTCTGGAATGCCTACATCAAGGTCCATCCCCATAGCTATTCAGTTATATATATCAGATAATTGTCCATATTCATTATAGTAAAATGTTGTATGATACATGCAGGCTCACCCGGACGCTCGATCCTACAAGACAAAGGCAGTACTGAATTTCAATGATTTGTGCTTGATATATGGGTATACAACTGCAGACGGAAGATATAGTCGATCTAGTCATGATGTGGACTTTGATGATGAAGTCCAAGGATTAAATATGGGTGTGTATCAGTTTTATAGCATAAACCTTGACTCTGCTTGTGGCTATTGCTTCAACTGAAAAGCATGTGATTCATAGTGTAGCCTTTTTTTTTTCTGGTTATGTTGGCTAATGCTTTCTATTAATAAGAAAGAAGAATGAGGAGAGAAAACTAACAACAAAGTAGTGAGTTCAATCTACTGTGCTGTTTGACTGGATAAGAAGTAGAAGGAACTCAGTGCTTGAAGTTGGGCAAAAGAGTTCCTAGACCATTTGTGAAGCAGTAAATGATCCCATATTACCTTTTGTCTAATCCAAATGTTCTGCAATTAACTATTGAGTCTTTCCACAAATCTGTAGTAGGTGACCAAGTTGCAATTTCTCATAAGCTAGGCCAAACTTATATGGTATTTTGGCAGTTTGTTTTCCTTTTTATTCTTCAAAAATCTCTTCTTAATACTTTAATGGTACAAATAATCTCTTTGTTTACAAAACTGTTTAACTATGGGAAAAAGGATTCTGAATCTGTAATTTGACTGCTTCTTCATTTTGTATTTTTTTATATGAATGGATTATATGCTAATGTAAGAAAAATGCTTTCACTTACGTGTTCCCCAATTTTTAGGTGATGCGATGGGTAGCTTCCCCTCAATGAGTAATGAGCATTCACGAACTGAATGGAATGCAGAAATGGACCAATTTTTTATTGAGCTTATGCTTGACCAAGTAGGAAGAGGCAATAAGGTTGATAATACATTCAACAAACAGGCATGGACAGACATGCTTGCTTCATTTAATGCTAAATTCGGTCCTCAACATGGCAAGAGGGTTTTAAGACATAGATACAAGAAACTGTGGAAGTACTACAGTGATGTGACAGTTATTCTGAAACAGAATGGCTTTTCCTGGGATGAAACACAGCTAATGATCATGGCTGATAATGATGTTTGGGAGTCTTATATTAAGGTATGGGTTTCTGAAGATGTTTTCATTAATCTCACTAGCACGTTACCTTTATACATATAATATGTTAATAGTAATTGACAATTAAATGTAGGCACATCCTCATGCACGAACATATAGAATGAAAACCCTTCCAAACTACAACGATTTGGTCCTAATATATGGTGAAGCAGTTGATGAAGGAAGTCTTAATAATTTGCCCCAGGAATATGACATCTCTGGAACAACGGCTGGTGAGTATGAGCTTTCTAACAGTAAATTAAATTCACAATGATTCTAATGTTTGCAATGTATTATACATAATGACATCTAGTGTCTGCTAGGGGAGTGATAATGTGTCAATTGGAGATAAGGAAGCTCATCAACTGATTATTTGTGTTGTTTTCAATTCAGTTTATTTTTTAGTATGAACCATGCTAAGTTTAGGGATCAACTATGAAAATCTGAGTTGCAGTGTTCATCTCAAACATGAATCAATTTTCACATCTTCCTTTTTCTGACCTACCAGATTAGAAACTAAAGTTATGAAATTAATGGTACAATGCATTTAGATAAATGTTTCATGTGATTGCCAGTACAGTTCTTACATGAGATCTAAAGGTTATTTGATGAATGAACTTTTTCTCCTTTTTTTTTTTGTTCTTTTGGTCTGAGTTTTCTTCCGAAGTTAGATCTTTTAATCTACAGGTGACGGGAAGGGAAGTGTGACTCCTAGTAGTGATCGTACAAGAACATTTTGGACGCCACCAATGGATCGATATCTCATTGACTTGTTGCTAGACCAGGTCCATAGAGGGAATAAACTTGGACAGACATTCATAACACGGGCTTGGATTGACATGGTTACATCGTTCAATGTCAAATTTGGATCTCACTATGATAAAGATGTTCTCAAGAATCGATACAAACATTTAAGGAGACTGTACAACGACATAAAGATTCTTCTCGAGCAAAGTGGGTTCTCGTGGGATGAAGCAAGGGATATGGTAACAGCTGAAGATAGTGTTTGGGATGCTTATATCAAGGTGATTTCTTTTCCTTTATTGTTGATGATAGTGTATTAGTTCTGTTGCTTACCTGAAATACATGCAGTCACATCCAGATGCTCGATCATACAGAGTTAAAACTGTGCCAAGCTATCACAAATTGCGAGTAATATTTGGACAAGAAATTTATGATAGAAGATACAACAGATTGGCTCAAAATGTAGGGACTGATGGCGATGTAACTGTTTCAATGACCTGTTGTGGTACGTATCATCTGTTATCTGGTTTTGTTTTTTATTTGTTGGTTAGCTTTTTCATTTTTCTAAAACTAGGATTTAGCATATTTCCTAAAAGATAGAAAGCCCAATATACTTTCCAAGATGATAGAGAAGGGAATGCTATAAGAATTGTTTTAATTTTTTATTCAAGCATTGATGCATCTTTTGTATATCCATGATCTCTTAACATACAGGTAATGAAAAAAATGATCATTTTCCTGGCAGTATTCATCATCTTGGACTTGAATGGACAGCCCCAATGGACCGGTTTTTTATTGACCTTATGTTAGAACAGGTTTGTGAAGGGAATAAGATAGATCAGGCATTCAATGAACAGGCATGGGTTCATATGGTTGAATCATTCAATGAAAAATTTGGGCTTCAATTGGACAAGAACATATTAGAAAATCAGTACATCTGCTTGATGAAACAATATGATGACATTAGTGATCTTCTCAATCATAGTGGATTTGTTTGGGATGAAGCTAAGCAAATGGTTGTGGCAAGCGATGATGTTTGGGAAGTTTACATTAAGGTGTGTTAATTACTCATTTGGTTTATCATTTAAGCCATCACTCTCGTATTGATTTTACAATCATGGCATAACATCATGTGGTTGGAAGATACCCATGTACTATTCTCTTTTCCTCTGCATACCTCTTTTAACAATTTATATTCTTCTATTCCTTTTTAGTATTGTCAATAGCATGTTGTTTACACTTAAGTTTTTACAGGAACACCCGGTTGCAGTGTCTTATAGGGATAAATTCTTGGGCATTTATAGTGATTTGTGCAAGATATTTGAAGATAAAGTATTAGATGCAACATCCAATGGTCAGGTTCTAGGTGTGGAAACTGACCATGGTGCCCCAAAAGTTATATTGGACAGAGCATGTGGAAACCTACAAACTCCTGGTGGGGACATTCATTTATCTGATCAACAAAGAAAGCGATCAACTGCAACACTAGACTTAGGACCGGCAAGCAAAGCACAAAAAACGGACCAGGAGATGCAGCAGATGCTTTCCAAGATGGCTGGTGTAGTCACAAGATTAGCAAGTCAGAAAGGAAATAAGAACAATTCAACAATAGAGAGTGCAGTTGATGCACTTCAAGCTCTTCCGGACATAGATGATGAGCTTCTGTTGGATGCTTGTGATCTATTGGAAGATGAGAGAAAAGCAAAAACTTTTTTGGCATTGGATGTTACATTGCGAAAGAAGTGGCTGCTTAGAAAACTTCGCTCATAGCAGCAGCCCTTTCGATGTTTCAATTCTTAGAATATTGATACTTCCTTTTCCTTTCCTCGATGGGTAGAGTATCTATTCCAAGTTCTGCTAGTAGCTTGAGTTCTTGGCTATGTCTCATATGCATGGAGGCAAGGTTTTCTGAACCTGGTCCCACAATTTTGTAGCATATACATGTAATGAAAACATGCAGCATTATAAGATATCCCCCTCAAAACTAGTAGTATCATTCTTTTATAGACATACAATAATCTAATGTCGCCAAGGATTCTTTTCCTTTTGCCTTTTTTCTCTAATGATTTTGAAATTGAGCGAAGTGTTGCTTTGGAAGATTTCTAATTTTCTTCGAGGAAAGACAAATCCGAGAAAGAGAAAGGCATTGGGGACTAGCTTGAGGGTCTAAAGACAGTAAATATTGTAGGTAATTATCTTGATTTTGCAAAATGCAAAATATCAAAGATATCAAAGAGAGCCATGAAAGTTTTAAAGCAAGGGAATTAAAAATACATTTTACTACAATATGGTTCAACGAGAACCAGATTTCCACTCATGGGGCGTCACAGATGGAATTTTTGCATTTTACCATTGTTTGAAACCAATTTTCTCTGAAGCCTCCAATACAAACCAAGTCATCTACTCGTCTCAAACCCATTTTACCCAGATCACAAACCAACTGGGTCAAGATTAGTCCATTAGCTTACCCAACTAACGCTGAAACAAAGCGTACATAAGGTATGCCACAAACTTAAAATCTCATTTTATTCGCCTTTCTCCTATCCCTCTCTCTCTCTCTGCCTCTATCCCTGTCATGGTCATTCCTTTCCCTGCTTCCACTCTTTTCACGACGGTCTCGCTCCCTATCTCTCCCCCTTTCACTTTCCAGATCATGAGACCTATCTCTATCCCTGTGCCTTTCAGGGTCCTTTTCTGAACCATTTTCTCCAGCCCTTTCTCTGTTTGATGATTTCCGTGGAGGGCTCTCACTTTGACTTTGACTGCGATGCCGCTTTCTTGAAGAGTCACGCATATCATCCTGCCTATCTCTCCTCTCCAAGGATATTCTTTCTGCAATTTCAATAATGTATAAACTAATATCAGGATATACTTTCAACTTTGATAGGTACATAATTATAAGGCTTTCAAAGTATCAATATTGTCATATGGCAAAATGACTTACTTCTTCCCGAAATATTTTCACTTGAATCAGATAAACCATATTCAGATTCTAGCCGTTTCCGATGAATTGCAACCCTTCTCTCAATATCCTCAGCATTTTTATTTCCCCGCTCCTCAAGGGATTCTCGATATTCTATCAAAGCAACCTCCAGACGTCTCAACTTTTGCCTATGGTATTATAAGCATAGTGAAGCAATATTAAATTAATGATCGCATGAGCAAATGCTACTGCACAGAATTGATAAGAACATTTTGGCTTGTTTTGTGTGGCCTTAAGAAATGAGAATTCATCATTATAAAAGTACCATACCTCTGCTCTTCATTCATTGCACTTTCAGATGGAGCTGGAATGTTTACATCAGTTCCAAACTCCAATTCATCAACCTTACTAGGACCATCACCAGCATTCTCACTTCCAGAAGACGAGTAGCTCAACCCCAGACCCTGAGTGCTTCTCTTTTCTTCATCATCACTGTCATCATCCTCTCTAGCCCATTTAGAGGCTGGCCAAACAGGATCGATTTTATCTTTCTTTGTGAATACGTTTTGCTCAGGGTGGGAGATTGGAAGTGTTTCAGCCTGAGGAACAGACCCTTTGCGTTTTGAATGGATCTCATCCTCTACATATTGAGTCCATCCAGACAATTCCATAGGCTCTGGTTCAGCATTTGCATCTCTCTGACCACTAGGAAACCTACTAGAACTTGACTGAAGCTTCAACTCATCATCTAGTTCATAACTCCTCTGCTTTTCTGCATCTTCCAGACTTAATAGCCGTGCAACCATTATCTCTCTACCACCAACAAGAGACAATCCATTATGTCTACAACGTCTTTCCACCTCAGCAAGTGGGAGATCCATTAGCTCCTTCATAGCAGCACCTTTGCCCATTGCCAAAGCAGCATCTTGATTGGCCTTAATCCCATCAACTACATCTTCTGAGCTAGTCTTCTTTTCAATTTCTGGTGCATCACCACAAATAGAATGGAATGGGGCCACACCAGAGTTTCCTGATCGAAGAAAAGTGGCTCGCAGTCCATTCACATATGCATCTGAAAAAAGAAACCAGTCTGACCATACTTGCAACACTTTCAGAACCCGTTCCTGCAGGAACCAAGAAAGATCACCTTTAAACCCAAAAACCAAAGATAATAAACATACACATAGCCACAAGCCAGTTCATTTTGCAGCTACCAGCAAAACAAACATAATAGGTTTCAGGATAAAAGGTTAACATTATACCTACCTTAAGGGCCTCAGCGGTGATCCTTCCTGTTACACTGCGGTACAAATCATTAAAGCTCTCCATTATATCAGGCAATGCTGCTTCAAATTTGGTACGATATGCAGATGCATTTTTAACAGGAGCACTGCTATTATGAAGAATGTCAGAGACGAGCATGAGCCTTGCAACTTTAGTTGGAATAGGTGTCTCTTTAAGTGTCAAAGACTCAGTCAACACTTCAATTATCTGCAGGGCAAAAAAAGGGGGGGGGGGGGATCATGCATCAAATTTATGTTCTCATAATATTGTTTAAGGTTCAGACTGTGGAATGCAACTTAAGGATATGGAGGATTTTGCAAGTAATCACATGTCGGTACTAGACTTTGAATGTTGTTCCTCTCCCTTGTAAATTTTCTTTTGTTTCTACAATCTAGACTCTTTTTTAACTTTAAAGACAACAATAAAAACATTAAAAAGTTGCAATCCTCAAGAGAGGCCCAGCCTAGTATGAGAGTAGAAGACAAAACTGATAGAACATAAAATTCACTACAGCATGCCGTAGATATAAGCGATACCTCTCCAGCAGCATCAGCATTATCCAAAGCAAAGCCCATAGCTTCCTTTATCTGACTCCTCTCCAATGTCAATGCCCGTAGCATGTCCTCAAATTCGTCCCTTTGTGGATCAGTAAGTGTTCGTTCAGGCTCCACCCGCTGTAAAAATCAATACAATAAAGGATCATTAATTTACTCAAATCACAAAAGAATCCCACAATCAGGAACAAAACATGTTCATCTCTGGAATACCCTGCTTCTTCCTGCAGCGTATGTGGCAGTGGAGTCCTTTTCATGGTCTGGACTTTTTGTAGTTGGCAAAGGAGGTGGTACCCATCTAGAAAAAGAACAAAAAACTATCCATCACCAATATGGTCTAACACAACTTGCGAAAAGAACTTCATTAGAAGTAAAATGTTGGAACATCATTACCTTCCACTACCAGTTATCATGATAAAAGGCTCTGTCCGCCACCTTTGAAGAGTATCACCCTGCAATTCCACAAACATTGAAGCTCTTCAATAATTATTCCTTCTCACATAAATCAAAGCATGGTATTTTATGTTACAATATAACACCAAGGCCTAGGAAGATGCATTCAGATAGCTAAAACAATGGACCTGAGCAAAAGAATATACTCTCCAGACATAGTAAGTATGTTCCTTTGAGCCAAGCTCAAACAAAAAGCTGAATAGAGGATTGCCACGACCCTTCTCCATAATAGCTTGTTCAAAAGCGCATCCTCCATCAAGAACATAAAGAGCCATTGTATCTATCACAAAGCGGAGATGACCATCCTCAGGTGGAGAAACCATTATATCTGGAACATTTGGAGTAAGAACCTGGCATAAAGAAAATTATAAATGTAAATTCAGAATAGAGAAATTAAGAATTACCTCAGACAGGAAGATATATCAATAGTAAATAATTACCATTTTTTCAGAGAAACGAAATGAAGAAGATAATGCAGTTAAGTTACCAGTTCAGAATTCTGATTTGGAACAGATGTGACCGGTGGGCCTGAAGGACCAGATAAGATTATGGAACCACCCTGCAAGTCAGAAAATAAGTTTCAAAATTATAGCATAGACAAGCAAAAGGCAGTGGCTTTTCTGAACCGCCTACTCAAACCAAAGTTATATTACCAGATCCCAGCTCCAAGAGAGAAATTTGGTCTTAACATCTTTCATGCAGAAACATATATGCACTTTATTCAAGTGAGCTTAAATTCTTTGGCAAAAGAACATAACCAACCTCCTTACTCCTGATGGCCATGTGTCCAGGTGGGGGAGCAGGTAATGCTTGGGATGGAAGAGCAACAGATTTGCCCCACCCAATTTTCAACTCATATTCATATACAACAACTCCTGTCAAACAAAACATATCTTCAAGTCATATATCAATTTAAATTAAAAAAACAGCTATATATCACAACAGTTAGCTTCCAATCAATCATAAATTACCAACAAAATCATAAAATGATAAAAACATAGAGCATTTTAACACTTACTAAAACTTGACACTTGGATGTCACAATTTACAAATGCTTCATATAGGATTTTACTAGTAGAAAAAATGGCATCAACAAATTAAAGCATTAAAGACAGCTCGAGAGTCCAGGACATCATGACGCATTCTCTCACAAGATGTATGACACACAATATCTACATAAAGGGTCTGGGACAATACCTTGCATTTCATCTTTTGCAGCTTGTCCATCAGCTCTATTCATGAAAGCCACAAAGCCACAATTTCTTTGCCGTCTACGCTCCTCCTCTGTCCTAGGCCACATAATCTTCACACTAGCAATAGGCCCAAATCTTCCAAAAGTCCGCAGAAGAAAATTTTCATCAACCTATATTAACAAGAACATTATGGTTAGAAGAAAAATTAGCACCTACCGTGTCACAAAGGGGAAAGGCAGCCTAGAGGCAGCAATCTAAAACCAACAGCAAACATACCTTGGGTGAGAGATTTCCAACATAGAGATTTGTAGTTTGAGGATCACCATCATCAAATGATCCAGGCAGTTTTCCACTAGGATCAAAATCATCAGGCAGTTCATCAAAGCGACTAGATGGCTGAGAAAGGAACAACCAAGGGGTAAGATTCATACATCTCTATGGCAAAGAAGCACAAAACAGATAACATGTCAAACAAGATAGAGATATGTTACATGAAAAAACAGAAAAACACTCAGATTATACATAAACCACCACTGTACATCTAAGTGCAAGAAACAAAGGAAGAAAAGGGAAAGATACATGAAATATTTATAAAATTAGACACTAATATTGAATAACAAATTGAATCCCACTGAAACACTTACAGCTGAACTGTCACTATGATGCCCATCACGCCAATGTTCACGGTCCTGATTTCTCCTCTCCCTCATCTCTTGTTCATGCTTCAGTTCCTCCATAAAATGATCAATGTTCCGAGACTTTCCCTTCTCTTTCTCCTTCAGCCTCTCCTCCTCCTACAAATGGCATTGTAAAAGTTTAGAACTAAACGTGAATATAACAAATTGGAAAACTCAATGGAGAATGATATAAATACAAACATGTGTCATAATTTCACTAACAGAATTCACCTTCTTCTCAGATTCCTTTCCCTTGGCTGCCAAAGGAGGTGGTATGAAAGATGGAACATACCTGCAGAAATAGTATGAAAGATAAACTTCCATTTTACAGAAAGATTTCTTTTCACAGTTCCGCCCATTCTTTAACAAAACTTCATTGCTTTTCCTCTTTAATGAACTTTAAAGAAGACCTTCTAGGGGAACCATTATTAAAACGTTTTATGTAAAATTGAAGCATACTAAACTGGCTCTTAGATTTCATTAGTGGACTCATTTTTAAGCAAGTTTTGTTGTTTGTATGTAAGCAACCGGGCATGCCGGAACAGCCTCCTTCAAGAAATCCAATTAAAAGCATTTTAATAAAATTTGGAAGCAGACAGATTAAAGTTTGGGTTATCCAAGTAAGATCTGAAATAAGCTTCATTCTGCTATGACCAGTTACTCATGACTTCAAATTTGCTAAAAAGCACTTTTAACCGCACAAATTGAAATTACTACAAAATCCTAAAAACTAATCTTTCTCAAATGTTATTAACACAGAATGCTATAATGACAGTTACATATTTTAAAAAAGGTAAACCAACATGCTAGAAAAAAATAGACAAGTTGCTTACTTCCCTTCAAAAGTCAAAATAACATGAGATAAGGTAATCTAACCAGCTTATAAACCCCACCAGTAAAGAAAATCATTCATGCAACTAACCCCAACTAGTTTGTGATAAATTTTAATTAAGGGCTGCCTTCCTGATCTGAAGTCAAGGACAAAACGTCCATTTATTTTCCATCTAACACAATGATTACTTTGACAGTAAATTTGATCTAAGGTTCTATATTTAGCACCTATCCAAGCCATAAAGTTTAAGCATAACAGCAGGGAGGACTGACTTGATGACATGATGGCATAATATGATATATGTCAATTGAAAAAGATTTGATGGCCAAAATTGCAGGATAACCATTCATTTCAATTGATCTTTAACAATTAAAAGGAATCACGTTCTAATACTTTTTCCTTGCTAACTCTAATTACACATCGCAGTTTGTCAACTGAAGTGAAACTTTCGAAGTTTCTTCTTCATTATGCCAGAGGTAGCCACAACGTATCATTAACTTCCCATACAGTTTTCATTTGAAATGCAGATTATGACTTAATAAGCTAAAAAAAGGTAACAATTCCACAATGGAGTCGCAATTATGAGTTTAAATTCAGAAGATGATAAATAACAAGTATTTCTTTTTCTAAACTAGAAAAGGACCCCAGCTACTTGAACCTTTTCTAATTTAATGGCATGCAAGTTGGAACAAACTGCCATATGGAAATTTTTCATGATATTATAAAAGCCTTTAAAATACAAGGCTAGAATGAGAATATGACTATCATCACCATGTAACTTTTCTATTTATGATGCCTCACCAAAAGAGCATTAGCATTGCAGCATGGTTAATCAAAAGCAATAATTTACCTACTTCCCTTCTTTGGAACAGACACCCCATCTTTGGACTTTTCACCTGCCATCCGCGAATGAATAAAAAAGGCCCATATTTTTATTAATGTGTCCTCATGATATAATAGAAAAATCATTCTACTAATCCATAGTGCAAAACAAAAACATTGACATTTAAAAACTGAGACAAATACATTAAAATTGATGCTGAAAACAAATGTTGAGCCTCTGAATCAGACTAACCTTCGGAATCAGACTTCAATTTCTCATTGGGATTGATTGTTCCACCTCGAACAAATGCTTTCGACCCAGGCGAATTATCTCCTTGAAAAGAAGCCACAAACTCCTCGTATAATCGAGCTGTTTCATCTTCCGCCCTCTGTAACGAAAAACAATAGCCAAAAATTAAAACTAATTATTTTAGCTAAAATGAGCAAATAAAGCTGAATTCAGAAGCTGGAAATCCGAACATAAAACCATATTAATTAAAGGTTTGAGCTTTGTAGGTAAAAGAACTCGTTGTACCTTCTTCTTGGCTTCTTCCTCTTCTCTGTGCTTCTGGAAAGGCGTTTTCTTGCGCGTGATTGAAAACGAACTCATCTTCAAATGAGTGAATCAAACATTCAAAACCCTAATCATTTAACCACATAATAAATAAATCAACTTAAACCCCCAAATTGATTCAGTCCCTAACATATGGTAAACCCTATCAAAGTAGACCTCCCCTCATTTATGGATAGAGAAGTAGGCGAGAAACCATACCTGACCAAATCGAAGGCTTTGTGCGATTTGAACTTAGAGGATCGATTGTTAGGCTCCGGTCACAGAGAAACGTAGCCAAAATAGGGGGCAATTAAAAAAAGAAAAACAGATAAAATAGCGCTCTTTAGTATAGTGATTTATTTCCTTCCATTAAAAGAATTTGATTTTCATATATAAATAAGTTTTGAGCTGTCGACGTTCAGAGGGCAAGCTAGTTGCAAGGTAAATGACGATATTAGAACGCAAGTGCTTAAACGTCGTCGTTTGGCAACCGTTTAAAACCCTAATGAGTAATTACAAGGTTAATGAATAATACTATTTTGCCTTGTGTCGGTAGACATTGGATTCTGTTAATGAGGGAGCAATGGAAAAGTGAAACTTCAATATCATTTCATGAGAATTCAACGAACTTTATTTATACTATTTTTTATTACATTAGAAACTTAATTTAATGAAACCAAAGAAAAACGATTTGTGGTTACCATCAAGCCTTTGTTACCAATTAAAATTATTACTTCACAGGACAAACATCAATTTTGTTTTTTTCACTTACAGCGTTCGAGCGAAACAGAGAACACACAAAAAGCACGGTAACCCCTGCTAGAAAATATGTAACTACGGTACTTTTTTTATCAACATTCAAGATCATGATACCAAACATGTAAAACAATTATAATTAGAATTGCCATACCAGAAATTGCAGTTCCATAAACAAACCCTAAAAATCATCCAAATACTCGGTTAGATGTGATACCGGCGAGTTCACTTAGGCCATCACATATCAACCAAGCGACCAAATGTTATATGATTATACAGGGTCAAGCTTCCTAGACAAAAGTAATATTTTTGCTTAGAGTACAACATTTGCCACACAACACCTTTGCTATTCATCCGAAACTCTGGACAACGCTGCAATGGTTCTCAAAAATATGCGTATAGTGAGGGAAACAAGAGCATAATAATCAGATGAGGGTTTCTGCACTTGGTACACATTTCTCGTTCTATTAAATTCAATTTCAGTGAAGAAGATTTAATGTGCCAACTTCTTAAGGTGCTGAAATACTTTCTGTTTAATCCATTGCCTGTCATAAGGCAAAAAAGCTTGAATAGTGTGATCATAGCTGCAAGCAAGAAACAAAAAATAACATCAGTTATCCCACCAAACCAAAGGAATAATAACATGGATGCATGCAACAAACCTTGGGTAAACGGACTTTGCAAAACTATTGGTTGGAAACCTTTAAGCTTCCAGTAGGACACATGGGAAACACACGGTTCCACCTATTCAAACTGTCCAGACCAGCACAACCCAACAACCCAGTGCAAGATGTTGTCTCTCATATATGTAAAACCACATTCATCTTTTAATGCATGATGATTGGGGCATTCACAGTATCCAAGCAATACATAGACTGCCCATCAGCCAGACATATCCTAGAGTCTTGGATAGTCTGACAGCATATCTATTGTTATAAGTTGGACAAAACTCATTTTTCAGCAGAAAAAGATATCTTCCCTGGTGACTCATAGACTCAAAACACACACTTATTCCTTAGGTTCAGGTTTCACATGACAAATTCATGCCTTTGATAGACAGTTGTTAGGACACTTGATGGGCACATGCTCAGTAGAACATGCAATATAACATACAATATATGAGAATGACCAAAGAAAAAAGATGGAGGAAGAGAGAGAGACATACACAAGGGCGCTCATATCTGCAAGGCCATCAATAAAATTGTAAAGATCAGCAATGTCATACGTGATGTTTCGTGTTGCTGGATTTATTTCCTTGAGTTTCCTTTCATATAGTCCACATATACCTGCACATGGCAAATAGCATAAACCGTTAAATTCATCAAATCTTTTAAACGATGGAAAGGAAAAAGAGAGCAGATTCCTCTGGAGAATCATGTTGGAACCACTCTGAGTCATTCAACCAAATCATTCTCTTAAGGCAACTCAAAATTTAAATAATTTTGAACATACATCCCAGAGGAAAGAGAAACATAAGTACAATCAAATCTAAGAATCATTTTAAACTCCAAAAAGGCAAAGTCTATCGTGAAGTAGAAGCTTTTTCAAAGAACACTAATGTAGTAGAAACTTAAGATTTCATTTCAATTCAGATTAGAGTTCCTATAGGGGAACAATGAAGAATGCCCTTTATAAAATGTACCCTACCATAAAGCTCAATTTTGATTGTTTGTTTTCCAGTTCTAAACCCTATTGTAACAACAAACCATCATGACAACACTTGCTATCTTTTAGGCCATAAAATTAACAGCTACTCATAATAATCACTGTCAAAAAAAAATATTTAAGATGACAAAAAAAAAAAACAATCTAAGAGAAAATTAAAAAAAAAATACCATCCATAGCTTGACTTATGGAATCATAATCCATAAATGTTCTCGTTGCTCTGTTCTGCGAAGTTTGCATCAAAACAATGGTGTGCTTGTTTGCCTAAATTCGCACACAAAAATAGAAAAAGGGTGATTAAAAAACACCATTGACCATATTAATCCAATAAAAACTACTATTACTATTAGAATACGTTTGAGCGTCATGAACACGCCACAAAGAATCAATCAATCAACAATTAATATCTACAAAAAGAACTCTTAAATCGTGTAATAATAAGAAGAAAATAACTATGATTTGCCCAGTTAAAGAACTATGTCCCCGTAGTTTTGTATTAAAAAGAAACTTTTGACGAAACCCTAGTTTTGAGATAGAAAAAAAGAGATTTTTACAAGCAAAATAAGTAGAAATGGAGAAAAAGAAGAGGAGAAAGAGAGGAATTACCATGTGCTTTGATGTTGGAGTGGAACTGAAAGAGGTATGTCAAGAGAATCTGCGGCCGACGTTAAAGTAATGAAGGAAGTCCCGAAAACGAAGTGATTAGATTATGAAATCATTTTTAAAAATACATTTTACTATTTAACAGTAATAAATAACATTAATCTTGATTTTTTTTCATTAGGAAAAGCACTTGATTCCTTTCTATTTCATTGGTCAACCTTGTTGACTTTTCCGCTCTCTTTTTTTTTTCTATATATATATATCCAATATGCTCAAAATAATTGTTTTTTTTAATCAAATTAATTTTTAATAAAATAAGAAATTAAATTTTTTTAAAAAATTTAGTACACAATTTTAAACAAATAAAAATTGAAGTTACGTTTGTTCAAAAAATTCAAACAGAGGGTGTATATATTAGTAACTAAAGTGTATATATATATATATATATATATATATATAGAGAGAGAGAGAGAGAGAGAGTAGTAATAAGCGGTTGGATATATGAGGCCGTTGAATTTTCCATTATTTTATTTTTCAGTATTGCAACAAAAAGATGGAAATTAAAGAATTAGTCTGGGAAGCCATGGAAACTTGAGCAGTGGACTCTGGAGAAGGGAATTTTAAAATTCTTGACTTATGAGCATGATGCAATCGACAGTTGATAATGGTTTTCCTATAATTTATAAATATATAAAAGAACAACAACTAGACTTCATCCTTGGTCATTCATAGGGACAAGCTCCAAGCCCTCATTATGGGAGGTTACAGCCGATGTTAAAATATCTGGCGGAATCAAAGCATCTGACTGGTCAGCTTTGGGGACAAGAAAAATCAAACCTAGAGTCGCAATTCTCATAATGTTTCTAATGAGAATAACCATCCACAGGTTTGTAAAATCTGTCCTGGATACATCAAATATATGAAGAACAACTCCTCCACCCCATTTGGAGGTCAGGGAACCAAGGCTATCGATGCACATTAACAGTGCAAAAAATGTGCCTTCAATGCCTAGAGGGCAAAGCCTTGTGCTTAATACAATCATGGGAATCCACCTTATTCTGCTTATAATTCTTGAGACACATTCTTCCATGATAACAAAGAAGTAATCTGGAATTCCAAGGACTAAATTCCATCTAAGGATGAAGATCAGATCCAGCATTCCGGATGTGCCATAAAGGAGTTGGGCAAAAAAGAGTAGGTTTCTGAATGGGATGTCTTTTAGTGTCTTGTGATAGATCAATACCCCTACCATTGAAGCCATTGCACCAATTGCATATATGACCCCGACAAATTCCTGCACTCAAGAAAGCATGAGATAAAGAAATGTGAAAGGGATATGGTAGTCGTTGAGTGTTCTAATTTTAACTGGGATAATGAGAAACCTGAGAAAATGCTGGTCCAGCCTTTGGATCAGTGTACCAGTAAAACTGCCCTTCATGAGTACTGATACTGAGAGCCAAAGAGAGGTACATGTATAGCGATGGCTTCCATACCTGAGGGAACTTGATTGTCTGATGCATGCCCCTTATGGCCACCCCTAAGGTTTCCATTGCCTGTATAAGCATCCACACAGCATAGATACATCAAGAATTGGAGACAAAATATTAGCATAGAGATGTTTTCTGGCTACAACAAGTATTCATTGCTTCTCAATCTGATGAAATGATGGATGGAATGTTCAGAGACAGAAATGTTAAAGTCTAATGGCTGGAATATGTGGTTGTAGATAGCCCTCCTCTCCTCATGATTAGATGTCAGTATAATTAAACATGAGATGCATGCAAATTAAAGAGACCAAAGAAGGCATATATTCTTCAACATAGAGAAATTGGTGTTTTGGCTATGGGATGGAAAGAGAGGGATCTTGATGTTGATATCTGAACTTTTTAAGAACTGCTAATTCCAGAATGGTAACATACTATGAATAGATTAAGTTAGACATTCATGTACAGATAATCTACCTAAAAAAAGAACTCGTCATTACATCTTCAAACATGATTATAAAAAGCCCTTGGATACAGTCTACCCTCTATTTTAAGGTAATAGGAGTGGTTAGCTTTTCAATAATCACTCCTCCTTATGCGTTGAAAACTACATAGAAAGCATAATCCCCAGAAACCTCCTAAACTTTACAGGATAACTGCGAGTTTCATAATCTAGGCCAACCTTTCTTTTCTGTCCTTTTGACCACCTGGGGATAAAATTTCCAGATCTTACATCTGCACTGAGATAATCCATTTGCTCCAGTCTATTAAAAATTACCAATTGCCATGATCTAGATTGATTTGGCTGAATGTGTGCTAATTGGAAAACCAATAATTGTGTCTTCATTATTTTCAGAATCCAACAAGGTGGAGCCTCACGGGTCGAGACTTAAGCTTCGAACTCGCGCGGTTCCAGGATCCGGTCATTCACCCTTCCAGCATCTCAGATCAGCCTTTCGTCACGGTTCACATCCTTGTGAGTTATTGTCCGCTCTGATCTCCTCTGGCCTCACGATTTTGTCCTACAAAAGACACCTCACAAGACGGAGGTGGTATGAATCTTTATATACCCCAGTGACCCTCCTATTATGTTTGATGTGGGATTTAAGACTCTTCCTTAGATCCGTGACACGGGCAGTTTCATGGCGTGATTTAAAAGAAATGGCTCTAATGTTTTACCAAACTGCAACGACATAGTATTTGCAGGATAATTTATCTGAAAAAAAAAAAAAAAAATCTAACCTTCTGCTTCTCAGAGTGAAGGCCGGAAGATTTCCTTTCATAAATCACAAAGCCCAACAATATGATAAAAACTGGCGGGATAGCCAAAAGAACCAAAGCTCCCTGCAACAACCATATATGTTAAAAAAAAGGGACAGAGAACTTTGAAACCAAGCTAGGAGGTAATATAGAAGAGTTTTTACATGGTTATAACTTTGGTTTCACTAAAGACTATAATCAAATGTCAAAATGATTAGTGCTTGAAAATTTGAGAATTTAAGATGTTGAAAGCAAGCAAAAACTAACAATTTTTAAGGTCAAAAACCAGTTCTTCTGGCCATTTTCTCAATCTTCAGCCACATTTACTCAGTCCTAGATAGTAGCTTCTAAATTTTCAAATTGCTATGGTACGGATATCTACAAGTTGACAAAAAAAAAGGAAAAAAAAAAGAAAAAAGAGTTAACCTGAGCTCCGAGATGGTGAACAAAAAACCCACTGGTGGAGTAACCAATTAAAGCCCCCGCAGAGGAGCAAATTCCACAAAGGCTCTGCATATCTGGAGCCAATGATGGGACCTCAATACTGTTTCTTGCAATACACGCATCAATTGTAACATCTGCTATTGCCATGCCTGCTGCAACCCCTACCAAGCAACCCAGTGCCAAAGCAGCAGGCAAGTTACCAGTAAGAGCAACCATCAATGCAGAGGCACCCCCAAGAACACCAGCAACGACAAAGTATGGTCTTCTTCTATAGCCTTTTATAGGAAAAACATCAGTGAATAAACCCCAAACAGGTTTCATAATCCATGGAGCATAGTATAGGCCTATGTATACTTGAACCGCTGACGGCTGAACTTTTTGAACATCTTTCCAATAGTAGTCTGAGACTACTTTGAAGAAAGAGCCAGAGAAGCCTTGGCTGAGGCCATAGACGAGGACTATGCCAAAGATGAAAGTTGAATCTAGCTGGGAAGATAGCATTTGCAACCATTGAAAAGGCTCAAGAAAGACTGAGAAAAGACTGCATTTCTTGCAGATTTCTGCCGAATCAAAATTGCTCTTGTTTGAAATGCTGGCGGAATTTTGGGACGGCACAGATTCATCAACAAGTCCCTCTTTTTCGGAGGAATCCATTTTTAAAAAATTAAAGGAGCATGGATCTGCATATGGCACAACAGATTAGAGAACATGTGAACGTTTACTTTAGGATCTCATACATCTACGACCTACCCCAGTTATGCCATACGGGAATTATATTATTGTTCAATATGGCGCAAGACTCCAGGCATTCGCCATAGTTTACTAAAATGCTGCTATTATCTTTCCCTTGAAAAATTTTTATCCTTCTACACGGTCAGTCTCGGAGTAGTTACCTCACGGGTAACCTCTTTTTTAAGCACCAAAATCCGGCCTCCAAGTATAGTGGTACTATATATTTAGCAAAACAATATAATAGAATATTATATTAAAATAGTCAAGTTGGTTTAACTGAACTATCAAACACGTCAAGCTTTTTTGTTCTGTCTTTAACCAGATAAAAATGGGAAACAAGAAAAGTTATACAGCAAAAACGTTAAACCATAGACGACAAGCTTGTCCACTCCCTCCCATTAAAGGAGGCCAAGTGACCACTACCAAACCATCTGATCGGATTAGTTGCAAATTTAGCTGCACGGCAGCAAGGCACTTTCTAGTTAATAAAGTGAAAATTTCTGAAAATGATATTGGAGATAAAGTTGTTTGAGTATTTTTTATATCCACGTTTCAGAGAAACCCTTTCTGCAACTCTATTCCTGGAGGAAATTATGAGAACCAAATGAGAAGAGGTATCGGAAAAGGTGAGCAAAATAAAACAACTTTTGATAACTGTTAAGGAGAAATTTGAACAAATAATGCAAATTAAATGCATACCGTGTCTAACCATGGAAAAGAAAAAAAAAGTACATATTGATGTATCTAGCAGAAAATACCACTCCTTATTCCTTTCCTGACTGAGAAATTTACATGTATCTACTTATTTCTGTCACTAGCAGTTACTCTGGCTCAAGATTCATGCCGCTAGGAGCTTTTGAATGTCTTTCTGCACCACATCATGAGAAAAGTAAAATTGGTTAGTTGAATCCTGTCTAGATAAAAAAATAATAATAATACATGTTTCTTAAGGTGCGACTCAGGATCGGTGTAGTGCTTCCTTTAAAACAAAGGACCAGATATAAACAAATCAAGGATCCAATAACAACATAGAGTCATATGTTGTCAACTTGAGCCCACAACAATATGCACATATCTATTGTACTGAGTGTGAACAAGCGTCAATGTGTCAGCATAGGAAGTGCAAACAGGCAAGTCCAGAACAAACTATTTTCAATCCGAGGCCAAGCAATGAATAAAATCAATGCAGAAAAGCAACAAGTTCCCACCCACCAGATAACATAGTGCTATCACTCAACAGTGAGCTTACTACTGAATTTGTCATCCAATTCAGAATTTCAAAGGAATCGGTTTCCATGATCTTATAGCAGATTTTAGGTTTGATTGTAACACCAATTCTGATACCAGCCAAAGCTGGTAAGGCATTATTGTTCTCACCATTATATCAGACAAGAAAATTGCCTACAGCATTGGCATTCCAATGCCCCAGATGCAGTAACAGAATATGTTTTATATCAATCAAATATCCCAGCCACCAGTTTTTATCAACATATCTACCAAGGGATGGCTGGGAAGAGTCATTCATGTCAAACTGCAAAAAAATGATTGGGTCTAGTAAAAATGTTATAGTGTTAACATTGATGTTCCATTACAAGCCTTAGCATATACCACTATCTTAAAGCGTACTTATTATTATGTTATGAAAACGTTAGTGCTTCAATTGCTTTGAGATTAGCCTGATTGGTAAAGAGAAGAAGGATACAAACCTCAATTTGGAAAGGCGATGTTGTTGGTGGATACCTCTCCACAATTTTGCCCTTTTTGTCCACCAAGAACTTCTCAAAATTCCACTTGATCAGGTCACCAAAAGATCCACCTGCAGAGGACTTCAGAAATTGGTAAACAGGAGCTGTATTTGGTCCATTCACATCAACCTGTTTCGTAAAACTTCCCTTTTAGTCCTTAAAATATAATCTATATCACAAATGCTATAGTCAATAGCAAAGCAGCTAGACACACCTTGTCAAATATTGGAAATTCTGCTTTAAACCTGGTACATGCAAATTGTTTAATCTCAGGATTTGATCCAGGTTCTTGTCCCCCAAACTGATTGCAAGGGAAAGCTAAAATCTCAAATCCTGTCATAGAGTTGCATGAACAGATCTTATTAAACATGATAACATTAATTAAAAAAAACAATTATACCGCACATAGAGTACCAAAAAAGCAATTATACACAAACAAAGAAAACTTGGCTCACCTTGAGTCTTGTATTTCTCATATATGTGGGAGAGCTCAGAGTAATTTGATGTCGTCAAACCACTAGGAATCAAAATGAAAATTCTTCAATTAGATCCCAAGTAAAGGACAGAAAAAAAGACTAAAGGTGAGCAAGCATAGGAAATACTGTAGTTATCTTGAAAGGAAGGCAGTACCATTTTGAAGCAACATTGACAATCAAGAGAACTTTTCCCTTAAATTTGCTAAGAGAAACATCCTTCCCATCAATATCCTGCCCAAAAAGAGAGAGAGATCCATTAAAAAAAGTGAAAAGTATTATCAAGTTCCATTTCCATGATAAAATATTAAAAGTCAAAATCTTTTCCAAAAACTATGATAATATATTGAAGTCAAAATTCTGCTAAATTTAGCGACAATCTTGGAACTTTTGTTCAACATAAACTAAATTTTATTAACATTATGATCCATAAAACTAATTTCAGAAAGAAAAGGAAAGAGAGCTCTTCTCCAAGATTGTACCTTCACAGTATAGTCGTATAGAGTCTTCTCCTTAGCTGCTCTAGCATAAATCCCTGAAGATCTAGATTTGAAGACAAACCCAGAAGATCTAGATTTGAAGACAAACCCAGAAGCAGTAAGCGACTGTAAGGAGAACCCATGTTGCAAAAAGGCGGATTTTGAAGACCCAAGCGATGATTTGGTGGAAGGAATTGAGAAAGGCATGGAAGGCCACAAAGAAGACGAAACTGAGTTCTTTTTGGTTTGAGAAAAATCATGAGGAAAATGAAATGTTGCAGAGAAAGGCATGGAAGCCATAATTTTCTTCCTTTTTCTTTTGTATCTGTGTAACTGTCTAAAATGCGACTGCTGGTTATGTATAGTTATAGCAACAAAAGGATTAGACTGTTTATCCTGAAACTGTGAAGCCAATCCAATGTGACATTTGTCTGACAGGATTTTGTAGTGGAACTGCTCCTTTAGGCTGTTGTGTTTGTTTATGTCTTGTTCCACCCTCTGGTTTGTACTATTTTCTGTTTGTACGCTGTTAAGATGTTCTGTTGGGCACATTGGCGACTAAAATGCGATAAGAACAGCTAAAAGGCTCCCCAAAGCAAAGTATAGTGTAGTAACTAGTAAATGACATCTCAAAATTTAGAGGAGTTTTTTTTTTTTTTTTTTTAACAAGTATGGTAATGGTAATAAGAAAGTATTCAACTATAGAAAATAATTTTCCTACAAAATATGGCAGGGATGTGATTTAGTTAGCCACTTGAAATCATAAAAACCTGCATGGTTGGTTCGTTCTTTCGTTCGTGAAGCTTCAGCTGCTGACGAGTGGCTGAGTTTTGAGGAGCGTGGCTCCTGTTGGGTCAATAAAATTGTACTATTTCTATGACATATCCAAGTTCGAGGAAAAGAGCCCCATCCCCCCGAGAAACTTTGATGCATTCGGAAAGTCAAAACCATGACTTTACAATTCAACAAAATAATGATCAAATTTCCAAAAAAATACTTTAATATAAAAGTATAATCTTATATACGTTATAATACAAAAATATCAAACTGTCTTTGGATTGGTTGGACAAAATTATGGTCATAAAATTACAATTCCATATCAATTAACATAACAGACCAAACTACAGATAAGCTCGAGAAGCAAAAATTGAAGCATAAATGATCCAAGGCTCAAACGGTAGGTCATTGTAATATTTAGAAAAAAAAAAATCACGTAAGAAAATAAAAAGATATCCAAAATATTTTAATGAATTTTTGAAAGGATTAATGTAATTAATAGTTGTTAAATTATAATAAAATATTTAATTTGATATTTTAAAAGTTTAATATAATATCTAAAATATAAAATTTTTAATTAATGCAATATAACTGATAATTAATTTATTTTAAATAATATATGAATTAAATAATTCTTTAAATAATATATTAACTAATGATATCGTCTTCCAAGAAGTGCAGAACATGCTATAAAAACTACTATAAAGAAAATATAAAATATGAATGACTGGCTACATCAACAACAGCTGTTTGGTCCATCTTTCTTAAATAAATACCCGAAAGATTTGATATAACCAGTTGGCCGTCTCATTACTTTAATATCTACTTCTGCAGATTTTAGGTTCAATGTTATAGGATTTTGGTTGAATATTTTAATCCGGTGAGTCTTGATTTGGTCAGTGATCCGGTGATTCTTTCAGGCCTTCCTGTATTTAATATTCAGAAATAAGAGCTAAAGTTATGGTTGTAAAGCGTAAAATAATAACTTTACTCTCTTTTTAACCCAAAAAATTTAAATCCCCTAATGGAATTTAAAAAAAAAAAGTACTAAAAAAATGTTAAGGCTTAATTGAGATTTAGTACTACTGTAACTTTATTCTTCTTTTAGGGTAACAAAGGAACAGAACTTCCTTGTGCTTGTTTAAGAAAATAACATTGGTTTTCTTTTTAATAAATATTCTTAATGTGGTTATTGTGAATTAATAATTTGTGATTATAATTGAACTATGTCAAAACATTTCGTAATTTCCAGTAAACCAAATATGTGGGATCAGACAGGAAGATTGAACAAATAGTTTGAAGTTGAAAGCGGAGCCAACCCAAACTACCCAAGTCTAGGAGAGAGAAATGGAAAACTTGAAAATGGCCCCGAGAGTCCACCAATAGTCGGAAGCATAACACCCTTGATTTCAAAAGAATTGATCTTGATTGAAAAGAATCTAATTTATTGTCTCCCTCTCTTATCTCGTGTTCTTTGTTTTTCTTTTCTCTCTTTGTCTGTCCTTTTCTTGAATGTTTCTGCTTCTGTCACCCTAAATATCTTGTTTTCCATTTCAGATTCTGAGAAAATTCTCCTGGGTTTTTGTTAGTTTTTAGAAAGGACTCCATTTTTTATACTTTCAAGACATTTCCGGTTTCTACCACTCGCCCCTGTATCTTGTTCCTTTATAGATAATTTTTAGCTGGGCATGTAAGGACACTTAAAACTCTATAATAAACGTAATTTTTTTAACCTTTTTTTTTTCTCTTTTGAAGCTTGCCTTCTTTAATCGACATGTATCAAATTAGCAAAGCAGTGATCTTTAGTTGTTTTACCTTTAGTTTGATCTTAGCAAAGCAGTGATCTTTAGTTTATTGCCTCGTCTTAGCATTCAATTTAGGATCTGTCTTGTATGTTTCTACTTATTTGTCTTAGGAGTTTCTGTATTTCTCTGATTATTCTCTTGTCTGATTTCTGTCTTTCGTGTGCTTGACAATGTCTGAATTAATGATCGGTTCTCTAAAATATATATCAGCAACAAAGCTATTGGTTCTAATTTTTTTTTAGCTGCTAAACTCGGGGAGATGGAATAATCAACGCTTTGTTTTAAATACTTTTGAAGTTTAAAAACTGACTCAATATGATTGATTATGGATTGCAGACATAGATGGGTGTCTATCTCAGCACCCCCAAAACGGAGAAATTCTCAGAAGATGGCGAGAATGATAGGGTTAGGTATGGTGTATCATCCATGCAGGGATGGCGTGCAACTATGGAAGATGCTGTGAGTAACAAATGAAACCTTTAATTTTCAGTTGTTCTAATCATTTATTGCAGTCTACTATATTGAAACTATATTGTGGGGGGTGGAAGGCTATGTTTTAAGTTTCTAGCAATGAGTTATTCAGAGAAAGTTTTGGTAGATGGATTTAGTCTTTTATGAAACCCCTTCTAAATGGAATTTTGCGCCATTTTCTTTCCCCATTATCGCCTCAAAAACACAAGACATACATGTATTATAATCACTTTTAAAGTTCATTTATCGTTTACAGTTTATATATTATTCTACAAATAACTTCTTAAGTCATTGAAATTTGATTTCTCCAATTTACAAAAATCTCTACTTAGAACTGCAATCAGAGTGGACTCTATCCCCATTTTTTTATACATTTATCTCCTCTCTTTTTCTGTCCTTATAGTTTATATTTTTGTCAATTTGTAATTTGAGTCATTTTGCTGTCTGTCTTCCTTATGTTATAAATATTGTAGCAGTTAGCTTAAGTGTAGATAACTATCCTACAGGGGATGAATTGGATTGTCTCCAAATTCTTTCCCAAAAATAAATTGAAATAAGGATCAATTCAAGGCTAACATTAGCTTACATTATCTTATATTTCTTGCAAATTCCCATTTCTTTTTTCTATTATGGATATGTTCTAGTTACTTTTATTATTTGTTTTGTTAGCATGCTGCGTATCCTGATCTGGATGCTTCTACTTCATTCTTTGGTGTTTATGATGGTCACGGAGGTAAGACTTGCATGGTTCAGGTACCTGTTATGATTGTTTTCAGTTCCAAATACAGGTTTTCATTTGTTCTAGGCCTTCTGAACTTGAGTTTTTTGTTGCTTCCCATTTGATTACGAACCTTTTTCCTTTTATAACTTGAACCAACTGAAGGATCTTTGAGCCTTTTTGTTTTCAATTATTCTGATGAGACGTTTAGGGAATTCACTTTGGTGTCAGTGAATGCTTAGGAATTTTTAACTTTTCTCCTAAAAGGGTCCTCATAATTGCTTTTTGCAACTGTGCTTAATTTTGATACTAAGTGACTACTTCTCTAGATCAGGCTTGGAATAGCGTCGAGCTTTTTTAAAATATGATTAAGAGTCTTAGTGATGGTCTCTGTTTAGCTTTCTGCAACTTATACTATCTCATAACTTGCAGGCAAGGTAGTTGCAAAGTTCTGTGCCAAATATCTGCACCAGCAGGTTCTCAAGCATGAAGCATATGCAGCTGGGGACATAGGGACATCGGTTCAGAGAGCATTTTTCAGGTTGTTTAATTTGATTACTTGATTTAATATTCGTTCTTCAATGTTTTCATTGTTATGGGAGTCAACAATATAATTCTGGTGCCAGAATGATTTAGGGGATTCAGTGTTTAGTACCTAGAAGTAATGACCTATGTTGATCAATTCTTTGATACTTGAAGTGTGAGAGTGAATTTTCCTTTTGTTCCTCTTTTCTACTTCAAATCTTATATTTCATCAAGGTTATAAATCTTATAATTTTCTCTTCAGTATTTGTTATCTAATCAGATTTAAGGCTTTTTAATGGCTCCTTCTTGTAAAACACTTTCAACAAAGATCAAAATGCTTTTTAAGCTTTGAAAAGGTGGGAAAGGAAAATTTTATTACAAATGATAGTGCTTCCATAACCCATCTTACTTTCCCCTCCCTTTTGTGGCTTGAATGCATTTCCCCATTGTTCGTTTTGTGTGTTTCCAACATGATTTACATTTAGTGCAGAATGGATGAGATGATGCGTGGACAAAGAGGATGGAGGGAATTAGCCATTTTGGGGGATAAACTAAACAAGTTTACCGGCATGATAGAAGGATTAATATGGTCTCCTAGGAGTGGTGATGGGAATGACCATGTCGATGATTGGGCCTTTGAGGAGGTATTTATGAAAACAAAAAGAATATACCCATGTTATTGTCCATAACTAGAATGCTGAACAGAATTTTATTTTTGCCACAAACTACGATGGACACCAAGATTGAAGAAGAATAATAGAACTAGCATTGCTAAATGTTAACTCTTAGCTGAAGTGGTGTACCTATGTATTTTACAATGCCAGATGTTGGAGAATATATTTCTATCTTGAACTTAGTTTACACTTACCTTTTTGGGTTGGGGCAGGGATCATAATGTGCAATCTGGGATGGTTGTGATTGCATAATTATAAATCCATAATTTTCCTGCATTAATTTGTTTGTACAATTGAGGCATTTATTTTATTGCAGCAATTTGTATGTAAAAGTTGTGTTTTTTAAATTGGTAATCAGGGTCCTCATTCTGACTTTTCTGGACCAACTTCTGGGAGCACAGCCTGTGTTGCAATTGTGAAAAACAACCAACTTGTTGTAGCAAATGCTGGTGATTCTCGTTGCGTGATATCTAGAAATTGTCAGGTAATATTCTATTAGCGAGATGTAATTAGCTAGTTTCTTTTTGAATGGATACTAAAATAGAGATTATATTTGTTAATCAATTTCAATTATCTACCCGAGCATTTGGCTCAATGGGTGGTGCATGATCTCCCTGCTCTAATAGCAAAGGTCAAATTCCTCTTCTCTGAATAAAAAAAAAAATCAGTTATCTGTGGTTGCTCTGGCTATTGTACTTTGCACTATGGGCATTAAACATAAGTGTCATTCTAGGGAATATTCTTTTCTTTCTGAATACATGGTCTATATTATTTGTTCCTCTATGGCTTCTTTTTTGTAGGCATACAATCTCTCTAGAGATCACAAACCTGATCTTGGGGCAGAGAAAGCAAGGATTTTAAAAGCTGGTGGTTTTATACACGCAGGACGTGTCAATGGCAGTTTGAATCTTGCAAGAGCTATTGGTAATTTTCCTTCCTGCTTGATATCTAGAAACCAAAAAAAAAAAAAAAAAAGAACTAGTTGAACTTGCCACTTCAGTCCTTCGAATTTCCTCAAGAGAGAGACATGCCACTGGGTACAAAGAACTCTTACTTTCCTAGATCAAGTGAATAACATTTCTATACACCCACAGTCCTATGGCAAATGTATGAATCCATGCACATCTAACATTTTTATGCATCATTGGGGGAGAAATAGAGAGAGGGAGGTGGAGAGATGTAGTTTTAATCCTTTGATTCCTTTTCCTGCAGGTGACATGGAATTCAAGCAGAATAAATTTTTGCCTGCTGAAAAGCAAATTGTAACTGCTAATCCAGATATAAACACCGTAAGTATATTATCTGTCAGCAATGTGTCCAGCCCTAAAAATCTTTGGAGCTTGTGGTATCTAACTTCTATATCTTACTAATTTTCAATTAGGTTGAGCTCTGTGATGATGATGACTTTATTGTGCTGGCATGTGATGGAATCTGGTATATATCTAATGTCTTTTCCTTTTAGATTATGTTAGAATTAGAATTTAACATATCTCACTTCAAAATTTTATTTAGTTGCTTACTTATTACTCTTCATGGTTCACTCTAATGGTATCCAACTTGAATTTAGTATCTAATGCCTTTTCAATTTTGAATTTTATATTTCAGGGATTGCATATCAAGTCAGAAGCTAGTAGATTTTATTCATGAACAACTAAATTCAGTATGTGCATAAGCCTCTCTTAACTTTGATTGATATGTATGTTTGAATATTTGTTTAGGCAAATCTGCTAGGTCAATTGAGTTCAAGGTCATTCTATGCCTTTTTTTTTTAATGTTTGTGTACTTCGTATGAACTCTTGCATGCAACGCAGGAAATCAAACTTTCTGCTGTTTGTGAGAGAGTACTTGACAAGTGCTTAGCACCATCGACAGCCACTGGTGAGGGCTGCGACAATATGACCATGATCTTGGTGCAGTTCAAGAAACCAATCAAGTCAGCCTCAACTGCAGATCAATCCTCCCATAACAAATCAGTTGACACTGAATCAAAGCCAGAGGGAAGTCGAGAAAAGTAGCTGCATCTGTTGGTGGAGGTATCAGATCCTGTGGTTGAAGAAGATACGAGGACCCTTCATTTTCTCAAACATTGGGATATGCATTTGTACACGGCTTAGGGCAGGAAAGAGTTGACATGTTAAGAAAAAAATATGCTTTTTTTTTTAATTTTTTTATCATTAATGGGAGTGTTTTTCGGTCTGACGATACCACAATATGACAATTTAAGTAATAACATGTACGGTTGGTGACAATAAAATGTTTTTGGGTTAACGGGTCCGTGGAATTTCACACTTGTTTGTTTGTTTCTTCCTTTCCAAGAATTTTAGTTTCGTCTCCTTCCAAATGTTCTGAATTCAGATGAGAAATTGTTTGCAATTACAGTTGGTTGTAGTGCTGCTTGCTTCTCATAATGATAAACTCATCCGTGAAAGCCTATCTTACTTTGTTTGGGCATTTTCTCCCCTTCATTTCAGGTTCAGCAGCAGGAGCACAGGAATTTGAAAACCTTGTCTGACCAAAGATCAGCCACTCCTTAAGTCATCATTCTAGAATACACGTTTGTAATGCAAAACGTACTTCTCACAGGTTACCAGAAACTAGACTTTTAAAAATTAGACTCTTACATTTCAGGCTTTGCCAGTCAAATATGATACACCACATTGAAAGACTAAAAATTTGAAAGAGGATTTTTTATTCACTTTTGACAAATGACCAATCCACTATATTCATATATGCTAGACTGAGCAAATTTGCCCTGATTTACAGTTAACATTGAAGAAATAAGTGAAAGAGGCAATGATAGTAATACTCTGTTGAAATGCCAATCCAAAGTTTTTCAGGGGTACAGTTAACTCTTGTCCCCACCTCAGTTCACTGCTAAACTGTGTGTGAAAACATTACTTATTATTCATTAGACCTTCAAAGCCACCTGATCTTGCCATGAGATTTTCTTCTTCCCAACTCTTTTGCCATTAATCACACAGTTTTTGGGCTTCTTCTCCTTTCTCAACGGGGCCTGAACATCTACTTGACTTCTCCCACCCCGTTTCTCATGAACCTGCAATATCAAAATAGTCAATAATTCCAATATTTCAACAGATAATAGCACAACAAGTTCTAAATCTATATACATATACCAAGTTGATTACCACATTTGGGTCTAAATCTGGAAGAGAACTCGGTCTTCTCTCAACAGCTTCATTGATGCCGTAATTCTTAGCTATTTTGCTTTGCAAGTAAGGGTTTTGTGGTTGAACAGAATCTTGCTGTCGTTCATATTCTTGAGACTTGATCATTGATAAATAGCTGTACCTCTGTCTTAAAAATCTAGAATTCAAGAGTTCTTCTTGATCAATATTTAGAAAATTAAAAAATCCATACAAATTCAGGAAATAGATATCATACCGAACTTCAGCCAAAAGGGTTTCTCGCTTCTGGTTCACTGTCTGCATTTTTTTCTTCTTTGACACAAATTCCTAGGAGTGATTGACACGAAAGAATAAATCACTAACTCAATTACACAAATCAGTTAGAATCATTATAACTGAACATGTAAACACATAAACACTCACTCTATATATTCTGTGAGAATAAGTTTTGATCAATTCCTAACACAACCGTCTCGCTTAATTGAGGTATAATCAATAATCAAGGGAAACTGACATTTGAACAATTAGCAAAATTCTATCGTTCACCAGTTGGATTAAGTAACTAGTAAAATTGTAGGCAGAAACAAACTCAATATCAATATCCAACAAGCTACAGCACCGAACAAGAAACTAGAATCTATGATTTGATGATAAAAGAAGTGGTGGATGATCAAAAGAATGCAGCCTGTTTAATCACATGGCACAACTAAACAGAGTAATTGAGACAAAGGACTAACCTTTTGCAATTCCAAGAACTCCTGCAGTAGGTTTTGATGCTTCAATCTCGCCCTAGCTTCCTCATCAACAGAGTTATATTGCCGATGAGAATTTAGAGAAGACCTTTTCATCTTAATTATCAAAATTGAGACCCCAATTAAAAAAAAAACACAATTAAAAAACTTATCAGGAAAGTATATCAGATATTTTGCAGAAAACTCTGAAGCCCTTCTATCTTTGCAAAAAAGAAAATCTTTTGCCCTAAAATTTATAACCCAGAAAACAATCTCCAATTCCAATTAGGAGAAGAAGAAAAAAAAAAGAAAGAAAATTCCAAGAACCGAAAAAAGCCCTTGTCTTTATTAGCTTCTTGACGATTCCAAAACCAAAACTTGGAGAGAAAGTAAAGAACAAGAAAATCCAGGATTGAGCCAGATAAGGGAGATAGAAATGGGTAATGCTAATAATAATAAGGAAGAGGGGGAGGACAGAGAAAGTTGGGGTGTATCTGGTCTGGTATTCCCGAAAAGGCCCATGAAGAACGGGAGAGAGTTTTGAGTTGAATGAGTGATGGAAGATGGGATACAGGAAGGGCAAATGTGGGAATTAAGAAGTTTTTCTTTTTAGAGAGAGCGAGCTCTGTGGTTGGAGGACAATTGAAGACATATCTATCCAGCTTTCCTTCTATCTGTCTTAGCTTTCCATGTTTCCTTTTTATTTTTTTTTTCCTTTGTATTTTTATTTGGCAGAAAGGGGGGATTTTCATTTTGTATTTGGTTTTGTTTTTCTCCTGTGCGGTACATAAATTTCTGGTCCATCTGGGCCATTTTAGACAGAGAAAGATTTTGTTTTGGATGATTTTTGGGTATGGAAGCATAAAAGGCAGGAGATAAATGGCTACTGTTTGTTTGATGGGGTTGCAGTTGCCAAAGAAAGAACCTTTACATGGCTTAAGATGGTGGTGTGTTGTGTAGTTTTGGATAAGCAACAGCTACAGCATCCCGCCTTAAATTACTATTATATCCTCTTTGGTTTGGCCTTGACACTTGTCGTAATAACCATATTATTTACACATGGTATAAATATATTAATTTTTTATTGTACTATGATTTTGACATTTCTAAAGCATGTCGATTGCAGTGACATCTTGACATCAAACAAAGTCCAAACTCCAGTTCCGAAGTCTCGTGCAATGGAATGAATTTTGTCCGAGAGATTCAGTTAAATTCGGCGTATGTTTGTTTCTTTAAGAAAAATCTGTACGAGAAAATGAAAGCACAGTGTTTGTTCATCTGTACATGTGTCTTGCCAGATAGGTTAAGTCGTTAAGAAAATTATTCAAGAAAAGTTTTAGTACTCTCTAGTGTGTTAAAATCAAGGTAAAATCTTTGAACTGCATCTAATGGAAAAAAAAACGACACCTTATTTTTTTTTCTTGAAATTTCATTGCCTCTAGTAAGTTGTTTAAGGACAGAAAAAAAGATACCAACAAACAAGGCATCTGGTAAGCTGTCCTGTCCAATGCCTGCAGGACAACCCCATATTTTATTGCTCTCCACCCTCCAAATATGTGGTTCCGGGCAAATCAGAGCCTGTTTAAGCCACTTCATACCAAGGAGGGGAGCTGGAACACACAGCACTAGAAGTTGACATGAAAATCCCTCTGCCCAAGTTCAAAATTCCCTAACTTTTACAGAAGTAACATTAGCAAGATGGATCAAAAAGAACAAGAGAATTGACTATGGAGAAAATACTAATAGTGTTCATATACATATTAGACCAATAATATTATGATCTAAAATTTTCTTTTCTTTTTACATGGAAGGACAATGTAGGCCAAGGCAAAACAGATGAAAGGTTACGTATGCCATCTGCAGCTAATAAAATTATTGTATTACATCACAAAATCATACACACATGATGTACATTAAACATTCAGTCTCGTGGACTATAGCCTAAAACCTTCAAATGCACCTTACTTGCAACTTGAATAGAAGCACCAAGGAGATGTACATTAAATATTCAGTCTCGTGGACTATAGCCTAAAACCTTCAAATGCACCTTACTTGCAACTTGAATAGAAGCACCAAGGACAGCTGAAACTGCCGCAGCTAAAATAAATTCCACTCTCTGAACAGCTAAAATGCCAGCACATCCATTGCCAGGATAAGCAAAATCATCATCAGCTTATTACAAAATTGAATCTGAAAATATCTTGCTAATAGTGGGGTTTCCATTAGGGTAGAGCACCAGCTAGACTAACCAAGCCTGACATTCATGCAAGGAACTTAATCACTGGCTTTGACATCAAATTGTCAAATTTGCAATAATTGTTCTGAATCTGTATGAGAAGAGTTGAAAAAGGGAAGTACCTGCCACACTTTGTAAGCAGATCAGCAGCCAGTTACAATGAGTAGCATATAAGCATCCAGATATTTCAACTTTCAAGATTGATTAGGAAGCTGAGCAAACGTTCCCTCGTTGGGGCTGCAGCCCCCAACCATCATCTGTTTGTAGACTGCATAGGCGTGGTCAGAATTTCCAGACACACTATACCCTCGAATAAGAGCATTATAAGTGAATACATTGGGTTCAAGACCCTTAAGTTGTAGTTCATTGTAAAACTTCCCTGCTTGCTCCACCATTCCAGCTGTCCCAAGATTGAGAATTAAGGAATTGTAAGTGTAAAGATCAGGACTTATACGCCTATCCTGCATTTCATCAAAAAGAGAGAGAGCTTCCTCTATCCTTCCCGACCTTCCAAGCCCATTAATCATAAGGTTATAAGATACCAAGTCGGGATCAAGGCCAGTTAACTTCAGTTCCTCAAAATAGTGCAAAGCATCATCTACTCTTCCCACCAAGCAGAGGCAGTCTATAAGAATGGTGTAGGACTTCAAGTCTGGTCTTATCCCTTCCTTAACCATCTTTTTAAATAACTCACAAGCACTATCTACATCACCAGTTTTTCCATAACCATTTATAAGAATATTATAAATAGCACAATTAGCTTTGCATCCATACTCTGCCATCTCCTCAAACAATTGCTTTGCTTCCTCAAGTCTTCCCAATTTCAGAAGTCCATCTATAAGAGGACCATATGTACAGGGAGTTGGACAGAAATCACCACTTATGAGATCATAATACATATTCATAGCCTTTTCTATGTTGTTTGATTTTACAAGACCAGAAAGGACTATATTCTGAGTTTTAGTATTAGGCTTGCATCCACGACAAATCATCTCTTCATACACTTCAAAGAGTTTATCCATATGACCAGACTTCCCACAAGCATCAAGCAGCAAGTTATAGGTAGAAGTATCCGGCGCACAACCGATGCTCTTCATCTCCTCAAAAAGGTCCCAAGCCGTATCAGTGGTATGGACTTCAAGCAGTAGCCCACCAATTAACAAATTATATGCTCCTGGCGTTGGGATAACCCCCATATTTTTGGTGAACTTCGCAACTAAATCTCTTGCGAAAATGGCTTTCTTATGCCTACACAAATTTCTAATTAGAGGCACCAAAACAGAGTCATCCTTACAGATCTTATTGCACACCAATGTCTCAGCAAATAAAACAGCTTTATCCATTCCAGCTTCCATCAAAATCCCACTCATTAAATCTGCCCAAAATGACCTGTTCCTATCAATCCCATCCTGATAAACAAAGTCCTGGGCAATCTTGAAGGCATCCATAACCAGCCCATCCTTGACAACCCCAGGAAGAAGGGTGCACAAAGTCACATAGTCAGGGTAAAGCAACTTCTTCATCTGATGAAAGACCCAAATTGCATCATTAACTCTGTTTTCTTTAATAAAGCCATAAATAATAGTGTTGTAAGTCAGAACATCAGGACTACAATTCCATGTCATCATTTTATATAGCATTTTCAATGCCAAATCAACCTCATCATTCTTGCAAAGGCAATCCAGCAGGGTGTTGAAAGTTATTGTGTTAGGGGGACAGCCATGCCTGGTCATACTTTCAAACAATTCAACTGCCTTTTGGACTTGACCCTCTTTCCCTAATCCAGCTATTAATGTGTTAAAGGTCACAACTGAAGGAGTAAGCTTCATGTCCTTCATTTTATGAAACATTTCCCATGCCTCATCTACTCGGCCAGCCTTGAAAAGCATGTCAATCAAAGAATTAATGATAATTACATCAGGTTCACACTGATTTTCCAACATCTCAGGCAGCAACTTAATGGCTTCATCCACTTTCCCAACTTTACCATAGCACTTCATCATCATGTTATAGGTCACTGAATCTGCAGCAATCCCACAACTTTTAAGTTCATTAAAAATAGCTTTTGCTTCACCAAGCCTTCCCGCTTCAGCAAGACTATATAAAGAAGCATTGCAAGCAATAACATTAGGAACAATTCCTCTAGCTTTCATCTTCTCAAAGGTCGCGAGAGCTTTGCCATGGTAGCCAGACTTTCCATAATAGTTAATGAAAAGGATGTATGTATAAGCAGTAGGTTTAATGCTTAGAGATTCCAAATTAGTAAAAAGCTCCAATGCCTCATCAACCCTATTTACCCTCAATAATCCACAAATTAATGTGTTATAAGTATGAAGATTGGGGGAGACCCCTTGCTTTCTCATGACCTCCAACATATCAAAAGCTTCCTCTAAATTTCCGACTTTGCAGAAAGCATTGATAAGTATGGTAAAAGTAACCACATCAGGAGCATAACCATCAGCTTCCATTTCGTTCCAATATTCTTTCACCAAGTCCAAGTCTCCATAGTCACTGGACTTGTCCAACAAAGTAATATAGGTTATTCTGTCAGGTTTATGATTGCTAGCTTTCATCTTTAAGTATATTTCCTTTGCTTGATCAAGTCTCTCACTATTACATAGAGCATCAATCAGAACAGTATAAGTAACAACATCAGGCCCGCACCCCAGATTATCCATTCTCTTCAAGATCCCAAGTGCCTCATTGATTTTCCCAGCCCTACCAAGCACTCTAATGCATATTGTAAAAGTGTAAACATTTGGCTTCAATCCCAGAGTCTCCATCTCTTCTAGCAAATCCATAACTGTTTCAATATCCCTTCTCTTCCCAGATGCTACCATAAGAGCTGAATAAGTCTTAAGACTAGGCTTTAGACCTTCAGAGACCATTCTTCTATACACCTGTAGAGCCTCCCTTGAAAACCCAGATTGAAGTAGCAAATGGATCAATCCATTATATGAATATGCATTCAGAAAAAACCCAGCATTTCTCATTCTCTCAAGTCCATATGGTGCTTGACGAAGCCCACCTCTGATATCAAGACCCTTAAAAACAGTCAAATATGTATTCAAATCCCTCTTGATGATTTGCTTTTGCATTAATTCAAACACAAAACGCATATCTCCCACCATTCTATGAATTCTCAAGACTTCAAGCATATGATTACAAGTTTCGGTGGTGTGAACAACATTGGGCAACTCTGCAACTGACTTAAAGTAAGAAAAAGCAGATTTGGGGTCCGGAATCGACCTGAGAACCCTCGAAACTTCCTCAGAAGACAAGCTATATTTGCATTTCCCATTTGCTACCACCATTTCAGATGAACTTTTCATTACATAGAAACCCAATTGCTGTTTTCTACGTTTCTTCCAGGTCACCATACAGCCATATCGCAAAACCTTTAAATTTCCAAGCTTTCTACCTCCAAAGGACACATTTTTATGGCTAAAAGCAGAGACTTTACTATCAACTAAAATACAACTGTAATTGAGACTATTGCAGCAAGCAGTCATTGAGCAAAGTATTAAAACAGCTATGAAAGAGTTATTACCAACAAAACGATGATCATGAGCAAGTAATCACAGATGGGTCACTTTTCGCATAACTGCTGTTCATTGCATTTTCTTTGAAAGAACAAGAAGACGTAAAGATAGAGAAAAGGGCATTTGCTCTAACTAAAATATCTGATTGGAGAGAGACAAAGAAAGATTGGGTTCAGCGTGGTTGGATATTTAAAGTAGAGAGGTTTGTCTGTTTTAATTACAGGAACTCCATGACCGCACATTTTAGGTTTTTAGGATATTTTCAGCCCATTGGCTTAGTTAAAAAAAAAAAATATATATATATATATATATATATATATATATAACTTATTACAACTCCGTAAGTATTACCATAACAAAGAAAAAAAAAAGCCGGAAACAAACATAAAAACATCATAGTAAACCTAACTGCTGTTCTGCCGCCAAAAACCTCTTTGGCCTTTCAGCCCTTGCAATTCATTAAGGCATATTTCTCAAAAGTAGTTGGCTCCAAGCAGAGAGAGAGAGAGAAATAGAGAGTAAACTTTGAATCTTGAAAAAATTTGGGAGGCGAAAGAGGGAGCTCAGTAATCCCAGAGTTCGTAATAAATTCAGTGAAGACAATGCTAGTAAGCGTTGAAAGTCTGAGGACCCATTTGCTCCACTTTTTATCTCTCTCAGACCCTGATGTCCTTGCTCAAATGCCCCCTCTTCAACGCGTTCGGGCTTCTCTTCTGGCTTGCTTTTTACTTGTATTTCGGATTTGATTTTAGTGTGAATTATCTCTTTTAAATGCTTAAACTTTTGTTATTGTGATAATGGTTTCTGTTTGTTTTTTTTTTTTTTCAGTGAGGTTGAGATGCATCGGAGTGCACCCAGATGACCATCCCATTAAATCAGATCTTGTATACCACTCTGCATTTATTTTCCTTTCAAACTTAGATTTTCAATTTTTCATTATGGGGGTCTCTTTGTGGGAATTAAGTACAAGACGAGCGGTTCGTATATTTTGAATTCTCAAGCAGCACTCGTTTCACATGTTACCTTTTTTCACATGGATTCAGATGATGACCTGCCTCCGAGATCATGGGTTTTGTTTTTACAGTCTTTATTTTTTCACAGTTATGTTCTTGATTCTTTTTGCCTTTGGTAGGGATAAACCAACTTTTTGAATTCTCAAGCAGCACTCGTTTCACATGTTACCTTTTTTCACATGGATTGCTTTCAGATGATGACCTGCCTCCGAGATGGGTTTTGTTTTTACAGTCTTTATTTTTTCACAGTTATGTTCTTGATTCTTTTTGCCTTTGGTATGGATAAACCAACTTTGTATATATAACTGAGTCCTATAGAGAAATTCCATTAGCCAACCTTTTCTTTTCACATTACTGAATTGGTTTATTTCCTTCATTTTCCTCTTCTGACCCTGATTCGTGCTGTTATTGTGTTGATGAAATCTTACAGGTTTCTGGGTCAGTTGCAACAGCTATCAACAGGAAACAATTCAGTACGGATTAACATATCATTAAAGTAGGGTAAACTGATAAGTTGTAATCTCAACTACATGTAAAAAGAATGAAATAATCTCCCCAACAATAATGGATAACAAAACCCAAACCATCTCTCAAAGCCAAAAAAAAAAAAAATCCAGTCACATCTCAAAACAACCCGAAAACCAAAACCCCCAGTGTCACCAAGAAACCAGCCTTCAACCCTGTAGCACTGCTTGTAGGAGCAATGGCGGGACCCTCAATTTCCGCAGGAGAAGGTGCTGGGGTGATTCCAGTGTACCTGTGCCTTGGAGACAACACAACCACAATCAATTTCTGGCCTTGCTCACAGTGACCCTCAGCTCCACTGATGAAGTAAAATGGCCCTGACTTCTCGAGCTTCACCTTGGTGCTTCCGTCCTTGTACTCTGCTATTGAGTTTGAGGTATTGCAGCTTCCATAAGCCTCCTTAGTCACTTGCAGCACTGAGTCTTTGCCACCATCATATTTCCATACTGTAATGTCAAAACCCAAAAGGAATTAATTAGAAAAAACTTGAGAAGAAAAAAACAGTGCCACAAAGTGAAGTGCAGCATTCTATTACCGAGAGAGTCGCCAATGCGGAAACGGGAAATTTCAGCCCATTTGTTGAGCGAGTCTGATTCAGAGGATGGGATCTTCCAAGCGTCTGTCTTCCCACCAACCAAGAATTCTTTAGCTTCCGTGAAGCTTAAAAATAGAAACAAGAGCACCAAAGAAAAAGTTAGCCTTCTTGAAAAGGCTGCCATGGGAAATCAAAGTTTGGAGATGCTGAGCAGAAATGGAAAGCGAGGAAGTGAAGCGAAACTGGGTAAGCTCCTGTAGAAAAGAGAAAGGTGAGTTGGGACTTGGGAGTAGTGAGTCAGGGTCTTACTGTATTTATACAAGTGAGAAACTGAAAAGGGGAGGGAAACTAGCCGTTACAAGGATGGTGTTAAAGTTGGCCACGTGGCCTTCTGGGCTCAGAGTCTCTGACCGACGGTCCCTTGGCCGTTGTAACGGTTAAATGGCATGAAAAGGGGGAAATGGATCTTTAACGGTCAAATAGAGAAATCCCTTCCCTGGGGTCTTTAAATCTTAGATGTTGGTGCCATGCCTTTGGTTTTTTACGTTTCTTTTATTAGCAAACAACAAATAGTTTTTTCAGTAAAAAATAACGTTTGAAGTCCCCATTAATAAATGTGAGCTTTTTATTATTCACAATATTTTACGTTGTTGCACCGTTTTCTAGTGCTTATACCATGAGCTTGCTTAAATTGGTGATAATTACAATACGATAACCAGTGCAACCATACCAGCCCCACTAGGCCACCACCACCGGTCGTCAAGGAAATGAGGCAATTCAGAGGAAAATTACACAATATTAACGTTAGCCTGAACTCCTTCGATTCAAGTAAGCTTTGAAGCTCCAGCTTGAGCAGCCGACCGGAGTAGTTCTCAAGTTAGCAGATAGCCAGTTCCAACGTTCGAAACATCATCTCTTAGCTGCTGGGGAGCTGGTCGTCCTATGTATTTATAGATTGGATAAGCAGCAGTTCAGTCTCAGCTAATTCTACCAAACTGCTGCAATATGTTCGGTTCCAGCTTTCTATAGTTACGAATTTATTCATATTTTGACTACTACTACAAAGATTCTTACTGGTTAATACCAATACTTAACAAATCAATCAGCAAAAATATTTTGCATTTCCCATAAATCAACGAATACAGTGGCGCCTTAATATTTACATAGCCCTTTTTTATGTTAAAATTATCGGGCAATTTTTTTTTCCTCATCCTGAAAATACACATAAAAAAAGTTGGTTGATTAGCTTAGTCATCAATTCTGCTGAATTTTTCACAGCAATTTCCAATACAACAGCAGAGAATGTTTCACAAAAGAATCTCAACATACATTAGGAAAAGGTATTCTTCAATCAACTATAAACATGAACTCAGTCCAAAAATGTGTATTAAAGTTTACATCTGAAAGCATGATTATATCTTAACCTGGAATCTTAACCTAAGACAATGATCTTTGAAGACAACAATGTCATAAGACATATCCTGTTTCACACATTAATCGATCTTGACAGATGAGTAGATAAGCCTCGTAAACCAAAAGCATGCAAAAAATCCAATGGTGCCGGTTAGCACAAAAAATGAATATGAAGCAATTAGCATGTATCCAAAGTATAGGAGCCCAGAAACCAGCTTAGTGATCTCAAGCTTCGTGAAGAAGTAGAATGTAGCATAGAGGAAGAGGTACAAAGCTGAGGAGCCCGATGTCAGATATGACCTCCACCACCAGAGATAATCTTCACTGCATAACTGGAAGTAGCAAAGCACAATGGTTATTTCAGCACAAGTGATAAGGAGGATAACGAAGACCAAGAACAAGAAGCCAAATATGTAGTAGAACTGATTCAGCCAGATTGAGGTAAGAATGAAGAACAATTCGATGAAAACGGCTCCAAATGGAAGTATTCCTCCAATCAGAATAGAGAAAACCGGGTTCATATACCAAGCCTGCTCAGGGATTTGCCTTGGAATTTTATTGGTCTTCACAGGATCCTCAATAGCTGGCTTCTTGAACCCAACATAACCACCCACAAAAACAAGTGGAAGTGAAATACCAAACCATAGGAGGACCAAAGCAAACATTGTCCCAAATGGCACAGCCCCAGAAGACTTCTGGCCCCATATAAGAGCATTTAAGACAAAGAAGATGGCAAAGATAATGGCTGGGAACATGCATGCAGTCCTGAGAGCTATTTTCTTCCACTCTGCTCCTTTAAGCATTTTGTATATACGGCCAGAGGCATAGCCAGCAAAAATGCCCATGAAGACCCAAAGTAAAAGCATAGCTGTCATAAGACCGCCTCGGTTTGAAGGGGAAAGAAATCCAAGAACAGCAAAGATCATGGTAACAAGTATCATGCCCAAAAATTGAACACCAGTGCCAACATAGACACAGAGTAGATCAGAATTAGATGGAGGTCTGAAAACATCGCCATGGACAAGCTTCCACCCAGTCTCTTCTTGGGCTTCTTCCTGGGTCTCAAGTTCGTTATACTTAGAAATGTCACGGTAAAGCGTCCTTAGCATAATCATGGCTACCATGCCCGAAAGGAAGAGAACAATCATCAAAGAATTGACAATTGAAAACCAGTGTATTTGGTCATCACTCATTAAAAGATATGCATCCCATCTAGATGCCCACTTCACATCACTTTCCTGAAAATCAGCACAAGAAGATATAAGAATATTAGCACCTCATAGATGAATGAGGTCAAAACCTTATTTCAAGAAAAGTGATCCAATAGAGAAAATTTTCCAAATAATAATTTGCCAGCAGAATTTACTTAAAACACAAATGATTGTAAACTGTAGGGGCTTTAGCCCATGGTTGACATTCAAAAAATTAAAATAGCAACTGTGAACCCCTAAAAATTATTTGCAGTTGACGAGCTAACCTGGTATTCAACACCATAGGTGAATATAATTTCCTTGTTTGCTTCAACTTCTTGAGGAGTGTTAGAATTAACAACTGTACGTTTGGTATGGGGGTCACATGTTTTTAAATGTGATTTCTCACTCCATTTCCCTTCATATTCATGTTTAATGCTGCATTGTTTTAGAATATAAAGAAAATTCCATCAAAATTTAATACTATAATCACAGCAAATCAACAATTTTACAGTATGCTAGAACTCAGAGGAATTAACCTGTTCGGTTTAACCTCAAATCCCACAATTCTAGCAGAATCAGTTTGCAAATCCCTATGATACTTGACAGTAAATGCCAAATGGTTGTGAATGAAATATTTTTCCTCCTTGCTCTGCATGTAATCAGACAAAGTAAGCATGCATAGTAGCTAATACATCCACTAAGAAAGGAACTTTGGTTTCTATTAGATTATTATGTTACCCCACTGTATTGGCCTTTGAGCCCAATATGGTAGCCAAGCTGATAAACAGTAGGAGAATCCTGATCTGATCTTCTAATCGGAACAACAAGGGGGAGGTTATCCAGGATCCTGTCAAACAAATCACAAATTAATTTAGAAAAAGAACCTTGAGAACAATCATTACAAGAATGGCAGATGAATTCCATGTCCGAAGAAACAAATAGCATACATATTGACTCGATATTCATCATCAATCTTCTCCTTAAACAGCTTTGCAGTTTTGGCATCAAGTGTAATCCGGCAAAGAACAGCACATATTTGTGGCTCTCGCATTTTAAACTGCATTAATGCAAGTCAAAGAGAACAAGTTAATAGCCATAAAATAAACAATGTGGCCCATAATCATCAGAAATACTAAAACTGACCTCATAACGAGAGTTTTCAATACGGTCACCACGAAGCACTTCCCCAAGATTCTCTGCACTGTCAACTATCTTTTTTGGCAGACAAAAAGGAAGCGAATAATACGAGTAAGGAAGTTGAGTCTTTATAGAAGTCAATTTGTTCACTTTCACCTTCAAAGGATCTCCCTGCAAACCCCAACAAAAGAATCAATAACTAAACAAGACCATAATAATTCCTCAATGAACACCCCAAATATCACAGCACGTAGCGAGAACCTAAAGTGGTTTAATCAAAGTAATTATCACTTAGGTAGCTAATCACTATAAAGAACAAGCATCCTTCCCTTACAACAATATGTAAATTAAACCTCTTTTGAAAATACAATTCCCAATCATAGATCGAAAAGGTTGACAAATCATAGGGTGAAATGAAGCTAATTTGTTCAAAAAAACCTATTCAAACAACCTAGCCGAATCAGAAACAAATCGATAAGAAAAGTGAATTATAAAGCCTTCTTTTCAAATACCAACATAGAAATTTCTCATTAATTTCCTTCCCATATTGATTCCTATATGAATCCTATCTTTCTAATATAAAACAAACAGAGGTTAAAGTGAAGATACCAAATTAAAACCAAACCAAATGAAACAAAGCAGATCAAGCACGAAAGAGAAAGAAAAAAGGAAGAGAAGCAAAAAAGGAGACCTTCTGGAAGTCCTCGGGGGCGACACCAGGGAGGTAGAAGCAGTAAGAGCCGTGGATCAGAAACAGGAAGAGAATCGCCGACATCATCGTCGTCGATTTGCGCACAGATCTCGATCGAGAATCCATTATGAATGTGGAGAAACTCTCTCAGGGAGAGAGGGTTAGATCTGGAAAAACAAAGAACGCGTGTGTTGGGGAGTGTAATAAGGAGACAACAAACTTGCAAGAAGAGATGCTGCGGTTGGGCTGGACAGGTGGTGGGGGGGAACTAGCCAATAGATCGCGACCGTGGCTTGGTCCTGTTTGTCCTGGTACGGTGCTTTCTAGTGATTCATTCTTCTGTTGCCACGTGTGTTCCCTCTTTTTGGGTTTTTTAGGCTTAATTCCCAAATAAACCGCAAAACTTTACTTCAAAATGCAAACAAGCCCTCGATCTTTTACTGTATAAAATTAAGGTTATAAATTTTTATTTTGTTATTATTATACTTATTAAATCTTAAAATTAGATGAAAATGTCTAAAATAAAATTTTTAAAATAATATTCTTTTAAATATTTATTATTTTACTCATCTAAATTAATTTAACCAAACATTTTCAACAAATTCAATCATTCAATTTAAAAATTTATATAAAAATTAAATACTTTATATTTTCAATATTCTAATTACAATAAAATTAAAGTTCACAACCTTAATTTCATAAGATTGAAGGGCTATATGCAGTTTAGAATAAACTTTGAGGACTTATTTGGGTATTACAACTTTTTTTGTGCGCTCGCTCTTTAGGCAGGCTGTAAGTCTACTCAAGTTTCGGTCATAGATTACCTCGTCCTGTCCATTTAGGCCCACTTCTGTTCCCAATTCCTCTATTTTTTTTTTCAATGTTCAAGTTTCAAAATGATTGAATCAAAACTATGCAACAAGATTCATCAATTTTAAGAAATTAAATTTCAATTTAATTGTACTCAATAAATTTTAGTTATTAATTTCAAACAAAACCTCATTCATATTTTTGTTTATTTTTTGGTACCTCAAAACAAATGTCATGGTGGGATAGCTTTGATAATGGCCGATTTCAGGGTGGCTAGATTTCTTAGTTGGGCTTGAACTAGTCTACTTATTGGATTGGATTTTGGGCTTCATATATTTGGCAAACTCCAGTTTTAAATCATTGATGTGGCACCAAAGATACCATTTTTTTTTCAAATAAATATATAAAAGGATAAGAAAAATCCATTAATCCTGTCAAAAGAACAACAATCAGCCAATGGAGTTTTGATAAATATTCAGTTTCCATCAGAATAAAACCTTCACAGCCTTGAAATTCAAGCTAGGCCTGGGGCAATCTAATAGTATTACTACTATTTATTCTCTGTGATGGAATTTCCACGTGGAAAACAAAACAATGAAACATGAAGAATCTAAAGCATTAATCAAGCTCATTGATCGGGTCTAAAATTCAGCAATCACTGATCCAAGTGTTTTTGACAGAAGTATTCACCATTCTTTAGGAATTTCAGGCTGAAAAGAAAATCAGCATTTTGTATTTTGCTTTCATGATGGAAACTACACAGCCAAAAGACCAAAATGGAATAATTTGCATACGGCAATAGTTCATATTTTGTGAAGATTTTCAAGGTCGTTAGCATGATTGATCAAAGTCCACGATAATTCAAGAATTGGCAAGACCAAGCCAGGTGCAGACTATTGGATTCCTTTCCAACCCCTTAAGTAGGAAAAAAAACTAAGTGAAGGCCCTCATTCTAATACACTTTTAATATAAAACAATCGAATTTATCACATTATTAATTAAATTTAAATATAAATTTCAGTAAGATTCATTTAATATAAAATTTGTTATGAAATTTTTTTTATTACAATTACAATAATTTTTTTCAACCAAAATTATAATAATTTTTATTATTATTTTCAATATTCATTAACCTAAATAATTTGTCAATATTTTAGATTCTATACCTCTTTCTTAAGACCCTAATCAGCATATAGAATATGACCAACTAAATCGTATGCCTCGGCCAATTTGGGCAATGGAAAAACCCATGTTCTTGCCATACAAATATCGACTTTGGGCCATTCTAGAAACTCACATACCAATTCAATGCAGACTTGGTACACCTTTCAAGTACGTATCGTCAATAAATTAACATGTGAATCCAGTGGCAGAGCATTTTCCTTCAAATTTCCCACCACATTTTCCGGTTTGGATGGAATCCATGTGCTCCCTCCCATTGATAAATCTTCCATTTTAGTGTATTCCACGTTTTCTGAAGTCTTTGTTTGGAGAGAGATTTAGGGGGGAGGCAAAGTTTGATGTATTGGTAAGTAGTTAGTACAATCATGTCGAGCTTTAAGAGCATAAAACCTGGAGAGAATCTACCAAGTTGTATAAACACAAAGAGCACCAATCACTCAAAACTGTGAACTTATTCTAAACCCGCAAAAAGGCTGGGCATAAAGGTAGCTGCCTGGTCCCCCACATCTCGGCCATTGCCATGGAAAAGCCCATCACATCATGCCCATTAAACCTTTTGGGACCCTCAACTTCCCCATCATCATTTATTTATGATGGCTTATGCTCACGCCTCCCATTTCCTCTTCTACTACTGCTACAACTATTTTTTTTCTCCCTTGGATCTTCGTATGCCATGTGCTACTTGCCAAAGGTTAGTATCAGTCGCCCACAGTTGCCTGTTAGTTTTGATGGTAATCCCAAATCTGATCACTTTGGGCATTAGTTTATTCTAATTATGAATTAAAAATTAAAAGTTAAAGGTCAATAATCAGTTGATTTAATTTAAAAAAATAAATGAGTTAATTAATTTTTATTTAATAAATAATTAAATCAATCAAAAAATTTAAATTATTAATCATAATTGAATTAATCAAAATCATTTGATTAGTTCAATTAAATATTAAATATTTTATTATTTTATTATAAATAATTATGTTATCATAAATTTAATTCAATAAAACTAAAATTCAAATATTATTCAAATTAAATCATTAAAAATTTAATAATTTCAATAATATTTTATAAAAAAAATTAAAAATACTAGTAACTAATTTTTCACTTTTACTTATTAAAAAATCAATTAATTTAATCATTTAATCATCAATTTTTAAAATTAAAAAAATTAATTAATTTAATTAATCTAAAAAATCAATTATAATCAAAATTAAATAAATCAAATCAAATTAATTAAATTTATTCAATTTCAATTAATCTAATCAATTTAAACCAACTTTTACTCCATCTATAAAAATCAAAGATATTGACATAAAAAAATGACACTTACGTCCCACAAAACATTTAAGATCTTAACACTAAAAGAAAGTAAGGTCTTTGAAATTGGTAATAACTACACTTTTGCAGAAGGTTCAGTTATTAACCATGAATCAATGGCCATCAAAACAAGACCTCGAATTGAAAAAAATAGAATCTTTATTACTATTATTTGGCTGAAATCAAGCTTAATATGTGAGAATAATGGTACCTAAAGAGGAGGCTGGCATTTGGATGTTCATTGGTGTCCATTAATAAACGTATTTGACGTAAAGGCAAATCAGTAGTTGAACGGCACCTATAATAATGATAAGGCAGCTGTAAAAGGAGGCAGATGTGAAAGGGGGTTTTTTTAATCACCCAATTAAGAGGAGTGATTGCACTTGTACAAAAAGCCATGTCCCGTCCCCCACTCGTAAGTCAGATGTCCGACCCCACGTATTTGTGGCTTCGGGACCATGGCATAGTTTTTGCCTTCGAATTATCCCATCCATTTCTGTGATTTCTAATCAAAGATCAAGTTATTTATTTAAATTTTTAAAATTTTAAATAAAATTTAAAATTTGTTAAATAAATTTATTTTTAACTTTTAAATTTATTTAATTCGATTTATACCTTTAATAAAATATTTAAAACTCAATCCTAACTTAATTTGATCTAAATTCATATATATATATATAAAGTTATTTATTTATATATGTATGTGAATTATATAAAAATATAATTATATATTTAATTTAATTATAATTTTTAAAATTTTTATTATATAAAATAAATTTAATAAATAAATTTAAAATTTATTTTTTAATTTAAAATAAATTTTAAAAAATTTTAAAATCTAAAATTTTGAACTAAATCAAATATAAATAAATATATAAATTATTAATATTAAATATAAATTTAATTCAAATTCGATCATAACTACTCTACTTTTAACGAATGAAAAATGATATCCACGTCTCATACGACAAAAAATGCCTCTCTAAAGAAAATGATCGCTCAATCTCAATGTTTATTATTTTACGTGTATTTATTTATTATAATATTATTATTAACTTTGTATTTTAAAATTATAAATTATAAGTTTTATTGCGTTGAATAAATATATATATATATTTTTTTTGAAGTTAAAAATGTGAAACTAAGAGCAGAGTTTATTGATGGATTGTCATGGAACTAATCACGTCTCCTCAAATGTGTTAAATTCAGTGATGAGAATCTGTGGACCCAAGTGGGATAATAAGATAGACTCGATCAACTTCAAAAATTAAATGGAATCGCTGCGCCTCTGGATTCTTTTTGCTTCGTTTACTCTCCCAAAAATGACCTTTGGCTGAAGCAGTTAATTCTCAATAAATCGATTTTCAGTGAATAATAGAGATACAGCATTAATTGATCAGCAAACAATATTTCCACATATTCTAAACTACTTTGCACTAACGTTTTTGCCAAATTTCAAAATCTACATTAAAAACTATAAAAAAAATTAAAAAATCTCAAAATTGATTTAAAATTTTAGTATTTGATTTAAATTAAAATTTTTTATTGAATTCGAATAAATTTAAATTTAAATATATATATTAAGTTCATATTAAATTTTAAATCAGAGATAAAAAATAAAAAAAAATTAAACTAAATTGAGTGATATATTTTTATAAATTTATATTTATTTTAAATTTTAGTAAAATAAAAATAATAATTTTATATTACAATTTACATAAATATGTTAAAATTTTATATTACAATAATATTAAAATTAAAAAAATTAAAAATTAGTAAATTATTGATTCGATTAAAATTTAATAAAAATTTGATTTAAATTCTAATCAATTTTAAATTATCATAATATTTAAAAAATTAAATCAAAATTAATCTTAACCGAAACCATTATCACTATTAATTTTGATTATTTTTTGTACAAGCGGCCATGACTTTGCACTGAATGGTGCGAGCCCAACAGGCAGCTGTCGTCTGTTTATCCTCGGGGCTTATCCTTTTTCCTTAATTGCATTAATGGCCTTTTTCTGAACTTTGAAGGCCGTGACAATTGTAAATGTTTTACATTGACCTACTCTTCTCTTTTGAATGTCAAGGCCGACACATCAACTTTAAATTTCAAGCCCTTAATTTCCTAACATTGAGTTACTATTCACGGCCTTCGGTAAATATTTTATGACTATTATAAAATTAAACACCCTTTTACGTATAAGTCAAAATTAACATTTTATTATGGAAAATATTTCAATTTCATTGAATTTTATCTTTATGTTTTTTAATTTTATTAAATCTTAAAATAATTAAATTAACATAATTTTATCACTTACATTAATGAAATATTTCTTGAAATATTCTGATTTTATTAATTTTATTTTAAGATAATAAAAATTAAAAATATAATAATTAAATTTTATAAAACTTAAATAATTTAATAATAACTTTTAAAATATGAAATTCGATAAAATTTAAACTCAAATCGTAATATTTATAATTTTTTATTCTCAAATTATGAATTTTTTTGCATAAAAATATGATAAAATTAAATATTTAAACGTAATATACGGATAAGTTTGATCTTAATCCTAATTTTCTTCTGTTTTAACCTAATAAAAAGTCAATTTAAGCAAAGTGAGGTTCTTTTACTATTTTATTATGGCGTTTATTAATAAATTTTGTTACTTAATAGCATCATATTCATTGGCCAAAAGAAAATAGCATCATATTTCGCAATGAAAACGTCAAAATAAATTAAAATTAAAAAAATATAAACACATTCGTCAATTACTATCATTTTTCTATTTAAACTATGCGTCATTTATACACGAAAACCACATGTGAAAGCTTTAAAGTTAAACTCTTGCTTTGCTTACCTAATTTGAGCCTTGTACGATGTCGTTTTAGCTTATTTCAATTGAATTTTACGTTCTCAACAACCATCCCTGTAATTAATTAGTAACAAAGCCTTTGATTTTATGTTGAAAAAGTTGCTTGGTGCCAGAAAATCCTGAACAAAGTATAAGACAGGAGAAGATAGCTAGATCTCATATTATCCATTCAAAATGCACCACGTACTCCATTATGACACGTGTTAACTTTTCATTGAGTGACACGACACGACCGGGCTAAAACTTTTCTCATAGTAGCATCCCGGTCTCGAAAAAAAAAGGAACGAGAGCTGGCGTTAAAAAAGTCAAGGACAATGCTACGCGTCAAACCAAAAAAAAAAGTAAGCAAAGCAAAAGCAACGCGAGCGGGAAAGAAGCGCGTGAAAGAAAGTAAAGCAAGCGGATGTAAATAAAAGATCAGAAAAAGGGCAAAACGGTAAAGAAAAAGGTGGCGTGCTTTAACGGCATAAAAAAAAAGGCTCCATAAAAAGTTTTCCTGAGCCACCCTGTCAACACAGTCCCCCTACTCCCTATACAAACCAGTCCACACACTTCACATTTTACAAAATCCCAATATTAATCCAATTTTTTTATTTTTATTTTTCCTTCTTTACAAAAAAAAAAAAAACAAGGAAACAAAAAAAATTAGAAGAGGAGGTGCGCCAGACCGGGAAGCTGATCAACCATTGATCACGTACACACAGATATATTTTAGTCTTTACCATAGTATAAAAGAGAGGGAAAGAGAGAGTCATCGAGATTTGCGCCTTGGCCAAAGGAGAGAGAAATATCTTTGATATATCAGCAAATCAGGCTGATTTAAAAGCAAAGGCGGCGAGAATTTATTGATATGATGTATCTGATACAAACAACCCCATCATTCATACACATGACCCGTTGGCCCTGAGCTCTCTCCTTTATCTCCTTTGCTGTTATCTGTCTTGTTGGCTTGCTTCCTTGCTTTCCTTCTCTCTATGAAACCATGAATTTACTCTCTTTTCTCTCTCTCTGACGCCACCCTTTACTTTGCTTTTTTTTTTTTTCTGGATTTTGGTCCCTTTCGAATTATTTCTTGGTTTTGGTTTTTGTTAGTGAATTTTGTTTGATAATTAAGATTAAGCGTCATCAACGTCATCATAAAGTGTGGGAAGTGGAAAATGGGGAATGGGGTGGGAACAGCGTGGAGTTCGAGGAAGGGGTGGAGGAGGATAAGGAAGCAGGGCCTGTCGGTGTTCCTGTTGTTGTTGTTGTTGTCTCAGTCCAATGTTTATTAATGCTCTCTCCCTGGCCTTTTGCTGTTGAATTGCCTGGTTTCTTTTTTTTTTTCTCGAAGTCTCAAAGTTTTCTTTGAAGAATAATAGCCTTTTCTTTGCCTCTGCTCTCGATTTCTGGTTTGGTTTGGTTTTATTCAGCTGTGTGAGAGAGAGAGAGAGAGAGATATTTGTCGATGGTACACGGTATGGGCAGCTCCACAACAACAAGGAACTTAGGCCAGCTTCTTGAATCTTGAGGGTGTTTGAAGGGAGTATTCCTGTTGTTTCTTTTATTCTGTAAGCGTATTTTCGAGAAAAGAACAAAAAATGAAGTTTATGAAGCTTGGCTTCAAGCCTGACTCCTTCCAGTCTGATGGCAAATGCATCAGGTAAGATCGGTTTCACTCGCATTCTTTTTTTTTATGCAAAATTTCTTCAGTGTTGTTTCCTTTTATTTTTTGGTTTCTTAACATTCTGTTATCTTCGTTAGATTGGGTTTCGTTTTGCCTGGCACTTTGTTTTCCGTTATGATATCTGCTCCAGACATGTTTAACTATCGGTTTTGGTTCTCGGGTTTGGTGTTTTCCCCGTTGTCTGTATTCTGCTTAATGGTCCGTACGGTTTCTGAGATGCAAGTTCTTTAGTTCTAGCCTCTTAACGATTTTCCACTGAAAATGTGTAATTTATTATATTTTGTGCGACTGGTATTTTTTGTGCTGTTTATGAAAATTTATGTTTTTTTATCAACTTTATGCTGTTTAAGCCTCAATGGTTTTTTTAATATACCTTAAGAAAAAGAAAACTTTCAGTGGTTAATCATGGCATTGGGAAAAGTCACAACTTTAACAAGTAATTTTTCTTTCTCTTGATTTTCTTTTGGCTTGGTGACAGATTAACCACATGGGTGTTTTCATTACAATTATTATCCTTTTATTGTCTGGTTTTGTGGGGGGTTGAAGTTGAAGAGTGAAAAAGAAGATGGGATATCTTGGAAGTGGTCCAGCTGTTGGACCTATACTCTTTTTCATGACTTAGTGGTCCAAATGTGGGAAAGGCACAACGGGAGCAGGCCTTTAATCATCGTTGTAAGAATCTCTACCTGTAAACAATAGCATGTTCCACCTAACATCAGGCATTTCCCATCTCCCAACGAGGAGCAAGCTTTGATTTTACACCATATATATGTCCAACAGTCTCTTCCCTTCGACAACTTCTCATAACCGAATCAGTTTATCATTGTTTTGCTAAGACAGAGGAAGTAGGAGTGATCTAGTCCAGTGACCTGGATGCGTTAATTTTTTACTTGAACTATGTACTGCGATTTGGGATGCTTACATTCTTTGACTAGCAGATTTAATATGATCCCTCAATGATTTTGTTTTCCATTTTTGGTTGGCGGTTACCCTCAAGATCTTTTTATGCATCATCTATTTGGAAACGAATATTACTGCATTCAGATTTGAACATTTTAAGATGACACGGCTAATTAAGACAGGGAAAAATGAAAGAGACATGAGCGATGTTTAGTTGCATCATAAAATGAAAATGTCAGGCGGATGCAGTTTGTGAGTTTGTTTCCTTATTGACAAGTCTGTGAGACACTAATATGTTTCTATAAAGCTGTGGCCGGAGTCTTTTTGTAATGGTTTTTGGTTGAGGTTGTAATTAAACCCTTTGTGCCAAAGTAAAATATTTTAGTAAATAAATAGAAACTAAAATCCAGAATTAATCTTTAATAATAATGCTGTACTTGACCGCTGGATTTTGAGGCTTTCCAGCCATTTTCTGGCTTCTGGTTTGTTAAACCTGTTTTTCATGTTTAGGAGGGGCAAAACTTTTACCTAAAAGTCACAAAGGAGTTTGAGAAGTAGCATGTAGTTTCTCACGGAGTTTGAAATTTTCAGTCCGTTGACCATAGCCATTGAATTGACTAACTTGGGGCTATTTGGATGGCAAAGAGTTTTCTTTCTTTTAATGTAATTTGACAGGTGAGCAATAACCTTGGTTCTTTCATTAGAGCCAACGAGGCAAAATTGGCTCCTATTTTGTTCTTTTTCATTGTTTAAGCTTTACATTTTAATGTTGCTATCATCTTCATCATGAATGCAGTTTCTTGTGTGTTTTGGGGGGGGAGGGGTTAAGTTTCTACTGTTCTCTCGAAATGTTTAGCTTTAAGTTTTCCCTCTTTGTGGGTTTAAAATATCTGTTGATGCAGGTATGTCACATCTGATTTGGCAACTGATGTCACCATTAACATTGGCGAAGTGAAATTTTACCTTCACAAGGTATGCTCAGTCCCCTTCTTTTTTTGCTTTAGTCAGGTGCGTGTGTTTGTAGATTCTGAATTTATTGCTTAGTTTTGGTATTTGGTTCATGTTAAAATAGTTTTCTTTCTATATTCCATTTAAAATTCATGAAATATTCATCTATTTCTTTGAAATAACTATTCAACTGAATTTTCTTCTTCCAGAAAAATATTGCTATTATTACCATTTCATAGGTATAAGTATGCAAAATTTTGTCAAAGTAGCTTAATTTGATTCTGTGGAATCTGGCAGATGATAGCATATAATTCATCCGATAACTTTTGCAGAAGTTGCCTCAGATGACTCTTTGCCATAATAGATGCCAATGTAGTTGGAATGCAGTTGAATCTTTTTCTCTTTATTTGATTTCTTCTCTCAGCCAAACTAAACTGTTATATTTAAGAATAAGTTCTAAAATGCTCTTTCTTAAAAAAAAAAAAAAAAGTTCTAAAATGCTCTACCCGTGGGGGGCTGCTGCCTAACTATTATTGTCAATTACAGATGTTTTTATTTACCTTTGCAGTTCCCCCTATTGTCGAAGAGCAATCACTTGCAAAAACTAGTGCTGAAAGCCAGTGAAGAGAACTCTGATGAGATTAATATGGTTGATTTTCCTGGTGGGCCAAAAGCATTTGAAATTTGTGCAAAATTCTGCTATGGGATGACTGTTACTTTAAATGCTTACAATGTTGTGGCTGCTCGTTGTGCGGCTGAATACCTAGAGATGACTGAGGATGTTGATCGAGGTAACCTAATTTTTAAAATTGAAGTATTTCTTAATTCTAGTATATTCCGTACCTGGAAAGATTCCATTATTGTACTACAAACCGCCAAATCTCTTCTACCATGGTCTGAAAACCTGAAGATTGTTGGACGATGCATTGATTCCATTGCATCTAAAACCTCTGTGGATCCAGCAAACATCACATGGTCCTACACATATAACCGGAAGTTATCAGTGCCTGAGAAAATAGTTGGTGATGGTATGAAACTTCGGGAGAAGATTGAATCTGTCCCGAAGGATTGGTGGGTTGAAGATATATGTGAACTAGAGATTGATCTCTACAAGCGAATCATGACAGCTGTGAAATCAAAGGGCAGAATGGATGGTGCTGTCATTGGTGAGGCACTGAAAACTTATGCTTTCAGATGGTTGCCTGATTCTGTTGATGCCTTGGTTTCTAATGTACATTCCTGGAGAAACAAATTACTGGTGGAAACAATTGTATGCTTATTGCCTTCGGATAAGGGTGTGGGTTGTTCATGTAGTTTCTTGCTGAAGCTGTTGAAAGTTGCCATTTTGGTTGGGATGGATGATTCAGCAAAGGAAGATTTAGTGAAGAGGATAAGTTTAAATTTGCATGAAGCTTCTGTCAACGATTTATTAATACCGGCACAGTCTCCCCAAACTACTTTATATGATGTTGAGATGGTGCAGTCTATTGTGAGTCAGTATATGATGCATGAAAAGCATAGTCAAGATTTAGATGCTGCAAAGAATGAGATGGGATGTACTGATTTAATTCTAGGGCATGGATCCTTGTTGAGTGTTGGTAAACTGATTGATGGGTATCTTGAAGAAATTGCATGCGACCCAAATCTTTCCCTGGCCAGTTTCATTGACTTATCTCAGTCTATTCCTGAGTTTGCTAGACCAGTTCATGATGGACTCTATAAAGCCATTGACATGTACCTGAAGGTAGCCTTTTACACTATGGATGCCAATTTCATTGATCATCTCATGTTCTAGAATTATATATCCCGTTACATAAATACATATGCATAAATTCTTTCAGACTATTTTCCGATGCTCAATTAAGTTTTTGTTGTGAATACTTTCAAGGTACATTTAGGCCACTACCATGCAATCATTGGATAGGTTTTACCACCATTTATGACATTGTGACAGCATGTGGATCTTGCAGGTCTTTTCAAGATCTGTAATGTTATAAGGTTGTAATCCTAACTGCTTTACCAGTAATGCAGCTTTAGGGATGGAGGGGCTGGGTTGAGGAGACAAGTTATTGGTAGAGAGGGCAAAAATGTTGTCAGGCCAATTCAAAGTTCAACTAGTACCTTGCAATCTAGTAATACCGTGTTCTTTTATCTATTCTTTTTTGAAACAAAATATGGTCTCCTTTAGTCAATCCCTTAGTTTAAGACACATGGCTTGATTAATTTTCTTAGTTCTTGAAGCAGCCTGTTGGGATCTAGGAGTTATGATCAATTTTTTGGCAAGTGCAAAATATATTCATTGAAATCTTTAAAAGTGTCCTTAGATAGTACAGAGTTTTGTCTGTAGCCTAACAAAATTATACAAATCTCTATTGGTATTTCATAATGCCTGCCACTATCATATTAGGAGAACCAGAAGCCTTTTCATGAGCGCACTTGGACAGTGTAAATTTGGGTTGTTATGTCTGCAGGAGCATCCTGGCTTGATGAAGGCTGAAAGAAAGAAAATTTGCGCACTGATGGATGTCAAGAAATTGACAATGGATGCATCTATGCATGCTGCACAGAATGAGAGACTTCCACTACGGGTTGTAGTTCAAGTTCTCTTCTTTGAGCAGGTTAGGGCTGCAGCTGGAGTTCAATCGCTTAACAACAATCCTCGCGACACTTCATATTCCACGACGAACACTGATGAAGAATGTGACAAGACTCCAGTTGAAGATTGCAACTCCCTCAAGAACCAGATGAGTCAAGTTAAGATAAAAGAGGATGGTTTCCCAAAAAATGGTAAATTGGCCAAGAAGAATAGCAAAAGCAGTAAAATTGGCATGCAGCTGCTGCCATCTCGATCTAGAAGAATATTTGACAAGTTGTGGGTTGTGGGAAAAACGCATGTGGAGAACAAAAGTTCTGAGACCTCTGGAAGTTCGCAAAGCCCAACTTCGATGGTTCCAGGGGATACAAAGTCCTCTGGTATATCTTCAAGACACAGGAGGCATTCAATTTCCTAGAGAAGAATTCTGAGGTTTATCGGAACGTAAACGGGTAAAGAAGATTCAAGCTGTTGTAAGTGTAAAAACCGGTAGGATTTTGTTGTAGTTGATGGGGTTCTTGTCTTGTGTGAAGTGTTCTAAAATGGGGGTCGGCTACAGAATGTAATCAGTTGTTTTTGAGTAGTGCTCTTTGGAACATCTTTATCCAATAGCTGATCATCCATTCTCATATTTAAGTCTCGTGTAGTTAATTGGAGAACTGCATTTCCTTGAATCTTTTGTATTCCTTTACCTGTGATATAATTCGGGGATCAACTACCTGTTTCTCCTGAAGAGATGTGCCACTGCTGGACAAACCCATGGCCAAGAAATGCTCGTTAATAAGAGTGTTAGGCTTCCGTTAAATTGTAAGAAATGGTGAGAATGGATCAATGAAAGTTCTTCTCACTTGCATTACATCATACATGTATATAGATACCACTTCTTTCAAACACACTAAAATACAACAATTTAAATTCCATTCTCAATCAAATGATGGGATCACCAGTTTCAAAAAGGAAAAGTTGTTCGATTGAGTATGATAAATGTAAACTTACCCTCATTTGAATCATATTGGATGTTCCTCGTTTCCCTTTTTGTTTTTGGGCTTTGTCCCTCCATGTAGAATCTTTCAGTCACATGAACCAACAGTAACCAAAAGTTAAAGGTCCTCAAATCCTACAGGAAACTAAATGGAATGATTTTGTTCCCAAAGGTATGTCAGATTCATCAGAACCAGAAGTCAATCGATGAGACTACCTTCAAGTTGAGAAAAGGGAAGACTATGGAGTGTAAACAACTGTTGAATGTCTGATCCAATTTAAGTAGTTTTTCTTGGCTATTTGGGTCTGGCATGTCCATGCTATCCATATTCATTGGATTGGATTAGCATTTCGAAAATATTCATCTCTCTCATGAGAGCAGAAGTCAGCCCCACACTCTAGTTCAAGGAAATGCTAAGCAGCTTTCGTGTTTCATTTTCCCTTTCTTTTTTTTGTTTTTGGTCTTTTATGCCCCATCCAATTTTATGCCAATGGTGGTCAGCAGCTGTCATTTGGCAGATTCTAGCCTGATGAACAGGCATGGCTAGATACAATTAAATCTGGAGATGGAGGGACTGTAAGGATCAGTACCATTGACTGGCTTGGTCAATCCCAATATACGGAGCAAACAGTTAATTGGTCATCTCTTTTAACTGCTGTCTCAGAGGTACCTTCAAGTACCATTATTACTCTATGATACTTGAACATCTTGCAGTTGTAATTACATAGATTCTTACAATATTAGGAAATGTAGCTGTTCCCTGTAGTATGGCAGTCACATGAACATTGGTCCATTGCCAGCTTAGATCACCTAACTCATTTTAGTGTGTTACTTTTTTTTTTCCACTTCTCTGCTCATCGGCCAAAAAAAAACGTCTCTGCTGACTGCTCTTCTTCAAAGTACAACAAATTTCAGGCAAAGTTTAGATCAGTATAAGGTTCCAGGTTACAACTTGACCGGACCTGCCATTCACAAAGGAAAGCATACTGGGAATATCTACCCGGCCTTCACCAGATTCAATCTCGTAAACATGCAGTCAGTGGCCAGCAACCTCGTTTGGGATTATTTCTATAAAACAGCCGGAGTCAGTTTCGGGACGTATAATCTTCCCATTGTTTCACAGCTTCAAGAAATCTTCGATGCAGATAGGAATTCACCCTATGATATATGTTACAGTTGAGGTGTCGGTGATAGTCATGCTTATTCTAGTTGATGATCAGTTAGTTCCAAAACAGTGGCATCAATGGCTTGTAAATAGAAACTTTACTCAAACAGAATGAATCCATTTGCGTTAAATTGATCATCTCTATGCTTGGAGACATATTCATCCCTGAAATTTGTAATAACAGTCAGTATGACTTCACCTTTGTGGTTTTGAAAGCATGATTATAATTTATTTATAAACAATAAATTTCTATTGAGAAGTCTATAAATCTAAAAAAAGAAAAAATCATTAATTCATTTATATATAATCTTTATTTCATTATTTCCCCTTCAGTTAAAGTAATGAAACATTTGTTTTCCAAAAAAGTAAATTTAAAAAGAAAAAAGCATTCATAGGTCGATGGCTCCATGCCCATTACTCTGTGGGCTTTAAAAAGTCTCGGTCAATCATGAATCGAGCACATCTTAAGGCCTATAGGAAAAACTCTGACTGAACCGAGTTTGGTTTGACTAAAGCAGTCAACAAATCGGACGGTAGTGATCAATCCTGAAGACATCGAAATTAAAATGAAGAAGCCTACCACTTATCAGGATTGGATTAGGATCTTTACAATCTGGTTTGAGTCGATGATATGAAATTAAAATGAAAAAGCCTACGTTGAAACAACAATATTGTGTCTTAATACGAGTATAATAAAAAAACTCTTTTTTTTCATTTGAATTAAGGTATATGAACAAGGAGTTTTGATAATGCAATCTTATTTATTTGGAATAATAAGGAACTAATCAGGAAGTGATCTGGTGAAGGTTTCAGTCAAGGCGATGAAGGAGGTACTGGAATTCAACGTCCTTTGTTAGGGGAATCACCCAATCTCCATAGAGGCGGGAAACAATAGCTGGATCCACCTTGTACTGTCCCTTGTTGCCATCATCACCGAGCTTCACTTCCTGCCCAAATGTTATAGTCTTCTTCCTCATCCTCTTCTTTACCGCTTCTTCCACATTCGCAAAGGTCAATAAATCTATCAGAGTATCTCTATCCTGAAATACCCACAACATTATTGCGAGCAAGAGAAGTCAAAATGATCATCTTCACCAAAAAATACAATTTATAAAATGTCTTCCATCTACATGTATCATTGGGATCATATACGATTGCCTAACAGCATGTAAGGTCCAAGCAAGCCGAACAAAGAAATCCCAGTATGGTCCAATTTTTACCACTAGATATCAAAATTAAAGTACCTGAGCTCGAATTGCTGGCTCATAATCTTTCCGTTCTTCTCTGAATTTAACTTCAGCTACAAGTTTTCCGTAATGTATTCTTCTAGAGAGGGCCTGAAGGAAACAGCAACATATTTTAGAGTCACTGCTAGAATAGATCTTCTAACTTTGTCCTGAAAGTGTACAATGGCAACAAAATGCCATTGCATTTGTAAGAAACTTCTAACTTCATATCACACAGATGTGAAGACGTTACAAGAAATTCTTACCTGTAAACAGTCAAGATCACGAGCTGCTGTTGATGCATAGTTTCCATCATCGCCCGGAGTGACAAACAATGGAAGCAGTTTGTTGAAATACATATCCCATATGATCCTATTCATGTTAACAGGAATGGCTACAGGATGCAAAACATGTGATCTTGGAATTAGATCAAATTATAATTGAATCTGTTTCCAGTTTTGGGAAAATCGTAAAGGGAAATACCGGTATTAGCTTGAGAGAATAAATTACCTCAGGATACTTATGACGTGGCACCAGCGAGGGTGGTAGATTATCTGGGAAGAATGGATGTTCCTCAGGATTCTCATATCTCCCAGCCTTTATCACATTCAAATTGAAGGTTGCGTTCCAATCAATGTCAAAGTAGATGAACTAATAGAACAAAATGAAGCCAAACAAATACCATTTATTGCAACTTTATTGACATGGGTTTCTGCCAAATTGGCAGTTTTTATTTCCACCCACTTTATTCTAACATGAGAATAGTGTCACTGTCAACATATACGAAGCATGAAACAACATTGAGTAGATAGCAAGACTGACCAGAACAAACCAAGTACTGTAAGTGGTATGATTCTACAGTACACAAGGTTCGGCTATAGCTTAAAGGCACTATGTTTCAGGATTCAAATCCGGAATTAATGGTTCAAGTAGCACTATTTGCTGCTTTCCTCTTCTGTTGTGGGGATTGAGGTGGCTATAGCTTAAAGACACCAAGGTAGAATCTTTCCATATATCTAGAAAAAAAAATGTTTTTCTTTTCTTGGCGTGAAATGTGTGAAGACTGAAGAGCATTAATATTATATTAGTAATAACTCAGTGACAGCAAAAAGACAAGAAGTTGAATAGAAACTGTTTGCAAACAAACTTGACGTGTTAGGTTCAGAATCAGTGAAGAAAACAACCCTTCTGTTATTTACTTATGAAGATTAAAAAAGAAAAAAAATGAAGGCCAAACATTCTTGACATAATCGAGAGATGAAGAAAAGAGTTTACCGTAGCTTGGATGGCCTCTGTTTGTTTAACAATGAACTCAACCAAAGAGCCGCAAGACCCAGGAACCGAAGCAAATGAAGGGTCGTAGGTTGGAGAATTTAAAGGAAACCTGGCTCTCTCTATGGGACTGAAAACAATGGTGTCTTCTTGCCTGATCAATGAGTCTCTTACCAATTCTAGCGTCAATCCATTGGTAACATTGGACTCTGGATTTTGATTTTACAAACTGAAGATGTCAAATAGACAAAATTACCATCATTACCAGAGACATATTCATGTTTAGTTAAAGACAAGAAAAAAACAACCCAAGTTGAGGATTCAAGATTTGGAGAATGCGATAATTAACTAACATTTATGACAAAGTAAACTAAAGAGGAAAGTAAACGAGGTTGAAGAGTTTTACGTTGACAGATGATTTTTTTCTCTTTTTTCTTCTTAATTTGCCAGAAGAGGGACGACTTTCCTGTTTGAATTTTATGGCACTAACTAATACCAACCAACTATTTCTCCCAAGGACCAGCACTAAATCAATGGAAGCCTTTGAAAAAAGAACAGGCAAAAGGTGGATGCGTAGTGCGCACAGGGGCTGCTTTTCTTTGCGTTCAAACTACATGTTAATATATCAGCTTTAAAACGAAATGCAATTCTTTAGGGTGGTGGCGGCTCAGGCATGGCGTGATTGCACGATATGTTCGTATCTGTCATATCTTGTTTGTGCGATTTCTTCTTCGAACCAACAAAAGAAAACGGCAAACGTGATGGTTAGTTGCTTTCTGTCGTTGCAAGAATGTGAAGCCGAGGCTCCGGACTACAGTATTAATTACTGGTCATAAGGCCAAGTCAACTGTCATCGATAATCTGATCTACCATGGGGATTTCTCTTTTTGTACTCCTAGAAAAAGTTGTTCATGATCTCATGGGCCGCGTTCTTTCGAACAGGCTTTTCATCAGTCTTTGGGCTAAAACATTGAGGATTCAAAAGGGAGACATCCGAGTTAAAATTGCAAACAGCAACTAATGAAAATATCAATTCTAAACGAAGCATCCGAATAGGTAAAAGAAAATCTCTGATCTAAAATAGAGGGAAGACCTTTAATATACGTGTAATGATCAAAGCAAACCAGAATTTTGTAAATAATCCATTGACAAACTATATCCCTTCAATCTGTGAATTAGTTTCCTGTTTCCCTACTTCTCATTACACTTGCAAACTAATCAACTAAATATATTGCAAATGCTTTAAGCAAAAAACAAAGATTACCAACACAACTACTAAACTTGATGGTGATGGTGATTTCAGCTACATGGTACTCTCAAAAGTGCTATAGTAAGTACTAATTTTTCTCACCTCAAGTGACTGATGAGTATGTTGACCACGCTGGAAATTAAGTCGCGAAGGTTCATTAACATGCCTTGACATTGGATGTGCAGTGTCTTTCTACCAAGAAATCTCTCCTTCCTTTTCACGAAGCTCTTGCCTTGCACTGCCCAAAGCAGCTTGTAGTTCTCTTATCTGTTGTTCCTGTCTTGTTTCGAGCAATTCATGCAACTTTATCTCGTGTTCATATGGAGGAACCCCGGATGTGAATCCGAACAGTCTTCTTCTTCTTGACCATCAATTGTAGGGTCAATTACTTCCCCACAGCTTATGCTATAGCTTCTCGCTGAAGTAATGCTGTTAACAATACTCTCCTATAGTTTCATTTGTTAGTACTACTATTAACTTATAAAAAACAAAGTTACAAGTCACAGTTGATTGAAAGTAACCAATGTCTAAACAAAGTTACAACTCAACTCACAAGTCACAGCTTTTTACCTTATACTTTGAAAAGCTACAACCAAATAAGAATGAATTCAAGTTAGACATGCGAAATTAACAATTCCCAAGTTTTATTTGTACCTCAATGGTTTCCTGATGTGGGTTTGTGGACAATTTGCCTATATCCAAATGGAGTTGTAAACGTTGTGAGTGAACTTCAAGTTCTGCTTCAAGTCTATCCATTCCCTCTGGCAAATCATAACATTTCATAGACTGATCAAACTATACTTTATTTGAAGTCAAATTGTTGTTAAAACCCAAACCTTCCTCGACGCCATCACTTGATTCAAGCTTCTTAGCAACTAGTAAATCATTATTTCGAAGTCAACATTTTGAAGAACACCCACCATTTGGATTCTCAATTCCGTCAGTTTTTGAAGTTCATTTTTACTCTCAGCAATCAGATGGAACAAACAACACCCTATTCCCACATTGAAATTAGCTTCCCTCCTAAATCTTTCTGATTAAAAAAGAAAAAGAAAAAGAAAAATCACTACAATTTGCAAATGAAAACCCACGTTATATTTATAAACAAGCGCTACAATTTCACCTGGTGACGAATCAGGACGGTCGGCTACATGATATTCTGCCACATCATCATCCACTTTTGTTCTGTCACCAAGAATCGTCTTCACTAAGAAAATACTAAGAAACTACAAAAAAAAAAAAAAAGGAAATGTGGCTTAGCCCTTATTTATTTGATAATTTATGTCTTTTGTAAGTATATAGAAGCAGAATAGGAGGAGGGGCATCTAACATGTGTTTTGCAGCTTTTGCTTTTTGTTGCTGTTACTAAATTTATGTCTCAGTTTTTTTTCCCTTGAGGCATTACTAATTTATTGTCATATTTAAGATCACAAACAGGTACGGGCCACTTGTGTTTGTACATATGATGACATCGAAATGTTGAAAACAACAAATAAACTTAAGATCAACTTATGTTGCTCAAAATTCATACCCAAAGCTCCATTGATCAATGTGTGCCTTACGAGACAAATTGAGGTCACAAATGTGTGCCTTATGGACAAAGCTTGCGAAGAAGGCTAGAGATTTTGAGGTTGTGGGTGGGAGGGAGGCTGAAGCGTGAAAAATGCTCAAGGGTAGCTTGTAAATTTGTAATCGAAGAGAATGCTTCATACTGAAACTCGAATGTACGTGGAGTTTTCTTGCAATGCAATGGCAAACAATAATTTGGGTGTTGTTGGCCAATGCCCAGTGGCCTTGTAATTGTAAGAATGGGACTCTCTTTTTTGAAAAGTTCACTTCCTGTAACTTTTTTTTAATTAAAATCTCATTTTGATTTTAAAAAACAAACGTTTTGACAATGAGTGAAGTTTAAAGATAGAAATGACACATCAATGTTAATAAATTATTTGAATTCGATTGAGATAAAATTTAAATTTAAATTGATTATTATTGAATCGAATTCGAACAATTTGATTTATCAAGCGAATCAAATTTAAGCATCTTAATGTTAGGATAAAATCTCTTTCTTTATTTTGTTTTTAAAGAAAAAAAAACTCAAAATTTGAAGTGAATATATCATCCATATATAAAAGTATAAACTCTAAAATTATTAAAAATAAATAACATAAATACCTTTTTAAATTTTAAGAAATAATAAATTTACCTTTAAATTTTAACATTTTTTATTTATGTATTAAAGATTATTTTCCATTAAATATATAGCATTTCTTAGTTAATTATTTAAATTAATTCAAAAGTGTTAAAAGTTAATAGCATAAATACCCTTATGAATTTTAAAAAATAACAAATTTACCTTTAAATCTCTAGCATTTATTTATTTATTTAATAAAGATTATTTATTATTAAATATATAACTTTTTATTCGTTAGTTATTTAAATTTAAATCAATTAAAAATTTACAAATAAAATTTATATCAAATTAAACTATATTAAAAATTTGTTTGTGGGATATGGTGGATGTGTTGTCGAAAATTAACCCAAATTTACTCTTATCTTTTTTTTTTTTGTAAGATTCTTTTTTGTTCAATTTTATAAGTAATAATTCAATTAAATTCATATAAAACACATTTCTCATCCTATGGGCTATAGCATACTACGAGTCTGTGATATTAAATAAAATATAGACAAAATCTTTCCTTTGTTGCTCAATTAGTCATTATTTTAGTGTAAATTATTATATCATAATGTTTATGCCCCAAAAACATTTAATTTTATCTTAAGTAAAACATATAATTTTTTTTTTCAAGATACAACCTAATTTGCTCTTTATCTTCTTTAATGGTATATATCATGAGTCCTTAATTATATTTATATTTTTTTATTTATTTAATATAGATCAATTAAAATTAAAGTTCATACAAAATTATTGAAAAAAAGTAATACATGTATTGTGGTAAATTTATATGTTTGATTTTTTTTTAATGATAAAGATACATTTTATATGTTTAATGATTGCAATGGTTGATTTATTTTACTATAAAATTTCTAATCACTCTATGCAATCATATCTTAACGTTACAATGCTTAAATTAATCTTTGCTTTATGAACATAATCTCTCGTATATGTGAATTGTTACTAAACTTAGATTTTATTTTGTCTTCTATAGATTGATTCTATATTACATCTAAGTTAATTTTAGTCAATCCTTATTTTTTTATTTTTAATTTAAAATATTTTGTACTTAAGATATTTTTATGAAACCATAGTCAATATTGTTAAGAAACATTAATCTTGAAGAAGAGAAATTATTTGATATAATGTTAGTTGAGTTTTTTTTAATTCACAAATGGGTTAAAAAATTAACACATCACTCACTTATTTTTTCAATTAGTTTTTTTTTTAATATCACTCACTTATTTTTCAATTAGCCTTTTTTAATATACTCTGAAAGGGTATTTGTGTTACGCTACTAATTTCAATTGAGAAATTTAAAAACTCTATTATAAATATATTTTATAATTTTTCCTTGAATAATATAAATTTACTTTTTTCAAATAAGAATGCCCTATGATATTTTTGTATTTTGATAATGAAAAATATTTTAATCACATGATTAATTATGCACATTTTGTTGAATGATCAAAGCTTTGTTAGTTTTGTAACTAATTACTATATTCCTGAAATCAATAATGTTATAGTTTATTTTTTGTTATTTGTTTATATTATTTAAGTATATGATTATTAATTTGTACTCTTATCATGAAAGCATCTATTTAATAATTATTTATACTTTACGAGTGTGTTTATTACATATAAATACATGTATTATCTATGATATATATACATATAAAAGTGTGAACTCTAAATAATATTAAAAGTGATTTTTTAATTTGATACACTCTTATTAATAATACACTGCATGCCAATCATGCATGTCCAACCAATTCTTCAATTTATAAAGAAATGAAGACTTACAATTAAACTCATTAGTTGCATAATAAAAATTTGAAGTACGAGGATGTGAAATAAAATATGTTTATATATATAATCTTACAATTAAGATCATAAATTAATTCAATTGATAATGTTAAATTATTATATACAAAAATAAAATAAATGAATCAATTAATATTTCATATAGATCATAAAATTATTAAATTAGTCTTTTTATTACTCAATTGTCAATATATCATAATATATATATATATATATATAAATGATTAAAAGAAAAGGTGTTGGATGACAAATGATAATGTGACCTTTAATTTTTTTTCTCTTAATGTGTAAAAAGTGATCACTTGGAATTTAGCCAACTTTATTATACAAAAATTATTTAAATTAATTAAATATTTAAAATACTCACAAATATATACATACTTTAGATTTTATAGCCTACCTTGAATAAGACATTCTATAATTAATAAAATGTTTAATATATATCTATATTGTATATAAAATGTGATACTTTATTAAATTCTCTCTATTTATTTTTATTTAATATTTTTTATTAAATTAAAATATTATCTACTTTTTATTATTTTCTTATTAAAATAGTTTTTATTTAGTTAAGTCATTTATGCCCCCAGTTAACGTAAGCAATACGGCTAGATGGCTTAAAATAGTTTTTCTACAAATGAATAATTTAGTGTTTATAATATATTACACCTATTAATATGATTTACACAATTAAATTAATTATAGAAGATTTAATGGTAAATCAATTATAACTTAGTAGTAAATATATAATAATATAGTAGTAAATTATTGATAATTTTATTATAAATTAGTGATAATTTAAACAAAATAAATAATAATTTTATACTAAATTAATGATAACTGTATAGTAAATTATGAATAGCTTAATAGTAAAATAATAATAACTTAATAGTAAATAAATAATGATTTAATAATAAATAATTGATAAAATAGTGTATGATAGCATAATAATAAATACATAATAACATAGCAGGAAATAACAAATAACTTAACAGTAAATCATTTATACATAATTGTAAATTTATAACACATATTAGTAAATTAAGGATAACTTAATAAAAAATAAGTGATAATTTAATAGTTAATTATTGATAACTTAGTAATAAATTAATGATAACTTAATAGTACATTAATGATAACTTAATAGTAAATAAGATTCAGTTTAATACTCATTCCATCCTAATAAAATTGTCACATTTTGATTTTTGTTGGTCAATTATTTTCAATTTTAATCACCTATTATTTTTTATTTATTTTGATAAAAATATGAAAAAAATATTTTAAAAACTTTAAATGAAGTGGTTTCTAAATAAATGTTTTGTAAAATTTAATTTATTAAAATATTTTAAAATAATAGATGTTAAAGTTAGAAAATTTTAACCAAAAAAAAAAACCGTGACAATTTAATTGGGACAAATAAATAGAATAGTAATTAATTGACAAATTTAGTAATAAATCATAAATAGCTTAGTAATAAATCAATAATAATTTAATAGTAAATAATTTATAACTAAATAGTAATTAATAATTAAAAATTAAAATAAATCAATATAACTTAATAGTAATCATCAGTAAATTAATAGTTAATTAATAATAATTTAGTATAGTGAATTAAAGATGTAACTTAATAGTATATCAATTATAATTTAGTAGTAAATTAGTAATAATATAATAGTCAAAGCAGAATAACTTAATAATAAATCTATTATAACGTAATTGTAAATGTATAATAACATAGTTATAAATTAATAATAACTTCATAAAAAAATAATAGCTTAATAGCTAATCATTGATAATCTGGTAGTAAATCAATAAAAACTTAGTAGTAAATTAGTGATAGCATAATAGTAAATTTATTTTAGTTTAATAGTAATTAAATTATAAATTTAGTAGTAAATCATAAATAACTTAACGATAAATCAATGATAATTTAATAGCTAATCACTAAAACTTAGTAATAAATCAATTATAACAAAGTAGCAAATGCATAACAATATAGTAGTAAATCATTAATAATTTAGTTGTAAATTATCGATAACTTAATAGTAAATCACTAATAACATAATAGTAAAACATTGATAATTTAGTTGTAAAACAATGATAATTTATTTATAAATTAATGATAATTTAGTTATAAATTAGTTAATTATTAATAATTTTATAGTAAATCATTAATAACTTTATAGTAAATTAGTAATAACATTAAAATAAATTATTAATAACTTAATAGTAAATTATCAATAATTTAGTAATAAATTGTTTATAATTTAATAATAAATCATCTATAACTTAGCGATAAATCATGACAATTTAATTATAAATTAGTGATAAGATAGTAATAAGTAAGTAGTAACTTATTTGTTAATTAGTGATAATATTTTTTTTAATACTTAAAGTCACTAATGATTGAACCTTGGTTATTAGAAAGAGAAAAGGATTAGGATAAACCTACCATGAACTTATTCATTAAAAAAATTTAGTAAAAAAATTCTAAATTTGAACGAAATAATAATGTTATATTATATAAAAAGAAAATTATCTCATATATTGTAATTAATTAATAAAATTAATAGTATATCATAAATAACTTAATAGTAATTTAATGATAATTTAGTAGTAAATAATTGATAACTTAATAGCTAACTATTGAAAACTTAGTAATAAATCAATGGTAATTAGTAAATGCATAATAATATAATAGTAAATCATTGAATTTAGTAGTAAATTGCTAATAACATAGTAATTAATAAGTCACTTATAACTTAGTTGCATATCAATGATAATTTTGTAGTAAATCATTGATAACTTTATAGTAAATTAGTTATAACTTAATAATAAATTATTAATAACTTAGTACTAAATTATCAATAACTTAATAGTAAATCATTTATAATTTAATATAAAATCATTAATAATTTAATAATAAATCACATATAGTAATAAAATCACTAATAACTTAATTATCAATGATAAGGCTTTTATATTTGAAGTTTTAGGGATTGAACTCTAGTTACTAACAAGAGTGAAATAAAAACTTAGTAATAAATCAATTATAATAATAAATCAGAGTTAATTTAGTCATAATTTATTGGTAATTAAATGCTAAATCACTTATAATTTAATTGTAAATCAGTGATAACAATAAATCAATGATAACTTATTAGCAAATTAGTTTTAGCTTAGTAGTAAAGTCCGGATCACTTAATAATAAATTATTCATATTTTGATAAGAAATTAATGAAAGGACTTAGCAGCAAATCATCAATAACATATAGTAGTAATTACTAACTTAGTTTCTTTTTTGGTTAAATATTGATATAGAACTATGTTTTTTAATATATCTAACATATTAAATTCATTTAAAAAATTATACTAATTTCCATTTAATATTAAGGTATTGAGTTACAATATTTATGGATATTGTACACATATATAAATAATTAAAACAATATTCATGTACCAATTACTATAACAACATATTTTTATTAAAAAAAATAAAAATTTGAAGTGAAAATTTGGAATAACTTTAGCTATATTTGTATGTGATTGATTGTTTATTTGATAATATATTAATAGTAACTAGATTAATGCTATATCTTTACTAAAATAAAAGTGTTGTGTTTTATGGTATCATTTATAACATTGATAGCAATTATACAAAAAAATTTTGTTTTTAAAGATATTTTTAAAATGAAAGAGAAAAATAATGAGTCTAAATTTATTGAAAAACACCATAAAAAAACTACATATTAGTTATTTTCTCAGGTATAATATTTTAAATTAAAATATATGATCTAATGATACTAATAATAGTATGAATTTTATAAATTATAATTTTATAATAATATTGTTTAAATGATGAATTTTTTGTATGACTTATACTTTATATATAATTAAGTGTTCATCAAATAATGAAATTACTCCATTTTAATTAAAAATAGTTCAAATATTTAAAATATATTCACTATCAATTTTAAAGTCTAAGATTTAAAATATAGTTTACCTTCAAAATATATCTTTTGATATTTGTCTAAAATAGATCATATCTTATTAATTTTAAAATCATGATATTTCATTATTTAACAAACAATAATAATATTGAACCAAAGTTAATTGAAAAAAGTATTTGAATATTTAAAGAACAACATAAAAAACTATTTGATTAGGATAAGGTATACCTTTAAGTAAAGTTTGTTATTTAAACTCTTAGTATATAACATATTTTAGTAAGTTATGTATATTTAATTGCTTTTTAAGAAATTAGTATTCCAAACTAAAAGTAATTTTAGTCAATATCCCATATAAATACATAAATAAATATCATTGATTATTATATCGAAATACTAATAGTTTTTTTATTACTTCATACCCTTTTTTAGAATATGTTTACAAATTAATATTTTTAATTAGTAAAATTCATGTAAGTATGCATTTTTTACTATAAAATGAAATTACAAAATGATTTATATTACATAAATAAGTACATGTTAAAAACATAAGTTAGTAATGAAAAAAAAACATTATATATTTATTTTATTTCAAATAACAAAAACTTTATAACAATTTGGTTTCAAATCAAAATAATGAATTTAAATTTTCAATGGCAAATATATGAAAAGTAATATTTTGAATGAGTTTGGCAATGATCAATTGCCTAAAAAATTTATAAAATTGAAGATAAAAATCCACCACTAAAAAAGCTTAAAAAAACTATAGAAAAAACATAAAATAGGGGAGAAGGAAAGTATAAAATCCAATTTAATTGTAATAGAAGGTAATCTTTTATAGTCAAAAAAATTAAAAAAGAAGAAAAATATATAAAAAAAGAATGAAGATGATATCTTAACAGTAAAACACTTAAAAGAAAACTTCTAAAAAGAATCAAAATAAAGAAACATTAAAAATTTATTTTTTATTGAAATTTTAATTTTTTTGTTATATTTATTTTTTAAAATTAAATTTATATTTTTAATTTAATTTAGTATGATGATAATTATTTCAATTTTATTATTATAAAATATCAAAATTATTATATTATATTATAATTATAATTTGGTTAACAATCATGTCCATAGCACGTGAAATAAAACTAATTTATATTAAAATTTAAATATAAATATTTACAAGAATTAACATATTTTTAGGCCTTTTCTCTTTATTGATATGTGTGTGAATTTATGAATTATTGTTCAAATTATCAATATAATCACCTTGATGAAAAATTTTATTAACTTTAATGGCATAAAAATGTCATGAATGAATGCTCTTGGTGCAAAAAGCTTATATCAACATATATGGAGAATTTGATTTTACATAAACCCCATATATAAAAATGTTCGGCTTAATATTGTATGTATAATCATCATCAAGTCAAGCATATGGTGGTTTGCTAAATTGTAATTCTAAAATGGTTGGTATAAAGGATAATTAACTAATTTGCCTTTCATTGACTTGATTATGAAAAATGTGCTTTGGTATGCATGAGAGATTTGGTGGGCCATTTGTTTTTTCTTTTAATTCTCATCAAGGACCTATGTTCATGGCATTTTTTTGTTAATTCTTGTAGCTGCTATTCTTGATTTAACAACCTAACCCATATTTGATTCGATTTTGAGCATGATTAGGCCCACAAAACAATTTCAAATCGCTTCTTTATAAAATGAATGTGGCCATTGATAAAGTTGATAGTAACAAAATTGGCCCCTAAAAGTGAAATTTTGTGTAAGTCCAAGTGCATGAATAAAACTTTTTAGATCATGAAACTACTTCCTAAAGGCACAATTAAATGGTGCTTTCTTTTTTTATTTTATCATCATTAATATTTATATATTAAAAATATTTATCAAACAATAGAATAATATATTTTTTTCTTTTGAAATGCAAAGGAATCCCCAATAGATAATAATTTGAGGATACTTTTATATTCAAAGAATAAAATAAATATTTTTTTTTATTTTGTATTAATAAAAAATAATTAAAAAATTTTAATCATGTTAATCGATATATCAAATTCACTTGAATTTATAAATTTACATTAACTTGATCACGTTAATAATTTGTATACTAAACTTTTAAAATATTAATTTTTGATTGAACAATTAATTGTTAATTTAATTTGAACTTAGTAAATCATTTTTGACCCTTAAGATTGATCTCGACAATTTAATCAATCAAAAACCTCTCATTTCATAAATATAAATAGTCATATCCAAATATCTTATAATTATTTTATTTTATTTTTGATTTAATTTTAGCAGGTGTTTGATGACGGAATGAAAAAGTGAAACACACGTGATGGGACCATGAGGTACAGATCTAACCTTATTCATGTGAATCTTGATTATGGACACATTATATTTGGAGGGAAAATTAAAAAGAAAAACAAAAAAAAAAGGAAAATACTGAAGAAAATGAAAAAGGGACCAATCGTTATCGTCATCCGTTTATGATTTAACACACACAAAAAAGAAAGAGACAGGACATACAGACAAAGCTGAGGTCTTTGGTTTGATCCTCTTGTTATATTTCTGTTGCTTTTCATAGAAAAAATCCTATGCATACCCAACCCAAATTTCTGTCCATACAAAACCATATTAGAATATTCTCCTCTTCTATCCTTACTTACCTTTCTTTCTCCAGAACCTAACTCTTTATCCGTTAACGTCTCTTGATTGAAAGCTAAGTTTCTCTGCCACTAACCGCAAAGCTTGTTGCTTCATAACCCAGCAATATTCACATTCCTCTGCCAAGTGCCAATGCAATCGTTTGGACCATTCTTCCTCTTCTTCTTCTGCTGTTGGTTTCTCTATATGTGAACTCAATGTGGGTTTCTTGTATTCTGGGTTGATTTGATTTTTGGCGGATCTTGGAGCAACAATGGCGTTGTTTAGGAAGTTCTTTTATCGAAAGCCGCCTGATGGGCTTTTGGAGATCTCTGAAAGGGTTTATGGTTCGCTTTTGTTTTCTTCTTTTCTTATTTAATTTGCTTCTGTGAATGTTCAACAATAATGGAATTAAACAAAAACCTATTTATTATTTTTGTAGTCCATATGGCTTTGCTGTTATAACTGGTGGTAACTGTTTCTGTGGGACTTGAATTAACATTGAAATTTTTGTTAAAAGTATTTTCATACTTAAATTGATATATAATTGCATGTTTAATGTAAGTTATTTAATTGTACTTGACAGTGGTAAAAAGATGGAAGTGAATAAAATGAGAATAAGCTAATGCCCACAAGGGTTTTTTTTTTTTTTTTTTTGGAATATTTGAATTGGAGACTGTAAAGGGTGCAATGATATTAAAATTCAGTTCATCAACAGCTTTGGGAAAACTTTTTTGGGGGAAACTAAGATTAAATGCATCACATTGTTTCATTAAAAAAAAACTGATTGAATGCTATGATAAAAAAGTTTACAACTTCAAATGTTCAATGGGGCCCGCAATCTTTGAAGTAGTGTTTCTTTAATGGACTATCTTCATCAAAAATCAATTAATGCAGTGTAAACTCTGCTGTGTGTCATAGTTGCCTGAATTCATCCTTTAAGCCATTAGCATATATGCAAAAATAACCTAATGGTTTAGGTTAGGCTTTATCTTGTTACTTGTTTAGATGCTGTTATTTGTGGCCCTAGATTCAATATGATGTATGCATTTAATTATAATTTAGTCCTCTTTGTCCTCTGTAAAGGTTTTGAAAGGTTTACATAGCGCTCTCTGTTTTTCTCTGGTTGTTCTATCGAAAGAGATTTAGCTTTCCCTGTAAGAGTGTTTTTTACTTGCTGCTGTATGACGAATGGGAAGAAAAACAACTTTATACCTGTTGTGTGGCAGTATATGTGAATCCATGGTTGGCATTTCAATCACTGAACAGTATTATTGTATTACCTATTTAATAACCATTGTCCTGTTGTGTACATTTGTAGTTTTTGATTCTTGCTTTGCAACGGACATTTGGGAAGACAATGATTATAAAATCTACATTGAAGACATAGTGTGTCAACTCCGTGATCATTTTCCTGATGCTTCATTCATGGTGTTTAACTTCCGAGAAGGAGAGCAACAAAGCCAGATTGCTAGCATATTGTCTGAGTATGATATGACTGTAATGGACTATCCTCGTCAAAATGAAGGTTGCCTGTCACTCACAATGGAGATAATCCATCATTTCTTGAGATCAAGTGAAAGCTGGCTCTCACTTGGGCAACAAAATCTGATCTTAATGCATTGTGAATGAGGTGAGTGGCCTGTTTTGGCATTTATGCTTGCTGCTCTCTTAATATATTGGAAGCAGTTCACTGGTGAGCTGAAAACATTAGACATGACCTATAAGCAACCTCCTCGTGAGCTTTTACATTTGATGTCTTCCCTGAATCCACTACCCTCTCAACTAAGGTATCTTCAGTATGTCTCTAGGAGAAGTGTGGGCACAGAATGGCCTCTATCAGATAGGGCACTTACATTAGACTGTATTATTCTAAGATTTATTCCTAATATGGATGGCGAGGGGGGCTGCCGTCCAGTATTTAGGTTATATGGACAGGATCCTTTTATTGCTGCTGACAGGACCCCCAAAGTTCTGTTCTCTACACCGAAGAAGAGTAAACTTGTTCAGTATTACAAGCAGGTGGCTCTGATTCTCATTTTGTCTATGTAGTAACTTTTTACTTCATTCTTTATTTTAGTTTTATTTTTTTTGTCGAAGGGAAGCTACTTCTTCCTCATCACCATTCACAATATGACTTCTTTTGGTTTCAACTTTGAAGATGAAGTTATGCTTCTCCAATCCTAATTATTTTTTTATCTTTAAATTCTTCATTTATTCTTGCAGTTGGATTGCAAACTAGTTAAAACTGACATCCATTGCCATGTTCTGGGTGATGTTGTGCTTGAATGTATTAGTTTGGATAGTGATCAGGAGCGGGAATCAATGATGTTCAGGGTCATGTTCAATATGGCCTTTATAAGATCAAACATTTTGATGCTTAACCGTGAAGAAATTGATGTCTCATGGAATGCTAAGGACCAATTTCCAAAGGACTTTAGAGCAGAGGTATATAAATATCTTCCTCTGTCCTTGGTTTTTGTCTTGTACTGTTCTGTTTTTGGATAGTTATTATTTTAAGTCTGGGTGAAGGTTATTTTCTCAGATATGGATGTTTCAACTTCTGTTAGTTCAATTGATTTACCTGGTATTGAGGAGAAAGATGGCCTTTCCATGGAAGCTTTTGCTAAAGTTCAAGAGATTTTCAGCAATTTTGATTGGCTATCTCCAAAGACAGCTGTAGCAAATATGTTTCAGCATATCTCAGTATCAAATATACTACAAGAAGATTTTGAGACAGATTCCCCCAAGGGTATGGAAAGAGTCAGTGTCTTGCATGATGATAAAGTCAAGGAGAAATCAAAATTACAGGTACCAGAACACATAATCGCAATTCCAACATCTGCTGCTTTGGAGAAACAATCTACATTCTCTTTTAAACCATCCTTCGATGCAAATTCAACTAGAAAGAAGTTTGAATCACAAGAAATCCAGGTTGCACCCCAAAAGCATGTACAGCCTACACCCTCTTTTGGATCATCTTCAGATACAAGCCCAATTGAGGGGAAAACTGAATTGCCAGAACTTCAAGTTGCTGCACAAGAAGCAGAACATTCTAAGACCTCTATTCAACCATCCCCAGAAGCCAATTCAATTAGCAGGGAAGTAAAAACTCAAGAACTTCAAGTTTCTCTGCGACAACCTGCACAATCTACGTCATCGTCCAAACCAACCCTGGATATAAATTCAATCAGAAAGAAAATTGAACCCCAAGAGCTTCAGGTTGCTCTTCAATGGCCTGCACAACCTAAGATCATATCACAGCGAATACCTCAGTCTTCAATCTCTTCTCCAGTTTCATATTGCAATTCCTTGCAAGGTTCACCTGTGCCAATATCAAGATACCATAGTGCATCTTCAGTTCTTGGCATTACAGCTCTATTGCATGATCATGCTGTATCTAAAAGTGATGAACACATTCATCCGGTGACATTACCTTTATCTTCCTCAGCTATTTCATCTCCTTTGTCAAATACACCTAAACCTCTGCAACTTAGTCTTGCAATTACTTCACCAAATCCTCCTTCACTTGGTACACAAGTTACTAGTGAAACTTCCCTAATAGCAAAAGCTTCTCCAAATCTTTCACTTCAAGTGACCTTAAAAGCAACGCATACCGAACATCCAGGAACCACTTCATTTTGTAGAGGTCAGTCATCATTTGTTTCTCCCCCTTCTCCATTACCTTCTCTTTCAGGAGCATCTTCTGCCATGGAGAACTCTAATTCAGGCCCATCTTCCACTTCTCAACCCCTTTCTTTTCTGGTAGTATCTCCTCCTGCAGCCAAAAACTCATACCAGTCTCCTCCACCTTCCTTTTTAGGGGCATCTCCATCACCCTTGGTTAAGAACTCACTCCAATGTTCTCCTCCCCTGCCTTCCTCTTCTAGTGCATCTTTAGCACCCACAGTCAAGAACTTATTCCAGTCTCCCCCTCCCCCACCCCTTCCTCCTCCACTGTCGGGAATTTCTCCATCTTCTACTGTAAAGAATTCGTTTTCAGCTCCCCCTCCTCCACCACTCCCTGCTGTTGCTTCCTCTTTCTCAGCCATCTGCTCGATTTCTTCTCAACCACAGCTTCGGACATCCGGACCTCCTCCACCACCTCCACTTCCCCTACATTCTGGATCTGTCTCGGATCCTACTAGTAAATACTCAGTGCCACAGCCACCCCCTCTCCCATGTCTTGCTCCAAAGGGTCCATCAAATAGCTCTCCACATGTTCCACCTGTGCCACCTCCTCCAGTCCCTTGTGCCAAACGGTTATCTAAAGCAGGTGGTACCTCTCCACAGTCACACTCAGTAAGTAATGGCAATATACCTTCAATTCCAGGACCACCTTATGGTGCTCCTTTGAATTTGAAGGGACAGGGCATATCACGTACAGGTCCTAAAAATCAGGCTCAACACAGAAGGTCAAACTTGAAGCCATATCATTGGTTGAAGTTGACGAGGGCCGTGCAAGGAAGCTTATGGGCTGAGGCACAAAAACCTGAGGAAGCTTCCAAGTACAAATTTGTCACAGAAATATTTTAGTTCATATAATTCTATAGAGATGTACTGTGATTCAGTTTTTTTTTTTTTTTTAATCTGTGTTAGGACTCCAGAATTTGACATGTCAGAACTTGAGAGTCTTTTCTCCGCAGCTGCACCAAATTCAGATAATAGTAGCAGGGATAGGAAATCAAATCATCATGCCTCAGGCTGCAAATCTGAGAAAGTCCAGCTGGTAATTAGCATGTTAATTTTTTTGAGCAGGTTGAAGCCCATCCTTAGTTCTGTTGATTGCCTCACCCGAGCTTGTAAATCCTGTTTTTGTACAAACTGGAGCTGAAAGGATTTGATTTTTGTTTCTTTAAACCAGTCAACTGTTCCATACTTGGTTCTAGATGGTGATTTACCATAATGTTTTTATATCCTGGTTTACCACTCTGCTTTATCATTTTGATAAATTCTTATTCATCTTAGAGCATCTAATCTGAGTTTGCTATCTCACAAGAAATTCATTGATATTGCAGATTGAGCTTAGGCGGGCTTATAATTGAATCATGCTTACTAAAGTTAAAATTCCTTTGCCTGATTTGATGGTAAGATAAACCATATGCATTTCTCTAAAATAAATGCTACTTAATAACTGTAGTTTAGATTCTTGGTTATAGTTCAATGTACAGGAGACAGGTATCATGGTTTGTCACTGTTAATAAATGACAAGGTTTAATTCTTAGACGTGTGTATGTTAGGCTTAGATACTTTTCTTTCTCTTTTTTAAATTACTTTTTTTCCTTGCCACTTGGCTACTAAAATAATACTTAATTCTTAGATGTATATTTGTTAGGCTTAGATATTTTTCTTTTTCTTTCTCTTTTTTTTTAATTACATTTTTTTTTGCCACTTGAATACCAAAATAATACTTACTATTACATTCCACATTGACTTTTACAAACTGTTGTCCCTGAAATATTCTTGAATTGGTCTTTTACGTATTTACTTCTCTGCCGCTATCTTGTAGAGTTCAGTCCTTGCCTTAGATGATACAGCATTAAATGCTGATCAGCTTGAGAACCTTTTTAAGTTTTGTCCCACCAAAGAAGAGACGGAATTACTCAAGGTATTGAAAATATGTGCTTATCTTTTCCCTAACTGTGCACTTAAAGTAATATTTTTCAGATTTTTAGATGTTCATAACTATCTGTCTCAATGTATTTATTTGGTGCATTATGCAAATAATCATGTTTTGAGTGATAATCATATTTTTATTTTCAGGGTTATGATGGAGATAAGGAAAACTTGGGAAAGTGTGAACAGGTCAGTGGATTATCTTTGTGTTATACACATTTCTTCAAAAATTTAGTTTGCATTATATCTGATTACCCACCCAGTTTTTGGTGACAGTTTTTCCTAGAATTGATAAAAGTGCCACGGGTAGAGTCAAAGCTAAGAGTTTTCTTATTCAAGATACAATTCTGTTCCCAGGTTTGAGGATAACCTATTTCATCAGATTGGTATGAGATGCTTTCTGTTGTTGTTGTTGTTATTGTCACCTAATTGGTACTTTTGCACCTTTTCAGGTTTCTGACCTTAGAAATAGTTTGAATATTGTAAATTCTGCAGCCGAAGAGGCAAGTTGACTTTTCATTTTTACAACATATTAGCTTTATCTATTGAAGGTGTTATTTTCCTGAATAATTTATTCATTTGTAGCATTTCACCAATGCATTCATCAGGTGAGGAATTCAGTCAAATTGAAAAGGATCATGCAAATTATTCTTTCTCTGGGAAATGCTTTGAACCATGGAACTGCAAGGGGTGAATGATTTCATCAATGAGGTAGATTTTATTAATAGATGAAGAACTTCCTATTGCAGTCATCTTTTTGTGTTCCATTCTGATGAGATAGATTTGTCAATGGAAAACAAGGCCAGTCTCCTTATTGCTGATTGACCTTATGTTATTCTGCTTGAATGAGATGTCTATGTTACCATTTCCTTAATTGTTAATTGAGACTCTAAAAATTTAACACATTCCTGTAGTTAATTACAGTGAGCTGTATACCGAGGGTGTCCAGTAATCCTGAGATTTTCTCCCAACTGCTAAGAATAGAAATCTTAAACCTAAGTGAGTTTCTATTCACTCTAATTTGATAATTTTGTTCTGTTAACCATCTCTCCAATTGCTATTGTTAGTTCTGTACATTCTTCTCCCCAGATAGCAGTTCTATACAATCTTTAGAACAAGCATCAATTTACTCCCAACTGTTTCAGTAATTTATGGTTTCCCTCCCACAGGTTCTGCTGTTGGTTTTCGGTTGGATAGTCTCCTTAAACTCACTGACACACGAGCTCAAAATAACAAGATGACTCCCATGCATTATCTTTGTAAGGTGGAAGATCATTTATCTTACTTTACTTTCCCTGATGCTGATCTTTTCTGTTAAATTTGCCTGAATAACTTGAATATTCTTGCACTTGTACACTTTTGTTTCATGATGGGATGCTACTGTGTTTGTTTATAAGACCATAGTAAAATGCATGAATGTGTGCATATATTCACTGCATCATTGTTTAATTCGGTTGAAGGCTAACTTTAAAATGTGCAGGTCGCTAAGATCATAAACAATTCTTGCACAAAAAATGCATGGCATGTTGCTTTGTTTATACATTTGGAATGATGAGATTTAATTATGCAATTATAAAAATATCAATCAAGATTGCAAGTTAGTCTGCAATATCTTTTCTTGCTGAGCAAGCTTATCATCTCTTTACAGGTGGTTTCTACAATTAAAATGCTTTATGCTTCTTTGGAGTGTCTCATTTGATTAAAAGATGGATAAAAAGTTGTTGATCTTTGCTGCAGTTCATTATCGTTCATTCTGAATGGATGTCTCAAATTTATGAGAGAGAGATTCTATTATATTCATTTCTTTTTCCCAAAAACAAAAACTAGGGGTTAGAAACTGTTTAATTTAGCTGCTTATATTGCTTTTATCACCATTGCAAACCATTACTTATTCTTTATGAACACATTAATTTATACTTGCTGCTAATGGCCTCTAATGTTTAGGTCCTGGTCAATAATTTGCCCGAAGTACTTTATTTTCCAAAAGACCTAGTGACTTTGGAAGCTTCAACAAAGGCAAATTTATTATGACCTTTTGAGATCATACTTACTTTGCTCAGCCTTTGGCATGCTGCTAAGCAAAATTATTGCTTACCCATGCAGATACAATTGAAATATTTGGCAGAGGAAATGCAAGCCATTAGTAAAGGGTTGGAGAAAGTTGTACAAGAATTGACTGCCTCAGAAAATGATGGTCCTGTATCTGAAACTTTTTGCAGGGTAATTCCTATACATCAACTAGTTATTTTGCATGTCAATGAGGTTTCTGCACATTCATGTATTGCTTGGATTTTCTAGTATGAAAATAACAATGTTGCATAATTTTTAAAGAGGAAAAAGATGGTGCATTCTACTTCTCATTTTTCTTTTTCTTCATACTTTTTTTACTAACAATTAATGCTTTTATTTATTTAAACTTTCAGACTTTAAAGCAGTTCCTTAGTTTTGCTGAGGGTGAAGTCAGGTCTTTGGCTTCGCTTTATTCTAGTGTGGTATGTATTGTTTTAAGGAGTTTTTATTCTGACATCTGCAGTGTGCTTGCAACATAACAAACTCATTAGCATTTCTAAACTGGATGTCTTTAGGGTAGAAATGCAGATGCCTTGGCTCTTTCTTTTGGAGAAGACCCAGCACGTTGCCCATTTGAGCAAGGTAGTTGTGAGTCTTAACAAGTTTGTTTAAAGCTTTCCGATAACCCTGCAACTGTTAGGACCATAAAGTTTATCAAAAGAACTGATTCAGTTACATTTCGTTACTATTCTTTTTCATAAAGTGAAGTGAGGGCTAGACCAAGGGGAGGACTTTTGAAGCCTGGCTGAATGGAAGTTTAATGGTCTAATTAATCAGAAGTCATCTGTGACTTGTTCATTTTCTTTAATTGTAGAAATATTTCTGCTGATCCTCAATACCAATAGTTTGAGTGAGTGCGATATTATGATAGTTACCCCTCTCTTGGTCTAGTAGTTGATGGTTGCTTTTGCATCGGAATGGAATTGAGGATGTTATTGTTTTTTAAATCACTTAGGTGGACACCGTAGTAAAGTTGCTATGGTTTAGATAATTATAGCTGACAATTATGCTAATATGTTACTTCTAAGTAATTTGATGATACATGCACATATGCTTATGTGCATATATATCCTGACTTTGAATGCTTTGGACTACTACTAACCAACATGTACCCTTGTGATCTCAGTTGCAGAGCTGTTTTATGTTTTGACTGTTTCTTTTTTGCCTTATTTTATTAAGATGTATCACTTTCCCGTTTCTCTGCAACTTTTCCTATAGTTGTGTCTACTCTGCTCAACTTTGTGAGGATGTTTGCAAGCAGCTTGAATTGGAAAAGAAGAAAGCACAGAAGGAGGCAGACAATGAGAAGCTGAAAAATAGTACTCACATGAAGGAGTCTGAACACTTGATATGAAGTCCATTCAAGTGTGCCGATATTCAATGATAGACACTTATAAGCTCCATATTTCTATCGGTTAACATGGCATTCTGATTCTCCCATATGAAAATAAGTACAATTTTGCTCCATGGAGGGAAATCACTTGGAAGCTTATAGCACGAATTACTGCTGGCAAGTCACTGTTATCATGTCACGGAGAGGAATGTATCTTGCATAATGCAACAACAAGAATAAGGAGCTATAAATTAAAACGCAGGTGGTGCATGGCGGGGCCAGATGCCAATTTCAAATAGTAAGGCTATTCTAATTGCATTTTTGGTTCGGACATTTAGGCCATTTCTGAATTCTATACCTGCTAATTCGGTTTTTAACATGCTTTCTGGTTTTGGAGCAGAGCTGATGGATGGAGTCCTCTCAAGCCACTTGCATCGTTACCTCTTAAAAATTTTGTTGTTAAAATGTAGGTTACATAATAGTTTTATTCTCAACATATTTATTTTTTTATGTAAATTTTTAGTTATAGGAATGTAAATGTCAATATGATATCTATATCGAGATGATTAGCAAGATCAAAGTTTCCTCATTCCAAATTGTATTGCACTTGGTTCATTCTTCTGTCACCCTCTCTGAGGATCTCTTGGTTCCATTTCATATCTATATATATATATATATATATATATATATATATATCTCATATTAACTATTTAAGTTAGTCATATTATCAGTGTAGCAAAACTACAGAAATTGTATGAATCCAAGAAATGTGGAACCACAACTTGAGATGACGTCGGATGCCTTGCGGACTCACTTGAGGATCGCAAAACATATTCCTTGAAAATCTCGAGATTTAAGCAAAACCTTAACCTAATTTAAAGACGCATTATTTTAGATAGCAAATAGTTTATGGAACATATAGTAGCTAGCAGCAAATAGTTTATGGAACATATAGTAGCTAGCATGCCGCCATCTGATATTTGCATAAATACGGATGCAAAGCCTTTGATACTTGCCGAATAAAAATTTTTCCTCTTTTCAAAATTTTAAATTACCGAAGTAATTTAGTTTCTTTTGAAGTTCATGGGGTTGATGGTTTAGGCTGTCCGGTGATGGAGCGAGCAACTGCTGCAGCTAAAGCGCTACAGTGAAGTTAGGATCTCTTGTTAAGGATGCAACATAGTCCTCAGTTCTCTTGTTGTTGTTGTCATCGTCGTTGCTGGAGCTGTAATCTTGCATAACACTTCGAGCGTTTCTACTGTTTTGTCTGTTGGATCCTGAAAGAGTGAGATCAAGATTGGGTTGAAAAGGATTATCCAGAACTGGATGGGGAAAGCTCGTCGTCATGGATAGTATTGCAGAGCTGCCTGTCGAAGACAAAGATTGTCCTGGTACAGCATTAATATCATGGTTGTGTCGTCCTTCGTATGTTGCCATAAGAAGAGATTTGTCCTCAACGCATCGCTGAACCTAGAAATAAAAGAAAGAGCCGAGGGATGAATTCCGATTGTTTAATAGTACATCATAGAGGAGACATAATGCTCTAGATGTATATTTTTTGAGTCAAAAATCACAACCAAATTTCATCAAGTACTGCTTGAGACTCCATTAAGCTCCTTTACTATTTCTGACTACAAATCATTTGTAGTTTATCTTGGTGATTTTCTCCGAACATTACACCACCAATGACATTCACATGTGATACTACTTTCTACTATTTTCTAAGGTGAGATTGTTAATGAAATCATTACATTTGATGCTGGCATGACATGATGCCTCAAAATATAGCAGTTTGAGCATAAAATATTTCTATACCTTCTTTTTAACAGGGCAACCAGAAGCCATAGAGCACCTGAAATAAGCTCGAGGCGACGGATTATCTTTAGTAACTTTCTGGCCGTATTTCCTCCATTGAAATCCATCTTTAACTATCTAAAATCACAGTTATCATCAAGAACATTAACAGGTGAAATAATAATTACATTGACACAAGCAAAGAAACCTGGCTAACTAGGGTAAAGAGATGATGATCACTTACAAGGCTCTTGTCCCTAGGGTCCGTTTTCACAAAAACCTGTGACTCCTTCCTTACAACTGGAACTTCAGGTCTAAGTCTCTTGTTTGAGTATTCATCATATAAACCAAACCGCGTTAAGAGGCTGCAGCCTCTTGGTAATTGCGAGTTTGATTCCCGGAGATAGGCTTGATGAAGCATGTTGTACCTGCTGCTTATTGCTTCAAACATCAATCTAAGAGCTTGGTTCTCTTTCTGCAAATGATCCAATTCCGCTAGGAGAGATTCCACCTGAAAATTTTGTCCTTAAATGTATTAAAAAGAAAAGAATGGTGAAAGATCATAAAGAGAGAGCTATATATATTACCTTTTCTTTATTAGAGTTGAGAGAATCCATGACAGTTGGCTGAAAAACAGACTATTAGATAGAAAAACTGATTATTAATAAATATAGCGCAGCTTCCACCAACAAAAATAAAAAAATTCTCTGTTTTTCTCTTTCTCTCAAAACTAGAAATTAGAAGAGAATTTGATGTTTCCTTCTAGTTTTCTCAGTCGGGAAATTATTGAAATCAAAGCCATGCCTTGGAAACAAAAAAGTAGAGATTTTTATAGAATCATCACGATCATGATCATGGGTATTTAATACAGTATACTTGAAATCGCGATTCGCGCGAACTATGGGAAATCGTAATCTGCCTGACATCATCCAAGTGAAGTAAGCACTTAGGCCTAGAATTTGCTATCTTCACATTCGTATACACGTTAAAATTTTGCTTGTCATGGGTCCAACGTCTTAGTGGGTGCAGACAAATTCGTGGACCAAGTCTTTCTCATGTTTCTTTCACGGCTTTTGTTTTTAGATTTTCCGAGAAAAGTTAAAAGAAAAACTGATGATCAGTCACATAATTACATCACAATGATAATGTAGAATTTTAGTGCATGCTTACATCATGATGAATATATAGTTGCCTAAGTGAATGGTGATTATTGTTGAAAGCTGATCACCATAGTCAAACTAGTTAACATCATCTAGAAGCGGATCAATGAATGAATGTGTGGGAAACAACTAAGCAATTTGCCATCTTCAGTTTGATGTTTTTCTACTTTCTTTGTATCAAAAAGTTTTCAAAATCCCAAGTTTCTTCCAATTAAAAGGCACAAAACGTGTAACAAGATTGAGCAACTTGTTGCCACCAGCCCAATTGGAGTCTTTTGTTCCTATTATGGATATGTCTACTTCCTAATCACTTTGATTACTTTTTTTTGTTAAACTAATTTATAGACCGTTCTAATTAAAACATTTTTGTGGGATTTATATATGTTTTTTTGTGCTTTTGGACAAAAACAATCAGGAATCGGAGAAGGGTTATTAAAAAGGATAACAATTAATCATCAATTGATGAGTTCTTAAAGCACTTTCTGTTCAACGAAATTATATGAATTGTTAATGAATCTTGCTCGGCAATAGGAACGTTGATTATGGACATGTCGATTTTTGCAATATCCTTTCCAAACATGATCCCTTGGAGAAGAAGAAGTTCTTGCAATATCCTTCATGTACAAATTGGTAAGAAACTTAACCATTAGATTTTGCAAATCAAACATAATTTTAGCATGCTAATAGGAAATAAAAAGGAGAAAATGCTCGGTACAAAGGCTTAGTAAAGGTTGACTAATCTCCCCATTCCATTAATCCTTGGATAAAATAATTTTGAAAAATGAGTTAAATTAGGGCCGACTATTCTTATAAGTATTAAAACCACCCGTGTGTAAATAATGAAAGTTACGTGTATAATAAAAGATTGAAAGTGACTAAATTTATCTAATGAAAAAAGAATATTAAAAAAGTCTATGTTCATATTTAAGTGATTAGTCACCGGTAAGTTTGTAGTCAAGCACTTAAAATTAATTATAGACTCCAATCCATACACGAAATCTGTTGTTTTGACTTGAATCTTGTTTCTGCCACCAAATGGCAATGCCCCTTTTATTATTAGTCTTCCAAGATCTTTTCTCTTCTTTAACAAAAAAAAAATCATTAAAATTTCGATGAAAGATGTTTATCTTTTTGGTGTAATTAACCTTAAATCAAGTACATAAATACTCATTAATTCTATTACATGATCGATAGAGATGATTCTGTTTCAGACACGAAACTCTGTTTGACTAATGTTGGGGACAATATGTCGACAAGAAATGATCGGCTGGAAAGTTTGAATATAAAGGGTATATGGTAAGACATTAAGAAATTTAGAGGCAATGACAAAAGACAAATTGTACCAATAATAAAGAGGAAGTCCATAATTCGTTTGAATAGTTTGAAAATTAATTGACATAATAAGTGTTTTTCAGATTTTTAGAGTTAAATCAGACAAATCGTCCATATTATTTATCATAATCAACAAATTAACTCCCCACGTTGTGCCTGCTGAAGAATCTTTAGTTGTTCATTAATGAACAGATAGTTGTGTAAAAACTGAGTTTTTCTATACTTTAGCCACAAAAATTTCCACCTAATGCATGCTTACCTGACCGTGAAGATTGAAGACATAAAGGCCTAATTATGTATTTCTTTATGAATTTCTGGACATTATAGACTTGAGTTTGAAACCATGCAGGACTTTCCGGTACTGCAAATTCGTGTTAATTTTCTGACCCTTCAATGTGATCTGAGGTGAAAATTTTTCTGATGACATTGTGCGGAAGTGCAATTTAGTCCCCGTTTACAAATGAGTTTGTGTTGTAATTTTACAAGCTTAATTGGCATAGTTTCCATATAATATCCTTGGGAATATCTAATCATATCCATGTAACTTGGAATGCAAATTCCCTGATCTGAATTCACATTCCAAGTTTCATGTACATCAGATAACAGCCAGAAAAATGCAAGTTCAGAAAGGAATTAATTCATAAGATAACAGCCTAATTAACAATCATTGGATCATGAATTTTAATTCTTGACCTGTCCTGCTGAACTACTTTGGCAAAGAATTGCCTTCTTTTTCTTTTTTTTTCTTTTACGAACATTATATTCAAGATTCTATTTACATCAATAGACACACTCTCTCCCATTTTCAACTAAACCAAGAAAAGTACAGAACTAAGTATTTCTCCTAACTAAGTTGAATTTCACCACTTTTGTATCCTATGCTGGTCTACAACTCCTCCTGAAATGGCTGCAGCAAGCGCTGCAGTGAAATTCGGGTCTCTAGTCAAAGAAGCTGCCATTTTTTGGACTAAAATCTGTTGGATTGTTGTTTGTTGGACTGGTTTTTTGGTATCATCGCCCATTCCAGCTGGTTGCATCAACTCAAGAGTTACAGCGGAAGCTGAAGATTTGGTGGGAGCAGATACAGGAGCTGAACGAGGGTTGGCATTAGAGTTGGAACTAAATGACAATTCAGCTGGAGAAGGTTGTGGGTGGTTGTGCTCTCCTTCATAAGTAGCCACCAAGATTGATGGATCTTCAGCACTTCTTTGCACCTAAAAACAATCAATTAATAGCAAAACAACAATCAGAGACAAATATTTCTCGAAATTAATGTTCCTCAACTAAGAGTCTCTCAATATTATTCATATGATGTGAAGGAAAATTAGGGGGAGAAGCACTGGCTCACCTTTCTCTTGACTGGACAACTTGGGGCAAAGGAGCACTTGAAGTATGCCCTGGGAGAGGGGTTATCTCTTGTCACCTTCTGACCATATTTTCTCCATTGATATCCATCCCTCACAATCTGTAACACAGATCAATATAAGAATATTCAAAATTCTTAGTACTTGGAGGCTAATTAATTGCGTTAAGAAACATTACCATAGACTAATAAATTCTATCAGGCAAGAAAACTAGTTTAGGGACCTACCATGCTGTTATCAGAAGGATCTGTGCGCAAGTAAACGCTTGAAATCTTTGCCTTAAAGCACTCCTTAGGCCTTTTACATGATTCTTCATCAATACAGCTGCTCTCATCGTTTCCACTGAATCCAATCATGTTGGTATAATCCTCACACTCGGCTTTTCTCTTCTTTGATGTTGCAGCTTCATTTTCAGAGTTCTTGCTTACCAATTCCATAAATTGGTTGTGCAAGGAGTAGTATTTCTCGCACAAATCTGTTAGCATTTCATTTAGCTTCTTGTTCTCAGCGTTAACCCGATTCAATTCCTCCACCAAAACGCCAGTCTATTTAGAATAAAAAACATTCAGCAATTTTCCAATTTAAACAACATTTATAGTTGAAATTCTGAGTAAGAAAAAAACTACGTTAAAGACATATTTGTGGTGCCATTAGAGCTCAGTTGAAGGAGGATTAAGAAATAGCATATATGAAATGAACAGAAAACATTATGGTTCAGAAGCCTGAAATGTTAGATGCAAAAGAGCAAAAGGTAAAAGATTAGTCATATCGAACAAAGGGGATGGACTAATCCTTTGCCTGCTGAAATGAGTGAATCAGAAACAGAAAACAATTCTTATTTGGGATGGACTAATCACTAAATATCTCGGATAATTCAACTAATTAGAAAGTCCAATTTAAGTTCTTGAAGACAATTAACTTGTACAGAAACTGACCTCTTGTTTAACTGGTACCTTCACATCAGAATCAGCCACTTCTCCCTTGGATTCTCCCTTCTGTTTCAAAAAGAATCAAAAAATTTTATTCAAGTCCAACAATCCAAAACAAGAAAATTAGCTTTACTAACATGGTTATCCTCCTCAATTGGTAATCCAAACTCACCAGAGTTTTGTTGCTATGATAGAAAGGATTGATGTTGAGGTCCAAAGCAGTATCCACCCAAGCTGATTCCATCACAGAAGTTGTACTATAGAACAAGAACAGGGAAGCAGGCAAGAAAAGGCAGTGGGCTGAAGCTAAAGAAATGATGAGAAGTCTCAAAGTTGTCAAGGGAATGAGATATTACCCCCCAGGAATAGGGAAATATATAGAGGATAGAATTCAGAAGATGCTTCAGCAGTCCGGCTTATTGAGGAAAGTTACAGGAAGATGAGTCTGAAAGAGCCTTCTCTCATCCCCACTTGGAATCCCCACTCGATAAGCTGTCTACAAATTAAATTATTGAAATGCTAAGGCGATGTAAGTAGGAAAGTCATGCACGTTGGTACGAAAATATTGAAAATCTAAGGCCATTGATGTCATGTCAAGGTCAAGCCCCCACCCACACCAATGAGCTTTATTCATTTGGCACATACATTTTGAACTCATGGCTAAAAGAAGCTTCGTCTTGTTGACCTTAATTTTATCTCGTCGACTTTCTCGCTTTAACCACACCCCCACCCCCCTCCTTCCATGCTCTTTCATTTTTATCCCTACTGCTATAGTACCATATAATAACAATGTTCATATTGATATGACACGATCTCGCCACGTGCCCACGTTTTTTTTTTTATTTAATATAACTTAATTTTCAAATAATAAATTTTATAAATTTATCGTATGTCACAAATAAAAGTAGGAATAAGGGGATAAAAATTTATATATGCTAGTAAGAAAAAATATAAAATGTTGCTATTTTCCACTTTTTCTAGTTTTCAACACATTAAATTTTTTATGTTTAATTGAAAAGGGATTTGTATAAAACCAATTCGAAGAAGAAAGGGCACGTGCCTTAGTGGAACGGCAAGTCGGCAACAAGATAGATAATGCCTTAGTTGGTAAGACATATAATAATTTATTTGATATGAAACACCTTTTTTTTTTTTTTTTCTTTAGTATAATTATAAACACTATACATACAAAAGCATTTTAATTATAATTTTTATTATAATATTATAATTATTTAATGATAATAAAAATCATGTAGAGATCTATCATTTATAAATGTAAATTTCATACTTTTTATATAATTTTAAATTATGATTAATTAATTATAATATAATAATTATAAATAACATACTCTTAATACGTATAGATTCTTAAAAATTTAGTGTGAAATACTAAGTAATACTTTCTATGAAATTATCAATATTGATTACAACTAGTTTATATTTCATAGATATACAATTATATTAATAATTACCCATCCAAAAAAAGAATTAGTTTGAATAATTAATTTACATACGCATTATATTTTTTGTGATAAAAGAGTTCATTTTTAATAAATTAATAATAATGATTTTTTTAATTTTATAAACAAAAAGATTTATACATTTTTTAAAATATATTTTAAAGAGTATATATTCCTTTATTATTTTCCTTTTCATTTGTGGAGAAATTTTCATATTAGTACAAGGTAAAACGTAAGAAGAAAGATAACTTCTTGGTCTTCGTCTTAGTCTCGGTCTCTTTGACAACTGAAAAGGGTAAAAGCTTGGAACCCAAAATTCCCACACGGTTTCCCATTTTTCTTTTCAAACTAATCTTAGACTTTGTTTAAGATACTTAATTAAAATAAAGGCCAAATTTAAGGACACACAAGAATAGAATACTTCTATAACTCCTACTAAGTTTCTATTTCCTGCAGTTAGTCTAATTTTTTTTAATTTTTTTTCTCTCTTTCTCTCATGTACTTTCTGGGAATTAAGAATTGAAATTCACTAATGTGTCATCTGGATGGCAAATAAAATTAAAAGTCAAGTGAAGCAAGTATTTGTTATGTATTTTTAGAAGAGGGAGTGATCTACAACATCATCGATTTGGTCATACACGCTGAGGTCATTTATAAGATAATATTAAAAGATCAAAGCTTATCTGCAAAAACCTAAAGTCTTCAAGGTCCTTACCTGTAGGGTCGGATTTAGGATTTCTGATAATTGAGGGTGAGTATTTTAACTTAATTTATTAAAATTTTTTTTGAAAAACAAATTAATATAAAAATTTTCTTACAAATTATCATGTATAATAATTTTTTTCTATAAAATATAATTTTTTATGTCATAGATACACCAGACCCTGAAAAGTATCTAGGATTGCCAACTATAGTGGGGAGGAATAATACACGGGTATTCAGAGATTTGAAGGGCAAAATATGGTCAAGAAGGATCAATTCTCTATGTGGGAGGCAAAGAAGTTTTCATTAAGTCAGTTCTCCAAGCTATTCCCTCTTACTGTATGAGTTGCTTCCTACTTCCTAAGAGTTTGTGCCAAAAGATTAACAGTTTAATTAGCAACTATTGGTGGAGTGCAAAGAAAAATGGGAGGGGCATCCATTGGTTGAAATGGGATAAAATGTGCATGAGTAAAGCCAACGGAAGAATGGGTTTTAGACATTTGGAGTTTTTCAATCGGGCACTTTTGGCCAAACAAGGATGGAGGCTGATTAGAAACCAGGACTCTTTGCTGTTCAAAGTTCTGAAAGACAGGTAGGTATTTTCCAAATGATGACTTTTTTGGAAGCCAGATTAGGCCGAGAACTGTCCCTTACATGACGTAGCATTTGGTTGGCTAGGACGGACCAACAGGTTGGAGTAAGTTGGAGGGTGGGTGATGGGCACCGTATAAGAATTTGGAAGGATCAGTGGCTCCCTAAGTACCTCCTTATAGCCAAGCACGGGGATGCAAGTGTGGCTTTTTTGTTCGATACACAAACCAAAGGGTGGAATAGGGATCTTGTGGATCGTACTTCCCATATGGAGGTAATGCACCAAATATTATCTATTCCTCTGAGTACAAACAGTCACTCTTGTTGAAAATATTAACTCAAATCCCATAAGAAATTTATTTGAGATTTGTTAGAGATTTGTCAGATATTATTTGATGGACAAAAAAACTTGTAAAAGAAAAATTCTAAGAGAAAAAAAATTCTTAATAGGTAAGTTTGACTTGTAAAAGAAAAATTTTAAAAGGAAATAGATTTTTAATAGACAAGTTTAACTTAAAAGAGAAGAATTCTAAGAGGAGAGGGATTCTTAATGGGCAAGTTTGTATGGTTATAAATATGTGAAGTTTCTACATGCTAGGTATGAAAAAAAGATGTAAGAGAGTTGTAGGATTTTGTGGGATAGACACCTCATAGGAGTATTAGGGCTCTACGTCTTATGGGTGTGTATGTTTGTTTGTGAGTGGACTAGAAGAGACTGTCCACATAGGTATGATGTATGGGAGCATATGGGTATGTGTTTGGTTATGTTGAAAGGGTATATAAAAATTTAGGTTTGTGTTTGTTTGGGTTGAGAATACTTTATAGGACTAGAAGAGATTGACAGTGTCTTATGAGTATTGATTGTTGAGTGAGGTTAATGATTTGATGTAAGTTTGTAATTCTCTACAACTAATGGATCTTGTTTCTCATCCGTGGATGTAAGTTAGTTGAACCGAATCACGTTAAATTGTTATCTCTTATGTATTTGATTTATTGTTTGATTTTTTTTTTGTTAATGTGATTGGATTGGAGGCTTTTAGTCCAACAACTTTGATGTGCTCACGTGGTGCACGGATAAAAACGGTCATTTCTCGGTTCGGAGCACATATAGCATGATTTTATCAATTCAATGCATGGATGGTAATGGTCAGTTGAATGGCGCAAGAACTTCTACTGCTATTGAAAGACAGATTTGGAGAAAGTTTTGGTGTACAAATATTTCAAATAAAATCAAAATATTTTGACGGAAGTTGATGCTGGGTTTTCTTCCAACCTACACCACACTACGAAAGAGAGGGATTGGCGTCCACGAAATATGTCCTAGATGTGGCCAGCAGGAAGAAATTATAAACCATGCCATTAGTGACCGTGAAAGGATTAAAGTTGTCTTGAGTATGGCTGCCCTAGTAGCAAAATGGAGGGAGGTTGATCTAGAGGCAGACAATGGTTGGCTCGATGAGGTTGCCAAGGCGGTGAGTAATGAAGAACTGGCGAGAGGACTGGCCCTTTGCTAAGTTGTGTGGCATAATAGAAACCGAGCTATGAAGTCAGATGAGCACCGCAAACCAAAAATGGTGGTGCAATTCGCTTCTGGTTATTTAGAGGAGTTCTGGCTCTTTAATGGCAGCAGGATAGATTGTGAACTTGTGGCAGAGGTTGCTTGGGAACTTCCACCGCTGGGCTTCACTAAAATAAACTTTGATGGCCCTCTTAATCTAGCTGAGGAATTGGGTGGTCTTGGGGCTATAGCAAGGAATGCTAATGGTGATGTTATTGGGACTGCCATGAGCAAAGTAGCTAATGTGAAGGACCCCAATACAGTTGAAACTTTTGTTGCGGGCATGGATATGGAGTTGGCGTCCCATATGAGGTTTGAAAATATTATTCTTGAAGAAGATGCTTTACAAGTCATTAACGGGATCAGATCAGAAGCTGAAAACTTGTTGGAGGGAACAGCATGAGAAATATCCGTACCTGAGGAATGACCTTTTAATCCTTTAGAGTGAAACATGTTAAAAAGGATTGCCAATGTTCATGCACATAGGATTGCTAAATATGCTTTACAGCATAATGTTAATAAACTGTGGGTGGGTGGCTGTCCTGAGGATATACTAAGGCTTATCAATTCCGTACCCCCGGATTAATAGTAATACACTTCGTTTCTTCAAAAAAAAAAAAATACAATAATAACTACATGATTGTTGACTGAAGAATATAGCTTAAACACTATAATATCATAGATAAATTATTTTTTGACACATATATGTCTAAACACATACACATATAAATATGTACATATATTTATTTAATAAAATTTTATTTATAGATTTCTTAAATATAAATATAATATGTGAAAGAATAAAAATCAATATTTCTAGTTTTAATATTTATTTTCATTATAATGTGGAGAATAATAAATACTTACTTTCTTATATACAATGAAAATGGTAGTTTTAATTTTATATACAATGAAAACAAGAAAATAAACATTACTTAAAATTTGTTTTTTATTTTTTATTCTTATTAATTCACACTTTATATGTTATATGAATTCTAAAAGTTTTTTATTTGCTTTTTTTTTTTTCTCAAAATTAATGTATATATTATAATGAAATTATTTATTACCCAAGGTATAAATATTCAATTACAAGATAAACAATAAAAAGTTTTCTTTCGTGATTCTCAATTTAATGGGGGCAAATGTGATTAAAAAATTTTAGTAGGGGTAAATTTTGAAATTTTTTAAAATATATGAGATTTTTTTATATGTAGATCGGTCCTGGTCCCTACTGAAGATTTTTTTTCTTTTGTTTTTTTTTTTTTTTCCGTTTGTTTGGGAGTTTTATCTTAGTTTATAATTTGAATAGAAATACATAGTAAAGGGGAAGTTTTCTTCATTTTTCTTTTTAATGCTCCTATTGAGATTAATACTTAATAGCCTTAGCAAGCCGAGACATTTAAAACGAACTAATCGTGTTTCATAGGATCCCAACTAAGGTTCACACTGGATAGCAATCTTTGGTAATTTCATTATAGTCAATCCAGTCTTAAACAATAATTGAAAAAGCAAAACGAAATTACAGTACGGAAATTAGAGGAGTCTTGACTTGAAGTAACCCAAACTTCAAACAGGAAAACCATGTGAAGTAACAGCTGGCACTCTTATCTTTAATTTCCTTCGTCAAAAAGAAAATTGAATGACAAAAAACTATGGTTCATATAAAGAATGAATGAGACCGGAGATGTCGGCAAACGTCAAATTCACACTAGTTTAAAAGGCAGGAAAAAATGGTACATTGGGTTGGGAAAAAGAAAATTTGACCTACTCAACCTTTAAAAAAAAAAAAATCCTTTGGACACAAAGTGAACAAGTTGGTTGATTGGATGGTTGGAAAATGATAGATTCAAGCAGTCTAACACCCCAAATACAGCCACAGATTTGCTCTTGATCGATACAATTATATAAATTTGCGTTTAAGATTAGAATTTTAATAGTCATCACACAAAATTAAAAGCCTGTTATTGTCAGTCACCTTACCTATTTTGATTTTGTTTCTACACTAAATAGCAGTTCAGTCTACATACGCTGAAAAATCAGGTCCATTCTATACAAGATTGGTGGGAAAATAAAACGATAAAATCTGGGTTCTATTTAGAATTTGAAAATGTTTGGTAGAATACCCTATTTTACGCGCACTTAAGTAGACCATATGCATCTGCAGTACTCTTGTTGTTTCCTTCCCTGTATTGCCAATGCTTTATAGTTTCTGTTGCTTTTGGGGGTTGAAAGATCAACATAATAGTTACAACTAACAAATAGACGACTTCAACTAATACTTAGAATTTGCAAGGATATAACAAATGGCTGTGAGATAAGCAACCTGAGGTCATTGATTGCGCAAATAGCCATTAATGAAACTTTCAAAACAAATAGCCTTTAACAAGAAATAAAGTGGGGTTTCTTAGTTGAATTGAAGAGGCATCCAAATACACAAATTGATATTAATATTAGTTAAATCGGTTTATATAGAACTTTCCTGTTCTAAGTCTCCTTGATCTAGCTTGCTTAAAGGCAATTATTTTATCAACAAAGTAAATCTACACCATGTATGTTTATGTTCTTCTTTTTTTTTTCTCTTGTAAAAGTTCTAAGAAACTTTTGCTCGAATTGTTGTGGAAAATTTGATGCATGTACTTTGTTCACATGTAGTGCGTGCATATATATGATCCGATGATAAAATCTTTAGAAGAAGTCAAAACAATAAGATTTTTTTTATCAAATACATCCAAAAGTCTAGGGTTTCAAGTCTAAGTCATCGCGAATATAAACTTTGTTAATGTTAGTTTTCCATAACCCCCAATACAAGCAGACATGAAATCAGCAAAATGACGTACGATGGCTGACGCTTTAAACCTTACGTAAATTTCATTACTAATGGAATTATGACTCGTGGAATTAGTGGAGTCGTTTTTTAATTTGGTTTTTGTTTGCTTTGTGGAGTTTTGCTTGATTTGATTAAGCTGATGTGATTTACAACTCCCCAATACCACTTGTGTTCTACACGTTTCATGTTGCTTTTTTGAGGTAGCGACAGGTGGAGTACAAGACTCCGTGGCCTTGGGCCTACCCACCAAATTTCTAAGGGGAAAAGGGTTTGCCATTGTCCAGGCAAACAGGCAAAGCAGTCATCTTTCCCTTTGTTTTTTTCCTTTCAGTTGGGGGAATCTGATTCAGCATCAGACCATAAGAGTTACAACTTCGCGATTGGTGAGATTCCCTTACCTCTCACGAGGAGAAAAAGAAAAAAGAAAAAAAACCAAAGAGAGTTAGGTAGACATTAGAATTTGAAGAAGAAAAATCAGCGAATTGTTTGAATTCAGATTTCTTGATGCATCATCTAATTCGGAATTCAATTATCAAATTGTGTTGCATTTTTTAGTCAATTTTGGTTCATGATATAATTAATATATTCTCGTGGAAAATGGATTCCTCAATCTTAAAATATAATTCTGGCCAAAAAAAATCTTAAAATATAGAGAGTGGTTAGTTTGAAAGTAGTTTGCTAATGCATTAAGAAAGTGAAGAAGACAACTATTAAAGGTCTTCTTTTATTTTTTTTTTGGTGCCCTTTTGTAACATCATAGTACCAAAAAGTCATGATTCGTGGCACCTACAATATATTTAAAAAAAAAACTCCTTAAAGTGTCAATTTTTTTGAGGACAGGTCCGCTTTTGTTGGACCAAAAGCCTTGAAACCTTTCAATGTAAACCAAGCCAGCCCAGTTTCTGCAGAATCAGCTTGAAATAGGGCCAGTTTGGTTAGCCTCACTTTCTTTTTCTTGGGCCTGTCAATTCTTTATCTTTTTATCGCTGGCCTTTGAAGGATTCTCAGATTGATTGGGTCTTGATTGGGCCCATTAAAATGCTTTCATTTTGCCAGTGGCCAGGCGTTGGTGGATCTCCTAAAGCTTGCGATTTTCGCCTAAGAGATCAAAGCTGAGTAGCCTTTTTGGCATTGCGAATTGTCAAACATCACGGGACCTTTTCTTTGACGAAATGCTCCTTTCGATCCTTATCCATGCGTTGCAAGTAATGTGCTTTGGTTTTCTTACATTTAACTGCTTGATGGCGACTCTGTGCTTTAGCTGGAAGCCTGGAACAATCTTTCTACATGTCTTTTATAAGCAACGTGCAATGTAATCAAACACAAACTCACAAATCAGACAAGGAACTTTTTCTCCGAGAATTAAAACTGTCGAGCTTGTCTCACTCAAAAGAAAGATCAATTTCATAAGAAAATAACTTTGATAATTACGAAAAGATTATTGAGTTATAACTTTTAGAGCCGTGAATTATGGATCTTGGCATCGACCTAAGAGATTCCTTTACATGTATAAGCAAAAGGGCTGTAACGAGTCTCTGTTGCTCTCCCCTAAAAAACCTTACGTATAAAATAAATATGCCCCAAACCTCCCCTAGAAACACTCTCCTGTATTTCAGGTATAGGAGAAACATCGATACAGACATGAAAATTGCTCTCAGGCATCTTGTTTTCCTGTTGATCTTAGTCGAGAGTGAATTCGAATTGCAGAAGAAAAGAATGTCTCAGTGTCACGCATCTTCTACCCCTGTTTTCTTTCCCCCTTCTGCCATGAGTGATAGAAGCTTAAAGAGCCATTGCAATGAGTTGGAACTAGTTTGAAGACTGCATGTCTTGTTTTTCTTGCTTATGTTAAATTCTTCATAGTAATTCTTCAAGGCCCTCCAAACTTCAAAGTGAAAAGGCATCGAACTGTCTTAAAAACAAACAATGGCCAATTCCAGGCAGCAGCTGTTGCTTGGCCTCCATGATCATGGCTTTTATCGAACAATTTTGTCTTTTTACTTCCTTTCTCATCGAGAAGGCAACAAAAATATTGCAATATGATGCTCGTTTGCTGACAATAACATCTTCGCTTTGTGCATCCAAAAAACCCAAAATAACTAAAAAAAAAAAGTTTAAAAGAATTTCTCATCCAACTCTCCATTGCCAATATCTATCATCTGTTTGCAAAATCCAAAGCCATACATTAATGTACTAATCAGAGAGTACGTACTTACAAATTCTCATCCTCAAACCTATCTTTCCAAAAAGGAAGACTCAAAAAAAAAGGTAAACAAGGAAAATTTTCCTATTTTTACTTAGGGTTAGGCTCTCTGTGACACTTGCTTTTCGTATTCTTCTCCCTCAATTTTAACGTTGGTACAATTGTTGAAACTGTCACCTTGCCATGTCCAAACAATGTCTTTCAATGCAGGCCTGACATCTTCCTCGCAAAACTTAACATACTCCAAGGTGTCCCCGGCAGACTTGGAGAACTCGACTACTGCAACCTCTGGTGCCACCTCAAACACCTCTGCCTTCACCGACAGCCGCCCTTTCCTTCCCTCGGATGACCCTTGTAATCTCATCTTGAAGTCCTTGACTTTCCCCACCCTAAAGTTCAACCCCTTTGCAACACCTTCAATTTTAGACAATATGGCACTAGCTGAACATCTTGACGTGAACATTGTCCTCGATTTCCTCTTGTTCTCAAACAAACTTGACAAATCAAATCCTGACGACATGGAGGAAATGAACTCAAACGCGTTAAAGAATTTCGGAGAGGATAGTTTGTTAGTCTTGGAGGCAGAATCATCATCCTCTATATTATCTGATATGGGTTCTTCGATTGAAAACGCAAGGGGGCGTGTAAATCCTTTTCTAAACCAAGGAATACACATTATGGCTGGAATTGTGATCCTTCTTTCAGGGTCTGCCACGAGTAGTTTTGAGATCAAGCGCTTTGATTCTGTTGAAAACCAGGGTGGAAACTCAAATTCAGCTTTGAAAACTTTCCTGTACATCTTCATCATATTCTCATCTTGAAAAGGCAAGAAACCTGCAAGAAGAACATACAAGATAACCCCACAAGACCAAGTATCTGCTTTGGATCCATCGTAGCCCATTTTCCTCAAAACCTCTGGAGCAACGTAAGCTGGAGTACCACACTGCGTGTGGAGGAGCCCATCATTGAGAAGCTGCTCAGGCAAAGCTGACAAGCCAAAATCAGAGATCTTTAGATCTTCATTCTCGTCCAAAAGAAGGTTCTCAGGCTTCAAATCTCGGTGTGAGACACCTCTGCTATGGCAAAAATCGACTGCACTTATCAGTTGTTGAAAGTACTTACGAGCAACGTCTTCTTTGAGTTTGCCTTCAACAACTTTAGCAAATAGTTCACCCCCACGGACATACTCCATAACAAAGAAGATCTTTGTTTTTGTAGCCATGACTTCTTTGAGCTCCACTATATTTGGATGTCTAACAAGGCGCATGACAGAGATTTCTCTCTTGATCTGCTCCATCATGCCTTCTTTCTTCACCTGATCTTTGCTGATGACTTTTACCGCCACGTTTTCACCGGATGTTAATTCCTTCCCATAGTAAACCTTTGCGAAAGTGCCTTTCCCAAGCAGTCTCCCAATCTCATATTTCCCAAACAAAATATGCCTCTCCTCCATGACAGTCTCTCCCTATATATTACTCGTACTTTCTTTTTCTACACAATAAAATTTAACAATTTTTCGGCTCTGATGCTACTGAAATCTCATGGTTTTCAATATTGTTGTTTGAACAAGGCTTTGCAAAGATGTGTAATGTAAGGGAATCCAGTAAAGGACAGAGGACATGCTGATTTTGAAGAATTCCATTAGATGACTACAATTCAGTTGCTTGGGATAGAGGATAGAGGATATTCTAATGTGGCGTTAAAAGAGTTGATTAAGTTTAGTGTTGAGCGGAAGGGCATGTAGGGGAAGGAGATCTGAAGGGTTGTCTAGAAGATTAGAAGCCATTGGAGCACCTGGTATCGTCTTCTGGAGACTTGAGGCTGCAGCAAGGCACACAATGAAATCTCATGAAAATAAGTAGGAAGACGCGTCAATGGTGGGAGGTTACAACAAACCTTTATGGACTAAACGAATCACATCTTCACGTCTCTTTACTCTTTATCTTCAAGTAAATTCTCAGTTCCACTGCCCCACTTCTTTTGTTTTTTCTAGTGGCTAGGATCTGCTGTTTAATATTTTTTTTCTTTTAATTTTCACCTTTACTATCCCAATCCCATGTTTCAGACTTATTTCTTGGATTGTTCTGTGGAGATTTTTCTAAGTTATTGCAAATTTTAAATTGGTTGCCGACTAGGTGAGTTGTGACCCTTTGAAGTTTGAATGTATAAAATAAGAACCCAAATATGAAATGTTCATAGTAAAAGATTAATAAATGGGCAATCCCCAATAATCCAAATTAAAATGTTTAATATTTTAATTTTTTATTCTACCTAATTATCAATTAGAAATACCTTTGGTAGAGCCATGGCCATTGGTCATAGGCCCCAAAAGCGTGGAAAACCACCTCTACTTTCTCCCATCATCAAAAGTTGTCTTTCAAAAAAAAATTTTTTTTTGAATAAATTTATATTTGATGTATTATAAATATATAAATTTTATTATATATATTGTTAGTGAATTAAATTATATCATTTAATTAATAAATAAATATTAATTTTTAAAATAAATATATAAAAAAATTAATATTTTTTAAAAAAATTATTTCATTTATAAAATAATATTATTTAATTTATTTCATACTACATCAAATATAAAAACATACACATTAATGCAATTTTTTCAAACACCTTTTAGATAATTGTCAACAAAAATCTTGATCAAAGGGTTAAAAATATTCCACGTGTTGATGATTAATTATTCGATTCACCTAAATCACCTACTTTCAAAAAGTGTAGCACCAAACCAACATTATTCAGGAATACTTAGCCGTAAATATTTCTTTCGCTAAAGAATCATTATATTATATAAATTCCTCAATTTGTTTTTTTTTTTTTAACTCATTATATTATATTCATAAAAAATCTCTTACGTATATTAATAAAGAAATATATCATGGCTGGGTGCAGGAAAATCGTACCACTACGGTACAGCCAACGTACGTAAAATCCTGGCCCTGCAAAATCAACTCCTGAAAAGAAGGAAAAGAAGGCAGAGACTGTTGGGTCAAAGGCCGAAGCTATTGATATAAATTTTGTTTAAACAATAATAGAGGTGAAGTTTGAATAAAATTGTAACATAATGTGTCTCCCCAAATCTTTTAACGTACAATTACGTGTTATCTGTATTTGATAATCAGATAGCATTGAATTGTAATTAAAATAAACTAGGGGGACAATGGAGAAACTGCTTCCAATGGCCAATGCCATGTTGACACTTGGGTCAATCCTTATGAACTTCAATTCGGCTGACACGTGGCCCAATTTTTCAACTTGATATGATGTTTCATTTTTAATTAAGTGGAGTATTTTTTCAAATTTTTGCTATTATAGAGATTGATTGATGTTTTGTCGCAATGCAAATCGAAATGCTATTAAATTCCCCTAATATTCAGTCAAATAATGAGTCAGTTGGAGACTGGGTTGATTGGTAATAAGTACGAGTGAAAAAGAAAATTAAGAAAACTGATAATTGATTTAAAATTATAATATTTGATTTGATTTAATTTTTTATTTATTTCAAATTATAGATCAATTTTTGAATATATGAAAAAAAAATTTAAAATAAAATAAAATTATATATTTTTATTAATTTTTATAAAATAAAAATAATTATTATATATATAAATTTATTTAAATATATTAAAATTTTTATTTGAAACTAATATTGGCTCGCAGCAGAAAAAAGCATTTACTTTAGTCACTAATATTGGCATCGCCGTATTTTGTTTTTGATTACTCACAAAATGCCATGAACGTTAAGCAACCATGAATCATTGGAGCTTGAAAGGAAAAATTTGCTGCACTGACACATTTAATATCACATCAGGGATTCTTTTCCTAGCTGAGGGGCCATTTGGCAGGCAGGTCACACCTATGTATAGCATTTATGGCAAGGAATGTTACTTTTCTAATTCAAATTATAAAGAGATAGGGTAAAAAAACCTGTCCCCACCTCAAAATTGCAAACATTTGTTAAGACGTTACCTCAATAATAATGATACCTTAACTTTAAAACATAAATTTCAATTTGGGTTATATGGAAAAAAAAATAAATCTAAACTATTCAAAATAAAAGGATTTTTTAGTGACATTATGGCATATTAATATTATATTTATATCAGCAGAAAAAGGATTTAAAAAAAAAAATCATTGGCCCAAAGAGGCATGGGTGATATGATTTCAGGCCGGAGGGGAAAATGGACTGGAATAGAGTGGGCCCATTAAACTTTTATTTACCAGCCCATCAAATGGGTATCAATCCTGATATGGGTCCAATTATAGTGGGCCCAAAAAAAAGATCCGAACCCGCCAAAATCCCTAGTTCATCATAGCTCAGAGAAACAAGGGAAGAGCTGTAGAAATTTTGTACCCTTTTTTGCTGTAATGCTGTTGGGGGCAAAACTAAAATATTCACAGGTGCATCTCAACAAAACATCCATTTATGATCCTAAAATAACTCATCTAACAACAATTATCATAGCTTTTGGCTGAAAAAACAGATTATCTTCTGGAAGTAGTGCCTCGTGAATTGAAGATAATTGGCTTTCAACAATAGCAGTTTAGTCTGTAGAAATCAATCATCAGAATCTTAGTTGTCGATGCTTCCATCTCAGATCTGTAGTCTCAAGAGAGTTAAAACTGAAGCTTCACAACTGTCTATAGAGAAGTAGTCTTGTTATCGATTAGTAGCACTGTCAACGTCAACGTTTTCTTTTATTATTACTTTTCTGCTTTCATAACTGTCAAATACACCCAGGTAACATGAAGCACATGCAATTGTTCAGATATTTTCAAGATATAGGCCATAAAATTCCACAAAATATGTCTGATGCTTCCAAATCCCAGCGACGAAAAGTGGTCAGAGTGAGAAATAATAGGCAAACCCCATATCAGAACATGGAAAACCTAATGTCCTTGATATCACTATTCAAACAAAGAATTCCAATATGGAGCAAATCAAGATTTCTACACGGATCTTGTCCCTGAAATTCAACCAAGCACATATGGTAAATGTTTGCACGTAGTAATCCTTGGCCTCTTCAAGGCAACATAGTGACGCAGTTCTTAATGAATTTCAAGTGCTACTAAAATTAACTTTCTCCCATAAAATGAATTTCTAGAAAATGCAGTAGTCATTCAATGAAGAAGTTAGCTGCCTATTACTTTAGAGGAGGAACCCTTTTCCCTTTTTATCTCTTATCTTAAAACTTCCTAAACTGTTCACAAAACAATTTTCCTGATGACATAATTCCTTAGGAAACCTATATTTAGAGATCAGTCCCATTTAAATGCATGGAGTTTGCCTTTGAAAACAAGGATGAAATATTTCATATATTAAATTGATTAGCTGAAGTTGCCATAAAAATAACTACCACGGAAGAGCCAAAGAGGGTCAACTACTTACAATTTAAATAAAGTTAATACTTTCGAACTCAGAAATATAATAAATATCCCAAATTGAAGACAAAACTCAAATTGGAATCTGCTAAAAAGTTTTCTATCTAATAGGATTAGAATGTCCTCCACCAATGTTATAGAATTCCCTTCTTTAATTAAACCACTAAATTTAAGAAGAAAGGGTAGCAAGAATTCAGGCCATACAACATACACACATGATCACCTCCAGGGCCAATAATTGATTTGGTAGCATCTTCATAAATCAGTTTTAATATCCCAAATAAAGTAGCCCATCTAGCTTGTTTATTATAATGGGGAAATGTGCAAAATTTATATCTATCCTTGTTTATTATAGTAGAAAAGAATAAAGGCTTGCACAATTGTTGTCAACACATTTTTCATCACAATCAAATTTTACCTCCCCCTCTTGAACTTCTGGATATATATATATATATATATATATATGTTTATAAACTTGCAATACCACTATCTACTTCAGTTATTAATTAACATTACCCTTTATCTACTTAAAAGAACAAATTATGAAGACTTAACTACATTAACATTGGTGCCCCTCTTCAACGCCATGTATAGACAAATTAAGAGTATATTCACTCAAATTCTCAAATGATCTATCATTAATGTATTATACTGTCAATATATAAAATCCCTCCCAAGGTTTTTGCACCACTAAAACTAGGAAATCTTTAATCCAGTAAGAAAATATAGAGCATGTTTGAGGTAGGCAAGACATCAAGACAAATTCAATTGTCCTCCCTATAAGATTATGACTGCGTACAAAATATTAGCTTTTTGATGTTTTCTTACTTGTTTTGAAGTCTTGAACCAGATTTGAGGAGTTCACAATTTGGTGTATGATACCCCCATAATACCAAATTATATGCTGATGGAACAACTAAATGAGAGGACCCAATTCATATCTAGTCATCCACTGAGGGCAGATGATTCTTCCAGGGGAGCTGCACTACTGAAGCATATATTATTAGTACAATAACTTAGAAGAATACTACATGGCATTGAACAGTAAAATGATGATTGGAGCAAAAATAGTGAAGTATAACAAAATAAGATTGGAAAAATTCAACAATTGGATGTTTGGTTAGTTGGGAAAAGATTCAAGGCTTTATTAGCTGCCATCAATAATCCTTTTCTTGAGAACAAAAAGTTGAATGAAAACAAAAGATTAATGGAAAGGCTGAAAGAAAATATGCAAATTAATACATAGTTCGTGGGTGAGTAGATAAAAAGAGATTACCAAAGAGGGTAATGATCAAACTCTACAAGGGGCAATGGAACATCAACCCTGCAAAAAGTAACCACATATGGTTAAATTTATACAAGTAAATTTGTTTAATTCAAGCATAATATATATTCCCATTTCAAATATAATCAAGCACAATATTTTTCTAGAAACATATAATCTTTGATTAAGCAATTAATATTCCCATTTCAAATCAATTATATATGAACTATCTAAAGTTGAATTGAAATAAACCTCTTTTTTTCTTCTATTTTTTTAATTGAATGAAAACCATTATAATTTCGCGTACACAAAATTAGTTAACCAAGTATTATTACATTATGCTGATGACTAAATGATCTTGTATGGATCAAAACATTTTGCTTTCATCAATTCATTATACATAAACTTGCTATATATCTTTAATTTGAAAAATTTTCTTCTCTTTCCCCAGTGGGAGATAAACATTATATAAAGCTTCATATATTTGTTAAGTGCTTATCCTCCTCTTTTTAACATTTCCAGGAAGGGATTTGAAACTTGAGATCAATGTTTTCGGCATATACAAGACAGACAAACTTAGATGAAGTTACATGAGTGAAGTTTGTGAAGTTCTTATTATAAAAAAATAAATAAATAAAGTTCAATGTGAATATCAATAATATGTAAAAAAAAAATTACTAAAAATATTGTTTATAATTTAAATTTAATCCATATTTATTCAACAATAAAAATTTATATTTAATAAATATATCAAAATTTATTAAAAATTTTTCAAATTTTATATGCTTAATCTATGTGATGAGAGTTTTCAATCTATCAAATTTTAATTTTTTTTTTTTGTTTTTATTTACTCCTTAATAATAAAAAGCTTCATGAACTTTACCTAGGGAATTCCACATAAGTCTTTTCCATACAAGACACCAGATAGATTCATTTAAAACATTGATGCACTAAATTACTGATCTTTATACCCTTCCAAAACTAATACATGGATTAAAAGCTGTATCTATATTTGCAGGTAATGACTTAAAGTTAAAACCAAAAGAAAAAGACATACAATTTTATCAAATTCATGCTACTTAAACTAATAATCACATTGCATTTTTAATGTAGGTATAATATTTCATGTTTAATCAAGAACAAGATATCTAGCTAGCAATAACTAGAGTCAAATCAGAATTGAAGAAAAGAACAGGTAAATACACTATAAATTCAGAAGTTCCGAATCTGCAAATCAAGTAATTGTGACTAAATTAAAACAAAAACTACCTGGAGAACATCCCTTCTCAGAGAGTTAAACGAGCTACTTTACCGTTATAAGGATAGGGTTATAATTAAACTCACGAATAGGAAACTCCATTTGCAACTGAGATCGTACAAGCAACCTGATTCTGCTAGATTCAGGTGATAGCAAACTCCAATCAGGAAAAATTTGTGGGTGAATATGATCGCATGCGCAGGAATTAAAAAAAGAAAATATGGAGAAGATAGAACTAACAAGAAGTAAACCAGAAAAAAGAAGAGTGTTTGTTGAGTGAGGAGAAGGACCATACTAGTTACTAATTGGCAATGGATAACGAAGAATGGTCCCATGCTATTCATAGTTTGGCCGCTGAATCCGCAAAATAATCAGGCGTATCTCAACAGTGAATAACATCAAAAGCCACGCTTTGAAGCTATTAATTGTATTTAAAATGGATTTAAAAGCATAAATTAATCGTACTGAGAGCTATAACTATAGGCAATAAATGAAAGACACAGGCAGGTTTTTGTTAGGTACACTATATTCCTCTTCGAATAGAGTATCTTCACTGGCGTCGTATTCAACTTCTCCCCTGTCCCAGAGAGGAGACGGATCTCAAGAATGAGAGATAGAAAGAGAAGGGAAAGTAAGTTAGCAAGGGAGATAAGAGATGGGAGTTGTGTATGGAACAAAACAGGCCGAGAAATGACCAAAAAATCAAATTCCGGCACTGGAAGATGACAGAAAGAGGAGTGAGCACGCAAAAGCAAAAGTATAGACTTATACAAGTGCCTCTGTGTGCTCACTCTCTTCTGTCAATTTCTATGTCCCAAAGAATGACTGAATGATATTGTCAATAAAAGAAGAAGAAGACAAGAGAGTATAGAATGAAAGGGTAAAGCATTTCCTATATAAGGAAACACAGCAACCGCACAAAAATTTACCAAAATGAAGAAACCAACTGTTTGAGATAGGCCCAAAAGCAAAATTAATAAAAGGAATAAGTCAGATCTGAAAACACAGTAACACCCAGTAACACCCATTTATGGAAAAGGTACCAAAAGTAAGACCACGATCCATGCCGTTTTCAGCAAAGAGCCAGGAAAACTTCAAAAACGATTTTAGGGTTTTTATTCATACCAAGGCAAAAAACAAAACCAAACGCAGTATGAATCGTAAGGACTAAAAATCAAATAACCCCAACACCCCAAAAACAAACAAACAAACAAGAGCAGGAAGAAAAAGAAACCCTTCTCTCTATCTTCTCTCTTCTATCTTCGTCAATGATCAACAACCACCAGACTTATTCTTCACTTCTCTCTCTCTCTCTCTCTCTCTCTCTCTCTCATGCAGAACGCACAGGTGTCGGTGACACGTACCCAAATGTCACTCATACTTTTTCTTTTTTCTTTCACATAATAACAAATCCAACAGTAGCGTCGACGGAGAGACATCAACAGCAAAAGCTCAACATAAAATACATATATATATGAGTAAAACTTCAATGACAAAAAGAGTGAAAGAGACAGAGAAGAAAAGTGAGCACTGGAAGATACAAGGAGTAAACTCTCAACCCCTCCTCCTCCCACAGCGCACACACACACACACACATATATATATATATATAGACAGAATCAATTCAATAGTACTGGAAACAGTTACTCACTTCACTTCAAATTTGCTTTGCCTATGCCTTTTTTCAAAACTAAAAAATTAATAATTTTTTAAATATAGCATTTAATTTAATGTATTATTATTAACAATGGGTCTTATTTTTGGGGAAGACAAAGAACACACGAAACTTTCGCGAGACGGTGCTGGAAATTTTATTTCGTGGTTGAGATTGTTCTAGGGTACGCGTCGTTTCATCAACCAGTGACTTGTGAATCGTTTCTGTCCGTTGAAGGAAACCAATCCTGACCGTGAGATTGAGGTGAGCGTGGTAAGCAGAGTAGTTTCGTCCGTTTGTGGTCATGTTGCCAGGGTCTCCTTGGGAATTGAGCTGATTAGACTGCGTCATTCGGGGAGACAAGACAGGTTCAGTTGATGGGGTTTATCTCAGTTACTCCCTACTGCCAGTTTTGGGCTGAGGTTAGTACAACGGCCAATATGGACCAATCAGATTGATTGCCTTGTGAGGGTATAACTGTCTTATCGAACAAATGTGTCGTCACAATCTCTGATTTGCCCTCCTTTTTGGACGACAAATGTAAGCAAAGATTAACATGACAAATATAATCACTTCAACATCCTGATAATTTTTGGAGTTTTCAGTTTTCTATTTATTTGCAAGCATACAATAAAACTTGATTTGTCGATTGTAAGATCAATTCAACTTTATATATATATAAGTTATATTTACTTATTTATAATATTTCAAATATTTATTTATTTATTTATCATGATTAATAATTTGTTAGTATTTGTCGAATTTAGGTTAATCTTCGTGAAATTCTGGATTATTATTATTATTTTACAAGTCAATGAAATTTTCTAAAAATGAAATAATATTATAAACAAAAAGCTCATGAAGTTTATCATCACACCAAATAGAATGAGACACCTTATCACTAACTGTAATTTATCATCATATTAAAAAATTACAGTAATTATCAGTAATGTTGTGATTTGTTGATAAAGTATTTAATTTTTAATTTCAATAATTAAATTTAAATTTTGATAATTTTAAATAAAAAATAATTAAAACAAAATCAAATTATTTTAATATTTTAAAAATTAATGAAGAAATTAATATTTAACAAATATTAATGAAGAAAAAGATGATAAAAAGGAAATTAAAATAATCATGACATATATCGAAATTATAACTTAAAATTCTTAGCCCCAATCCAAGTATGAAATATTACTTAGAAGTTGAAGGCATCCGATAAGATACATGTAGTGAAACTGAAAAGATGGAAATGTAATAGAGTGGAAAAGAATGGATTTTATAGGAAGGAGAGACCACTCCCTTAAAGCCTCTAATGTCCCACTTTTCTTTTTCTCATTTAAATACTTGAAAACTTACAACTTTAGGGATGGATCATGGAGGACCACTCATTCATTCATTCATCCGTTCTAAGGCCAACCCTACCCTTCCCACTCTCTGACCTTCCCTTAATTATTACAAATTACAATTTAATGGAAATCTTTATTATGTATTCATTCATCTGTATTATTTTCTTGCGTTGGATGTCTTTTGGACAAGACATTCGGATGGACATAGATGCATGTTTCCATGTGAATGGGAGAGTTTGTCTAAGAATCTTTGGCATTAGGCAAGTGGATTACAAACCCATGTGACAAGTGGCTATTTGATGCAATTATTGGGCTTGTTTCAACTTTGAACAAGCTTATGGTTAAAGCTATTGGGCCCTATTTTTGACCGCCAAAAGTTCTTAACTTCTTGCCATTTTCCGTAACTTTTCCAAAATCGGATTGCCACAGCTGCATTCGACAAAATAATTAAGATATAGATAAGAACGCGAATGCAATGTACATTACGCAATATTATCTTTCATATAATTAGTGATTGATTTGATGTATTTAAAATTTATTTTAAAATATTTTTATAAAAATCAAATTTTGACTGTTAAAAAAAGAAAAATTTTCTTCTTTTTACCAATTAAATCAAACTTTGTCTGCAAATGCAATTCTAATTAATAAATATGCACCTTCATAGTTTTTCATGTACCCTAAAAAAATTTTTTAAAAATGTTAAATTATGCAATGTCAATTAGTGATAAATTAAGATTAAAAAATCGTAATTAATTAACATTTATTCGCATACACCGAGTTGGATGCTGCATGTCAACATATTTCTATATTATATAGTGTATATATGCTTGGAATATTTCTATATTCTGCTTTGATTCATATATAATCCTTTTAAATAAGCACCGCTATCTCCGCATCATATTATTAGTAATTTTTTAATACTTCTTTTAAATCAAGATCATGATATATATATATATTTTATAAGTTTATATTTGATATATTATTAATGTAAAAATTTTATATATTATTTGTAAATTAAATTATATTATTTTATTAATAAAATAAATCAAATTTAAAAAATATTATTTTTTATATATTTATTTTAAAAGTTATACTTACGCTTTTGCATTTTGACATCATTTACAAAGGTCTATCAGATCTTTTTTCTGAGTTCACTAAATTTTTATTATATAAAAAAAAGTTTTTACCCGATGCAAATTTGATACAAAAGGCCAGCTTTATGATCTTGTATTTGGCCAAATCTAGCCTCTTTCCCACAATTATGCAAGTCAAAGATATCTAATTAATCTTTTTGACTATTGGTGAATTGATATTTTTTTTTTTATCTTTAGCAAGATTACAACTTTTGACCTTCCATCCTCATCTTTGCATCCGACAATCTGTTGAAAAAATGAGCTATCTTGTCTTGTTTCTTGTTTTCTTTTTTATCTCATAAATGCTTCCTCATCGGCTAAATCCACTTAAGTAGGTATCTAATTTCAAGCATATTATGTATGGGATAGATTTCTTATTTTTACTCCATCCATTTTGGATTCTTGAGACTCTAGATTTTCTCTTTATTGGGTTTTCTTTCATTTGGATTGTGGTTTTCTGTTTTCTTGGAGGCCCAATATTTCATTCTAGAAAAAAAAAATGGAGAGCCCTAACCTACAGACGAAAGAAGTACAGTGAATATAATATATTTATATATATAGGGAAAAGGCATTGAGGATTGAGGGATTGCATTTGCAGTGCATAATCATTTAGAACCGATACCTTTGGGCAAATGGACAAAGGAAGGTCACCATCGCTTCATGAACCGTAGCTTCAGGTCTTTCCGTCCTCTTCTTTAAAGATATGATTGCAGTAACAATTGACCAATAAACGACCAAACAGGGCAACGATATAGACAAAAAAAGGGATAAGAGTACAGAAACCAACGATGAATAAGAGCTCACTACCCAATTCCCATCCAAATAAAATCTATGCTACCATACTAACTTTATGTTCTGAATTGTGAGCTGCAAAAACAAAGGTAAAACCACTATTTTTCCGTACCACCCAAGTGGGGGGCAAGCGTATACATGCTGCATGCGGGGATTGCGGCCATATAGAGTCCCAAAAGTTGGAGCTATTACATATAATTCATCAAAAGAAAAAAAATTTATAAAATTGATTATTTAACTATATATATTATGTATAACAAGAGAAGTGACGAGAGGCGTTGGAATTAAGAAGCAAAGTTTTTGAGTAAGTTCGTTGCAATGAGATCATGGCGTTGCAGTAGTTGCTGTGACAGCCAAGAACTCAACTGTATAAAGTGGGAAGGATATCACTACCACCATTAATAGACACTGTACACACCAAAGCTTGCTGGAAAAGCCAATTACTTATTAGACTAACAGTCTTGAAAACCAATTGCCCTTTTTCATTGTATGATATGCAAGAACAAAGATGCGCGCTAAATTGGATATGCACGATAAATAATGCATTCATTAGGACCAAAGGCATTGAACAGATGATCCGCCAACCACCCAGTGCTTCGACAATGTTTGTGAATCTGTTATATTATCTATAGAAGTAACTCTTAAATTAAGGCAAAAAGGCTAACCCAATTGTATCCTCCAACGCTGCACCTTAACAGGAATTCCATCTGTAGCCACAAAAACTCAACCCTACAAACACTATAAACTACATTCACTGAATATTTGCTAGCCACGAAACCTAAGAACTACCCCAATACCAAATGCATGACTAGCTGTGAACGCATCGCCTGGACATCTAAGAAGGCTTAAGCCAAGTTCCACATTGGAGACGAACCAGCCCTTGGCAATGACTCTGCAGTTGAAGTGACTTTCAGCTCATCTTCGTCGCTTTTTTCCAGACTTGGAATCACTGTCCTGCACCTTGGACGAACTTGGTGATTTCCGCTTCCCACTTTCCACAACCTTTGCAGAGTCAGTTGAGTTCTCCTTCACGTTCTCACTTTCTTTCACCTTTGATGAACCAGATTTTGACTTAAAAGTACCATTAGCATTAGATTTGCCACCACTTTTAAGAGGCTTACCCTTAGAATTGGAGGAAATCTTGGGGGTTTCCGTCTTGGACTTGGCTGTCTTTGAAGCATCTTGCTCTGACTTTGTGGAAGCTTTTGGTGTAACTCTATCATCATCCTTGGATTTGCTAGACTTGGGTGTCTCACCACCTTCTTCATCCTTGGATTTGTTGCCTACTTTTGATTCAACGTCAACTGATGTACTACCACTTTTGGGAGTATGGTCCTTGGCTTTGGTAGCACTTTCATTGTCTGATTTACTAACACTTTTGGAGCCATCTTTGGATTTGCCATCCACTTTACCATCTTCCTTTGTTTTGCGGCCAGACTTTGTGGCAGAACCCTTGGATTTTCCAGATGAAGCTCCTCCACCCCTGGCCATCCAATTATAGGATTTTCAGAAATCAAAGAAGGAAAAGTAGCTGTTTGATTTGAAAGAATTTAACAACCTTTTTGGTGAAGCATCCATCTTAGTTTTCTTGCTAGGCTGATCAGCTGTTTTTGCTTTCTTCTTTTGAGGCCTGTTAATGGAAATTAAAACAAGGTAAAAAGAAGATAGGCCAAAAATAAAAGAATATTGGACAGAAATAGAGCACAGAGCCCAAGAAACCAACAAGCAAATGCAAAGCTATATCAAACATAATAATCCCTAAACTAAAACTATACATTCACATAAAATTAGCCTTGTTAATGAATGGAAAATGAATCAACTTACACAGCACAGAACGATGTAGCAGAGTTTTATCATACAATGTCAAAATACACAGACAACATCTAGTACCAAGGTTGTGAAGCAATCAAATTTAACATTAAAGAATTAAAATAGGAATCACCTACATTTCAGATGAACTATCAGGACTTAGAGGATCAGCTGCTTCTTCCTGTTTCAATGAAGTATTAGCAATGCAGAACATGAAACAAATAAAAGCTAGTTATCTATAAACCAGAAAACTACCCACCTCATTTGACCCAGACTCATTTTCAATCACCTCCCATTTTTCTCTCTTAAGATTTAAAATTTCTTCATCACCATCAATATAGTGCACCTATAGATAAATGAAAATGAAGAAAAAATTTAATACATTCTAGCATGAACAATCAGAGGGATAAAACCTCATGGAACATATGCAGGAAAAGTAAAACATAAAAGGAAACTTCTATCTTATTTGGTGTCACCTTGTGCTTCTTTTTAACAGAATCAAATGAATGAATAACACCTTCATAGAACCTGTAAAAAGAATAGCATCCATAAGGGGTGACAGAATTGAACCATAATTCAAGTGCCATATAAAGAAAATCTCCCATAAATGTGCACTTACATTTTAAGTTACTTGACCAAAGTCAGTCAAGGCATAGGCATAAAAAATCTAAACAACACAAATATGATTTGACAAAGAATGAAGAAGTAAATTAACCCTCCAGCAAAAGGTTCCAAACAAAAAGTCACAGATAAAGAACCATATGACACTTGAGACAACATCTTTCAGAACAACTAAGTAATTTACTCTTTCTAGCACAATCTATTTACTCTTTCTATTCTGTATATCTTAGCACAAACTTCAAGGAGATGAGATGCCATTTTTCCAGAAGGAAAAATGTGTTTAGTTTGATTCGATTTATAAGAAAGAGAAGATAGAAAAGATAGGTGGGATAGTCTTTCCTTTTTATCTTTTTTTACCTTGTTCTTTCAATTGTCTTATAAGTGTTCTGTTTTGAAGAGTTTGCTCTGTAGGATCGAGAAAACCACCAGTGGTTAACCTTGAACCACAGGTGGTTCACTGGTAACTGCTGGTAGTTGTCTATGCCAATTTTTTGTGTTTTCATCAAATGTGGGGTTTTATTATCTCTTCATATTCTAACTTTTTTTACACACTCAAATCTTATATTTGCAGACACAAAATATTTGAAACAGAACACTTTCCATTAGTCTTTTTTTCCCCTACGAAAATATATAAGATTTGAGCATGTGAGAACAAGGAAAATAAAAGAAGGTTATAAAATGATAATAAGGAGCAAGGCAAGAAAGAAATTTTAATTCATTGACCTTACAATTCGAGACCAACTGCTAAGCAACAAGGAGAGAGGGGGAGATCCACGTATAATAATTATATAAGCAAGAGAAATTGGATCTGGGTAGGGGATACACATTCACACATTAAGATGCATTGTCACACATGCATACACATATAAGAGAAAAGACAAAACAAATAAAATTTCATGGTTTCTATTTCAGAATATCACCTTCTGTAACGCTTGTGAAATATAAAACAAGGAATATATATATATATATATATACACACACATACATATACTTACATATGGTCTTTGGGCCACCAGACCTTCACCTTCAAGCCAACCAGATTCTCACCATATTCTATAGAACCAGATGCCTGACAAAGAGTCAATATGAAAAAGAAATCGAGTGTCTCCATAAGAAGGATATGCAAAATCATTGCTTTAACCATGTTTAGATTCAAGCACGTATGGACAAAGTCAAATAAAACGTTCACAATATTTTATACAGAATTATTTCAGCTTATATCCTCAGAAATCTTTCCATAATGCAAGATAAAACGCAAATGGCTATAATATCAAGAATCGGCAAAAGAAAATATAAAAGTTAGCACCCACACAAGCAATTGAGGTGCAGCAGAGCATTGGTCTAATACTGGTTTTTTGCAAGGCATTGCAGGATTACTGCTCCAAGGAAACAAAATAAAAAACTTGAACCTTGTGAAAAACTCAAAGCAGTATCAAACGCCTCTTGAAAGATAAATGAACTCAAAGATGGTTAAAAGCAGCATTGTTGCTTGATAGGCATCATTTTGAAAAGAGAGGATATATTTTAGAAACGAAGAAAAAGGTAAGGAGGGAGGCAAGTAATATGAAAGATAGAGAGAGAGAGAGTAGATGAAAAAGAAAAAATAGTAGAAAGATTAGCTAAAATAAAATGCTCCTAGAAAAGCTAAAGTTTCAATGCAGTCAATCAGCATCAATATGGAGAAGAAAGCCAACATGAGGATTAAGAAGATGACAGAAAAGATAATTGGCCTGTGATTAGTAAAACAATCATCAAGGATGTAAGAATGGAGAATCTATTAAGAGTTCAAACCCGTAAGGATCATCATAAAGACCACTTATGATGCCCGTTTTATTTAAAAACCAACCTGCTGAAACTAAAATACACCACCAATAAAATATCAGCTTGAAAGGTATAAAAAGACACAAAAAAGTAGAAGACATGCAATCTCAACACTCTTGTACCTAGAGACTTACTTTTTCTTTACTCGGGGTCTGCTTTCTCTTGGGGTTTGTCTTAGGGGTCTCCTCCATGTGAGAATCATGTTTGTTTGGCTTGACTGACTTTGTTGAAGCAACCATTTCCTAAATAAATAATAACACAACATTGATTCCCTTGATTGAAGTATCTATAACAGCTAAAATAATAAATACTAAAGCTTTGAATAAACAACATCAATGGAATAGCTAAGTAACAACTTCAAAGCCAAAAAGAAAGAACCTCATCATCATTCTTGGTTGAGGTTTTTGTTCCATCCTTCTCAGGAACAACTTTCCCCCGACCTCGCCTTTTCTCATCCTCCAGTTGCCTTGAAGACGATCCATCTACATTTTTACTGCTAGAATCTATCTTCTTTGACAACTGCTTCAGTGATTTTGCCTCTGAATCACTTGCAGTGCCACTTTCTTTCTTAGTTTCATCTACATCAGCTAGAACATTATCCTCATTGGAAACCTCAATAAAAACCTTTTTCCCTGATTGTCTATTTGTTTTTGCTTCTGAATCACTTGTCCCTTCAGATGCCTTCTTAGTGACATTTTCAACAGGTGTATTCTCCTTGCTCAAGCTCTCTTTCCTTTTTTGCCGTGCAGCCCCACTGGGATGACTCTCATCGGGTATGGTCCCACTTGGTGTTGGGGAAGCAACATTGGTCGATTCATCCTCAGTTACTTTTGGTGAGGAAGGCTGAACATCAGTCTCTCTTTTATTTTGCAAGGATCCAGCCTCATCAAGAGAAGGATCCTCATGAGGTGAATGAGCACCATCCTTGCTGTCATTTTTATGGTCCATTAAGGTCTCAGCTTCCTTCTCATTGACATAAGAGCTGTCAGAAGGTTCTGTTGATTTGGAATCAGATTTTCTTCCTTTTTCCTGGGTACTTTGCTCTGACTTAGAATCTGAATTGACCACTTTCTCAGTTTCCAATATATCAGGTTCAGCAACAGTTAATGTATCAGCATTCTCAAACTTATCAGCAAGATGGTCATCCTCTTGCTTCTTTAAGGAGTTTAAATCAGCCAATGAGTCGTCTTCAGCAGTTTGCACAATGCCATTGCTAACAACTGACTTGGAAGATTTTTCATTTGCAAGATCGTCTTGTGCAGTTGAAACAGTTACTTTAGGACTCTCTTTATTCTCCTGGTACAGAATATAAGGATTTATAAATGACTAATTTCAAACATTAAAGTCTAACAACAAAATTTGAATACAATAAAAAAAAATGAAGTACTTGAATCCACACAAACACACACATAGAACATTGGCAATTGACAATAACTAACTATATGAAACAAAACGTGCCTGGGCTGCCTTGTCCAAAGGTGCCTTTGCTGGTTTGCTCTCATCATCCTACAGCAAATTAACCAAAAAAAAAAATTAAGGAGACTAAATCAACTCAATGCTCACCGAAGAAGGCATAAAAGATATCAGTAAGGTGTCAACACAAGGCAAAAACTTGTCCCGATTAGAAGGATATCTTGAACAGAAGAATTGAGAAAAGTAAACACACAAAAAGAACAATAACAAAGTGTCATACACAAATTAAATAAAAAGCGTTAAACATTTTATAATCAAGTAGCACATAATCTATATCTGTAAACAACACAGAGCGGAAATGCATACAGAACCACTGCACAAAATGACTAAATAATTGGCCACAAAACAAAAAGGATTTATGGAATTTAGGTTCAGATACAAATTAGATAATTACCACACGTTTGTCAGTAGTCGCATCACTCTGCTCCACAGCAATAGGTGCCACTTGGCATATAGAAGCAACTACACTACTATAATCATCAAAAGAAATGCCCAAGTTCTCTACAGCTTGCATTAGGTAAGGTTTCAACTTTGAAGCACAGTTTTCAAGCACCCTCTCTGCCAACCTCCGAGCAACAGGAAGAACTTCCTGACGGGAGATATAAGTGCTAGGTGAATTAAGAAGTTTGTAGAAGTAAAAGGTAATAAGTTACTCATATGATAACAGACCTCATTATCCTTCTTTACACTAGATAAGATTGGGGAGAGCAGCTCCACAGAGATGTCTTCACTTTCTTCCAATACAAGGGTCATGATAGTCACCATTGATGTAAAGACATCCTCTGCATGGTAATCCCTGAAAAGCAAACAAAAAGAATCATAAGGAAAATAAGGGATGCAAGCTGTGCATAATATTCTAAACCACTTTCTTATTCTCTTTTTTTTTTTTTTTTAATAATAGTAATCTACTCTAGAAAAGTACCCTTATAGAAGGATGATTATAAGAATGTCAACAAAATTTTGAGTTGAGAAACAAGCCTGTATTAAACATAAAATCAACATAGAAAAGCCATAAGAAGATGACAAGAAACACAAAAGCTCCAAGAAGGGAAGAGAGACCAATTTCTGACAAGAGCACTTAAACTTTGTTTTGTTTAGCTAGAACTGAAGATTAGGAAATCAATTTGTAAATTACTGGCCTTCCCACCGTCTACCAAATCTAAAACAAGCACCTAATTGATGAGACCTTTAAGTTCCAGAAACTCAAGGGGGACCATAATCCCTATTTTCAAACACCTATATTGCAGTCTATCAATTAAACCCATATTAAAATGTTCACAGCAACCATGTCATCACTTAATACATGAAGAGGAAACAATAGCCAAAGATTTACGTTGATGCACAAATGTCAACAAAAGAATGCAACTATCCAATTAATAAGTTAGTTTGTACCTTATTGCCTTAAGGAAATGCTGGAACATCTTAATGATTAGTGCATCGCATTCGAGGTCCAACATCACCACACATGATCTGACTTTGGCAACAGTTTCAAGAATCGAGGTCCTCTTAACGTACAAGCAGCTGGACTTGTCAGATAAATTTTCGAACGATGATACAATTAGTTGAAAGACCTCCTGCACACACATTAATAGGAATCAATACTTCAAATGAATCAAAAGGATTTTAAAATGATCATGAAATCTGCAAAAGCATCCACAAACAATGAATTCAAAGTACCCTCATTTGGTCATCATCATAAGGAGCATCTGGTGCAGTTATCCTTGTTATCTCGCTGATGCAAGCAGCAACTGCAACATTGACATCATCATCAGGATGTCTAAAAAGCGGCTCCGCAACCAATGCTTTGAGTGATGGAGAGAGTGCATTTTGCATTGATGGGCTTGGTGATTGTTCCACTCTCGAAAGAAAACTCTCAAGTTCCTATATTTACATAGGATAGAAAAGAGTGAAAAATCATCATCCATGTAAAAGGTGTTTGCCAAAAAAGAAAAACTAGCATAAGGCACAACAGAAGGGATACTAAAGAACGTAAAAATTCAGACAATCAGCTGATCATCCCAAGATTCAAAGGACTCAAAAATTATCTACACATCAATAATGTTCTACGAAAAGAAACAGACTTAAAAGGAAATACAGCCGACTGCAAGGGTACAGTTGGCAGTGAACAAAAGCAATACTTAAAGTATCCCTTTTCAAATAGGGAGACAAAAACGGAAAAATACTTAAAAATCATTCTAGTTCATATTGACTATAAACCAAAGACAAATTTAAAGGTATCTAACACCCTTATCACACTAATTAGCTATACAACTAAGACATCAGCAAGTACCCATCTCTGAAATCACACTGCAATTGCTTAGATTTCCATATTCTTAAAGAGTCATTCTACAATGGGATTGATACACAGTTTTCTGGCAGCATGTATGAAAGAAAATTTATAAAACCCTAATAAATACTAAATCTAAGGAGATAGCTTAAAAGAGACATTGATCCCTAACAAACAATCCATCCATGATGAAAAGTTGCCTGAACAGTGCCCACCACCACTTTTTTGCACATCACCTTCAAAGTTTTCTTTCTTGGCATCATGAATACATATAACCTTGTCTAAACAGGGGACAGCACCAGAATTTCTTGGATTTTCAAAATTCCAGAATCTGTTTTAATATTGTTATCATTTGAAATAGAGTAAGGGAGCAGGAGAAAACTGAAAAGGTTGCAAAGACCATCATGATAAGGGACATTACCAAGTGTGCAATTGAACTTCGGTTCATAATATGCATTCATCCTGGATTGTAATAGCTCCCTTCGTTAGACATCTAAAATTACGGCAGAACAGATCTTCCTCCAAAGGTATAGAAGAAAATGAGAAAATGATAATATGATCTAATAAAATTCATTAAAAAATAACAACATTGGCTATGTGTCGTCCCTCTGAGGAAACAGACAAGATATTTACAACAAAGAATGTCTATTAACATCGATGTTTTATGCGATAAAAACATAACCTTACATGCCCAAAAATATACTTCCTTACTAGGAATGTTTTCACACATATCTACACATACTTTCCATATTACCTTTCACTGCTTTCAACGCCATCACAACTCAGTCATCAAAAATTTTACCTCACCCCTCGGAAATTAATTGCCAAACATAACTCGTGCTTACTTAACTAAACAAAAATTCAAGGACAATATTTATTATACCAGTTCCTCAGATTTCACATACATAAAGCCCGATGTGGGATTCCCTTTAGGAAGAATCAAGACCGTTATGCCACATATAGACAAGAAACACGCGCGCGTGCACATATACACTCACTTAAATGCAGATCGCGCGCAGATTTGAATTTGAAAGAAATTCGTAACTTCAAACCATTACATCCAAACATTTGTTACTACATAGATTTTGCAATCAAAAGCACATAACATTCTAGCATTGAAAACCTGGTAAAGCAAACCCATTGTACATATCAAACATTTAGCAAATTCGAAAACATACAGGAGCAATATATCTACAAAAGATATAGACAAATGGCAATAGCTAGAATGTTAAACAATATCCATGAGCAGAAAAATATTTTTAAACTGATTCAAGCTTATAACGGTAATGGCAGAAACAGAATTAAACACGTGAAAACATGCAAAATAAGAAAACTTTAGAACAAAGGTAAAAGTAGATCATGATGGGGGAAATGGAACTAACTTTAATGGCATAAAAATAAAAATCAGACAAAAAAAAAAAAGATAACGCATGCATAATAAAAGCACATAAATCAAAGAATAAAAAGCGAAGAGTGAAACGGATTACGTCGAGGAGAAGGATGAGTTCATCAACTGACGAAGGAGGTTCCAAGAGCTTGTTCCCGGCCTCCATTAACAGTAGCTCCAGCTCTTTATCAGATGCCGCCATAGCTTTTTCTCTCTGTGAACAAAAAAACAATTATGTAACTAAATATACAGAAACGGATCTTTAAAATCTGAGTCTTAATGCCTCGATTTCACAGCATTGAAAACCTAAAAACTCGCGCGAAAAACCACAAATCGAAAAGGAAACAAGCAGTTCTGCTAAAAAGAAAGGGGATTTACTCGAGAGAACGTTAGGGTTTTGTTTTTTTTTTTCAAGAAATTATGAGGTTTTTTTTTTTTTTTTTTGGTGAATATAAACTTTGGCAGGGGGAATATTGTAAGAAATAAATTATATAAAAATTATTTTCAAGAATTTTTTGTTGGCTTTAAAGGAGAACCCACCCGCACCCAGGCTTTGCTCGGATTCCGCCGCGCTTATGAATTGGAGTTAAATTAAACTCGTCAAATCCACCTTTGGATTTTCAGGATGTGGGGACCGCGTGGGGTTTCTTGGACCGCTTGATTCTATTGTTACTTATAAATGCAATTTTCGAAACAGTTTTTCAATAATGGAAATGATTTTCCTTTTTATGGAAATACAGATAAGAAATTTTACATAATAATATTTACCAAAAAAATACTTTGAAAAATACTAACAATTAGTGAATTAGGATACTTTAATATCTGGGAAAATCTCTCTTCAAATTTTTCCTTTTTAAAGATTAAAAAAATCAAGTAATGTATAAAATAAAACTATATGCTATATATGAATGCATGCATGCACGTCTCAAATTTCATTTTTTTCTTATGTTAAGTGATTTTCATATTTCAATTTTATTATTATTTAGGCATATTGAATGTTTGAAATTAATTTTGAGAAATGCAAAATAATAAATTATATTAATTTATCAAATAAATAATAATAATAATAAATAAACCATATTAGTTACGTTTTTTTTTTCATTGCTTTTTCTCCATCATCATTGTTCCAAGAACTGAAGTTTCATTATTGTTAGTAGATAGACATATACATTGTAAGTCAATATGGATAGTTCATTTGATTGGTAAAAATTATATCATATAAAGCATATATAACATAAAAGTGTATTGTCTTTTGTTGAATTTAATTGAAAACAACACATTAAAAGTAAAAATATTTTTTTAAATAGTATTTTAACTATCAATGGTGTCAGTTGCCTATTCGATAATTGGTTAAGCTCATTCTTTTTTATGAAAAGGTATTAAATTTGAGTCATGTCGATAATTATTTATTAAGATCATCTCAAATATACGATATGCAATCACTTATTTTAAGTTATAAAGTGCGATACATCTTACCTTGATTTAGGTAACTGAACAACTTATCTATTCTATAATTTTTTCTTATAAAAAAAATCAGATTTTTGTAATTATATAAAAAAATTGCAAGTAATTTATGTTGAAAATATATTTATACATGAAATATTATTGCAAAGTACTATTTTAACATTAACATTGGTACAACACTAAATTTGCATAGGAATATTTAACTTGTTAATTCATGCGTTTACTTTATTAAAAAAAAAATCGAATCATTTAAAAAATAAAACTAAAAAATATATGTTAAGCTGATTCTAAGATTTTTCAGATGGTCCTTATCCCATAAGGTGCTAGTATACTATGTTTGAAAATATATTTTTTAATTTTTTATGGGAAGTCATTGCTGGCGTAAAAAATAATTAACAGTCGTTTTTTCGATTCTTTAATAGCTTTGGACCATGGGCATTAAGCGATCCCATGCGACAAAACATTTGTAATGGCAGACTTAAATTGAGTAATTTAAAATATGATATATAATATAATATAAAATTAACATAAAAATAATATTATTTAAATTTTAATAATAATTATATGTATTTAATAAAAATAAAAAATATATTTTTTATTTTTTATTATAAATTATAATATAAAATATGATATAAATATAAATTTTTAATATTTTTTATTTAATTTAAATATACAAATCGTCAATTTTAGACAAATGCATGTACATGTTTTTAGCATATGACTCAAACTAAGTGAATCTCTTGCTACACGCTACCAGTATTTGACAAGATGTCTCCTTGCTAGTTTTCTTCGTCCACGACGAGTTCATCATGTAAAAGTTAAACAATCTTCTGACCACTGTTCAGGCCAGGCTGCCTGCCCGTGACATTTCTACAGATATAGAAGAATTACAACCTATGCAAGTTGACTTAGACCCATCTCATTGTTTTTTTTCCTACAAACAACCAGACAAAGCATGGGGAGCTCCATAATGCTAGTTGACTTTACAACCAAATGGATTTTGTTTATTGGTGGAATTTAATTCTATCTAATGTACATTGGTCAGTAAGTCAATCACGGTTGTTTTGATCTTCTTCATCATATTGATACTGTTGGTGATTCATTGGGAACCAATGCCACTCTCAATGGTTAAGACATTGTTGATTAAGACACCAGAGAAATCTTTTAGATAAATTCAATCGTGCAAGCAAATCCATTAGCAAAGAATAGAAGAGGAAGGAAGTACCGTTTGCTGGCCCCCAAAAAAAGGAAAGCCAGCAATAAGAAACAATATTGGATGAAAAATTACGGGGTTTTGAGAAGAGATATGATGCACAAAGCATCAGAAATGGCAAGACATAGGTGTGTGTGTGTGTGTGTATATATATATACACACACACACACACACATCAACCTAATGTTTGAAAGGAGAAGGAAATTTTGAGAACCATGAACAATATTTGAGTGGCAAATTTACGTAAGTATACATATATAGGAAAACATAAGTTTTAGGATCTTTTGTTATTGATGAATTATTATCAATTAAAACACAAAAGTGCATATTTAGTAATAATATGTATAGATTTTAAGAATTAATAAAAAAATTATAGCAAAGCATCATATTTTTGGTTGAAAAGAACTATAGTGTTATTATTAATATTAATAATTAGCATATGGTAGGGTATATTTTACTAGTATACAACTATATTGCATATAAAATAAAATTACAAAATGCTAATATATTTTTTGGATAATGAATTGGATAGAGTTGTGTTGGGTTAGAATTGGACAATATGTTGAAAAGAAATCTTTAGCCCAAAATTTGATTAGATCCAGACCCAACCGAGCCCAAAGTTGAATAAAATGGTTAAAGGGATAATCTAAACATGATATAATGTTATGGCATGAAAAAAATATAAAAAAAATAAAAATAACATAATTTAAATTTATAAAAAATTTATATATAAATTTAATAAATTCAAAAACATATATTCAATATTTTATGTAGATACAAATTATATTATATAATTTTTATGTAAAATAAATATAAATATATAATTTATTTCATAAAATAAAAAACAAATAAATTATTTAATCTAGTAAAATATATTATATTTAATAATTTAAGATAAATAACTACATATTATACATTTAAAATGATCTCAATAAATAATCACTTACATAACTTAAATCAAAATTTTTTTATCAAAAAAATAAATTTTAATTAATTAAATCAATCATTTATTAATAATATACAAATTATTTAATATTTTACACCAACTAAATATTTCGATTAACATTTTTCCCTTCCCTTCCTCTTTCGAAAAAGGAAAAAACCATTCCCTATCTCGTATCCACGTAAAAATATTGAATGTATGTTTTTGAGATTTGAAAAAACCCTCCACAAAACCGTAAAGTTTCCGTGAGATTTGAAAAAGTTTTATCCACCGTGGCGCCTTCGGGGCCGCAAGCCTCTCCCGCAGAAAGCCGTCTCCGTCGTCAACTCCAGGGGCGAGCAGAGTAATTCAAAGAGATCATTCTAGAAAGAAACCCAAGGTCGATTATGCATTTCGGCAACAGAATTGGTTCATCGGGCTACTACTATTCATGATGGCGATGGTATTCTTCGGTCTTGCTCTCTTCCTCTTCATCAATTTAGATTATGATCAAGGTTCTCCTTCCTCCGCCTCCGCCACCACCTCCTCCCAAAACGTCGAGATTACTTATGGGACGGTTCTAAAGCCAATGCACGAGAAAACAAAATTTAGGCTGCATTCACAAGATGTACCGTGCGGTTCTGGCAGTGGACAGCAATCTGTCACCGGTTTTCCTAATATAGATGACTCCAACAGCTACTGGGTACTCTCTCTAGCTGTCTTCTTCGACGCTGATCTTACGAAGTAGTTTAGGAAAGTTGAATTTTAGTGGCATAATGGTAAAAAAAAGCCGTCTAACAAAATTTAGTGGTCATTTAAGCTCATAATATTTTATTACAATCAATCGAACCCTAATTTTTTTATTTCAAGTCAATTATACTCTTAATATTTATTTTCATTCAATCGAATCCTTGAATCCTTATAAATCTATTTTCACTAAATTAAATTCTCAATTTCAACAGAAATAGTTTACCATTTTTAATCTGAAAAGGGCTCGATTGATAAAAATAAATGTTTAAGGGTATAATTGATTGTAAACAAATATTAAATACTTGAATAATTATTGAATTTAATTCAAGGACCTTTTTGCCCTTTCGTCAATTTTATTTTGCAGATGTTTTTATTATTGTTGTCGTTGTATTTTTTTTTTTTAACTACATTCTGCAACCTAACTCTTTGTTGATGGTTAATGTAGTGGACAAATGAACTTTTCCAAGTTTAATAGTAAACATTTTTGTTTGCTTCAATCACAAATTAACACTGTGATATAATATTGTTGTGTCCTTCACTTAGAATTCGCATCCATATGGTTCAAGAAAATGAAATTCTTCTTTTGTTTTGGCTATTGGTATGTATGTGCCTTTGTTTCTACATTTCTTTTCTCAATGGAGTTTGAAATAATTTTGGAAAGTTGAATTCAAGTTTGGTGAATCTTGTATTTTTTACTACTTTTTGCGGTCAAATTCTCATTTAATGGTGTTGTAAGAGTATGTTTCTTCATCCAATTGAATTTGGGACTATGCTTTGCAGGTTGTTAGGCCTCCACCTGATACATCTGCTAAGCTAGGAGACAGCATCCCTAATGGGGCAATTATTAGGTTGCAACACGAGCACTAGAAAATGGCTGCATAGCCACTTGCATGCATCCCCAATATCAGGAAAACTAGAGGTTAGTATTTTTCACATGTTTCAATGGCCGGTTATAGCTTGAATTCTCAAATTTTTTTCAATTTTTAAGCTAATGTTCATGGATGTTAGAAGACCGTGATGCTTTCTTTTCTAAATCTGTTAACGGATAAAATATAGCTTTTGAAAGTAGAGCCCATGCTTTCTCTTCTTTGCATTCAGACTTACTGATAATGTTTTATTATCCTTATGTTGAGTGTAGGTTAGCTGCTTTGGTGGAGAATCAGAATCGGATACCGGTGATTATTGGAGGTGAAGCCTAAATTGTCATGTTGTCAAATTTATGTTTATCTTTCTTGGTTTTCTGTTTTGCTGGTGCTTCATTATTGGACAATCCTCTTCAGACTCATTATTGAGGGAAGTGGGAAGACTTGGAAGCAAGATCAAAGGATCCGGTTTCAGCATGTTGACACTGGTGGCTACCTGCATGGTCATGACAAGAAATACACCAGAATAGCTGGTGGACAGCAAGAGGTAAGAATGGAAATATTTCTGAATATTAATATGATATTAAGCATGAAATAGTCAATACAGATGCCTTGCTATGTCTATGATTGAATCACAAGTAATTCATCTTTTTGCTCTTCTTTCAACTAAATTCAATTCTGGAAATATATTTGTCTTAAGCATATTATACAATATTTGATTTTTCCTAGCTCATCATTGTGTGTGATCGCTTACTTTGATTGCTTTCTAACATAACTCTCTGGTTAAAATACTGTTAATAGTGCACTCAGTTGGCCTTTATATTTGCTTCTGAAATTTTACTGGCCTTCGTTACGTGTTACTTATTATGTTAAACCGTTTCCACATATATGTGTAGGTTTGTGGTGTTCGAGAAAAGCGTGCCGATAATATATGGTTGGCTCCAGATGGAGTGTGTCTCCCCATTACTGGAAGCAAGTAGCATATATATATATATATATATATATGTTTAACAGATCACTACTTTGTAAAAGCAGGTGCATGGGTTTTGGATATGTAGGTGGCTAGTGCCTGTTTCTTTGGTAGCTATAGCCATTTACCAAATCAAGTAGTATATTTGAAGAGCAGGAGTAGAGAGCATAGGTGGGAATCCCGCACGATATCAAGGTATCGATTGCCCTATGGCAGAATTCGCCGGCCATCGTTTGGACTGAAATTCTAGTTTCTATGGCTTGCTTCCATAGATTGTGGCATGCATCAATTGGTTTTAAGCTGTGGGCTTTGTATGATTGCCCTGTTCTCGGTCATATAATACCAATTCAATTAAGAGAATATATAAAAAAATTAATAAAATTATGGGCACGTATATTTATTTTAAAATAATCACTCATATAAAAAAATATTATGACAAAAAGGTCAAAAAAAGCCCTTGAACTAGAATTTAATAATCATCAAAATCTTTTTTTTGTTTTTGCAATCAATTAAACTCTTAAACATTTATTTTTGTATTAAATTTTTTGTTTGAAGATTTTTTTTTATACTGATGCCAAAAATTATCCATCAATTCCTTCTTTTTTTTTTCAAAACCCATTTTTTTCTCACCATACAATATCCAATTCCAGGCAATTTTACATGAAAACATCATGTTCTCTTTTATTTTTCACTTCCACAGGCCCACGCACATACATTGCATTCTACGTTTTGGGCCAAATGAATTACCTTTTTTAAGGAAAAAAGAAAATTGGTCCTAAGAATATAAAACTCGTCCCCATCCCATGTGTACAGAGTCTCGCTTTTATAAAGTTTGTGGTGTAAATATGAAATGAATATAAATATGTTCCATGGTTTTAAGATATATTGCTTGGTTAAGGATCTATCTCGGTGGTGGCAACATACTGTTTTTTTAAAAATGTGTGCATATCTCACTAATAATGGAGTTGACATGTGGCCCTCTTGAGATAAGGGTATCTTGATCTTTCCTCTTTATTTTCAGCTTTTTTTTTTTTAATATAATGCAAAAGAGAATATAATAAATGAGGTGTAGGGATGTCCATCTTATTTCTTTCAAAGGAATAATAGAATTGTTCAGGAAAAAAAAATAATAATAGAATTGTTCGGGAAAAAATAAAGAAACAAAGAGATTTGTGACTAATAAATGAGGGATGGTCCATAAACAATAATAATAATAATGAGGGATAAAAGTCGTCCCGGTTAAAATGAATATTTGGGCTGATAATGTGGCCCACAAAGGAGGCATCTCAAAGGACAGTTGGACTGTTATTTTTTCAGGCCACAAACCAAACGTGACCCCAATTGCTAAGTCACTTTGTTTTAATCATTTTCTTTTGGTGGAAAATGACCCCATTGACCTTTTCTCTTTCCTATCTTCAGCCTTTATCAGATTCAAGGTCATGTCCATGTGATATTTCTTGGTAGGAAAATATATACCATGAATTCCAACTAATTATAGGCTACCAAACTTGTTCATTTGGGTCTTATAATTGAACATCAAAACTTCTTTCTGATGATTTAAATCTAAAACACCAAAACAGAGAATCCTGGAATCAAATTTTGAGTACTAAAATGTGCCATAAATTTAGGCTTAAAAATTGGGTACCATGGGTCCCCAACACATATGTCATACTCAGGTAGTTTCATTATTCTTTGAAATCTTGGATGGCCCAACTTGATTATGAACCAGTGACCATACTTGGGTAAGTGACACACAAAGAAGAAAAAACTTGCTGTCCTATTTAATGCCATAGCCCCGTTAGAGACCGGACCCTCTCCATTCCCAAGTATGAAAATCTGCATCATTGGGATGCTCATGTTTGTCATGTAGATGATCATGATACATTGTCTTTAACCAAATGAGAGCTTTATATCCACTTTCCAGTAAGAAACTCAAAAAGTAAGGCTTTTAACTAAATGATTTGATTAAAGATGAAAAGACATCGATTAAATTCTTGGTCATGATTGGTAATGGTGCACTGCTCTGCTTGTTACTTGCTTGGTTAATTAAGATTTGGGAGGTTGATGCACCATGGCTGAAACGTTCTGAACCTTTTCCAAGCATTGGGTGGCCTGCATTTGGCAATGAAGTATGCAGTATCTAAGTCGTTTTACCTTACAAATGCAACTCTATCAATGGCCACCGTCTTCTATAGCTCTCATTGACAAACCATAAGGATACAATTAGACCAAATTATGGTTGATTTCCCATTATAATTGGATTAAACAACTGTGATTTGAAAAGATATGGTTGAATTGAAACGCTTTGATTTGGATAATTAGGTTCAAAACCCAAAAACATTGTGAAAGTTTGCAACTTCAAAGTCTGTATTTTTTTTCTTAGAAGTCCTGAGAACATGACCATCTTTTTAATGAGCTTCTGGTATTTGAAGCCAATAAATTGACCATGTGAAGAAAAGGAAAATGAACTCATAAAAAGCAAGAGAAAAAGGACAAAATTGCTCTGCGAATAAATTTATGAACAAAATTGATCACATTTCCATGTAGGATATATACGCCAAAGCCAGACAACAAAACTCAAGTACAAGACAGGAGAATGAGATAACAAGAGTGAGTGAAGTTATAATATAGATAAAGATTTCATTACTACAAGATGGCTATTGTAAATTGTAACATGTAACCCATGATGAACATTTATGGAATAAATACAACTGAAGGGTAGAAAATGCAGATTTTTTTAATTGTAGCCCAACATCTCGGATTCTTCTTCCTTCTGTCCCCATTTGCTTGTTAATTTAGATTAGTAGTTAAATAATGTACTATAGCTCAGTAAACAAGGTCAATGCAGCGGATAAATTATAGAATTGTTTAAACTAAAGAAAAAAACAGGGTTTAACAAGTCCATGTTCCCTCTACGAATGCATAAGTAGCTAGAAATTCATCTCTGTAAATCCAGAGATTCCAGATGGAAATTGCAATGAATGGTCCTTGTTTCTATGCAGGAGAAAATAACGGACACCTCTGTTCTTAACAGGCGCGTGTGATGAAAAATACACAAAGGGAAAATTAAAGCGTGGGGCCAAGGCTTTGGACAAAAGAGTACCAGCGTTGGGGTTGAAAGTGACTCCTTAATTGCAGGGAGGTAGGGGACCGAGATGGCGAGAACATTAATCTAATTGACAAAATCAACCCTCAGATTTTCCTGTTTTGCATGCCATACCACTGACAAACAACCAATTATCTCCTGGAATAGGTTTCGTCATTCAGATCGTTTATGACTTGATGGTAAATCACTATTCAGATCCCGAAAGTGATTTTTTTTTTTTAACTGTCATTAATAAATGCCAGCAGAGGTCATTCAGACCCTAGCAGATCGATCACACACGGATGAATTTGAAGTTTTGAACTCAGCCAAAAGAAACAATTTCCACAAAGCTTATGATAGGACAGTGGAGTATTGACATTGGCTAATATCATACATTGACAAATGCTACAAAAACAAAAAGCACAACGTGGCTGTAAAAAGAAGACCAACTGCTGACTTTCTTCTTCATTCTCCATGCTTGCAAATTGCAATAGTTAATCCACTTTTGGTCAAAACGGCAAGCTCTTTGAAGTTGAGCTTGCTGTGAGGGACTTGAAATTTTCTGATGGAACAAAATCTTGTGGCAAATTGGCCCTATTGACAATTCTCCTCATATTGTTCTGCAAACTCTGTTGGACCAATTGCTTAACAGCTTTTTTCTCCTCGCTCATCATGGCTTCTTCTTCCACCAAGCACTCCTTTCCATTTGGATTTGTTGAAGAGGATGAAGACCCGCAAATAGGAGCAGACACTGCTGCAGTAATATTCCCACCAAAGTTCTCTGAAACTTGCTTCCCTTTGTCTACTCTCAAGACCTCCAAAATTCTAGAAGCTCGCTTCTGTGCTAACGTACTACCCAAAAGTGTTAGTTCAAGCAATGATGAAACAACGCCTGCTTCAATCATGACCTGTCTGTCTCCATATGCTTTATGTGCCACCACCATTAGAATGTATGATGCCTTCTCCTGGCACCCTGGCGAGTCCGTCCAATTCAACACATCAACCAAAATTGGGAATGCATCTGGGGCAATACTAATGCCTTTTCTACCTTCTGGAGTGGATACTACATTGCTCAAAATTGAAAGAATTCTTTCACTAACTTCCATGTCTCCCAAGGAATTCAGCAGAAGGGGTATCAAATCAGCTTCCAAAATGAAGGAAATGTTTGATGGGGAGATGGATAGATTATAAAGAGCTCGAAGGGCATCCTGCCTTGCTTGAGACCTGCTTCTTCTGTCCAAAATCTTGAGAGTTTTTACCAAGAAAGGGATAGCCCCTGAAGATCCAATGATAGGCTTATTGGAATCCAAGGCGCTCAAGCCAAGGAAATTTGCTACTATGGCATCTGAAACTGCCTGGCTTGGTGCATCTGGGGATTCAATAAGCTTTAGCATCTTATGCACAGCCCCAGCTTTAGCAATAGCTGATTTGTTCCTGCAAAAGGGTTTTACAAAGAATTAATGAAATTAAATTCTAAGTAATAAAACTAATATATTTCATGATAAAAAACAAAAGCTATGCCCAGGAAATGTCATGAAGGAATATGAGGAAATGAATAGGATTAAAGACAACCCGGAACTGTTTCAAGAAAATAACAGGACCTGGAAGCATGGAAAATGACTTGTCGATGCAAATTCCCTTAATCATTTCAGACATTTTTAGTTTCTCTTAAACAAAAAAACCCAACATTGGCAAGAAACACGTCCAAGAAAAAACATAATAAAGCAACAAAACATAGCAACAACAATAATTCTACATTAAGGTTAAAAGCATAAAAACATAAATAGCAACATTAGGAAAGAACTTGTCATTTAACTCACGCGTCATTTCCGATTCCTAGATTAAGCAAAGCATAGAGAGCAGCGATCTGTGAATCAGAATCTTCATAATCAAGCATTGCAACCAATGGCGGAATCGTTCCGAGCATAGCCAAAGTCACTCTGGCTTCCGGGTCTTCTTTAGTAAGCAACCTTACTCTACTCGCAGCTTTTCTCTTCTGTTCTTCTTCTTCCACTTGCAATTCCTTACCCACGCGCTTTAACTCCTCCAAAGTTTCCACTTTCTTCTTAGTCTCAGCCTCAGTTTCCACTTCCGCTAAGTTAAAGAGATCCGCTAGCTTCTCTGACTTGCCACTGTCGTTGGGTTTTTTCACTACTTTGTCTGTTTTTTTTGGTTCGTTGGACTCTTTTAAGACCGTCTTTATCGTGACGGTGTCGTTGGGCACTTCTTCCATGAGCAGGAGGCGGTGACAAGAACTGGAGCCGCAGCTTACTGCGTCGAAGATTTTTCTTCGGAATGCGGCGGCGGAGAAAGCTTGCCATAGTCTGAAGTGGTTGCCGGTAGTGGTGGCAGTGGTGGAAGGGCGGTCGAGGACTATCGATCCGACGCCGTTTGGATGACAGTTAGCCATTCTTTTGTGAAAAAAAAAAATCAAACTTTTACAGTTGGAAAAGAAAAAAGAAAGTAGCTTTGAGAGCAGTGGAATTAGAGAGAAAGAAGAGCTCTGTTTTATTTATTTATTTACTAATAATTTATTCACTTTTTTCAAAGCTCAAAGATAGAGAGAAAAGGAAGAGAGTATAAATACGGTAACGAATGACGGCAACGCCATCGCTGCTGTCCTCCCATCCGTGCCGTCCAGCTGACCAAAGAAGCTTCCTGTGGGATCACTTTAAGGAAGGAGGGACCCACTACTGGGGTCAAACAGACAACCTACTTGGGCTCCACTTTAATGTGGTGCTTTGGTTCCCATTCCCACATTTTGTAGAGAATAGGTTCACCCTCAAGCCTTGTTTTATGTTGGCCATCTCAACAACAGTCAGTTTCTTTTGTTGGTAGGCAAAACGGGATCAAATTCCAAGCCATAAACAACAAACTGCGGAGGACTTTTCCCAGCAAATCGTGAGCTTGATGGAAGAAGACATACAATTTGATCTGTAATTTGGGTTGTGCAAGATTGGGTTTCCTGTTGCCATTTGAAGATGCAGGGCCAATCCAGTGAATGAGCTCAAAATAACAATTGTAAAGTAATTAAACATGGCGAATAATACGTAGTACGCTGCTGTGGCCTGATCTGGAGAAGTCATCGAAATGAAACCAGGACCAGAGCACCAATAATTGTAGAAGAAGCCTAACAGAGAAACGACTCTTGGGTACCCAAATTGTTTTGATTGACAGTCAGTTCAAGCGGGCTACTGCTTTCCAAGAGGACTCAAAATAAAATTTCTCTGATAATGCCCTCATTATGATCCACGTTGTATACGGTAAACAACAGTTTTCTTTACATAATTGGAATATTGGAAGAGAAACCTTGCCATTGAAGGTTTTAAGAACACAGTTTTCATGTAAAAGTCAAGTAGCAGTTCAAACAAAATATCTGAACTCATTTTATCAAATTAAACCTGGAGATGACTAAAGTGAAGTGAACACTAATCATTTGCAACCATAACATCTAGTGATGAACTGCTTTCCAATTTCTTAATGCATAATTTATCTTGGGGAGGAAGGTCCTTTGCTGATGGTGAAGAATCAGCATCAACAATGATGGAGTCTTCCTCCTTGAAATCTCCTCTCAAGACTCCCATTGCAATTTCATTCTCTACTAATTGCTGTATCACCCTCTTAACTGGCCTTGCTCCAAAGTTAGGGTCAAAGCCTAGTGTCCCCAGAAGTTCAACAGCTTCCGTTGTGTAGTGCAGATTAATTTTCTTCTGTCTAAGTCTCTCTTTTAACCGCATCATCTGGAAAGATAGAACCATAAATCAGATTCTTATGAGAATAAAAACTATCATGAACTATTCTTATGCAAATCTCTTAAGTGATAAGAACATCTATCTCAAGTCAATAACTTTAAACAGCGGTAAAAGCAATGATAATTCATTGATATTACTTCCTCTCTCTTAAAAATTATGGCAAGGAAAACTTTTGCTCTAGCAATTTCTACAAAGAGCAGTTAGAGCTAAAACCAAGCCTTCAATTTGACCTGAAGATGAAAATCTACAAACTTATGAACTAGGACATGAGGCATGAGAATCCTCCTGCAGGGATAATCACTGTGCAATGGACATTACATACTTTCTTTGAAAGAAATGTGCAGAACCTAAAATAAAGATTATCTAGTAATGTTCAATATTTCCTATTCCAATGCTTACAATAGTACTACATCAAAGTTTACTACTAATATTTTATCCTTAGAAGATTCCTCATTAAGAAAACATTAGAAAAAAGAGAATATCAAACACCAAGAAAAGGTATGATGCAAAGATTAATCACCTGTATCTCAACTATTTTGCTAATTTCTTTGGAGTCAAGAGGCTGGAAAACAATATACTCATCAATCCGGTTCATGAATTCTGGGCGGAAAGTCTGTCTGGCCAACTCAACAACCTGTTTTTTCATCACATTGTAAACAGCATCCTTGCTTTCATGTGTACTTTGGAGAGTTTCCAAAATGTAGTGAGAACCGATATTTGAAGTCATTATTACCACACAATTCGTAAAACTAACAGTCCTTCCCTGAGAATCAGTTATCCTTCCATCGTCCAACAACTGTAGCAAAATATTGAATACATCATGATGAGCTTTCTCAATTTCATCGAAGAGAACTACAGAATAGGGCCTTCGACGAACAACTTCAGTGAGTTGTCCACCCTCTTCATAACCAACATAGCCTGGTGGGGCCCCAACCAAGCGAGAGACTGCATGCTTCTCCATATACTCACTCATATCAATTCTGACAAGAGCATTCTCTGTATTAAAGAGGAAACCAGCTAAAGCCTTTGCAAGCTCAGTTTTGCCAACACCAGTGGGGCCCATGAACATGAAACTAGCTATTGGACGATTTGGATCAGACAATCCTGCCCTTGAGCGTCTGATTGCATCAGCTACTGATTTTACAGCAATATCTTGACCAATTACTCTCTTATGCAGCTCCTTTTCCAGCAAGACTAGCTTGTCCCTTTCTGACTGTTGGAGGTTTGATAAAGGTATGCCAGTCCATTTGCTAACAATTTCAGCAATATCAAGATCAGTAACCTCTTCCCGGAGCAAGGATTTCCCAGACTTTTGGAACTCAGCAAGATTCTTTTCAGCCTCTTCTAACTGACGTTGAAGGGACATTAAAGTTCCATATTTGAGCTCAGCAGCACGACTTAGGTCATACTCACGCTCAGCAGCTTCCATTTCTTGATTAACTCTATCAATCTATAACCATCAAACAAGGTGAATCAGAGATTAAAAAGAAATATGAGGGCTATTTAACAGTCCAACAATGACTTCAAATGAAAATTACCTCTTCTTTTATTGATCGGATCCTAGTCATGAGAGCCTTCTCATGATCCCACTGTTCAGTTAATTCTTTCTGTTTCTGTTTGAGTGAGTTCAAATCATTTTCCAGCTTGCTTAACCTTTCTTTGGATGCTTTATCAGTGTCATTTTTAAGGGAAAGCTTCTCCATCTCCAACTTCAGAACAGCTCTATCTAGCTCATCCAACTCAGTGGGCTTAGAAGTGATCTCCATCTTAAGCTTTGCAGCAGCTTCATCAACAAGGTCAATGGCTGAAAAGAACAAATTAAATTAGAGTTATAAAGAAGCTCATTTACCCAAAATTTTTAAGGCAGGTAGATAATTAACATAAAATCTAAACATGCAGCAGTAATAAAAGTTCCCTTTTCGCTCGTTACTTTACCTTTGTCAGGCAGAAAACGTTCCGTTATATACCGGTCTGCAAGAACTGCCGCTGAAACAAGAGCACTGTCAGATATTTTAACACCATGATGTAGCTCATAGCGTTCACGCAAGCCTCGAAGTATAGATATTGTATCTTCAACAGATGGTTGACCACAATAGACTTGTTGAAATCTACGCTCAAGTGCAGGATCCTTCTCAATGTATTTCCTGTATTCATTCAACGTAGTAGCTCCTATGCATCGTAGCTCACCCCTTCCCAGCATTGGCTTTAACAAATTCCCAGCATCCATTGCACCACTTGTAGCCCCTAAAAAAATTAGGCATAACTATCTTCAACACATAGTTCGATGCAATATAAACGATAACTTCTTTAGAATTAGAAACCAAACCTTGCTCAAATCAAAATATAAAAACCTATTAAGAAGCTAAGATGCTAAGTTTTAGTAGTGCATTCATCTGCATTGAATTAGTTACAAAATTATTCCATGTAGCACAAATGAATTCTGGAAGGAAAACAATGGTAAATATTCAACAACAAAATTATACATTTAAAGCAATTATGCAAGGCACAAACCTGCACCAACAACTGTGTGAATCTCATCAATGAATAAAATAATCTGCCCATTTGAAGCAGTAACTTCCTTCAGCACAGCTTTCAATCTTTCCTCAAAATCTCCACGAAACTTGGCACCAGCCAGCAAGGAACCCATGTCTAGGGAGATCAACTGAAGAAAACAAGGAAATAATGCCAATTTTATATGAACATTAACCATTGAGGCTGTTCCAACTAGATAGTTACTACTTCAATTAAGACAGGCTCATCACCAGAGTCTATGAATAGCTGATACAAATATAGATCCAGTACACTCTAAGAACCGCCCCTTAAGTTTCATCCTACAACTAAATCTTTATCATCCAAGATTTGCCTCTAAAGTGTCTAAGCACATTCAAAATGTTCGTATCTATTCAAATGGATAACTTTTTTGTTTAAATCAATACCTTTCGATTCAATAATGGTTCTGGAACGTCTCCCCGTATAATCCTTTGAGCCAATCTGCAATATAATTAGAAAATTTTCATTATAAAAACGATTATGCACAAAGTATTCATGCACACCCATATAACTAAGTAATAAATATGACTCAAAGGAAATTTACAAAATTTTTGCTTATTAGCACTGGCATATAAGAACAGGGACTAAATTATTTATTCCTATGCCTTCTCTGTTAAGTACATTATTTGTGGACAGGTGGTGCAAAACAAAAAAAGTAGAATCCAGAAAATGAACTATTTGACAGCTGGATATCCACATTTTGTTTGCAAGGGGCCTCATGCTCAAGGTTGAAGCCACTACTTTAAAGTCCAATGAAATCAAGAATTATTAAATGCAGATATTCTGTCAGCAATACTAAATCGAAGCCAAAGATGGAAAAGAGCAAATCACCAAACAAGTCCTAACCATGGAGCAAAACTTTCAACTTGACATAATTTCCAAAAGAACCCAAAATACTTGAAAAACATACCCTTCAGCAATTGCTGTTTTCCCAACACCAGGCTCACCAATTATAACAGGGTTATTTTTTGTCCGCCTTGATAAGATCTGGATACACCGCCTTATTTCATCATCACGGCCAATAACAGGATCAAGTTTGCCACGCCTAGCAAGCTCAGTCAAGTCATTCCCATATTTGTCAAGTGCCTCATATTTTCCTTCAGGATCTACATGCATTAAGAAAGTAACATTTAAGAATATGTAGCCCAAGGACATAGTATGATAAGTGAATAAAATTAAGCTGAGTTGGCAAACCAGATATGTTTCAGTTTCACCAATGTCCCAATTAAACATATATGTTCAATTTACTTAAATAAAGCCTGACTAAGTTTATACTTTTCATTCTTTCAACTGGAAGCTCTAAACTGATCCATCATAGCATTTGATTTAACCATATTTGTGAGAACTACTATGCAATTTTCCATTATACAGAATTAGTTTCTTAGTTGCAGGTAATTTTTGCTATAAGATGATACCATAATCCAAAACAAACATATGGCAGGTTAAACTTAAAATCATACTTTGATCAGTTACACGCTGATTCCCACGAACAGCTTTAATGGCATCCTTCAAAGCCTGCTCACTGAGCTGGAGGTTCTTGAATAACTGCTGGCCAAACCTCTTATCCGACAGAAATGCACGGACAAAATGTTCCACAGAAACAAAATTATCTCCCATTTCTTTCTTATGCTTTCGAGAATTGTCTAAAAGGGAGCTAAGATTTGATCCCATTACAGGGTTACTTGTGTCCATCACCTGCCACAAGAAAATAAATACTTCTATATCACACAAATCATATACAAAGAATAAATCATAAAATCAAACTCATGAACAAATCATAAATCATTAAAATACATACTTTAGGCTGCTTTGATATAAACTCATCCGTAGCCTGCAGGACCGAGGTGTTGTTAAGCCCTGCTTTTGTAAAGATTCTTCTAGCTAACCCATCCTTTTGTTCTAGAAGGGCTTTCATTAAGTGTTCGGTTTCCACCATTTGCTGCTTGCTATCCCTTGCCGCTTGAACAGCTCCAACAAGGCCATCCCAGGCCATGTCAGTGTAATCTGTTTGATTGATCTGATGTCAAAATATCCAAGAACACAATGAGAGTTAACATAAACATAAGAATGGTAAAAACGCTACAATAAAATTTGACCGAATTTCATCAAAATTTGGGATCTAAACAAAATGTTTAAAAAAATTGAATCCAAATGCCTTCCTTAGCTAAAGTTTTCTAAAATTAAAAATACAAACCAAAAAGTTCATAGCAGTGTTGTGTAAAATACTAAAATTTATGTATTCTTACAAAATACACAAAAACTATATCTCACAATCGATGTTGACATAAAAACATAAAATATATATTTTAATTTTGTTAAATAATAATAATTATTAAAATTTCAAGTCGTATCATTTTTTATTATATTTTCGTATTGTATTACATCGCCCTGTTATATTTTAAATTAGCAGGTCTAATCTCAAGGTAAATAAAAGCGAAAATGAAAACGTTAACATTGATAATTATAAATAAATGAAATATAAACCTGGGCAGGGCTAGTGGCGGACGAGTATCGTGGAGTGGAAGAGTGGATGCTGCGAATGATAGAGAAGACGCCGCCATTGCTCTCTGCTACTCCGTAGAAATTTGGAGAAAGATAAGGTGAAATAAGGGAATTACGCAAAGAATAAGCAATGGCGGAGATGGCACGAGCCCGAGAAAGGCAAGGAGTTGATGCTTTTGATGCTTTAATAGCTGAGAAAGCGGACCTAGTTAGCCTTCTTGAGGCCATATTGACGACAGAGCGAGAGAGAATTAAAGTTTTGTTTGGGGTTTATTCTTTGCTTTGGTTTCTGGGTTTATGAATTAAAACAGAGTGGGGTTTAAGAGGAAATTTCAAGTGAAGAAGCAAAGAGAAGGTCGTAGAAGAGTTCGGGACCTTCGCGCGTGCCGGGTGTGTGTGTGTGTGGTTTTTTTTTTTTTTTGAGGTTAAGGCTTTGTTTGGTTAAAATTTTTTTGGTTGTTTTAAAGCTCGATTTTGCAGGAAGGTTTACGTCAGCTCTACGCCTCCACGCTTGCCTGTTCTGGGTTTGGAAGCCTGTCCACGCGGTTTTTTTTTTTTGGTATATATTTGATAAATAAGAGTAATTTAATGAGTATATATTTGATATATTATTGGGGTATGAATTTTATATAATTTTAATTAATCATATGACATTAGATTATTTAAAATTTTTTGTATATTTATTTTTAAAAATTTGTAACATTTTTGTATATATTTTTTAAAGATTTATAAATTTTTATATTTGTTTATTAATAATGTGATATTATATTATTCACTGGTTTGATTTTTGACTGTTAAAATATAAAATTGTTTCTCCTCTCAACAGACACGTAGTTATGATTTTTGTAACAAGAAGTAATGAAGATTGATATTATATTTTCCATAATGTTTTTTTTTTGCCAAAATATTTTACTTACTGTTTTAATTCAGTTTTTTTTCACAAATGTTTTTAATTCAGTATATTATCTGATTTTTTATACTAAAAAACTTTTGTACACAATGAGCGATGCTGAATAACTTACTAAAATTAATGGATTGTATATGTGTTTTGTCCGTTGACCATGTTTAATTGTAAGAGTAATAATGATTTAAATCAGTAGAAGTTGATTTGTATTTTTATATTGCATAATATTATTAATTTTTAAAATTTGATGTAAATTTAAAATAATATTTTATATTTAATTTGAATCAAATTTTATTAATTTGATTCGGTTTGATTTGTTGATTTTTAAAATTTAATTTTTTAATTTTTATATATTATTTAACATAAAATTTTAATATAAAATTATTATTTTTATTTTATAAATATTTTAAAAATTAATAAAAATATATAATTCGATTCGATTTAAATTTTTTTATTTTTTAATTTAAAATTTAATTAAAATTTAATATCTAAATATAATATAAATTAAATAAAAAAAACCTCAAACCAATATTTTATTTTTTCTTATCCCTGTTCAGCTGATGGCTTTGCATTTATGTTTAATATTTAGTATAGTTAAGTATACGGATAATCGTGACAATAATTATTGGATAAATTTTTTTTATGTTAGTGCTGACAAAAGGGCTATTTCCCTGGATAAATGATTTTGTCCACCTCCAACTATCTTTTCTTGTTATCGAACATCAGTGCAATTTGTGATAATTGGTACATATAAATGTTGTAATTTAAAATAAAATATGATAATATGATATAAATAAAAATAAAAAAATTTAATAAAAATATATTATAATGTAATAAAAAAATTATAATGTAATAAAAATTAAAAATTTTACTTGTTTGATTTCTTTTATTGAAAATTTTATTTAATTTCAATGATATTGGTATAAGAAAATTATGAAAAAATAATTATCACATATCTATATAAATTTAATTTTTTAAAATTCAAGGCGTAAAAATATCTTGTTCTGGCACCACGATCAAGATGTAAACCTTTTCCAGTACATTTCAATGTCAATTCAAACGATTTTCTCTCTCCTTGTCAATCAGGCTAAACGAAAAAGTTGCCCGATAAGATTTTTGGAAGCCATCGATGACTGGAAGAGCAAAATTAAACGGTATCGTATTCAAACCGCCTTCAAAAGCAACGCCGTCGTTTTTGACATTGTCCATCCTTGGCTCCATCATTTTTCCTCTTTTAACCACCGTCCTTTCTAGTCTTTAAGAAGACACCCAGAACTAGACGGCTCGAACATCCTCCGCGTTTTCGTTTCCTCCCGCTCCCTCTGACTCGTTGACCGAAATTTCTTGCTTCAATCGGACACGAATTACTATCGACAAGCTCTAGATCTGTTATTTACAAGGTCCGATTTCACAAATCCAAGGTCAGATCTCTTCCCCTTTCCTTCTTCAATTTCTTTCTAGGTTTCATTTCGAACTCCCAAAGTTCAATCATCTGACTTTGTGTTTTACTTTACTTGCATCGAAACGCCGCTGTTTGGAGATTCAGCTTTAAAGGTTTGGAATTTGGATGTGCCTATATTTTGTTCATAGATCTGGGTTTGGTAGTACTTTTCGCTTTGATTTGGTCTGGGTTTGGTTGTGTTTGTCGCTTTGATTTAGTCTACTGGAAATGTCGATTTTGCCCAAAGGTGATTCAATTCAAATTCGAGAAGTTTGGAACGATAATCTAGAAGAAGAGTTTGCTTTGATCCGTGAAATTGTTGATAATTACAATTATGTGGCTATGGATACTGAGTTCCCTGGTGTTGTTCTACGCCCTGTCGGAACTTTCAAGAATATAAATGATTATAACTATCAAACTTTGAAAGATAATGTGGATATGTTGAAATTGATCCAATTGGGTCTCACTTTTTCGGATGAGAATGGGAATCTTCCCACTTGTGGAACTGACAACTATTGCATTTGGCAGTTCAATTTCCGCGAGTTTAATATTAGCGAGGATATCTTTGCTAGTGATTCAATCGAGTTGTTGCACCAGTGCGGAATTGATTTTAAGAAGAATAGTGAGAAGGGTATTGATGTGAAGCAGTTTGGTGAGCTTTTGATGTCGTCTGGGATTGTGCTGAATGATGATGTGCATTGGGTCACCTTTCATAGTGGATATGACTTCGGATACTTGCTTAAGCTTTTGACTTGCAGAAGTTTGCCTGATACTCAAGCGGGGTTCTTTGATTTGATCAATATGTACTTTCCCATGGTGTACGATATCAAGCATATGATGAAGTTTTGTAATAGCCTTCATGGTGGTTTGAACAAGCTTGCAGAGTTGTTGGAAGTGGAAAGAGTTGGTGCGTGTCATCAAGCTGGCTCAGATAGCTTGCTCACATCATGCACGTTTAGGAAGTTGAGAGAGAACTTTTTCAATGGCTCGACAGAGAAATATGCAGGTGCACTGTATGGCCTAGGAGTCGAGAGTGGACAGAACACTAATTAGAAGAAAAATAATTGGGAAAAGATTGATGGATGTAGACTACTTGAGTGTAAGATTTTATTTTCTTTGTATACATTGGCAAAAAAAGATTGTTGATTTAGTTGTGACTTTTCTCTTTTGCTTGCATTGTAACTGAAGCCTTTAATTGGTTTTCTAGTTGAATTCCAGTGTAAATTACGCAGTTAGTGTTTCAATAATAATTTTAACCATTTGCAATTTATTGACTTTGTTTTTATCCTCTTCATCTATCTCCTCGGTTGCACAACATTTACCTTTTTAACAGTTTGTTTATGTTAATTTCTACCCATTCGTCATGTTCATGCAGTTGATCATTTTATTTAGATCATTTTAAAACCCAGCTGTAACAGCAGTATAGTCACCGGTAAAGAGAAAGTTTTGTTTTTAGGGTATTTCCGTTGCCAGTAGGGATCCTTTTGAATTATTATATAACTGTTTTTGTGTGTTGTAGAATATGGCCTATGTGGATTGAACTCTTTGAGGTCTTGCTCCTATTATTTTGGTATGAGCATAAGAAACTTGTTTGTCATCTCTCTATTACTATGAATAACATAGGATGCTTCTCTATGGAGAGGAATTGCATCTTCCACAATTGGATATTGCTTTCTTTTTGGAGATTTATAACTTTGGAATTTATGCACTTAGATGGGGGATTTCTGTTTTTCTGCATTTGAGTTCATATATGGTGCATATGGTGTTGTTATACTATGTTATGTTATGTTCTGATATTTTTTCCTGAGCATTTTTTAATGTGAATGTTATTAGCTGTTCTCTCAGCAAGCTTGATGCATATCATTGGAATAAAAGAAGGATTACCTCTTGATGTTTTGTAAGATGTGGTTCAGAGAACTAGAATACTCGAAATTTTGTTCTCCTTTCCTGTGGCACAGAATTTTTTTATTGTTATTTGTGGTATTGGTACGACGAATTTGAATGTAGAGTTAACCATTTAAGTGAGTGCTTGTTTCATGTATTACAGGCACACGCACACAGAGTTGACCGTTTTTGTGACTACAGTTGATCGAATTCTTGCTTGCAGTATCTCCTATCTAAAACTTTCTTATACACACACACACACACACACACACACATGTATGTATGTATTTTGATTTGGATGATAGTTTCACTTGAAGGTATAAATATCTATATATATAAGTTGTATGCCCTTGATTTTAATCATTTGATTTCGATCTGGATGATAGTTTCACTTTGAAGGTTCTCTGCTGGTTGGGTTTTGCTCTCTCTCTCTCTCTCTCTCTCTCTCTCTCTCTGTCTGTCTCTCTTTCTTTTGGTTTTTTAGTTTTAAATTTTGTTTGTGTTCTTATTTTTTATTTATTTTATTTTTTTGCGGGGTATAAATGACATCATTAATTGAAAAGTACTAAGGGCTTGCAAAAGAAGTGTGATTTTATCTCATAGTTAAAGTTAGAACTTGCAGACATACTGTGATCATCCTCATTTGTGATATCATCTGAGTTCTGGATAGTGATATACTTTACTGTTTGTAAATCTGGATTGGTGTTTTTTAGTGCTGTTTTGAGTATTGATTCAGTAGCTGATGTATAAGTCTGATATGCATACTGAATTCTTCATGGGAGATGATGATAAGGAGTACCTTGTAAAGTATAAAGAACTTCCTTATGATGAATGTTTTGGGAGTTCAAATCAGAAATAACTGCATTTCAACCTGAAATTAAATGATTTAATAAAATTCGGTCCAAATCTCATAAATCATCTGCTAGTAAGCAAAAAAGCAGCCTTCAAGATGCAGTTGAGTCCAAGTAGAAATCAAAGGAATTTCAACAGTATGACCATTGTCCTGAATTTCTCTCTGGAGGTACATTCTGATTTTTTTCCCCCTCAATCTAGCACCAGTTTTAGCATGCTCACACATATTTTGGTCATTATTAATTGCTGACAGCATTTTCAAGGAAGTCTAGGCTCACTGCATCCTTACCAGCTTGAAGGGTTGAACTTGCGTTTTTCTTGGTCCTAACAAACAGATGCAATTCTTGCTGATGAGATGGGCTTTGGTAAGTCCTGTTTGAAGAGAGGTTGCTTTTTTAAGGAGTTTGAGAGATTCTATCTTGATAATGGGGCTGCAAATGCTTTGCCTTTGTTTGCCTGCAGGTAGAACCATCCAGAGTAGTTCTTTCTTAGCAACTCTTTTTGAAGAGAACATTGCTCCTCATTTGGTATTAGCTCCACTTTCAACATTATGGAACTGGGAACAAAAGTTTGTAACATGGGCTCTCCCCAAATATATGTTGTATGTACATGAAAAATATCAAATTACTAGTATATGCTATTTTAATTGAGTATACTCATGATGCAGGTTATGTATGTTGGCTCTGCCCAAGCTCGTGCAATTATAGGGGAATATGAATTTTATCATCCTAAAATGTCATGAGAAGATCAAGAAATGGATGTCTGGCCAATTGCTTGTGAAAGCAAGCAAGATAGGATAAAAGTTTATGTCCTTCTAACGTCCTATGAGATGATTAACTTGGACACAGCATCATTGAAGCCAATAAAGAGGCAGCGCATGGTGAAATCTTGTTGCTCATTGAGTCTGTATGGTACTTCTTAAGTGTGTTTTTTTGCTAATGCTTGATTCATTGTGTAGATCGTTTATGAAGGTCATCGGCCCAAGATAAGGATTCAGATTTGTTTCTATTCATTGAAGCAGAATACCAGTAGCCACTGCACGCTTTTGACTGGAACTCCTCTTCAGGTTTGTTCTTTATTTTTGGTATTACATTGGATATAGTGAAAATTATCACAAATATCATTAAAATTTCATATATCATTGATTTGGATGACAATTTGCCGTGCTTGTTCAATGAGTTATGAACTTGCTTTCCAGCATCGGCACAATTATGTTAAACATTTCCACAGGATCATAGATATTAATTATTGTGCTTGCTTAGTTACTTCTCCTTGTGAAAAAATGTAGTCTAAATGCTACTGGCTTTGATGTCAATGCCTTCATATCCTGTGGAAATTAGTTTTCTTGTTCAATACCTGCAAAGCAATGCAGGCTATTTCACTTATGATTCAGTTCGCTTTGGTTTTATTGGGAAAGAATGTTTTGTATTCTTGTGGGCTTGTTAAAGCTATCGTTCTTTTAGGGTTTTTACTGATTCAACTTACGATGTTGCTGACAATGAGGCTTTGGGCAAGGAGGTCTTAGAATTTTAAGGTTTTAGGTTCAAGTTTTATTTTGTGTGGGTTTAATTGTTTAATTAAATTATAATTTATTATATGATTATTTAATGATGGATTTGATTGTTTAATTAAATTATAATTAATTATTTATTTGTTTAAAATATAATAATTGATTATATAAATGTAATAAATAATTATTACTGTAATTTAATAAAAAAAATTACGATCTTAGTGAAAAAGTTAATAATATATTTGTAATAACATATAAAATACATCATTTTTTTTTAGAGTTGAATATATATTTGAAAAAATATCACATTTCATGTTTTAATCTAATATGTTTATTTGTGTACGATTATACAGAACTGAATAAAAATATATAACCATTATTATAATAAACATGTATATACTTTTTAAAATTTTTTTATATTACTTATTATATTATCAAAATAAATAAAAATTTAACTTATTTGATTTCTTTCGTTGAAATTTTTATTAATTTATAAAAAATAAGTATCCCATACCTATATAAATAAATATATATATTTAAAATTAAATGGGTAAAAAAATCTTGTTTGGATACCAACGTGGCAAGATTTATACCTTTTCTAGTACATTTCAGTGTCAGTCGAAACGATTTTCTCTCTCCTTGTCAATCAGCCGAAACTAAAAAATTGCCCAATCAGATTTTAGCGATTCATAGGTGACTGGAAAAGCACAGTTAAAACGACAGCGGATTCAAACCTCCTCCCAAAGAACACGCCGTCGTTTTTGATATTGTCCATCCGTGGCTGTATCACTTTCCTCCTTTAACCAATGTCCTCTCCTTTCTAGTCTTTAAGAAGCGCCCAGAAGTAAAGGGCTAGAACCTCGTCCGCGTTTTCGTTCCATTCCTCTCTCTCTGATTAGTTGACCGAAAGCACTCGCCTCAGTCGGGCACGAATCACTGTTGACAAGCTCTAGATCTGTTATTTACAAGGTCCGATTTTACAAATCCAAGGTCAGATCTCTTCTCCTTTCCTTTTTCAACTTCTTTCTAGGTTTCGTTTCGAACTCCTAAAGTTCAAATCATCTGACTTCGTCTTTTACTTTGCTTTTGTTTCAGATCTGCTTCCTACATCGAAACGCGACCGTTTTTGAAACTCAGCTCGGAGCTTCAGTTTTTAAGGTTTGGAATTTGGATGTGCTTATGTTTTGTTCACAGATCTGAGTTTGGTAGTATTTGTCGCTTTGATTTAGTCTACTGGAAATGTCGGTTTTGCCCAAAGGTGATTCAATTCAAATTCGAGAAGTGTGGAACGATAATCTAGAAGAAGAGTTTGCTTTGATCCGTGAAATTGTTGATTCTTACAATTATGTGGCTATGGATACTGAGTTCCCTGGTGTAGTTCTACGCCCTGTCGGAACTTTCAAGAATATAAACGATTATAACTACCAAACTTTGAAAGATAATGTGGATATGTTGAAATTGATCCAATTGGGTCTCACTTTTTCGGATGAGAATGGGAATCTTCCCACTTGTGGAACTGACAACTATTGCATTTGGCAGTTCAATTTCCGCGAGTTTAATATTAGCGAGGATATCTTTGCTAGTGATTCAATCGAGTTGTTGCACCAGTGCGGAATTGATTTTAAGAAGAATAGTGAGAAGGGTATTGATGTGAAGCAGTTTGGTGAGCTTTTGATGTCGTCTGGGATTGTGCTGAATGATGATGTGCATTGGGTCACCTTTCATAGTGGATACGACTTTGGGTACTTGCTTAAGCTTTTGACTTGCAGGAGTTTGCCTGATACTCAAGTTGGGTTCTTTGATTTGATCAATATGTACTTTCCCATGGTGTACGATATCAAGCATATGATGAAGTTTTGTAATAGCCTTCATGGTGGTTTGAACAAGCTCGCAGAGTTGTTGGAAGTGGAAAGAGTTGGTGCGTGTCATCAAGCTGGCTCGGATAGCTTGCTCACATCATGCACATTCAGGAAGTTGAGAGATAACTTTTTCAATGGCTCGACAGAGAAATATGCAGGTGCACTGTATGGCCTAGGGGTCGAGAGTGGACACAATTCTAATTAGAAGAAAAATAATTGGGAAAAGATTGATGGATGTAGACTACTTGAGTGTAAGATTTATTTTCTTTGTATACATTGGCAAAAAAGATTGTTGATTTAGTTGTTACTTTTCTCTTTTGCTTGCATTGTAACCGAAGCCTTTAGCTGGTTTTCTAGTTGAATTCCAGTGTATATTATGCAGTTAGTGTTTCAATAATAATTTTAATCATTTGCATCTTATTGACTTTGTTTTTATCCTTTTCATCTATTTCCTTGGTTGCATAACAGTTACCTTTTTAACAATTTGTTTATGTTAATTTCTGCCTATTTGTCATGTTGGTGCAGTTGATTGTTTTATTTAGATCATTGTAACACCCAGCTGTAACAGCAGTATAATCATCGGAAAAGGGAGTTTTGTTTTTAGGGTCTAATTATTTCCCTTGCCAGCAGGGATCCTTTTGAACTATTATACAGCTGTTTTTGTGTCGAATATAGCCTATGTGAATTGAATTGTTGAGGTCTTGCTCCTATTATTTTGGTATGAGCATAAGAAACTTGTTTGTCATCTCTCTATAGCTATGAAGAAAATAGGATGCTTCTCTATGGAGAGGAAGTGCATCTTCCACAACTGGAGATTGCTACTTTTTTGGAGACTTATGACTTGGAATTTATGCACTGAGATGGGGAAATTAGTGATGGGCTCATATTTCTGCGTTTGAGTTCAGGTATGGTGCATATGGTGTTGTTGTACTATGTTACGTTCTGATTTTTTTTTCCTAAGCATTTGTTAATGTGAATGTTGTATGATGTTCTCTCACCATGCTTGATGCATGTCCTTGGAATAAAAGAAGGTAGCTCTTGATGTTTTGTAAGATGTGGTTCACAGAACTAGAGCACTTGAAATTGTGTACTCCTATGCTGTGGTACACAATTTTTAGATTGTTATTTGTGCTTTTGGTTTAGATGAATTTGATACGTGGGGTTAACCATTTAAGCGTGTGCTTGTTTCATGCAATACAGACATCGTTGTACTGGATCTGGTAGGTTCCGCGAATCAAATCATACTTATATGGAAAAGCTCCCAGAACCTCTACCAGATCGGAATGCATCATGCAATACAGGCTCTGTTGCTGATAATTATTACTAAAACATGATCCAGGTCGTTAGAATCATCTGAGATTTAAAGTATTTATAAGCTGAAGAGAGAAAGGATCTTGATATGATACTGAGGCCTAGTTTGGTCTTGCATTATGATTAGAGATTGCAATGTAAAAGTTATGATTAAGAGCTCTCTGCAATCGTAAAGCAGGTAGGAACTGGTTATGCATTGAAAGCAAATTCATCTTGATCAGAATCTTTAACCAATGATTTTTCCTTACATGGCATTTTGCTTATGGTAAAATTTTGTAGTTGGCCTGGCAGAATAACAATTGTCTTTTGTTTGGCAGTTGACTTGAATGCTATATCCATTCCTTTTCTTATGTCCTTTAGTAAGTGTTTTTTTTATTTGTTAATCTACCTAGATTTGCTTGGCTATATACTTTGTGTAAGTGGTAGCTAGTTCTGGTACTGCAAGGTTTAAAAAGTAAAAGCAAAAACTAATTGTTTTAGGTTATGTTTTGAGTTAGTTGATATTTACACAAACCATCTAGGCGCTGTAGGCACAAAACTTTGGGTTTTATATCAGAAATATTCACACAAACCATAATTTGAGAAATCAAGTTTCTAGGAAAGTGCCAACTGGGGCTTGTGCTAGATATCATTAATCCATCATGTTGCAGGCCTTCCATGGTTGGGTTGATTAAAGCTGAATATCATTGTAGTGGATAAGAAAGTCAAGTGAATTTTTGATGTAGATGATCACATGCTATTTATACGGTTAATGTGGACATAAATATTCACAATTAGCAAATTTCTTTTCACTGCAGGCAAGAACTAAGGCTTTAGGAGTAAGGAAGGGAGCAATGGTTTGCTAGCTATTTCTATGAAGATAAGGAAAAAGATGGTGCCGCCACTGCCAAAAGGTTTCAGTGGTAACGCTTATGTACTAGCCTTTGTTGCCTTTAACAGCTGAAGAACTGGAGGCAGGAAGCCCTGAAGCTACTGATGCGAGTGATTTGAGAGGCATTGATGCGAGGATTGGTTTACTTCCTCTAACCCTGAATGCTTTCTCTCCAATTTGCAGTTAAGTTCATGCCCCCTCTATCCCAGCATATGATTATTACCATTACTATTATACATAATATTTGAAGATGTTTCGTAACAATAAACTTCTCATTTCTTCTGTCATCAAAATATTGGGCTACACTTTTCTTGATGAAGCAATCCCCTTCTTAGTTTTTGGTGTGAGAGTCCTGAAGAATCCGAACCTAATCTGTTAATCATGAAACGTACAAAACATACAGCAAAGCGTGTACTAATATAAAGCCAACATAATAAAATTTCCATAATGCATAGTTGGGTCTTGCCATAAGCAATTACTAATATTTATTCATTATACGATATTGGACGCCCTAGCTGGAGAAATCACTCTTCTCAACCAACTAGAGAAACTGAGCTCTTAAGATGTTATAAGACAGGATTAAAAACAGCAAGTTGCTAGGGATAGACAAGAAGAGAACAGAGAAAAGGTTGATATAGGCAGAAATAAGATTATAGATAGATTTGTTGTCAGTTACATCATTAGGCAAACACATCAAGAACAGCAATGCTCGTAAAGCAGATCCTTCTTTTGCTGTTAGTAGCTACATTCTAATCTCAGATGCAATTAGTCCTGCGAGAATAAGCATTGCATCCAAAATTGCCATCCGCTGCTTCCCCTTTATCTTGTTCCTAGCATCATAAACAAAGATACCCACTGTCACAATTATGGTCAAATGGTCAGAATTGTAAATCGATGTCCGGCACGGTTTTTGTTATTGAAGGACCAATATTCAACAACCAACAAAAAGAGATATACATGAACTACTAAAAGTTAGTCAACCACCAAGTTATGAATTTAAGGAAAAAGATCAAATCTTGGTTTAAGAAATATTTTATAAGAAGAGATCTTTTCTATTTATTCACCCACATAAAACGTTTGGATAAAATTAATGTCCATCAGTACTTGATATTCTAACCAGATGTTAGAAGAAGATTCAAGGTCTCCCAAGTCATTTGAACCCCAATCTGATATACCGGAAGAAAACACACTCTAGGCTAAAATGAATGCTAATTAGTCCTAATGCCATTTCACTAAATTGGCAGAGCATGCTTTGGCATGCCATTCTACAATTGTCTCATAGGAGAGAAATAACTTCTACTAAGTATGTCAATTGGTACCCATATGTAAGATGTACATATCACTAGTTTATTTGGCCTAAAGTTTCTCCTTGGAGCATGCATCCATATCCTTAGTACCTTTAGTTGGGTAATTTGATGACTCAAACTAAGAATGTAATTTAAATATCAACAAAAGAAGAAACTAATGGCAAAGAAAAGATACGACAAATCTTACCCGCTTCATCATTGCACTTGCCAGATCTTCCAAGGAGCCAATGTTATCAGGAATGTAACTTCCCTGCAGCCTTGGTTGGACTACAAAATACCCTTCCTTTTGTGTAACTGATGGCTCCATAGCTAAGTTTTCACCTTCACAACGCTTGATAGATAAGGGATCAACAAAATTTGACGGTCCAATAGAATCCAAGTCTATATTTCTTTGGAAAATTGGGTTATTTTGGTCCAAGCACGGGCCCAAGTGATCCATAGCACCATTAACAGAGATTGAAGAGTTTATTGAACAACACATAACATTTGATTGGTAAGTGGCATCTTTTCTGGCGGCATTCCATTCTTGAGGAGCATTTCTGATTATTTGCCCTGCATTACAGCTGATTGGGGATGCTTGGCTTTGTAAATCTGCCTTTGAATCCTGTAATTGATCGGAAGCAGGAGCCATGGACGTAAAATGAGATAAAGGATTCCCACTTTTGAAGCCCATTGCAGAAACACTGTCTCTCAAATTACTAGCATGCAAAGTGGCCTGCTGAGAGCTTCCTTCTAACATCAAGGAGTTGCTTGTAACACCAGGAAGGGGATTATCGGAGCATCCAGTTGTTCTTGCATTTATCAAACTGCCAGAAACAGGGAAAACAGTCGAATTATCAGCAGTTGACAGCTCTCCAATGTGGTTAACTCCTTTGTTATTTTGTAGTTGATCAAGTTCTAATGACATTGGCATCCCTTGTAGTATGTTAGCATTATGGTTTCCAGGAATTACGAAAGATTGCAACTTGCTCTGATCATTATTGGTATTACCCAAGTTTTGCACATGATTTAATTG